>CM053786.1:829115086-829848836 GCA_028749045.1 Cupressus sempervirens
TACTGATCTCCATACTTATCTATCAACTTCTCCTAGTTGAGGTGTTGATCTAGGATGGTCACATCTTGAAATATCTGCTGCACTACCAACCTCCCCTCTCTTAGGTCTGATCATAGTAAACCTATGACATAATCAAACTAATATCAACACACCTCATATGGAAATTAGAAACTTAAAACAAATGTGCATCGAAACATAATGATCATACTCATAGGGTCTTTGTGGCATGGCATGTGAAGGATACGATATACATCCTCCAGAGTAATGGTGGCCTTACTAGTGGGAAAATGAAAGGTGTTATGCTCACTATGCCATCACTTAGCTAATGTGGTCAACAATCTATGGTTCACTTGAGTATGGGTGTACACACTAACCACCTCAATCCCATACTATCTATGGTGACCTTCTCATCTCTCTCTAGTTGATGAAGGACACACAACCCCACCATGTTGGGGGATTTGATCAAAAGTGTGGGGAAGAAAATCTACATAATTGAGTCAAGGAAATAATGAAAGCATCAATATCTATCCTGAATAATCATGTGACATCATAAACAGATCAAAACGATAGAAAACAACAATCTCACAATCAAAATCTTCTCCTACACATGCAAAAATGATCAAAAAATAACTAGGTGATACTTTTCCCAACATGTAGGTGATAAATTTTAATGACTAAGTATCATGTGATACATCTTACAACTATTGGGTGATACTTTCCTGTCGTGTGATAGTTTGCACCATCCCAAGTGATAGTTGGGTATGCTTGATACGATGAAATTTCTCAAAGAGGGTGATACAATTTGCGTAGGAGAAGTATCGTGCGATACTTCTTAGTATAGCCATGTGATAATTTTAAAGTATCACATGATAATTTGTGAAAAGCCTCATAAAAACATTAAAAAACATGCTAAAATGCCTCAAAATGACTCAAAAAATGCAAAGTTTTTGAACATTCACCGGGGTCTCATAATCGGGTGGTCAGTTGTACAATCGATTATGCTCAAAATGATGTCTATGGGTTGGAATGCTATCAAGATCCATGATCTCTCTCAAAATCACTCAAAATCTCTCCAAAATCACAAAAGAAAAATGAATTGAAAATGATCCTTGGACCCCTTATATAGTCCTCTGACCAGATTTTGGCCCATATTTCAAATTCCTTAGAATTTTGTGAAAATTGCATCCCTAGATAATTTTGACATCCTAGATCCATTTTTGGGATCAAAATTAAAATTTTATTTTATCTTGATAGTCAATATTACATTTTAAAATTCTACCTTCTTCTATGTAGTTAGCTAACCTTTTGAGGTCTAATCTTTGAATCTTTGCTAGGGCATCTTCATTTCTCCATGTTTTTCATTATTTCTACACTCCATACCCACTTCAATTCACATATTTCTCTTCTAAATAATATTTCTACTTGATTAAACCTAATTGTCATATTATATCTTTCTTGGTCAATTCTAGCCAAATTAGGGCATTCTATCAATTCCTTGTGGTCACTCTTGAGCTCTAATCACTTATCTGTCCTCATGGGATTTTCTATATCTCAATTATATCATATTTCTCTCATTTCTACATTCCCTTTACCTCATTTTGATTTCAATCCCGAGGGGGCATAAATATTCCATCATTGCTTACTTGCTACAACTATCTATTTCTTAGGAGCAGATGCTTGATATTTTCATTTTCTCTTGATATATATACTTTTCTTGATGATTGGTACTCTTCTTGAGTTTTTATGTCATCTCTTTCTCCTAGTGCTCAATACCATCACTATTAGGATGGACATTCAGGATTTTCTATCTCTTTGTGCATTTCATTCTTTGGAATAAGATCTCTCTATCTATTACTGCCTAATTTCTTTAAATATTCTTTGATGTAATGTGTTACCAAATCGATCATACATTAGTCAAAGAGGGAAAAATGTAATCACCTAAAAATGATCATCTAGACTATTAACCCCCTTCTCATTATTTTGGCTAAATTATTTAATCATTTACCTAGGCCAAATTGCTAAAAATAAATTTGTTTGATTTTAACCTATAGTTTGACTATAATATCTAGGTCCACATTTGATTAAAATAACTCAATGTGCACACATAAAGTCTTTTTCCCATTTAAAAATTAAAATTAAAGACTTTGTCTCACATGAAAATTCAACTCTCTCTCATTGGTTGACTTGATCTTGCACATGGATCATGCCAAAACTCAACCCCCACCCTTGATCATCCATTTCTTGATCTTGATTTCAACCATCCATACACCTTTAAAAGAGAGAGATCTCTCCCTCTCTAAGGATCCCAATTTTTAGCTAATATTATGCTACAAGTTTCCTTACATGTTTTTTGGAGCATCTTGTGGAGAAATTCTTGCTTCTTGTCTCATTCTTGCATCCTCATCCTAGCTTAGATTCATTTAGAATAACTTAATTTCCTTTGGTATAGTATAGTTCACATATTCTAATTAGCAATGGTTGTAATATGGTCATCTTACTTAGTTTATTTTCATCCTAGAACTCATATTAGCATAGTTCATTCTTACATTGCATGCTTGAGAGCTCCTTTGGACATTTACATTCTTGTTCTTGTTTAAGGAATCTACCATTGCATGGTTTACTAGCAAGGGTTGTGTCTCTAAGGCTCAGCTGAGAGATTCTTATGTGCACAAACACACACCTTTGCACTCCATGGATAGGGAGCTCTAAGTCAACATTTGAGTGTTCCAATCTATGGGATAACTTGGATAGAAGGGTTTAGAGAAGTGCAGAAACTGAGTGTACAAGATTCATACCTTTAGAGGGCTTGCTATTGCTAGAAATTTGGAAGATGAATATGTAAGAAGCTATATTGGTAGAATGTCATAAATTATTGTAGGAATTAAGTCTTGTCAGGGATCTAAAGATGAAGATGAGATTGTATGAAAGATTTTGAAAACCTTGAGACCACCATTTAGACAAACATCACAAATTATTGAGCAAGTGATGCTTTGTACTAATAATTTTACCAGTGAGACTCTACTTAGAATATTGGAAGAAACACAAGTGAGCTTAAAGAAATCTGGAGACTTACCCAAAGTGGAAACAACTTTTAGTGCATTAAGTGTTCATCCTTCTTTATCAAGAAGTGCAAGCACCAGTGGAGACTATGCTAGTAGCAACATATCCAAATTTGAGGAGGATAGAATAATTAAAGAAGGAATTTCCTTACTTGTAAGAAGAGGACTAGATGGTAAGAGAATTTTGAAATGTTGGACTTCCAATGAATTTGGTGATTATGATTCTAAGTGTCCTAAAAGAGAGGAAAAGTATAAGAAGAATTTCAAGTCTAGAAGACCTAGATATTTTTATATGCAAATGAAGATGATGAAGCTGATGAAAGATTTTAGAGTTAAAGTGATGATGAATTAGGATTTGTAACTATAAAAGAAGAAAATCTTGAAAAAGAAGTTAGAGAAGAGAAAGCCCTAGTTTCGCAAGTTGAAAAGAGAACTGATTGGGTTATAGATAGTGGATGTTCTCATCATATTAATAGAGACATGAATAAGTCTTTTAATTTTAGTAATCATGATGGAAAAGTTATTAGAGTTGGTAACAATGCAACTTGTCATATCAAGGGAATATGATCTATTACTCTTGATGGAAAGACTAACATTGATGATGTCTATTTTTTTTGATGGATTAAACCATAACTTATTGAGTTTTGGAAAATTGGTTGATAAAGGTTATCAATCTTAATTCATAGAGAAGACATGTGTTATCAAGGATAAAGATGATTAGTTGATTAGAACTGGTACAAGATCTAGAGGTCATGTGTTTCAATTGAACCCTACAAAGATGACTTGTTTGGTTGCAAAGGTGGATAAAAGATGGTTATGGAATAGAAGATTTTTTTATATAAACTTTGATAATATTGTGAACACTAGTAGTACATTTATTGTCATATATCTACCTAAAATTATGAAGGCTACTAATGTTGTGTGCAAATATTGTGTTATGGCCAAGTAGAAGGTTTCCTTTCCTAGCAAGATGTTCACTACCACAGCAAAATTGGAGATTTTTCATACATATTTGAGTGATCCTACCAAAAAAAAGAGGATTCTATGGTGAAATGTACTATATGATTTTTGTTGATGATATCACTAGAATGATGCAGGTAATTTTTCTTAAAGAAAATTACGAGGCATTTGACAAGTTTAAGTTATTTAAGCAAAAAGTTGAGAATGAATCTAGAGTAAATATAAAATGTTTAATGTTAGATATAGGTGGAGAGTTTACCTCAAGAGAGTTTAACATATTTTGTGAAGAAAGTGGAATAGAGAGACAACTACCAAAACCTAAGACCCTTGAACAAAATGGGATTGCTAAAAGAAGAAACATGTTTATAACAGAAGCAAAAAAAGCCATGATGTTTGAGAATGATGTATCAAAGACATTCTAGAGAGAAGCAATCACTACAATAGTATACACAATGAACAAAGTGCATGTTAGAAAAGGTACAAACAAGACTCCCAGTAAAATATTTCAGATTTTTTGGAAGTAAGTATTACATAAAGAGAGATGATGATATTGGTTAATTTGATGCAAGAAGCAATGAAGGTATGTTTCTTGGTTATTCATTAAAAACCAAAGCTTATAGATGTTTTAATCAAATAATTAAGAATACTATTGAGTGCACAAATGTAAAAGTGGAAGAAAATTTTGGAGTTAAAGAGAGAATGCTAAATTATAATTTTGATGAAGAAGAAGATAATCCTAAACCTATTATAGGAAATGCTGAATTTTAATTTGAGACTGTCAATGCTTTGCATAATAATGTTCAAATTATTGAACAAAGAGAAGAACCAAGATCTAAACCTAGAGAAGAAGTAAGAGTTAAAATGACAATACCTACATTGAACAAGAATTTGACAAAGAAACACCTATATGACTAGATTATTGGAAGAAAAGACAAAGCAATAATGACAAGAAATAAAATACATGAAGAATTGTGTTTGATTTCTCAAGTTGACCAATAAGTGAAGATGAGGCATGCAAGTATGATCATTAGATTCAAGTAATGAAGGAAGAAGTAGATTAGATTATGAAGAATGAGACATGAGAATTAGTTCCTAGACCTAAAGACAAGAATGTTATAGGAACTAAATAGGTTTTCAAAAACAAGATGAATGAACAAGGTGAGGTTGTAAGAAATAAAGAAAGATTGGTAGGCAAAGGATATTCACAAAAAGAAGGTATAGACTATGAGGAAATATTTCTCCCTGTTGCCAGAATTGAAGCATTAAGAATGTTCTTGGCTTATGCAACAAGTAAGAAGTTTAAAGTGTATCAGATGGATGTGAATTTAGAAATTCTGGATGGAGAAGTTGAAGAAGAATTCTACATTGAGAAGCCTGAAGGATTTCCTTTGACAAAAGAAAATTACACGGTATGCAGATTGAAGAAAGTATTGTATGGTCTAGAGCAAGCACCTAAAACCTGATATGCAAGGTTGGATATGTATTTGGAAAAGTTGGGATTTGCTAAAAGGTATGATAGATAATTATTTATATTAAAAAAATTAAAAATGGATTGCTGATTATTGTGATATTTGTGGATGACATAATCTTTGAAGGTAATGATAAAGCAAGTGATTTTCTTTTTGATGAAATGAAGAATGAATTTAAAATGAGTATAATTGGTGAGATCAAGTTTTTCTTAGGTATAAAGATTATACATAATAGTGATGGTGTTTTCTTACCACAAACTAAGTATTTGAATGACTTGTTGAAAATATTTGGCTTGGAAAGTTGTAAGCCTGTTGGTACACCCATAATAACTAATCACAAGCTATCTAGAAAAGATGAGGCACCTACATTTGAGTAGAAGTATAGATATATGATTGGAGGTTTGCATATCTGACTCAGACTAGACCAGATATAGAAAATACAATTGGAATAGTAGCAATATTTCAAGTAGATCCTAGAGAAGCACATTGTGTAGTAGTAAAGAGAATATTTAGATATTTGAAGGGTACACTTGATTTCAGTTTATTGTATGAAAAATTAAGTGATTTTACTTTGTGTGCTTATACTAATGTGGATTGGGTAGGCAATATGGATAATAGAAAGAGCATTGATGGTGGATCATTTTTTCTTGGAGGAAGATTGGTTTCTTGGCTAAGCAAGAAAGAATATTGTATCACACAAAGTATTAAAAAAGTAGAGTATGTGGTTGAAGTAAACAATTGTAATTAGATCATGTTAATGAAGTAGACACTAAAGGACATTGGGATAGAATTTTTGGAACCTGTTATCATACATTGTGATAAGACAAGTAGAATAAGTATGTCAAAGACTCCTATGTGGCATTATAAAACTAAGCATATATGTGTTAAGTATCATGTTTTGAGAGAGAAATTCACAAAGAAAGGGATCAGATTAGAATATGTGAGTACAAAAGAGTAGATTGCATATATATTTATGAAACACTTGCCCAAAGATACATTTGAGTATTTATGAGGTATGCTTGGGGTTGTGTTCCTACCTATGTTTGAGTAGATGATGCCAAAAATGCATCAATCTAGTGGTACATAGCACTATTTTTTATCTAGAATGAATGTTGATGCTTCTTGTATGAGGGAGTATCTATGATAAGAAGAGTCATCAAGGAGTCTTAGTAGTTGGTATTGAACAATATCTTTAGACACTTGAGCTGGTTGAAGACTTGGAGTAGATGATTGATATAATGAAGCCTTTTTCATTGATGTTAATGGGGGAGAGATTGCATAAAACATATCTAATATTAATGGGGGAGAAGTTTTGTAGGTTAAAAAAAGATCTCTAACATAATGGGGGAGATATTGTAACATAATGGAGGAGAGATTGTGTACATGAAACAAGTATGTATTGATTGATATCAATAGGGGAGAAGTTGTGAAGGATTGATTTCTATCCATGTAAGTTGTTTTTATGAGTTAGATTGTGAACAAATGATGTCAATCCTAAGAATGAGAAAGCAGATAAAACAAAGTTCATGTGAGTTTCAAATTTGATTGATGAAGACAATTTAAAAAGAAGAGAACAATAGCCTCAACAACATAGTTTGATTTGGTATTCTTGGAACTTAGATGTTTTTGATTTATATTGCCATCAATACCAAAGGGGGAGATTGTAAGCATGAATGCTAATGGTATTCCTTTGGGGGAGTATCCCAAGCATTAGAAAGTTGGATAGCATGATTGACATGTTGTATTCATGACTATGTTTGTTATTGACGTCAACAAAGTATTATTTCTATGAAGATTGATAGATTAACAAGGTCATATGGACTTTGTATTGATAATCAAGTGAAGCATAATTGAGGATGTGTTTTTCATTATGTCTTGATGAAGAGGAAAATTGTGCGTACAAAGAATCAAAGACATACAAAAGTTATTCATGAATTATAGAACACAGTAAGCAGATAGAGTACATGATAAGTGGTCTTTGATGTTTGGATTGTATCTCTTAATAGGGATAGAATAGTGATGAGTACAATTAGAAAATAATAGTAGATAGCTTAATGATGACAACATTAAGTGTACAGGATCTTAGGTCACACGTGTGAGAAGTTGTGATGATTGTGAGACAACACTATTGTTTAATTGTAAAATAATTGTAATATCTTATTGAGGTCCTATTATAATTAATTGGGAAAGCTTCTAGGCCAAATCAAGGAATTATTTTGAGGATATGGTATAAAAAAAATTTATTTTCCTTTTTGTGAAGAATGTGATTGATGTATGAAGTGTGACTTGTACAAGTGATATGCAAAGTTGGTAAATGAATGTAAGCGATCCAAGTGATTAACTGGATGTGAAGTTCAAAGGTCTAGTATTGAGATCAGAAGAGGATTGGTACAATCAAGAGGATAAAAGAGTTCAAGTTATTCATTTCTATTATTCTGCAAGGAATAATATAGAGATTAGCTAGATAGTAAGTTTTGTGATCTTTCCGCTAAAGCCATTTGGACAGTGGGTCCATCTACCTTCTACAAGTCCTAACAAAGTTGGAACAACTCCTAAATGGGTTGGAATCTCCTAACAAAGATTCAAAGTCTCATAACAAGGATTGATATGTATTGATTCTATTTCATTGGCTCCTAACAAAGTCTATCCTCTTACAAGGAATTTTTATATTAGTAAATCATTTTGTGGGTACCATCCCTATTGGGGGTTTCTCTTTGATCAAGGGTTTCCCTAGTTAACATATTTGGTGTTATTGTGTATGTGTATCTTCTTATGGTTTCTGATTATATTGATCACATGGTAAATGATTAATAAGGTTGATAAATGTTTTAATAGTTGGATAACTAAATCCCCTCCACCCCCACCTGCCCTCTCTTAGTTATCTCAATGGACTTTACTTTCTTACAAATAATTCATTTTCATGATCTACCCACTTTAGATGACTGATGTGTTTCCATAAATGACAATATCAAAATGTCTAACCTAGCCAAATTGTCAACAATTTTTTCTTCTACAAGCAACTAGGGCAATCTTGAAAACTTTTGTACCTAGATAATGCAACTTTAACATTTGGCTTCCCAAACTTGAAAAAACACATTGCGCACTACCTTGAGCTAGTATTGAGCCCTTATTATGTTCTAGGACCACGTCAAGGGTTACACACAAAAAACAAATTGTGGAATTTGACAAGCCCTAAGGTGCTCCTACACCACTATACTTGGTCGAAAATTTCCATGTTGTTTGTACCTAATTATGTCTAGGTAATATCTCACTACCCTTGCATATATTGTGAAATTTTAGTAATGTATTGTGCACAATCAATTTTTGGTTTTTGTCACGATTGAGTGATTCAAATTAAAATGTTGATTTAAAATATTTGGTATGTTAAATTAGAATGGTGAATTAAAATATTTGGTATGTTAATTTTATGTTTAACGTCCAACTTATTGTATAAGTAGTTAAATAAATTAAATCTCAATATATTATTAGTTGAAAGTTTTGAAAATTTAATTTTGTTTTTTAGAATTTTATTACAATGTATTTTGGAATTTTATAGTATTTCTAATACTATTTTATGATTCTTCCAAAAAATGACCTTCATTTGGAATTATAGCTTATTTTAATGCACTAAAAGGATTTGGATTGTGAATTTTGAGGTACTGATTCAGAAAGATTTTGTGGGTGTGAGAAATTTTTGTTGGAATGATTTCTGCCAATTTGTTGGATTTCACTTTTTCTTTTGGTGTGTGTGGATGATTTACACATTTGAAGGTTTTCAATAGATTTGAGGTAAAAATCATGAATTCTCCTTTGTTTCTCATTTGCATTGAGTTCTTGTAAATGATATGTAGAGTGAATTAATTGATTTCCTCCCTATTTAGAAGTTTAGTTGATGTATTTTTAAATCTATATGTTGGCATTAATACCCTATTGAATTTATATGTTCAATAGGGAATTAATGAGATCTTCCATATTCTCAATCTCTTGAGTTTGAAATATGAATCTTTTTGGTACAGTCTTGCATGTTAGCTTGGCTTTGGACTCATTTTATGCCCAATTTGTGATTAGTTCAAAGTATGGATTTAAGGTGTTTTTATGAGCTTAGATATTGTCAAATGATAAAATTTATGTATGAAATTTCTATTTGAGATACATCAAAACTCCTCTTGACATAGAGGTTGATTAATTGTGTTTGCACTTAGTTGGTCATTTAGCATTTAAGGTTGAATTATTTTTTGGTGATATGATAATATGTGAACTATTATATGACATGTGATGTGTAATGTTATTGGGAATAAATATGAACTCATGTTCTTGGCTTGAGGCCTTTTGAGTGTACTTGTGTATGGTTTTCTTAGCCAAGTAATATTATGTTTGAGTTTTAACACAATGCAATGTTACCTTGACAACATCCTATGTTGAGAAATTTAGCCTCATAGTGAATTGAAGAAAATTCCATATGTAATATATGTTAATATTTATATGTGTGTGTTAATGGATTAAGTTATGATATCCTTAAATATACCATTCTAGGAATATCATACTAAGATGATATTTCTTCATATACATAAGAGCATAATGTGTTCTATCTCAATCCTCCCTAACTAAGAGGGAGTGTTAAGATTATATCTACAATTAGATTGATTTAATCTTAACATAAAATGTTGATATAATATGTTATATAATTATACTATATATATAATATTATTATTGATCTCAGATTGGTTTTGACAAGTGAGTGTCAACACACTTAAGCTGTTTACTTAATTCATGCTAAACTAGTAATACATGCCAAGCATAAAATGTAAATATTAGACCATGGTGAGTTGCAATAAGTTCTAAGTCACTCATGTGCCAAGTCACTCAAGTGCCAAGCAGATAGAGCATGTCAAGTGATTCGAGAGCCAAGTAAATAGTGGATGCCAAGTAATGTAGGTGCCGAGCCATAACATAAATAACACTACATGCTGAGAATTAGAGACTTCATATGCCAAGTGACACAATTTTTGACATATTTGTTTGTGATGGCACAAACCACTATCTAAACCATTTTTGAACTAACTTAAGTTTATATTTTGATATTTTGAGGATAATGATGAATCTGTATTTGGATTCCCTATGCAAGTACATGCAACCAATCAAAAAATGGGAAGGATTAAGTAGCAAAATAGATGAATCTTAGCTGTAGATTCATACCTAACCCTAAGTCACCTAAGTCTTCTTAAGGAGGATGAAAGCCCTAATCTCTTTAGTGAGTGTGTAAGGAATTCAAGGAGTGAACAAAATAGTTTGCACGTAGAGCATTCAAGCTAATTTAGAAGTTATGATGAAAGAGTGAATTGTAGAATCAGTTAGAGAAGAACAAAGGATAAAGAAAAGGATACAACATTGAGACATCAGATCATGAAGGATCAATAAGACATTGTTTAGAGGTGATCTATTATCAGGAAATTGAATTCTAACTGCAAGATCTATGCTAAGACATATTAACAGGTGATTTCAGTTAAATCTCTTAACAAAGTAGTCCTGGTAGGCTATATGAAATCCTTTAATAGGGTGCTTACTTAGTTGTAAGTTAAAGTCCTCTAGCAAGACACACTTCTAATAGGGTGTTGAAATCCTCTAAAAAGGTGAGACCTAACAATCATTGTAAGCCTTTAATAGGACAAACCTTTCACAGGGTAGATCATGTTTCATGGTCCAAACATTGTAACCTTCATTGGATACACTTTATTACTGTAGTAGTGAAGATTTATGGGTGTCATCCCCACCCTAGTTTTACCTTCTCACTTGGAGGGTTTTTGGGTAATCATATCTAGTGTTATGTGAATGAATGCTTACATGATTATATGATTTAGATGAATATTTCTTTACATGTTATTTTAGCTTAATTATTGAATGCATGTGATGAATGTATGGTGAAAGTTTTATGGGTCCAAGTCTAAACTACTAATTCACACACCCCCCATCCTCAAAAATTTACCTTTCCTCTTGTAATTCCAATAATTGGTATCAAAGCCAAGCTCTCTAAAAGGGAAGCTTTGCATCTTTGAGGAAAGATCTTGAAATTGATGTCTACAAGTTGGGAAAGACTATTGAAAACTAGGAGATTAAAATACATTGCATACTATATCAATTGAATGAGGCAAGAGAGGAACTAAAGAAATCCTTGAAGAGAAGGAATGAGATTTCTATTGTAGAGAATGACACATTACACAAAGAGATAGACACTACCAAGCTATTTGTAGATGGAAATTCCAATGAATTTGATGCAATAGTTGTAGATCTAATGGAAAAGAATAGAGTCCAAGCTAGGGAAATCAAAAATCTCAAGATAGAACAAGAATCACAAGCTATACTGCTATATGAAGTGACTAAACAAAAGAAGAAAGCTATGGAAGACAAAGCCATGATTGAAGAAGACAAAAGAATTTTGGTCAACAGATTGGAAGAGAAGTCAACAAAGGTAACCAAGCTTTCCAACATGCAATTGGATACCCTGAGTCAAATGATGAATGCCGACTATGAATTGAATGCCAAGGACATTGAGATAACTACATTGAAGTTTTAGAATGAAAATTGCAAAGCGACCTAAAGAGAGAAAAGGAATTTTTTTAAAGTTTCAACAAGCCAAATGAGCCATCAAATACTTTGAGCAATTATTGAGATCCTCTAGATCCAATAATGATACATCAAGACTGGGCTACACAAGCATTGAAGAAGGAAGAAAGGAACAATGATACATCAAGACTGGGCTACACAATGAATCATCCAAATTCATAGAAGAAAGGAACATCAAAGGTAAAAACTCCAAAACTGCCTGTCATAATTTTGGTAAGAAAGGACATACTGCTAATGTGTGCAGGAGCAAGATTACAAATCAAAATGTCAAGCCTAAGAACATGAATCATTGTCATAAGTTCAAAAAGCAAGGTCACCAGGCACATGAATGTAGAACCAAGACCATACACATACAAAGATTTGAAGGATATTGCTACAATTGTCAGAAGTACAGACATAGAGCTTTTGAATGCAGATCCAAATTCATGTGGTCATCAAACAAGCCAAAAAAAGTAAGAAACAATAGGAACTCTTATAATTGGGATTATAAAACAAGATATAGCTATCATTATTCTTCTTGAAAATTGTAGTAGGACACACTAATGGAAATTGCAAAAGATGGTTAAGTCAAACTACATGTTTTAGCTATTTGAAGATTGGTCACATTAGTAAATATTGTCCAACTAGGTCAAAGGCACAAAGTTGTGAATTTGATAAAGGTAAAGGCAAGGTAGATGTTGAACACATCAGAGATGAGATGAACAAGACATGGAAAAAGAAAGATGTTTGTAGCACATCAAATGGATAAGGGATCACTTCACCCAATGGGTCAAGCGATCAAACCTCATCAAACTAGGAAAACAAGAGGTATGTGGGACTGATATTTAAGGGTTAAATCATCCATCAATTTCAAAAGGAGATACTACTAAAAATAATACATTAGTATGAATAAAGATGAAAGATGTTATTAGAAATTCAAGACAAATCTTTAAGATTTTCATGTTGTTGCCGAGTATGAAAAGTTTCCTATATGTGTCAAGTGGAATGTTAGTTGATGCTGAGTTGTCAAACTAGGTAGTTGATGCCAAGCTCATAGTAGCTACCAAGTGATCAAAATATCGATGGATGCTGAATGTGTGTACACTAATATGTTAGCAAGAAACACTAATCTATTTAAAAACAAAAGCATTAACTAACAAAACTAGTATAAACTTTAGATGAGACAAAGTGAGGTCCTCAAATGAGAATATGAGCCATGGATAGGCTCTCTCAATGAGGATGATCACTTGATTAGTAGATGTGTCCTTTGATATGGATTTGGGATGTATGCTCAAGCTTCAAAATGCCTCAATGGAGATGGATTTGGAATTTTTGGTGTGGATATGTGAAAATGGTATGAACTTGGCTTCTCAAATTGACATGGTAACTTTAGCTTAAGGATTGTGATGGAATGACTTGGGAGGGGATCCAATTTATAGGCTAAGGGCTTGAGGGATGGAGGGGTAAGATTGAAGGATGGAAAGATGGTGAGGGAGGGCTAGGATGCACTCAAAGGGGAGCACATGGATTGCGCTTGTTTAGCACCAATAGGGAAGTGACACTTGTCACAAGGAGGATGAGTGTGATAGGATAGGAAATGGGTTGGTCAAAGGCTTGATGAGGGTGGTGAATATGTAAGAGTCATGAGTGAGGATGTAAGAGCCATTTATGGCTTTGTAAGAGCATTCATGGCTTGGTGGTTGGGATATTTTGAGGGGAGACTTTGGTTTGGTTTAAGAAAGTCTTAAGCTTGCTTAGGAATGTGAAAATGATTAGGGGATGGGTTAGGCTTGGGTTAGGATTAGATTAGGGATGTTAGAGATGTGCAAGTGGATGGCATTCATGAGGGTGGGTGAGTTAGTGACTAAGCTTAGTTAGTATGGGTGGATGGGGTGGATTAGGCTAAATGGAGGATTTAGGATAGTTTAGGGGCTATTAGTTTTGAGGGCTTTATTTATCAAATATATTTATTTAATAAGTGAGGGTTTTGGAATTAGATAGGAGAATAGGATAAATTGACAAATAGTGGGTTATTTGATTTATCAATTAGGACTATAGATGATTAATTAAATTAATCAACTAGGGGATGACAAAGGATTTAATTAAATAAGAATTTAATTAATGATGCCTTTAGCGATA
This sequence comes from Cupressus sempervirens, assembly GCA_028749045.1. Classification (NCBI taxonomy): domain Eukaryota; kingdom Viridiplantae; phylum Streptophyta; class Pinopsida; order Cupressales; family Cupressaceae; genus Cupressus; species Cupressus sempervirens. The sequence goes on from CM053786.1 coordinate 829,129,314, forward strand.
GCTAAATAGGATTATCAAAGCGGTGTAATCAAATTTAGGTGTCTACAAAATGAACCTGAAATTGGTTATTGCCGAGCTTACAGATGTGTAAGCACTTAGCATTAAATGAAAGGTTTTCAAAGGGTATATGATTGATTTGAGGTCATTTTTCATCATTTTAAAATTAAGAAAGAGAAAGAAGAGCTAGAAGCAACCTGAAATCCATTAGAAGTGATTGTAGAAGATTTGTGCAATGATTCATTACTAGTTCATTAGATTTTCTAAGGTATTTATTGAGAGCTGAGCTACATAGTTTAAATTTTCATAAACCCTAGCTTGTCACAATGGCATCAAGTTCAAAAAATTTTTGAAAGGAAAGAAGTTTTGAATGTTCAACTAGTTAGTAATGAAGTTAAGCAGCCTATATTTAAAGCCATTCCTAACATCACCTATAAACATGACCCTTTTGGCCCATTGGCTATGATCCCACCAAATGTAATAATGGTGAAAGATGTGAGGAAATGCTACAATTAAAAGGTTAGAAGCATTGGTGACATTGAAATAAGAGGTGCATACAACATATTGTGTGAAAATGATGTTTTGAAGGAAGAATACAAATTTGTTGAAAAAAAGGGTTTAACATGAGCCTTAGATTTTCCAAATGTATTTAAAATTGAGTGAATGTGAATTTTTCTAAGCCAAATTCATGATGGTTCCTTGTGGCTAGAAGGAGGACCAATCAAAAAAACTAAAATAATAATTCATAGGGTTACTAGTTATCCAACCCTAGATCGGCCCAAGACACTTAGAAGTGATTCCAAGGAAGTGATTAAGAAAAATATTGGAGTAGTTTGAAATAAGAGAGGTATGACTATAGATACAATTAAAAATCCTCTTATCAATTTTTCTATAATGGTAATATCACATAAATTCTATCAATCCAGTAGATTGAACAATGTACCCTACATAGCTATGGATGTTGGTTATAAAATTGTCAAGAAAGATCATACATATGATCTAGTAGAACTTTAGTTACAACAACTTATGGAGAACCTTGGAGCAATAAGGAAAACCAAGAGTGAAATGCAAGTTTGGTTCTATACTAGTTTATATATTCTTTTATGTATAGAACACATTTCCCTCATTTGGGAAATTAGGATGGAAGACTAATAGATCAATTACAACACAGATTGGAGAGTACATTGAGCAACTAGGAGAAAACTTTGAATCTATAATGACTAGTTACTTTGAAGATTTCAAGAAGTCAGTGAAGTAGAGACTCAAAATACTAGTTTCCTTAGTTGAGAAACATTACAATGATGTATATTTTCTTGTTGATGCTAACTACACATTTGTGAAAGCTACCACACTAAGGGTAAGATGGTTAGGACCCTTAGGTTATAAGATAAATATAGATGAAGCCTCAACAAACATAACAAATCTACTTGTAGAATAAGTGGATAAGACTGCTAAAGTTTTTGACAATTATGAGATGGTGAAATCAAATATTGCTATGGAACTGAAGACTACCTCCATAATCAAGAAAAAGGACAAGCTGGTAAAGAAGCTAAAAGAAAAATTTGGAGAAGGTGCCAAGGAAGAAGAGGAAGAAGATGAAGAAGATGAAGAGGATGAACAAACACAAGCTTAAGAACCTCTAGCTTTAACTCAAGGTATGGGAGAAGATAAAGAAGAGGAGGTGAATGAAGGTGCCAAGGGAGAAGAAGCTGAGGAAGAACCTATTCTTGCCAAGTCACAAAAGAGGAAGGCCAAGGCACAACCTATGGCAATGGAAAAGAAAATTGTAAAACCAAGTCAGCCAAAGCCTACTACACCTACTACAAGGCCACCACACATGCAACTACACAAAAGGCCAAGGAAAAGTCAAAGAAAATAGAGCAAAGTGGACATGAGAAAAAAAGATAGAGAAGGAAGTATGTGGCTCAACTAAATTCTGATGAAGAGAAGACACAATCAAATGATAACAGTCAATTCAATGTGGTAAGTCATAATCCTCTCTCTGATCTTGAGAACTTATGTGAAAATGTCAAGAGAAATGCTGATTTATTAGGTTTTAGTCATATTAATTTTGATAAACTAGGTAAAGAAGAGAAAAACCAAGTGGAAGAGGCATGATATACCATGATGTCAAAGTTTAAGAACACACCACTAGAATTTTCCAACACAATACCTAAAAGCTTATATGACATTGTTGAGAAAAAGTGGCATTATTGTCTGAATGTGGAAAGACAAATCAAGAAAACAACATTAGCCCAAGTAATGCCAGAGTTGACAAAGGGAAAAATTTCTAAGGTTGTCAAGAAATATGCAATTAAGTTCACACCTAAATAGAAAGCCTTTAGTATTCTCTAGAATAATATTAAAGATGTGGTTTAGAAATCAACACAGATATGGAAACTCATCTATGGTTTAACCACTATCAAGAAAGGAGAAATTGACCCTTTAGATGATAAGGAAGATGATGAGAAAGATGATGATAAGGAAGATAACACAGTTGGAGGAGAGATAGAAATAAAAGATGATGACAAGGCAACAACGAAGCAACAACAAGAAGAATAGAGTGTGCATGACACACAATTGCCAAGTGTCAGTCTTGCTCATGACACAACCAAAAACACTAATACTATAACTATTAAGGATGTCTCTAATCCATTAGTTCAAAAAATAAATCCTCTTACTATAAAATATTTAAAGAATATTTTTGATGAATCTATCTTGCAAGCAAAACTATGTGGTAATACTATTTTGGTTAGTGTAGAAGAATTGTAAAAGGTAGTAATTGATGTCACAAGGGAAAAGGTGAATCCACAAGAACCACATTCCATCATCCCTTTAGTGGCTCATGTACATCCAAATTATAGTAGATACATTTACTAAGGTTGATACAATTGAGAAGAAAGAAAAAGAGCAAGACATAACTACAGGACAATAGAAGAAAACAAGATAGATAGATTCATCTGTACCTATAACACAAGAATGAGGTGCAAGGCAAGTCATAGTGATAGACTAGGGAAAGCTTGAAGAGATGGAACCAAAGATGAAGGAACAAGTGGCCATCCAAGCATTGATAGCCTTATCAACATTTGGCACTCCTACACAAACTCTTTAGAGGCCAAGCACAGATGCTAATCCATTGCAGATCTTAGTGCAAGCTCATGAAAGGTTGAAAAGGTAATCCATTATGGAGACATAAGCCTTGATGAAGAAATTATTATTCCAAAGTATGATTATGATACTATGACATTGGAACAAATAGGCATTTTACAACAAGCCTTAGAAAGGAAAAATCATCAAGAAATGCTTAGGAGAGAACACAGACAGAAGCAAGCACTTCAAGATATCAAGGACATCTTTTTAGATGCATTTAGCCTGCCAACTCTTGAAGAGATCAAGATACTAATAGAACAACTGATAGATATAGTGGAAAAGGTTAGTAATGAAGACCTTGATACAAATGCAAAACTATTGGAATGGTCTGAAAAGAAGTGTCAAAGCAAAGTAAATGAGAAAATATCTAGTGAGATAGCACTACAACAAGTTGCATTGGCAACCAAGGTTGAGGATGTGAAGAAGGTACTTTAGAATATATTCTCATTGTACACAAAACTATGCAATCCTACACTCTTCACCCATGAGGCCAAAAGTCACATTTTGAGCCTAGAAAGCCAAATATTTGCACGAAGTGCAAGACTACCTACAAATCTAGCTTAGAGTGAGAAGCATTTTTGAACATTGCTTAAGACACAAAGTTAGCTAGCTATCTTAACAGTAGATGAGGATAACATTAGAGCCAAACTAACAAGTATTGAAGCTACTCTCACCCCACATATGAAGATAATGCACAAGGAACTAGGCTATGCTAAAACTCTATTGAAGAAAGACCCCAATCTTTCTACTTTAGATGGTCTAGTACACCTTGTTGCTGAGTTTTCAATCCAAATTAAGTCATTGGATGTTGCATGTGATAACTAGGATGTAGCTCTAAGAATAATAATGGATGTCCATAAATCCTTTTTGGACAAGCACACTATAAGTGTATAGCCCATTTGACATAAGTGTCAAAAAGGGGGAGAAATAAGAAAGGGGGAGTATGAACAAAAGTAATATAAATAAGAAAGGGGGAGCATAGCGATAGAGGAAAGGAACAAAAGAGACAAGTATTAGCTAAGAGAGAGAATATCAAATGAAATAGTATCAATATCTTAGTGCGTTGAAGTAAAAGTGTATCAGTAGGGACACATTTACTCAGAAAGGAGCACAGATTTTGGATACAAATTAGACACATTAACTTAGGGGGAGTTATAAGGTATACAAGTTATTGATTTTTTTTGAAATTTTGTATATAAGCCAAGTTATGGATATGTTATGCTTGAGAGACTAAGGATAGTATTGTATATTCAATTATTTTTGATACTCAAGTCAAAAGGGGAGATTGTTGATCTCAGATTGGTTTTGACAAGTGAGTGTCAACACACTTAAGCCATTTACTCAATTCATGCTAAACTAGTAATACATGTTGAGCACAACATGTAAATATTAGACCATGTCAAGTTGCAATAAGTGTCAAGTCACTCATGTACTAAGCTGCTCAAGTGCTGAGTAGATAGACCATGCCAAGTGATTCAGGAGCCTAGTAAATAGTGGATGCCGAACAATGTAGGTGTTAAGTCACAACATAAATAATAGTACACGCCAAGCATCAGAGACTTCATATGCTGAGTGACATAATTTTTGACATTTTTTTTGTGATGGCACAAAAAACTATGTAAACCATTTTTTAGATGATTTAAGTTTATATTTTGACATTTTTAGGATAAAGATGAATCTATATTTGGATTCAATATGCAATTACATGCAACCAATCAGAAAATGGGAAGGATTAAATGAAAAAATGGATGAATCTTAGTTGTAGATTCATACCTAACCCTAAGCCATCTAAGCCTTCTTAAGGAGGATGAAAGCCCTAAACTCTTTAGTGAGTGTGTAAGGAATTGAAGGAGAAAACAAGATAGTTTTCATGTAGAGCAATCAAAGTGACTTAGAAGTTATGATGAAAGAGTGAATTGCAGAACTAGTTCAAGAAGAGCAGAGGATAAAGAAAAGGATAAAACATTGAGACATCTAATCATGAAGGATCAATAAGACATTATTTAAAGGTGATATGTTATCAGGCAAGCAAGTACTAACCGCATGATCTATGCTGAGACATTTTAATAGGTGATTTTAGTTAAATCTCTTAATAGAGTAGTCCTAATAGGCTATATGAAATCCTTTAACAAGGTGCTTACTTAGTTGTAAGTTAAAGTCCTCTAGCAAGTGACACTTCTAATAGGGTGTTGAAATCCTCTAACAAGGTGAGACCTAATAGTTTTTGTAAGCCTTTAATAGGGCATACCTTTCATAGGGTAGATCATGTTTCATGGTCCAAACATTGTAACCTTCATTGGATACACTTTATTATTGCAGTAGTGAAGATTTGTGGTTGTCATCCCCACCCTAGTTTTACCTTCTCACTTGGAGGATTTTTGGGTAATCATATCTAGTGTTATGTGTGTGAATGCTTATGTGGTTGTATGATTTAGATGCATATTGCTTTACATGTTATTTTAACTTATTGAATACATGTGATGAATGTATGGTGAAAGTTTTATGGGTCCAAGTCTAAACTACTGATTCACCCACCTCTCAGAAGTTTACCTTTCCTCTTGTAATTCCAATAATCATATATATTATATTATACATATATAGTATATATAATACATATGTTATATTATGATTTATATTGTTAACTAATAATGATTACTCATAGTGACATGTCTCATTTACTCTTAAATTTATAAGAGTTTGGGATCTCCATTTGGAACACACCTATAACAATGACAGTGTAATTACATTTGCAAAAACTGGTCCATGTTACTTAACATGGAATCAGAGTCAATTGAAAATGAAATAGATCTTTAAAACTATCAAATGGAGATGATGGATGGAGACCACAAACATGAAAGTCATAATCCTATCACCAAAATTGTAGACCATTGAAGAGATCAACACATAATCCTAGAATACAAGGTAGGGACATATTAATCAAGGGAAAATCAAGGAAAATCTTAGTAGAGATTCCACTGACGAGACAATTGGTTCCCACATAAGTTTTTAATGCAAGACACATCTTCTATTGAAAGGTACAGGTTAGTAGACATAAGGCACATGTTTTTATAAAACATGAATACATACATAGAAGAATAATTAGACAAGGAAAGGAGTTGCTATGAGTACAAACAAGTGAAATTGTCAAACACTATATACATGTTGATGTAAACAATTAGAAAAATATTGTGAGAATTAATGTGGTGGTGGACACTAGCAAAAATTTTGAGGTCATAATTCTAGACATTTCTTGATAGAGAATTATATGTGAATTGAAAATTTTGAGGCCATCATTATATGATGATCGTATATTATGATAGTTCACATATAAAGAATATAATAGTGAAAATAAATAAAACATGGAGAAGGGAAGAGATTAAACTAAAGTAAATATCATGTATCATTGATGCATATATTAGAAGGTAACGAAATATATTAGAAGATGCCAAGAACAACATATGATTGAGGACATCTGCTGGTTGTATATATTGATCGAACTCCATGAATTGAATAGTAGTGTTCAGATCATAAGTCACCAAGAACGTAAACCATACTATAGTTTTGAAGAAAAGTAAATGTATATGAAGGTCATTGACCAACATGATACACACAATAATCAAAGACAATTAGAAATGCAGTATGCCATCTTTAATTGATACTATGAACTCAATATCATAGGAGTTCTTTCAACACTGAAGAATAAACCACAAACAAACAGATTGGACACTTATTGAAGGTTTGAATAGAGTCACCATGATATCATATGAGTTTGGATAAATTCATGATAAATTTTGAGTAGTTTGGATAAGATATCGCATGTCATGATTATGTTTGAAGATTTGAACAAAGGCATGATAAGAATACTAGACACAATTACATTAGAGACAATCAAAGTCCCGATATCATAAAAACTCTTGCATATAATAAAGGTGATTACAATGAAAAAATTTGTATGGAGAGTATGAAAAAATGTTTACATATAATATATGATAGTTCACATATAATTTGGTGAAGGCTCGATAGAGAATTGTCAAAAACAAGAGTCAATAAGAGGTGATTAGTAGTTGCATTAACGTATAATACATAGGGATACTCACATGGGTATAAATTATATCTATCCTTAGTAAATTTTCATTAAAGATAGGGATTAATTCTAAGGACATAATAATTAATTAATATGATTATGTTTTGTAATTTTTACATAAATATATATAGGAAATTATCATATGTTCTATATATCAAAGAGTTATATGATTAAAACATGTTAGAGGGTAATAATATTACCTTACATATGATATGAGGAAATCACATAAAGATTATTATGTCATATATATAATTAGATCATTATGAATTTTTGAATATTCATTTTATAAATCTGAAATCCTTTTCTCATGATTATATATATGAATTTATACAATTGAGGATTATAATGTGCATTATGATAGTTTTGAGAAATATATTTATGTTTTTAGTAACATACATGAGTTGAACTGCAAACATTCTTATTTGTATTATAAGTATTGTTTACCTTGATATTTTCCCCTAGGAATGTTCTTGTAAGAAAAAGAGGGAGACCGAGATTCAAAGGGAGGCTGACATTTCAGGCAACCTTGAAAGAGAGGGATTAGATAGAGAATATGATTTAGTCAACCTTGAAAGAGAGGGATCAAACGGAGGATATGATTCAATCAACCTTTTATGATCTTGATCATATTGATTCAGAGGGAATAAACCATGTTGAGATGAAGTCTTTAGTGATCAATAAATTGTAGTAGTCAAGATGATTATGATTCATGAATATACCTTATGACTATGATTTTAATGGACCTGCTCCTTGATATATGACGAAGATCTTATGTGATGCATAATATAGGATTAATCAAAAGATCTAACAAATACCTTTGCATTAACAAAGGAAATTTGAGTTGTCGTGAGATTTTAATAAAGCTTTTAAGAATTCATTTGAACCATCTAAAAGTATCTCTTTGATGAATGAAACCTGACATATGAGTTGTAGAGTCATTAATGTGGCACAATCACACTCAATAAAGATGTTGGTGTATTGCGGATGAGTTTGAGAAAATGGAAGGACATGTTCATTTTTACTATTAAGCTAAATGAATGTTTAGACCTTTAATTGATAAAAAGAGCAAGTTAGAACTTAGAAAAGAGTTTTCATATTTTAATTAATGGAAAAGATCTATTCATCAAAAAAAGTTGTTCAACAATATAAGAATTATTGGAAATTTTATATTGTGGGGGGAATAATAGTCAATAGTCCATTCCCACTCAAACTTTATTTAGAGGGGAGATGTTCCATTCTGAAATAATCTAAAATGAAATTTTTTGAATCTTAATGTGCAGATAAGCATTCTTATCTTTTACATTTATCTACTCTTTGTAGTCTCTCTCTTATTTGTAACTCTATACATACTATAAGGGTTATTTGCCCTGATCTTTTCCTTTATGTTTGAGGATATTCTTACTTGAAAAGAAGGTTGGTACTTACATATGTTGCCTAATATTGTAAAAACTCAATTTTATGATAGTAGCTCCAAAGACCTTGATGATCAAGATGGATAAAATGAGGCTCTTGAAGAAAAAATCTTTGATGATTGAGATTATGAGATTATTCTACATTAAGAGGGAGTATGCCACTTCTTCTAAAGTAATGTAGGAGCTTAGAAGATTGATACTCAAAGGGAGTCTAGAAATACATGTGTGTGACTGCATGATTGTGAGGGGCCTACTCCTATGTATATTATGAGGAAGTATTGACTTATCACTAGAAAATCAAAAGATTGATATTAGATTTAGAGTGAGTTTTATAGGCATCCTTGGATGAAGAGAGCTTATGAGAAAGTAACTAGAGGACATAACTTTCCAAGATCAATTTTCAAAGGAATAATTTTGAGGTTTAATCCTTTTTAAATGATATCTTCTCTATGAGGGGAATCTCTAAGTGAAACTCCTTGTAATGCATTCTTCTTTGTGAGAGAAAATTAAGGTGAAAGTCTTTGTACAACCCTCTGATTTGGTTCATGGTGGTCACTATTATGCATATGATATATAGTGAAGTTGACAATCTTTCATTGACATATATTAACATAAGGTAATCATTATAAGATGACAATATTACTAATGGTCAAACTATTATCATGATAGAATTCATTAAGTTGTTGTCCTAGAGTGTTGAAATTCATGATAATGAATGTATCATAACAAACTTCATAAAGTTGTTGTCACAGAGAGATTAAATTTTTACATTTGTGTGTTATGAAATGTAATGATCTTTCATATGTGTGAGGTCACTATTGTAAGGTGATGACCTTATCAATAGTTGATCTCTCTCCTAACACCAAAGTATGTTGGAGCAAGTGTTATCATGGTTTTGTGGGATGAATTTTTTTAGACACCTTGAGAATAAACTCATCATGGTTCTTTAGGCTAGATTTTTCTAGACACCATAAAAATCAAATTTTTATAGTTATTCAAGATGAATCTTTCTAGACACCATTTGAATACATCCTACTATTAAGAGAAATAAGTTGGGCCAATAAAGAAATTTCTAATTTTGGCTATAGACCATCTCCACATGTCCTTGATAATCAAATGCCAAAGGGGATGCCCAAGTATCTAGTGATACAACCATGTTTATCTTCTCTCTTATCCTTAAGAATAAATTAAATCTATCATAGACCACACTTAAGGTGGTGTTCAAATCTTGTATTATAATTTCTTTAATTCTCTCTTTACCAAAGAGGGAGTGTTGAGAAATTTAGCCTCATAGTGAATTGAAGAAAATTCCATATGTAATATATGTTAATATTTATATGTGTGTGTTGATGGATTTATGTTGATATGCTTAAATATAATATGCTAGGAATATCAAACTGAGATGATATCTCCTCATATGCTCAAGAGAATTATGTGTCCTATATCAATCCTCCATAACTAAGAGGGAGTACTAAGATTATACCTATAGTTGGATTGATTTAATCTTAACATACAATGTTGATATAATATATTATACAATTACACTATATATATAATATTATAAATATATTATATAATATATATAGATTATATTATAAATATATACTATATATAATACATATGTTATATTGTGATTTATATTTTTAACTAACAATAATTAATCATAGAGACATGTATCTTTATGAGACATGTCTCCTACTCTTGTATTTATAAGAGGTTGGGATCTACATTTGGAACACACCTATAGCAATGGTAGTGTAACTACGTTTGTTGAAACCAATCCATGCTACTTAACATCTTAGACCCTTTTGAGTATGATTTGTGTAATGTTTTCATCTATAGTAAAAGGTTATGTTATAAAGATTAAAGGAGGTATGTTATGTTATATTATAGGGTTGATGAGCTTTCATAAACATTATTAGAGTAAGGATACTATTAGAGGTTAGAATATTATTAGAACCCTTTAATACATAGCTAATTAAAGATGATAAGGTCTATCAATATAATAAGAACAAAAAGTAAAAGATGGTTTATGGAAGGGTCTAGAAACCCTATTTAGGTCACAAAATAGAAAAATCAAGTAAGTAAGAAAGAAAAGAAGAAAAAAGGAGGACAAGTAATAAAGATTATTGGAATAGTGAAAGGAGAAGCTATCAGAAGTGGAACAACATAGAAAGTTATTAGAAGGAGAAAAGTCATTGAGAAGAATAACCAACCTATGAAGAAAAAGGAAAGGTAAATTATAGGTCAATATTTTGTTGCTATTACCTAACAAGTTTATCCTCAAGATTGTAAAATCCTTTACAAGGTGGTCTTTTACATGACTTAAAAGTTCTTATTTTGAACTTATTGTTAACCCTTTAGTCGAGTGAAAAATGTATTAGTAGGATGAAATATCTTAGCAGAGTAGTATTTAAAAAGACTATTGATACTCTTAGTAGGGTATTAGATACTTTTAATAGAGTGTGGTCATTCAGAAGATGACACTATTGTAATATTTTAATCAAGAACCTTGTTACTGCAATGATGAGTCATGGTTATCATCCCCACCAATTTTTTTCCCTTGGATCGAGGATTTTTTGAGATACCAAAATCAATGTGTTATGTGTTAATGAGATTATACTATTGGTTATATGAAGCACTATTAGATTAAGTGACTATTATTTAGTACGAAATAAGTATTTGTTAAAGTGAACTAATGGGTACTGTTTCAACTCCCCACCCCTTGAGTACCTCATCTCACTTGTAGCTACCAATAATTGGTATCAGAGCTCTTGGTTATTGAAAGGAAGTTTAACAAATCAAGTAAATTTGGGACTATGGCTATCTACAAATATAAAAAATAACTAGAACAAGCCCTGGAGGATGCAAATGAATAGATATTTGATTTAAAGGATAAACTAGGAGCCTCATTCATAAAATGAAAATAACTCACTAAGAAACTATAGACGAGTCTTGATGATTTGAATAGACTATCAGATGGAAGTGTCAATTCTAAGGAAGAAAATGCTACAATAAAAAACTACTGGAGAAGAATGATGAACTACTTGAAAATAACAAAGAACAAAGAATTGAAAGAAAATCTTAATCTAATGAAAAGAAAACAAGAGATTTAAGCATTTAATTGACTAAATTCTAGATAGAGTGGAAACTCTTGAGAATGAAAAATATGATGTTGAATCAAGATATCCAAATTTCATAGAGATAATGATAAAAAGAACCTAGTTATGGAAAGATAGTACATCAATATTTAAGCTTGAGATGATTTGAGCAACATAATTAGTGAAAGAAGTTGACATCTTGAAATTGAAAATGAAAGACTTAAAAAGGAAGAAAATGACTTAAGAAATGAGCTAAAAGTTGAAAAGGAGATAAACGTCATACCTACCAAGTTTGAAGAAAGTATGTTAGAATTGGATAAGCCTTTAGTGAACAAAAGGAGCAACTAAATGGTACTGATAAGGTCACTATTGGAAACACTACAAAAGATAAGGGTGAGACATTGAGTTCTAAACAATCAATGAAAAAAAGGAGAATACTTTGGAAGAATAAACTATCATATTTTTTTCTACCACTATACAGAATATAATCATACATAAGATGTTTAACAAGAAGCTATTAGAGTAAATAATTAATTATTAATTATTTATTCTATTTACTTAAGCTTACTTAGGTTAATGCATTTATTTAATATTTAGTATTTAATAGTTGTAGTGGTTAGTTATTGACAACATGGGAGTTTGTTCCCTTCTAGCATGTTCCACCTTTTTGTGGAAGTGTGTTTAGTTGTCACCCTTATCTTCAGCCTCCTTCCAGCTTGTTCTACAAACTTCCATGAGGCCTTTATATTTGGTCTCTCTCTCATTGTAAATCCATTCACATAGCAATTTCATTTTCCTATTGTGAAATATTTTCTCTTGCTTTGTTTCCATCAAGCTCTTGCTCCTTAGGTTTCTCTTTAGCAAGCTATTTGCATGTAGGTGATTTTGGCAAGCTGTGCCTCTACACCTTCTCACACTTTTGCCAATCATCTCCATTTTTGGAGCATGGCTCTCCTCTTTTGTAGGAGCATCATGTGGTGTAGTTAGGATACTTTAACCTTTGTATTGTTCCTAAGATCCTTATTTTGATTGCCACACCACATCCAGTTGAGGGCTTTTCTCTTCTGCCAAATTTTGCTTCCACTCTGCCTGATCCTCCGGCTTCATTCGTTAAGCCTCTAGATGTACTTGTTGCAGATACACCTTCCTTAGGGATTCCCTTTCTGGTTCCTCACACATTCTCCTCTAGGCATCAACTAGGCTTTCCAATTTTGCCTCTCATTTAGGGATTCCCTTGTTATGTATCCTTGTTTCTTCCACATTGGAGTTGCATTGGTTTGATCCCTCCTTCAGGGGCTCCTTTATTCTAGGGAGGCTTTGGTATCTCTCATGGGGGGGGGGCTGGTTTTACTTTTGGTTTTGAGCGAGTCTCTTGACTCTTTTTCGACAGAAGTTGTCCTTGGGGGGATTGGTTGAGGCCTTCCTTCCTTCATTTCATGTTTTTTTTCAGTATGTTATTTTTATCTCTTTTTGGGGGAGGGTTTTTCCCACGTGGTTTTCTCTCTTTCCCTATTTATAGAGGTTGCATTTTCTTGCCTTGTACATGGGTACCTAACATGGCCTCATTGTTGGGACCCATTTTGCATTTCATCTTAGTTTTATGAGTTTAAGGCATTCCCCTAAGTTGCACTTAAAGGGGGGTGTTAGAGTAAATAATTAATTATTAATTATATATTATATTTACTTAAGCTTACTTAGGTTAATGCATTTATTTAATATTTAGTATTTAATAGTTGTAGTGGTTAGTTATTGACAACACGGGAGTTTGTTCCCTTCTAGCATGTTCTACCTTTTTGTGGAAGTGTGCTTAGTTGTCACCCTTATCTTCTACCTCCTTCTAGCTTGTTCTAAAAGCTTCCATGAGGCCTTTATATTTGGTCTCTCTCTCTCTCTCTCTCTCTCTCTCTCTCTCTCTCTCTCTCTCTCTCTCTCTCTCTCATTGTATATCCATTCACATAGCAATTTCATTTTCTTATTGTGAAATATTTTCTCTTGCTTTGTTTCCATCAAGCTCTTTCTCCTTAGGTTTCTCTTCAGCAAACTATTTGCATGTAGGTGATCTTGGCAAGTTGTGGAGTTGGATTTTATCAATTCCTACAGAAGCAAGTGCAAAAAGGATACCATTTAATGGCTACTTCTACAACTGCAATACATATGGCCATAAATGTCAAAAATTTAGGTCAAGAGATAATATAATGATAGTTGGGAATAAATTTAATGGTTATTTCTATAAATATAATCAACATGATTACAAGGAAAAAAATTGTAAGATCAAATCACCGACAAACAAGAAAATTATGTACCATCCAAATGATTATAGAATTGAATTTGTAAAGCATTATCAATGTGGAAGACACAAACATCTAAATTTTGAACACAAGTCAAGAATAACATGTCCATGGAGATCACTTAAGATTCCATGTTATTTTTGTTCAAATCCTAGATATTCCACCTATAACTATTAAACAATGATCAAATTGGAAAAGGAAAAGGGATTGTGGACAAAGAGCAAGTAATGAAATATGAAGAAAATAGGTTAGGAAAGGAGAAGGAACTACAACAATTGAGGAAGCCTTGTTAGATGTCATATGAACTTCATTTATTAACCAATTAGGTAAGCACATGATTAGGGACATAGAACTATGTATTGACTACTCATAAGGTCCTGAGAATGAAAAGGTGTATAAGAGAAAACTACATTCATGTATAGATTAGTAAATCAGTAAAAGTGAATAAAATCATTGTTATTGGTAAAAGAATAATTAGTTATTTTAAGTTGACATTTAATGCTTTCAGTATAATAGCCACTAGATTTTTGTACTATAAATAAAGGTAGTTGTTACTAAAGTCTTCATATTTATGAAAAGAGAAAAAGTGTGAAAGTGAAAAGAGAAAAATGTATATTTGTCTCATGATGGCTAAGTGCACCAAGATAGTGTGCAAAAAGAGGGTGTAAGTGGACATCTTTTTTCTAAAATTAGTTAAACCTAGTCTTGGAAGAGCCTTTTGAGGATAATGCAATTAAAATGACAAAAATGTGTAAAACACAAAAAATGTAGTACTCTAGTTCATAAAATACTAAGGTTTTAAATCCACAAAATATATAATTATATGTAGTATTTTCCAAAACTCTTTGGTAAGATGATAGGTAAGAGTGAGATCTATAAGTTATGTATTTTTCTATAGTTTTTTTATAGGTAGTTTTTTTTTCTATGAATTTTTGAAGTGACCTCATCTTAAAATTATGGTACCACTTGTGTGTTGGGCATAACTTACATCAAAATAATGTAAAATTGACAATTTTTAAAAAGTGTATAGAATCAAGTGGAAAACAATAATATGTAATTTATTTTCCATTTGGTTAAGTAAATCAAAATTTATTGATGTATGTTTGAGAGGACTGTCAAGACACCAATGAAAAAATTAACCTCATAATGCTAACATTGTCCAAATTTTTTAGAAAAATTATAGTTAGAAAGGTAAGAAAATGTGTGAGATTATGGTGGTAATTTTAGAGCTACCCACTTCACCATTTGTGAACATGATGAATTCAAAGCCAAGGATTGATCTTAGATAATGAAAAAATGTCCAAAGAAATGAAAATGGAGGGAATACATTAACCCAAACCTAAATGTTGTTGTACTTTTATTTTAACAAAATGTGACTGCATTATGCATAGTATAAATAAATACTAGCCATAACACAATTGCATGATGAGTAAGTAAAAACATGATCACATTATGGCTTTTTAACAAGCCAAGCCCCATTTTAAAATTTGATGGAAAGTATACATAACACAATTGTGTTATGTGTAATTTTGACCTTTTTCGATGGTGTGCGAGATCTTAAGCAAGATGTTGGAATCAAATTACAATAAATGAAAGGTAAGAGTATGCTGATAAGGAGATCTGATGAAAATGAGCTCGAGTATAGGATGTGCTCATTAAAATCTAAAGACCCAGTTTGAATGGAACCCTATCAAGAATACTAGACAAAGTGTTCTTGAAAAAGGATATGAGTGGATATTTGCAAAGAAAGCATTGAATTAAGTTTGGAAATTAAGAAATCAAGTTAGCATATGAAGAACTATTCATGAAGAAGGAACTACATAATGATGAATTTAGACTGGCATACACCGTTTACTTACACAAAAATATTGATGAAGAATGGATCAAGGCTATTATACTTAGCAGAGTACATGAAGAATATTTATGGTTAGAAAGCAAAAAAAGTTGAAATCATAAAAGATATCATCAATACAATAATATGACTTGTTAGTATTTTGAATCATCACAGTTTTAGATGGGTAACACAATACATCTAGGGGCAACTACTTCCCATTTACAACATATCCTTTAAGACACCAAGCCAACTATAAGGTTGGACTCTTCTTCTACTTCAGGCTCTACAAAACCTAAGTAGGTAGATTTTTAGATTCTTCATATGGTACTAGTATTCAAAACATACACTCAATCTAAAACAAAGTAGATAGAACCCTTATATCTTCTGTACTTATGCAAAGATCATAGACATGAAATAAATAATAACATGACCTAATAAATTAATAAGCTAAGCGAGGGCATCCTTTTAGCTCTTAAACAAAAAGGGAAATGGATGATTATAATATTGATTTCAACAAATCCCCAAATATGCAGTAGTAAGAACAAGTTGATCCTATAGTTGATTAGTGTCTTATCGATTGGGCAGTTCCAAAAATCACACACATACATCTATGATACCAATGAAATAATCCATACATCAAGATATAAGATCTATCCTATTACTTTGTGAATCAGACATCCGTGTTCATAAAGACCTCATTCTCATGAAATAGCTAATAACATGACCTAAGAAATTGATAAGCTAAGTGAGGGCATCCTTTTAGCTCTTAAAAAAAAAGGGAAATGGATGATTATAATGTTGATTTCAACAAATCCCCAAATATGTAGCAGTAAGAACAAGTTGATCCTATAGTTGATTAGTGTCTTATCAATTGGGCAGTTCCACAAATCACACACATACATCTATGATACCAATGACATAATCCATACATCAAGATATTAGATCTATCCTATCACTTTGTGAATTAGACATCCATGTTCATAAAGACCTCATTCTCATGAAATAATAACTAGCAACCTTGTCAAGTACATCAATCATTTACTTGGCACTTTGTTCCAACAACACAACATACCAGACATACAACCTTATGGGGATGAAAATGGGTCTCAGTTCTTTGTCCCTAAACCACATAACATTTCAGACTATAGAGATAGGAGATGAGAATCAAAATGAAACTAAGAATATTTTTTCTCATTTGTATGCATGTAAACAATTCATAAAACCACTAAATAGATCAAAACTATCTATATTAGCTTAACTATTACTGTTCATAGAAGAGAGAATGCTGAAGGATGTGGTGATACTATTCTAGATCCAACCTTGTGGCATCATAGACTAACTACAACCAACATGGTATCATAGTAATGAGATTTTTTTTCCAAAATTTGGAACCCTGGTCTCACAATAGTGAGAAAAATTTAAAGATTGGAACCTTTACAATGAATTAAAAAGAGAAAGATATAGGAAAGGAATGAAATCTCAGATCTGATCTAAAAGTGAAATGTGTCCACTTGAATCTACATTCCCTACTGTTACAAATAATCTCTCATCTTTCTATACTAAAATCTGATATGATTCTCATCATTGCATGTAACAAACTTGGAAATATCTCTTCTAAATGATGAAAACCCTTATTGTGCCAAAATATCTAAAATGCATCTGAAATGCTAATAAAACCATCATCAAACTGACATGGAAGTGAGAAAAACTAGCCCTAACTACATTTTTACTACCTCTGGTACACATTTAGTCCATCATCTTGCTAGCGATCAAATCTAAACTTTAATACCTGAATTTGGTTAAAAAATGAGTAGCTAAGACAAACCATTGTATAACTTAAATATATGACTTCTTGTGCAAAAACAGACTCCAAAAATGGAAAATTCATTCTCTCTCAATTCTGACAATATATAATAGTCATATATCGACATGTCAAAAATGCCTAGAATCTCCATTTGAAAATCATGCCCTTAGATTGGCCTCACATGTCTACAATTCTTTTTTGCAAAAAAATAAAATTTTCTAAAGTTTGAACTATATATTATAATTCAAATTCATTTAAAAGACATATATGTTGAAAATTAGAATAAAATTATTTTTTCCAAAACTCAGGATTTTCCTTCTAGTCATGCATTTCAAGTCAACTCAAGTTTGACCACCTCTTCCATGTGGTTGGGGTCTACCACATCACCTGCCACTCGAGCACCATGTTGCATCCTCTAATTGATCCACTGGTCACCTGCCATACTTCCACATGGAAGCTTCTCATTGGACTTCCTACTGCTTAGTCACCTACCACCTCATCATCTATTGGGCACTCACCACATTACTGCCATGTGGTACTTTGTTACTAGTTGAATCTCTACTCCTACCATATCAACGTTGACTGGGGCCTGCTGCCATATAATAACTAGGTGCTTCCCTGCAAGCATAGTCAACAATTTCCATGTCACATGCAGGAATGCACCTCTGTAACACTTATTCTACCTTACCACATTGGCACCTCAATTTTTGTGCCATATCCAAAGTGCCTTTTCCATGTATCACTTTGTGAACTATCAACTAACACTACCACTTGTTAGTCTTTTATTTGTCCAAAAATCCACATCATTTGTCCACCTATTTTGGTCAAAATTATACTTTTTACATCCTCTAGCCAGCCATGGGCCCTACGTGAGAAATCTTTGGCTCATAAAAGGCATTGTCTTTGAGACAACAAGTAATGTGAGTGACTTAGTATTTAAACTATTCTGAGGGACCTGACATGATGAATGTGGGACAAAAAGAGTTTTCTATTTTTTAGGATGGTTACTCAAGTAGCTTCTAGTTAACCTCTCTTTAAAACAATTTCTTCCCACATATACAATGGTGGCTCATTAAGGAAACTACTTGCCTTAGTCTTAATGAATGCAGACACTGATGTGAAGTTGGACTCCATAATCATCCTCTTGGGAGAGGGAAAGCAAAGATGAGCTAGACATCCACTTGGTGGTTAACATCAACCCAAGCATCAAACTGTTGTTCACCCTTACTGTTCACAGGATCTTTAGCTTTGGGAAAAAAAGAGCATAAAGGTAGACTCTCATCTTGCAAATTTCCAGACCTCTATATAAGACAATTTTGAGCTTATGAAAATGTCTTCACAATTCATTTACGGGCACTCATGCCACATCCTCCCTCCTACAAACTTGAGCATCTTCACCTAAGACTGCCAAAGTTTACTCCTTGCGAGATGGTGTTGCTCTAAATTTTATGGTATTCTTTTGTTGAAGAAATTTATTCCTATTCTCACGTATATGCTTCATCTAGTTTTTTCTTTAAGCTTGGACCATGCTTGGGAATACTGATCAGAGTTTTGTGTAAACAATTTTTAACTTCTTGCTTGTGGTTCCTTGTTTCAATCAATGAAGTTCTATCTCTGTCAGATTCAAAATTTTGAGATTCATGAATCATCCACTTATGTTCTATTCCAGTAGAATCATATTCCTCTATTTCTTGATTGTACTCCATAATGGCAAGTAGTGGTTCCTTTCCTTTACATAGTGATTTGATCTTTAAAACTCTACAAAGTTCCAATAAGGTTGGAGCCAACATCATTTAAACTTTCATTGCATTGATGTCTTACATTATAATTTGTTAAACATGTTCTAGTTTTCTATCCTTTCACTTATCTACCACAACTTTCTAAATGCATGTAGTACTTCAACTATAGTTGTCTCGACTTCTTTTCATGTTTCTAGATTCCCCAAGTGTTTATCTGGCATATGTCCAGTGCTTGCTTCCTCCTCATAAGTAATGTTCTCTTCAATCATAAACATTAAATCTCAATTTATTTTAGTTCCTCTTTAAAAATAGGTACTCAATCTCATCAATCATGGAATCTTAATTGAAAACTTGAATTCCTATATAATGAGGGCTTATTCTCATAATTTTCAATTACCTGAACCACATACATACTTTGAAATCCTCTCATCTTAACACAACTCATAATCCTTTCCTCAATATTTTAGTAATCTTTTAAAAAATGAGTTTAGATGCCACTCTAACTCTTTTGGGAGAGTTTCCTTGTTAGAATTTGAAAATGTTTCTAGAGTAAATTCTTTGAATGAGACTTTGAAGAAACAAGCAAATAACCTTTATAACCACAACTCCTGACTACTTTGAGTAGTCCTCCAAAATTTATATGACCTTGATCATTAACCTTAAGGTACAAATCACTTTTGTCTTGAAACTTGAGTCCTTCCAATTCGACCTTTACTCTTTCCCCTTGCTCAACAACATTTCCATAAAAATCCATTGGTTGTACTTCAAAATCATAACTCACATTTTAGGGTGCAAGCAGTTGTCTATTTCTCATTATTCCAACTCCACTTTAGACATAAATCCTTTGACATGCAAGGTCTAGATGGTCAAAATTATTGAAAACTTCATTAGACATCTTGATTTCCAAGCATGTCTTCACCATTCATAGTTAGGCCCCAGAGTGGGTCCAACTAATTTTTTTTCAAACTAAAAAACTTGACTCTTGAAATGTAGTGCCTACCCCTAGTTTACTTTTCAATTGTTATTGCCAAACACTTTTATGTCAGCTTTATGTTTATGCTTGATTATTAGTGACATTATTTTCTAGATTGTTGGATATTATTTCACATTTAGTTGATATATACATATACATATATATATATATATATATATATATATATATATATATATATATATATATATATATATATATATATATATATATATATATATATATATATATATATATATATATATATATATATATATATATATATATATATATATATATATATATATATATATATATATATATATATATATACACATATATATATATATAATATGACCTTGATCATTAACCTTAAGGTATGAATCCTTTTGGTCTTGGAACTTGAGTCCTTCCAAATCCACCTTTACTCTTTCCCCTTGCTCAATGAAATTTTCATAAAAATCCATTGGCTGCACTTCAAAATCATAACTCACATTTTCAGGGTGCAAGCAGTTGTCTATTTTTTGCTTACTCTAACTCCACTTTAGACATAAATCCTTTGAAATGCAAGGTCTAAATTATCAAAATTATTCAAAACTCCATTAGCCATCCTAATTTACAATCATGCTTTCACTATTCATAGTCAGGCCCCACAGTGGGTCCAACTAAATTTTTTTCAAACTAAAACACTCGACTCTTGAAATGTAGCGCGTACCCCTAGTTTACTTTTCAGTTGTTATTGCCAAACTCTTTTAGGCCAACTTTATGTTTATGCTTGATGATTAGTGACATTATTTTCTAAATTTTTGGATATTGTTTCACATTTAGTTGATATGTGTGTGTGTGTGTGTGTGTGTGTGTGTAAAGTTAGTTGTTTTAGTTATCTCATGATTTTTTGATGATGATATATGTTCATGTCATGACTTTAAATTATTTAATGATGTTAGTTAGATGAATGATTTATATGCATTTTCTATGGATACTTACCTCATACTCGCATGTGTATAGTGTACGTGTATATTTTCTTTACGTATGACATTTCTAATGTGGAAGAGAGTCGTAGTCACCTGTTAGTCAGGATCTATGTGATGCACCACCTCTTGCTATTGACTATTTAGTTTAGAATATACATGTTTGTACGTGCGTGTATTTTATGTAGATTGCAGGTATTGGGTATCGACTTCCCTAAGTTACCAGGATGAGTGTACCCTATCACAATATCTCAATGTAAGAAAGGGGAGATAACTCTTGAGTGAAAATCCTATCCTTAAACCATTTGTCCTAAAAAGTAGGGCAAGTATTTGAGATGTTTACCCTTTCAAATTTGTCAAATGACCTAAATTCATGATTATAACCCTTGAGTTTGATCTTGTATGTTGTATTTTTATGATGGGTTTTCATAGTTCGTCTTATGGGTCTATGGTGATTTTTCTGTTAATTAAATCAAATTAAAAAATATTAAATGATTTAATTTAATGGAAAATTATTAAGATAATTTTAATATTTAATTATATTTAATTAATTGAGAAATTAATTATATAAAAAAATTAAATTTAAAGACAAAATTATACTTCTTATTTTTTTGCGTAATAATATTAATTTAATTTAATAATAATATATTTAGAAGATCATTTTTAAATAAATGCTAAATATTATTTTTACTTAAGTTAATGAATATTTTTATCAAAAATGCTTCGAAGATTAATTAGAGAGAAAAAGAGAAATTGATTTAATAAAGAAATTTTAAATTGCAAAAAGTGTGCATGAATATTTAAAAAGTAAAAAAAATATTAAAAAGAATTGTCATCAACGAGTTCCCTCACATGATTGCACAATCAAAGCCCCAAATTTAGGGGAGAACTCTTTATCAGAGATCTAGAGCTCATTTCACAGGGATTGAGATGTTGGAGAAGGGATTTTCAGAAAGAAGGGTTTCAAAAAAGAGAGGATTTCTTGAGTCCTTCGTGAGGTTGCATATTAGGATCATATTCAGGTAGAATCTTGTGGTTTATTCTTATAGCAATTTCTATTCTTCAAATTTCTTGTCTTCTTAATTTCTGATAAATCTATTTTCAAAGTTTTATTTAAGATGAATCTTTCACAGTAAATTTTATTGTTATTCATATAAAATTTATCTGTATTGGAGAGATAGAGTTTTTAGAATTCTCATTCTGTGAATTTTAACAGTTGAGTATTTTAATCGAGAAGGGTTTGAAAAGAAATTAAATTTTTAGAATGCAAAATTGACTGGTTTATTGGGTTTTCCCTATCAGAGTATTTTTCATAGTTTTCTTAATATATATATATATATATATATATATATATATATATATATATATATATATATAGGTTGGGGGTGGGGCCACCAAACCCCCACCCCCACCACTGTCCTTGTCATCACAAAGGGCCTATCATAACAGTATGCAAGACCTGTTGTGGCCGTAGCATGGCTTGCTATGACACAACACAACCGCATCTTATAGCAGGCCATCAAGCCTTTAAAAGCACTGAGTTTTATTAAA
Organism: Cupressus sempervirens; assembly: GCA_028749045.1. Lineage (NCBI taxonomy): Eukaryota > Viridiplantae > Streptophyta > Pinopsida > Cupressales > Cupressaceae > Cupressus > Cupressus sempervirens. The sequence continues at coordinate 829,152,215 of CM053786.1, forward strand.
GTTTTTCTTAAATTTTTTATATTATTTAAAATTTTAATAGCTTTTAATTTTAATTTAATTTAACTTTGATTATTAATAATACTTTTTATAAATAGTTTTTATTATTATTAAAAATATTATTAGTTTTTGAATATGATATATGTTATTAGCAATTTTAAGTTAATTAATTTAATTATTAATTAATAAATTTGTTAACAGGAAGTTAGAAGGTAATCATTTTATGAGATTTATTTTATCTTTTAATAATGTTAAATAATTATTAGTTAATTATTTATTAACTATTATTTTAAATTAACAATCCTTATGGAGATGTCGATTTTGTGAGTTAATGGTAATGATGCATTCATATTTAAATGTAAAAATGGGTTTTTTTGTAAGGGGAAGATAGTAAACTTTATCAAACCAAAAACATACAACAAAATTGAAACTTAAACCTTATTGTAAACTCAAATTGTGTGTTATCAAAATCAAATAGAACTATGAAACTATACTATTTATTGAATGGTTTTGTCAGGTTTGGGGTTGACTTAGAGTGTTGACCAATTCTAGGATATTTACTAGAGGTTGGGAAGTATTATTTTAGTGATGACTTATGATGTTATGATTTGGTTTATGTGTATTTCTTGGATCGGTCCTATTAGGATGACTGTATTAGTGATGCTTGTATTTTGACCAATTGATTTCAGTACTTGTCAGTTGCTTGTTTAAGAATTGGTGTATAGTATGTGGTCTTTTGAGATCTTTTTTCTTTACCGAGCTTAGGGTAGGCTATCTATATGTAATGTTGGGAAGTGGCTTGCAATGGAGGCTGAAGCCCAAAGAGGCTGCCTAGGTAACCCATTGTAGGTTGTTTAAATAAGTGATAACATTAAATCAAATGAGAGTAAAATGAACTAACAAGAGTCATTATCTTTCCTTGCCCATACCTCAAGTGCTAGTATTGACTAGGATGGGAGTAGAGAGGATTCTTGGTTGTGACCTTGCTTCTTTAGCAAGCCTTGTTAGTACGAGTCACTAGGGGGCTGAAGTCCAGTCAAGCTGCTAGGGTAACCTTAGAGTTGACTCATGCAATGACACTTGCCTGTTTGCATAGTAGATTCCCTACATGTATTTGTTTGCCTCTAGGTTTAAATGAAACTTATGTCTTGGTACCCTAAGTTAGAATTCTTTCAGGTTTTCCCTTGACCTAGATATTACTTTTGACTTTTTAGTTTGTTATCCTATTTGGGACTTGAGACTATCTCCTTAGCACAGTGGAAATGGACCTTTTTGGGTTACCATTAGGTCAGGTGGTAGAGCATTTTACTTTTACAATTGAGATACATCAGTTGATGCCGTGGATGGAGTTCCTTGTTCTGCATTTCCTTTCATTCCATCTTTGTGTACTATGATGGATGGTTATACTTATTGTATTGTATTTTAATTTCATGGATCTTAAAGAGATTATGTGATCTATTTTATGATGTATATTCTTTTAGCTTTTCATACCCTATGACATGTAGTGTGGACAATTGTGCATTCTGATTATTGCCAAGTGGCATTTGGGACAATTTTATATTATTTAAATAGATTTGAACTTGTAGTTAATCTTGAATGTGGATGTGTTATATTGGACTTAGTATTAATTAAATTTGAATGTGATTCAATGTAATGGGATCCTTAAGGAATGTAATTTGTTAATGTGTTGCTTATGTATGAATGTATGTTATTGCTTACACTATTTTATAACTGTTGTTATTTGTTATCTTAAAAAAATGTTTGGAAATCTTAGTGAAAACTTTAGGTTAGTTCTTTTGGATTCCTTGGTGGGGCATTATATGAAACCCACTAATTTGACCTCCTAAACTGACTCAATTCAAAATTCAATCACTGATTCAACTTTTAAAACTCATTTTCACTTTGTTTTGCAAATTTCCAATTCGGTTCCAAGAGGTTCTCTGACTGGCCTTAAAAACTGATTAAAACACCTGACTGAGCTCCAAAATTAGCCACACTACTTATTTCTTTAACAATTTCTTACCCTTTCAGATTTTGTTTCATGAAGACTTTGAGGTGAAAAGATATTGACCATCAAATTTTCCTTCTCAGAACTGGCTGCGAGAAAACATGTCAGAAAACCATAAAATGAATTTAGTTTTGGCTTTGAAAATAGGTCAAATTGACACTTGGAGGCACAAAAATTTGGGCATTAATTCATTGTCACAAGGAGAGTATAAATCTATGCTTTGGGCTCATGATGAATAACTGAGTGAATTTGGGGAGCGGTCAAAGTGGGCAACTTAGATTTGCAAGACTAGAAACAATGGCATAAAAGTAATTTTTTGCAAATAGAATGAACTTGGGAAAGTGTGCAGATGGACTCGTCAAGACTTGCAAACTGGAATGCTTAAAGTATTTTTAGAGTAGAGTACAATGATATAATCCATTTATAACCTATCATGGATTCAAAGTTATGACATCCTGAATAAGCATACCGATCAATCTACATTTCTTGACACTAGTAAAACTTTAAAAATTGCATTTGGAATTACATTTAAAAACTAATCAAATAGATTCATCATAAGCTCAAATCTGAAACATAACAAGCCTCTGACCTCTAGAATACAATGCAAAAGGAATTATCTCATTTAGGTCAAATGGGTCAAAATTATAACAAGTCAAATAGGGCCTCCTAGAATTCTAAACAATTTACATTAACATGACAATAGTAATCAACCAACTTTGAGGGATTTGAAACCTAGTCAAAACATGTCAAAACAATTTGAAATCTAAAAAATAGGTTCTCTTATATTCATATTAAACATTCCCAAAGTGGTGACTCATAAAACATAACCGGGTGCAAGATATTCAATTGCAAACAAGGCTACTTGTCACTATTTGACACTTAGGCAAAAGTGTAGATCTGAACAATGCTCAAAATGAAACTTAACAGAATGACTCAAAATGATAATTTATGTTTACAAGATGAGTGGATATGCTAAATGCAAGGTGTTAGAAACATTAGATACCTCTTAGGCTTCAAAAGGAAAGCCAGGTACACAGACATTAAATGCACTTTAAAGGGCTCAAAAACTTAGAATGATACTCAAATTGGGAAAGCAATGTTGAGTCGCAACAAGACTATCTAAAATGGTTGCAAGTGCGTGAAGGAGTTAGGCTCCAAAATTCAAATTGATGGATTGGTTAGGTATATGCAAGATCAAAATATGTTTGATGAAATAAGTATTAAAGACAAAGGCGTAAGGTTTTCATCTCTAATTATAGGATACAAGAACTATTAGAAGAACAAGCTGATAAGATACCTGTAGGAGCTATAGAAGTAGCTTATGATACAACTATTGATGGCAAACAATTTGATCTAGTTGAAATGTTAAGAGATCAACTAATTTTGAATCTACAAAAAATTAAAAACTAAGGACTAAGATATGGACACCTATTAGTTTGCATATATTTTTATGCTCAAAATTATTTTGCTGGGGTAGGACCAGTTAATTGGTTAGCTCAATAATATTTTATACATCAAATGAATAGATTTATTGAAATATTATGAAGAAATTATAATAGATTAATGTGGTTTTATTTCAAAGAATTTCAAGAGACAATAAATATAAGAGATTTAATTCCATCTAAAATAGTGAATAAATACAAGAAGGATATATGATTCCTAGCAAGTACACATTGATGCATGATGAAGGTTGTAAAACGAAGATTGTCATGGGTAACACTATTTGGATATGAAGTATTTGATAATAAAATGAATATGATATCTAAGAAATTACTTGGTGAAGTGAAAGATAAAGGATCGAAAGATTCTAAAAATATCTTGAGAATTACAAGAAAATTACTGCAAAAGAGAAGAAGTCAAAAGGAAAAGGAAGAAGCAGACAAAATTCTACCAATATACTATCAACATATGTAAAGATAAAGAAGTAGAAACAAACTATAGAAAATAATAAGAGAAGACAAATGAGGTTGATAACAAGAAACGCATCTAAAAGAACAAGGAGTCAAACATTAGGGAAGACACAACCAGGTACAGAAAGGAAGAAGGTAGAACCACAAATAATTTTACAACACAATAAAGCAATATGGAGGTATAGGATCCTTGTCAGACTATAGATATAGTAAATGGAGTGAAGAAGAGAAATCAATTATAGAGGAGGCCATGATATCCACAATACATAAGTTTTTATATTTACAGAGAATACTAAAGGATAAAATTACAACATAACTATATGATAAAATCCTAATAAAGTAGAATAATGTAGATCAACTAGAAAGAGAAAGTAGAGAAAGAACTTTATACATGGTACAACTAGACACAACTGTTACTAAGCTAGACATATTATTGGAGGAACATGCAAAAAAATTCTCTATCAACTATAGGAAAGCTAAGATTATTTCTTAAATGGTTAAAGATGTTAAGAAAGACAACTTGAGAACATGGAACATATTGTGTCATGTTAAGAATACTATGATAGATGAATCACTACCTATAGGAGTAATCTATGACTTGAATGAACAATTAGGAAGAAGTGAGAATTTTGACTTAACCTATAATGAAATCCTAGAAGAACTAAAGAGTGAATATGGGAATTTTAGAGAGATAGATGCCGAATCTGATGAAGAAACTACAAGGAATGTAAAGACATAAAAGATAAATGAAGAATTAGTTGAGCCATAGAAGTCATGATTTTTTCTATTATTATAAAGATGTCCCTTAGTGATGACATTAGCCATAGAAGTAGGATAAAAAATACACCCATAAGAAGAATATTTAGCAATTCATGTAGAAATATATAGAAGACCATCTAGAGCTTTAAATTTTTTAGCATCAGTGAATGCGATAGTAACCTAGGGTCTAGTATGCTTATGTTTTAGTTTAGCTTGATAATTAGATGTAGAAAAAAATGCCTTCCTTAGGTGGAAGTGGAGGTTTAACTACACTTTCTACAACATTAACAATATTATCATTCTTTTGTCATAAGGTATTATAATCAACATTCACTTTAGGAGGCGTAGAAGAAATAAGATCCTGAACAATAGTGTTTATAGTGTGCTGAGGTAAAGGATTAGTGTAGATTTCAAGATTTTGATTAGGAGGTGCCAAATATTTGTTCCCACTATCTTGAACCTCAGATAAAGCATTAGCATCAATCAAATCTTGAATCTAATGTTTCAAATAACAACAAGTTTTAGTATCATGTCCAAGATGGCAATAAAATTAATAAAAAGCTTAAGGCTTAAATTTGGACTCGACGTAGTAGAAGAAAAAAGTGGTTTAATAAGAGGAAGAAAAATAATATTAGCACTAATTGCCTTAGTCATAATAGAACGTAGAGATTTAGAGAGAGGATTCACTTGTGGTTTATCCAAAAAAAAGAGGAAGAAGTAGTGGCACTCCAAGAGGTATTGAATACTTGATCATTGATGTAGGAGCATCTAGGATTTATTTGGTGGCTACTTTGGGGTTCACGGGAGGAGGCTCAGTAGTTTCTTTGGATGGTTTTTGGATTGATACTTAGTTAATGAAGAGGTGCTTGGTAAAGCTTACTTGATCAATGAAGGGACTCAGTCTGTGAAGGACTCAACATATATTGGGGAGCTCAGTTGGTTCAGTTGATGTGTTGACCAAGGTGGTTGGCTTAGTGAAGGAGCTCAGTTATGCGTGGAGGTCATTGTTGCTTGGTGTGGTGGTTTCTGGCACTTAGTTAGGTCTTGGTTCTAACTTTTTTGAGTTGTTTGTGTTTAGTCTCTAGTGTGAGCTAACCTAGGTATTTAATTTGTGTATGGGTATTCAATTTGTGTTTTTGTTGACTTGTGGCTAATGAAAATATTTAATGTAAGGGTATATTTTAACTTGTATTGGGCTAGGCCAACTTGTGGCTTAGTTGGGTATACATAAGGGGTCTTGTGGAGTATTTAGGAATTCATTCATTTAGAGGGGTGAGTCATGGATTGTCCATCTTGGAAAAGAGGATTAACTATAGGAGCAAACTTTAAGAAGGGCTAGTAGCTTTGGCTTGGAAAACTAGGAGATTGCTTGGTGGGCTTGTGAGCATAAGTTGAGATTTCCTTGGGGTTTTCTTTTAGAGTGTAGACCTAGACTAGCTAGGATTAGGATTATGAGTTGGATCTTGTGGGATCTTGCAGAACTATTTTATAATTGCTATTTTATTTGGCCCTAACTTGAAAGGCCTTATAGCAAGGCATGTTGCATGTAAAAAGTTATACTTATGAATAAGGTATTGTGATTTGGTATCAGATCTTTCTTTTTTATTGTGTTTCTATTGTGTGGTTATTTTTAGGGATCTGGATTACCTCTAGGAGGGGTACCCTTGGATTGTCATTGCATTAGGTGGTATCAGAGCTTAGTTGTTCCTAAGTGTGTAGACTGAGTGTTGAACGAGAGGTAGTTTGCACCAAGATCTTGGGTTGAAGAGTTGATCTAAGAAGATCTTGATCTGGTGGTGGATTGTTCTTTCTAGAGTTCTTGGTTGTGAGGTGGTAGATTATGGTTCTAACTTACAATTGTAGAGACTTGCAGATGGATCGATGGATGTGAAGATGGAAGGTTGATCTTGTTGGGGAAAATTTATCTATTGGTTATTTGTTGAAGAGGGTTTATGAAGAGCTCTAAAGATGTCTTCGAGAAGATTGGACCCTAGGATGATTGCATATCTCTATGACATAGTAAGAAGGAGGGTTAATGAGACAATAGCTTGGTTGGACACTATTGTGGATGCTACTTTTTCTAAACAAGTTGACGAACTAAAGAAGAAAGTTGTATGTTACTAGAGTTGGAGTCTACCAATCTAGAAGGGAGTTTTCTAGCCATTTAGAAGACTTGTTTGAGAGAGAAGATGGCATAGCAAGGTCGAAGTTGAAGAGGTTGGTTTTGTTAATTAGTTTGTGGAGTCTGATGCAAAACCTATAGAGAAACTTGAGGTTGTTGCTAAGGATATTCCTAACCTTATGGATGCTGGGATGGATATTGGTTTTCTTTGGAGGGTGTTTGGACCAATACTCAGTTGATGAAGAGGTGCTTGGTGGAATTTACTTGATCAATGAAGTGACTCGACATGTACTAGGTAGCTCAGCTATTTTGGTTGCTGTGTTGATCGAGTTGGTTTGATTAGTGAAGGAGCTCAGTTATGCTTGGAGGTTGTTGTTTCTCAGCATGGTAGTTTTTGGTACTCGATCGGTCTTGATTATGACTTTGATGAGTTTTCTATGTTTGGTCTCTAGTGTGAGCCAACCTTGGTATTTAATTTGTGTTGCAACCAACTTGTGGCTTATGCAAATATTTAATGTAAGGGTTTATTTTAATTTGTATATGGCTAGGCTGACTTATGGCTCAGTTGGGTATAAGTAAGGGGTCTTGTGTAGTCTTTAGGAATTCATTCATTTAGAGGAGTGAGTTATGGATCATCTGGCTTGGAAAAGAGGATGAAGTGTAGGAGAGAACTTTGAGAAGAGCTAGTAGCTATGGCTTGGAAAACCAGGAGATTACTTCGTGGGCTTACAAGGACAAGTTGAGATTTCCTTGGGGTTTTCTTCTAGAGTGTAGATCTGGACTAGCTTGGATTAGGATTATGAGTTGGATGTTGTGGGATCTTCCAAAACTATTTTGTAATTACTAATGTATTTGGCCCTAACCCAGAAGGCCTTATAGCTAGGCATATTGCATGTAAAAAGTTATACTTATGAATAAAGTATTGTGTTTTGGTATCAAATCTTTCTTTGTTGTTGTGTTTCCTTCGTGTGGTTATTTGCAAGGATCCAGATTACCTTCAACAAGGGCACCCTTGGATTCTCATTGCATCAATTTTTTGGAAATATAAGAGGAGTAACTAAGAGGGAAGGAGTGAATTAGTTACCACAAAAATAAATCCTAGATCCCTTAGATGTCAATATAAATCAAAACTAAACTCTGTTGAAACTCGATAAACACACAAGAAAAATGTTGTAACTGGTAAAAACTAAAATAGCTTGGAAAATGCTTAACATAAAAACCTTAAGATATTATTTGTGATTGATATTACTTTAACTTAGTTGCAAACACATAAGAGAAATAGTATGAACAAAATATTTTAATGTGGAAACCCAATTTGGGAAAAACCACCAATTGCAACTAGTTAGTAATTTTTACTCTTATGAAGTGAGCCTTGTTAGGAGCCAACCTTGTTAAAGGTTACAAAACACACTATTAGGTGTGACCTTATTAGAGAATTTAATCACCCTATTAGGAGTGGCCTTGTTAGAGGTCTTTAGAAAATTAAATAAAAATGCCACCTTGTTAGAGGATTTTACAAATAGTTGTTAAGTCAATTCTATTAAGAGATTTAGATCACTGCCACAATGGTTAGAGAGTAACAATGAGATGACTTGATTCTTGATGCAACTAAATTGCTGATTACAAATCCCAATTGTAGATTTTATGCTTGATCCTTCTTGATCAAATGTATATTTGCATGTCAACAAGGATATTCTACTTACCCTTCTAAGTCACTTCCTCTAAGCATCACCAAATCCTCAATTATGTTCAACACATTCAATCCTCGACTTGACCTTATATTTATATCTTGCACATTGTCAAGTTGGCTTGAATACAATTTTGAATAATTAATATTCATATTCTCAGTTGGCTAGAACTAACAAACAATTCAATTGAACTCAATATGCCAAAATAAGAAAATCTTTTATTAGCCTACCCTACTTGGTAGATACTAATTCAAAGTGATTTTCTCATGTTAATCAAGTAAACTTAGTTAACATTACATACTCATAAAGTTCCTTTAGTAACCGAGTGAGATCAGTAAATACTAGTTCCATCCAACATTTCCTTCATTAATTGAGTGAGCTTGGTTAACACTCAACTTCTGCAAACTTTCCTTTGTCACCTGAGTGAACTCAGTAGACACTATCTTCTAAACTAGGCAAACTCTAGATTGCTTGGCAAACATAGGAAACTGTCTTCAATGCTTGAGTGAGCTCAACATATACTGAATGACAATGATATGACATTTTGTGTAACATCAAAGACAATACACAATTAATCAATTATTTCCAACAATCTCCCTTTCTGGCATTGATGAAAACACAACATGTCATAATGCAATGAAATTTTTAGAAAAAAAATAAAGTAAGGAACATATCCTTAGTTTCATTCTAATTCTCATCCATAAGAACTCCCTCTATCAGTGTGACCTTCCTCTACCTTTAGTTTCACCCTCTTTTAGCAAACTTTTTCCTTTGATATCTCCCTCTTTGTTATCTTTTGAAGTGATAAAATTTCTATGAGATATGGCATCAAACTTCTCTCTTTGACATCTCATACCAAAGAATTTTTTGAGTAAATATCAATGTATCTCATATACTAATTTATTTGCAATGTACCTTTGTCAATACTACATCAACTATCTGATCTTCAACATGCTTTGGTTGATGCATCACTAAACTTCATTTAGTGAGCTTTAGATAGGGGAATGACCCCTAACTTACCTCTTAGATACAAAAACACATCCTTAGGTAATGGTTTAGAGAATATGTTTGCAATTTGTTATTTTGTATTTACATATTCCAATCTTACCTCTTTATCTTGTACCAATTTTCTCAAAAAATGATATTTTATAGAAATGTGTTTTGTTTTGGTATGCATCATTGGATTCTTTGATATATTAATTGCACTAGTGTTTTCACAGTATATAACCACTAGATCCTTGATCTGTATCTTCATACCTACCAATAATTGTTTAAACCAAACAATATTATAACAATTAACTATTGTTGCCACATATTCTACCTCTACTATGGATTGAGAAATATAATTCTGTTTCCTACCTTTCCAAGACACTAGTCTTTTATCAAGAAAGAATGTTCCTCTAATAGTGCTCTTTCTGTCATCAACACTTCCTGCCCTATCAACATCTGTGAATACTTTCAAATTTTGATTGCCTCCTGTTTGTACCATAAACTAGAGTCTTTAGTACCTTTTAGATATCTCATGATTCTTTTGATTTCCATCATGTGATTTTCTTTGGAATTTTCTAAGAATCTTGCCACCATACTGACTACTAATACAATATTATGCCTTATATGCACTACATGCTACAATTTTCCAATCATTGATTTGTATGTGGTCTGATATACTTCTTTGGAATCATCATTTTTGGAAAGTTTATGTCTAGTAAACATAGGAGTTCAAATTGGTCTTGAATCTTCTATTCCAAACTTCTTTAGTATCTCCATGATATATTTAGATTGACTAATGTAGATACCATCTTTCTTCTGCTAGATCTACAATCCAACAAAGAATTTTATCTCTCCAAACATAGACATCTCAAATTATTTACTCATTTCTTCAAAAAATGCCTTGCACAAGTCATCATTTTCTATAAATAAAGTGTCATCCACTAATATTTATGCCAACACAATCTTCTTGTTTGGTCCTTCTTTGATATACAGACTGCTATTATCATTTGTTCTTTGAAAACCAATCTTTATCAAGTAGTTATGAAGTCTTTCATACCAAGTTGTAGGAGCTTGCTTAATACCATACAATTCTTTATGTAATTTTTAGACCATATTTCTTTTGCTGGGATCTACAAAACCTTTAGGTTGTTCTATGTAGACTTCATCATCAAGAATTACATTCAAGAATATAGATTTTACATCCATTTGATAAATTTTAAATCCTTTGTGAGCTACATATGCTAGTAAAGTTCTAACACCTTGTAATCTTACAACAAGAGAAAAATTTTCACCATAATCAATACTACCTTCTTGAGAATAACGTTTACATACTAACCTTGCTTTGTTTCTAGAAACTTCTCCATATTCATTTAGCTTAATTTTGAATACCCACTTTGTGCCAATTAAATTTTTATCCTTGGGTCTTGAAATAAGAGTCAAAGTTTTGTTCTTCTCTATCTGTTCTATTTCCTTATTCATTGCTTCAATCCAACTTTAATTATCCAAAGCATCATTAACATTTCTAGGTTCAAATTCAGCAAGTAAACATGTACCTTTCAATTTTTTTCTTGTCATTGTTCCATCTAACTTGTTTCCAATGATCTAATCATGTGCATGATGCCTTCTGACATATCTTACCAACATAGGTACTTTAGATTTTGAGTATGTTTCTTTGATTTCTTCATGATCTTCTATATTAATCTTGGGTCCCAATGTCTATGATTTAGGTCCATCAGACTTGATTTGTCTTAACAATAGCTCGGTAGCTTTTGACTATAATTTAGGTACTTTAGAATGTGACTTGGGTTGCATTGCTTGCAACTCAATAACTTTTGAAGATTTTGGGGACTATAGAGGTGAGGCCTCCTGACTTCCAAATAGTTTTGGTAAAGTATCAGGTTTATAGTAAACAAATCTTCTATTATCCTCAAGTTCTTTGTTGCTCTCTTCTTTACTCTTTTCTGAAAACTCATCAATTCTCACATATAGACATTAAAACATTTGTATGCTTTACTTCTATAGGAGTATCCTAGGAATATTCCTTCATCACCTTTGACATCAAATTTACCTTTCATATATTCTTTCAAGATATAACATTTGCTACCAAAAACTTTCAAGTAACTTACATTAGGTTTGTAGCTATACCATAGTTCATAAGGATTTTGATTTGAGTCTTTCTTTAGGTGTACTTTGTTCAAGGTATGCACTACAATACTAATTGCTTCCTTCCAGTATTTGATTATAACATTTTTTTTATCATCAATGTTCTTGCACAATCCATGATGGATCTATTCCTTCTTTTAGCTATACCATTCTACTGAGGTGTACCAAGGGGTGATACCTATCTCTTAATTTCTTTTTCAATGTAGAATTCATTGAACTCATTGGAAATGAATTCACCACCTCTATCTAATCTCAAATATTTCAGCTTATTTCTAGTTTATTTTTCTACTCTTGCTAGATACCACTTAAAATTTTGGAAAGCTTCATATTTTTCTTTTAGGTACATTACAGTTATCATTCTAGAATAATCATCAACAACCAAAATAAAAACTTATCTCCACTGTAACTCTCTATTCTAATAGGTCCACATAATTTTGTATGTACAAGCTCTAAGAATTATTTAGAATGATATTTTTTTCTTTTGAAATTGGTTTTTCCCATGTTACCAATTTGACAATTTTTGCATAGACCCATATCAAGTTTCCTCAAGATAGGAATACCTCTTACACTTCTACTTTTTCTTATCTTGACCAGTCTATCAAAGTTTACATGACATAATCTTTTGTGCCATAACCAGATTTCTTCTACATAAGCAATAAAATATGAACTTTCACTGATATCTAGATAGAATAGATTACCTTTTTTTTGTTTGCTAGATGCAAATAGATTTCCTTTTCCATCCAGCAATTTGGCCTTTCCATTAATGAATTCTACCTTGAATCCAATGTTATTCAGCTGTGCCATACTTAGTACATTATGATTTAGTCCTTCAAACCAATAAGCATTGTCACATCTAAGTTTATTGGTTAATGAGATGCATCCTTTTCCCTTTATGCGACAAGGTTCATTAAATCCAAATCTCACACTACCACCATCGTAATGTTCTATGTACTCAAACTTTGTTTTGTCTCTAGTCATATGATGTGAGCAACCACTATCAATAATCCATGTATTTTCTTTGCTAACATGAGAGATAAGTTCTATTTTATCTCCTTTATCATCAGATTCATCTTTTACAATAATATATACCATTTCATCTTCATTGTTATCAGAATCTTTAGCCATAAAACAAGGTTTCTTACCTTTGACCTTGTAGTCCTTGTTTTTTTTGAATTCCTTCTTTTCTTTGTACTTATTGTTTTTCTTTTCATCTTTATCTTCTCTATTTGGGCACCTTGCAACAATGTGACCAACTTCTTCACAAGAAAAATTAGATTAGAGGAATCTTACCTTTGTACTCACCTCTACCTTTAGAATATTTCCTTGCAAGTAAGGCTTCAACAACTTCAAGATCACTGTCTTAACTTTCTTCTTCTTCTTCTTCTTCTTCTTCACTATCCAATTGATTGGCTTTTGATTACTTACCCTTTTTCTTGAGTAAAATCTTTGCTTCAAATGTAGACTTAATACCTTTGGAACTAGGGACATAGTTATCATAGTTATCCAAAGCAAAAGTTGTCAATCTTCCAACTAGAGAATCCAAAGTTATTGTGCTATTTGGATCACATCTCATTTCTTGAATAGTAGACACTCTAATTTCATAGATAGGAAGAATGGTTCTGAGTACCTTGCTTACAACTGTTTTGTCATCAATGTCTCCTCCAAATGCTTTGATTGTGATCACACTTGCTTTAATTCACTCAACATATTTTGCAATGTGTTCATCTTCTCTCATCTTCATCTGATGAAATTGTCCTCTAAGACTTTTGGTTTTATCTCTTCTCACATAATAATCTCCTCCATAGATGGATTTTAGTTTGATCCACATGTCATAAGTTGTAGAGAAACTTTTGACTTCATTAATTCAACATAATTAAGAGTAGAAGCTATGTCAATCATCATGATGTTATGATTTTTCTTTTCAGCAATATCTTCAACTGATAATGTTCCAATAGGAGTCTTGTATTCATTATCAAGATATTTACAACCTAAATCACTAGTAGTTGTCAAATGTAACCTCATAAGTCCTTGTAATGCTACAAAGTTGTGTCAGTTCAACTTGGGGGTCTCTCTTCTATAAGACATCCTAATCTTTAGCTTTAATCCTTAGAACCTTCTTTGCAAGCACCAAAAGTTCTGATACCAATTGTTGGAAATATAAGAGGAGTAACTAAGAGGGAGGGGTGAATTAGTTACCACAAAAATAAATCCTAGATCCCTTAGATTTCAATATAAACCATAATCAAACTCTATTGAAACTCTTGTAAACATACAAGAAAAATATTATAACTTGGTAAACACTAAAATAGCTTGGCAAATGCTTAACATGAAAATCATAAGATATTATCTATGATTGATATTACATTGACTTAGTTTCAAACACATAAGAGAAATAATATGAACACAAGATTTTAACGTAGAAACCCAATTTGGGAAAAACCACCAACTGCAACTAGTTACTAATTTTCAATCTTCTGAAGTGAGCCTTGTTAGGAGCCAACCCTATTAAAGGTTATAAAACACATTGTTAGGTGTGACCCTGTTAGAGGATTTAATCACCTTGTTAGGAATGGTCTTGTTAGAGGTCTTTAGAAAATTCAATAGAAATGCCACCTTGTTAGAGGATTTTACAAATAGCTGTTAAGCCAACTCTATTAAGAGATTTAGATCATTGCTACAATGGCTAGAGAGTAACAATGAGATGAACTAATTCCTAATGCAACTAATTTTCTGATTATAGATCTCAATTCTAGCTTGTATAGTTGATCCTTCTCAATTGAATGTATCTTTGCATGTCAACAAGGATATTCTATGCATCCTTCTAATTCACTTCCTATAAGAATCATTAAATCTTCAATTATATTCAACACATTCAATCCTCAACTTGACCTTATATTTATATCTTACACATTGTCAAGTTGGCTTAAATATAACTTAGAATAATTAATATTCATCTTCTCAGTCAGCTTGAACCAATAAACAATTCATAACTCAATATACCAAAACAAGAAAATCCTTTGTTAGCTGACCCTACTTGATATATACTAACTCAAAGTGATTTTCCTATGTTAACCAAGTGAACTTGATTAACAATGCATACTCATAAAGTTCTATTGGTAACTGAGTAAGCTTGGTTAACATTGGCTCCATCCAACATTTCTTTCATTAACTGAGTGAGCTCAATTAACACTCAGCTTCTACAAACTTTCCTTTGTCACTCATGTGAACTTAGTAGGCACTATTTTCTGAACTAGGCAAACTCTGGAATACTTGGCAAACATAGGAAACTATCTTCAATGCCTAAGTGAGCTTGACATACACTAAATAACAATGATATGAAATTTTGTGTAACATCAAAGACAATACATAATTAATCAATTATTTCCAACACAATCATCTACTATTTTTGTGGTATTTTTGAGCTTGACATAATTGATAGGTTTGTGGAACTTTTTTAGTGTTAGGTGTGGCATCATTCTTATCAACAAGTATAGGACCCATTTGAGTGGTGCTCACAAATTGACTCACTTATAATTGATAATGATGAAGCATTGTAAAAAGCTATGAAAAAGAGGTAAACTCTGTAAGAAGAATCTTATCTCTAATGTCTCCTTGTAAATTCACAATAAATATATGTTGTATAGAAATATCAGGAACATGATAAGAAATATGAGCATGCAAATACTTAAATCTACCAATAAAATCACTCACTTTCTCCTTAGGAACTTGTTTATAATGCATGAAATCTATCAAAGAAATAGAAGGACCAATATTATTCTAAAATTATTGTATGAAAGCATTAACGAGTTGATGAAATGAATCAATAGAATAAGGCCTAAAAGAAAAATACCATTGTGTAGGTTAATAGTTTGTCCTCCTATTAGATTTTGTAACCTGACTCTTTGATTCCCAGTGTTTTGGAGAGACAAAAGGATATTAACCAACAAATGGGTCAGTGCATATATGTATTTTGTTGGCCTAGTTTTTCACCACCCTTGTTTTTTTGTATTCAACAGTGAAAAACCCTAAATGTGCACTCCAAGTAATTTGAAATTTGGTAAAAAAAAAAAACCCTAGGAAAAAAATTCACCAAATAACCTTGTGCCTTGCCTTGTTTGGCCCTAGCCTTTGAGAACTTTAGAAAGTATTGTTTCAAATAAATTTTGGCACG
This sequence comes from Cupressus sempervirens, assembly GCA_028749045.1. Taxonomy (NCBI): domain Eukaryota; kingdom Viridiplantae; phylum Streptophyta; class Pinopsida; order Cupressales; family Cupressaceae; genus Cupressus; species Cupressus sempervirens. The sequence continues at coordinate 829,168,023 of CM053786.1, forward strand.
AAATTTTTATCCTAAAGATTTATCCACACAAAGATGCCTTTATTAATCTTTTGATAAACTTTATAAAGTTCTCCTAAATTGCATTATTTTATTTGAAAAAAGGTCCAAGTTGCAATATCTTTCAAGCATCGTAGATCCTTTTAAGATCGAGGGTTGAGACTTGCTCGCAATATGGAGCTACAAGGTCTGTAAATATTGCAGGCAAGCACCTTTTTGACATGTAGCCCCTGCTGACATTTCAGCCTCAGTGCACCGAAAAAGGTTCATGGTTGTCAGAGCTAGTAAGAACTTTTGCAGGTTCGTTAGTACTTTTCATGCACATTCTAGATTTCCAGTGATATCATTGGTTGAGTTACTAATAGAGATATGCCTTTATCACCAAGAAGCATCAACCATTGATTTCATTTGAATCAAGGGCTAGCACTTTCTCGTAAGAAGGAGATTCTTGTGAATTAAATAATGAGGGCAAGTGAAAATGGGACAAGTGGCACAGTCTGACAAGATGGGCCCACCGTTCTCAAAGATGATGATGAGATGTCTTCTGTGGAAAATGTTAGATGAGTCAGAATGGATGGAGATATTTTATTCATCATTGCAGCCAACATGGTATTTAAAATACCTGATTCTATAACTGTTGATCTATCAAAGATCAAAGGCCAGTGCATGCCTGCATTTTGAAGTTGCAAGAAAGATAAATAATGCAGGCAAGCGATTCTTGGACATGTGGCAAGGTGGGGTCGAGAAATTTTAACTATATGCTATGGTGTGACAAACTATAAAGTGATCACTGACATGTACTGCCAAATGTGCCACTGAAGAAGTTTGTCTACCAGATGGAAGTGAAGCCTCATAAGCCGTAGATCTTTCAAAGATCAAGGGTTAGTGCAATCCCACATTATGAAGCTGCTAGTCAAATAAGGAATGTAGGTATGCGCCTTTGTGATGTGTGTCACAGTGGGGCCAAATTATGAAAGAATGCTGAGTTACACCATGTGGTCTACCACTTGTGCTTAGTTGGAAGTACTAATACTATGGGTGTGAAAACCTCAAAAATTAATGTAGTAGTCAGGTGGGTTAGAGCATGGGGGTTGAGCAGGGTCATTTCATTGGTCCAAGTGGATGATTGACCATAAAGTTTAGAAATTTTTCATACCGTTGATCCTGTCTTGATCAACGAAGGACGCTTTCTTGCATAAAGAACTTGAGGGAAGTTTAAACAAAGTAGGAATGCACCATGCAGACACATGTCCATGGTAATGTCACTTTTCTCATCTTGTAAGGTTTATAGATTTCCAGCATTACCACCATTGATCTTTCAAAGATCGACAATTGGCACAAGCTCACAATTTGAAGATGCTCGTTAGATAAGAAAAGCTAGAATACACTAGCTTGACACGTGGAAAAGATGACATCAAGCACCCACTCACTCAGTAGAAGATATGGGACCTGGTAGCATGGAATATTGTCAGAAGGCACAAACTCATATGAAGGTTTCCTATTGGTTAGTATAGCTGACTAGACTCTATTCAAATGCGAATTGATCTGATCATTGATCTTGTCTTGATCAACAAGTGGTGCTCCCCCGCAATTCTAAGGTGCAAGAAATTTAAGAAATGTGGGCAAGTGGTATTGCGACACGTAGCCTTGTTTTTAAAGCCATAAATCTAGCTACCTTTTAAATCAAAGCTATCCGATCTAGTGAAAATCTTCAAATAGGGTTCAAATTTGGTTGCAATTTGGAGGTAACAGTTACTGAGAGTAAATATGATTTAGATTTCATTCATGCGATTTCAATGTATGAAAAGAACTCATGATCTCACCATTAATGAATCACCAAAGCATAGAAAGAACATCAGGGCATACAAAATTCTCAGAGCTAGGGTATAAAAATTTTAGCTAGTGTTCCAATAAAATTGCAAGAGAAATCACACAGTGTAAAAGTACAAATTCTAGTGAGTAAGTACTCTGTGACTCTTTAAAAAATTCAAGTATCTATTGTTATAATTTTTCTAGGGTTTTATTCAAGATGCCTCCCTGAAAAGAGTTCATCAGACAAATAAATTATTTGAAGCATTTTGTGCACGATGATTTTCTTGAACAATTCCCCTTATCGGTACATGAAATAACTAAGGGGAGGGAACTCATTCCAAAAACACCCAAGAGTAGCTATAGTAGAAGGCTTTTATGATAGAGAAAATTGGGTAAGAGATGCCAAAGTTTCCATGGGGGGTCTAGAGTTATTTAAGAAATGGTTTTTAGAGAGAAAATTGGACACTCCTATGAGCAATGTATGGGAGTCTGACATTGGTAAATTAATAGTCCCCACAATTTTCTTTGATAGTGATTTATTGATGGATCTGGAAAAGAAATATGGTCTGATTACAAGGTGGGTAAAGAACCATGCTGGAGTGAATCTCTTTAGGGTTTGCCCTGAATTAATTAGTGAGGTTTTCAACCTCAATCCTAACCACACTGTGCATGAAACTATTGATATGGATGACCTTCAAGCAAGGTATGATGCACAAAGGGTTTACCTAAGAACAAGGCCATTGTAGGAGCATGCTGTTAAAATTGGCACCTTGCTTGTGATTATAGCCAGTACCCCAGAGCCATTGTTGAGAAGGCATTTCAACCTTAGAGCTCAAGCATTATATTTTTCTCTTTGCAAGAATTTTGGGATGGATGAAGTTGATCAAATCCCAAGCTCTATTGTCCTTATCATGGCTCAAACTCTTCAATTTGGGATGAGCACTATCCTAGATTTTGCTACTTTCCTTGTGAAAGAAATTCACAATGGCCTGGTGGGGATAGCATGGGGAAAAGTGGACAAACGATTCTGTTGTATTCATTGCTCATGCATGTATGCTTGTACAAGGGATTTACCTTCTTTTCCAAGGGTATGGAGCTGGGAACGACCAGGGATGGAGAGAGGAATCCAAGGCAGCTATGGAGTGTAGATATGACTGTAGAGGCTACAGATGCTAGTTATGTGAGATTTGATAGATACTTTGCGTCAAATCTTAGGCTGCTTTTGAAAGGGGACATCCCCAAAATTCCACAAGCATTGTTAGAATTGGTTAGACCCAAGGACCATGCATAAGGACTATTGGTTAGTCACAACTGGGGGGATATAATCCCTTACAATGTCTCAACAGTAATAAGAGTATATGGATTTTTGGAAAAGCCTCATGTTCTACCTTTTGATGTGCCCTTGAAGATAGGGATAGCTGAGCTCCTATGGCAGATATGAGAGGGAATTGTTTAAGAAGGGTACCTTCTTTCCAATTATTACTGTAGTGCATGATTTTGTTTTTGTTAGGAAAGGGTGGAAGCACCTTAATTTATTTTTAGATAGATATAACATGGTAGAATCTCATGCCAGATTTACTGATCCTCAAGGATTCTATGACCTCTTAAGAGAGAGGGTGAAAGCTTCTTGCATGGTATAACAAGTTTATTATCCAGAGGATATAATTAGAAATGTTTTCACTTTGCAAGAACAGGAATTGAGGAAAGAAAAATGGATAGTATTCAGTAAGACTTTAGAATTCATTAATGCTTTTGACCCCCAGTATGACCCATTGAAAGATAAGAAATACTAGGGAGCTAAAATGCAAGCATTAATGAATAATTTTTCTATAATAATCCAAACCATGAATGAAAAGAAAGCCATATATGTTGAGACATATCTAGACAAAGTTGAAGAGGTACAAAGAATGATAAGTAGCAAAAATGTGGTGGCTCCTAGCCGGTATACTTTGCAGAGAAGGGCAGATTATGTAATGGCTCAAAGTGTGCAATAGGCACCCCTTCATCAGAGGCCAAGACCAGGAAGTCCATCTGTAGCTAGCTCTCCAAAAAGGCAAAAATTAGAACAGGGATCTTCTTCTTCTCAGGTAGAACAATACTCCCCAAGCCAATCCCCAATCCGAATCAATGATGAAGCATCTTTAAGGGAGAAACTTAGACAAATGGGTGGAGAAGGGGATGTAATTGTTACTTCTACAGACTTGGAGATTGGAGAGCCATAAGAACCTCCTACACCTTCTTTGGACTTAACCATTGCTGATTACCAAGGTAAGGAAATTGATCTGATAGTTGCCCAAGCTTCTGAAAGGTTTATTAATGATGAGAATTTTGTAAAGTCTAGGGCTTTTGCTCAATTTTTGTGGAGATTAAACATGGGTAATTTTCAAAAAACTTGTGAGAGGATAAAAGTAGAACAACTAGACAAACCTGATTTAGATATTAAGGAAGAGGTGAAATCTAAATTTTTGAATGATTTTGCTCAATTTACTCTTGAAGCTAGGAGGCAAATAGTTAAACAGTTAGGAGTCCTCCTTCTACCGGAGTGGGATATAGAAAATGCCATTGTTTTTGATTCAATAAGGAAATAGAGGGATGTTCAACTAAGGACTGCTAAAGAAATACTACAAGCTCATAGAGGAGTCAAATTTAGTGATGACCACCAAGCCCTTGTTATATGGTCTATGGAAAAAAGGGACAATACTAGAATGTATGAGATTCCCACTATAGAGCATACTGGTGCATTGACAGTGTTAAGGGTTGGTGAGATAGGTAGTAAACAAATAATTGGGATGGCATCAAAGATGCTAAAATTTGGTAGCGTGGTGTCTGGCCAAGAGGAAGATAAATTTGTCCAACTCAATGCTAGGTTTGAAGAAGTTTTGAAAGCTTATGAGGAGAGGGGTATGAAAATATAGTCATTAGAAAATAAAGTAACTCAAATGGAGAAGATCCTTGGGAAAAGAAAAATAGGAGAGACTAGTAAACCCAGAATTGCATACCCCCCACAACCACCTATTGAGCCTTTTAAATCAACATCAATTATTGAGATACTTGATACTCCAGAAAGGCCTCAGTTCTATACTGCAGAGGATTTTGAAGAGGAGAAAAATAAGTTAAATGCAATGCATGTAGAACTCAATAATCAATTTGAAGAAAAATTGAGGCAAGATATCATGTATTTAATAGACATGATAGAATGGCCTACATTTTTTGATCAATTAGCGAGGATTTTAGCTATCAGGGATGAATTGAAGCAAACTGAAGCTATATTCAGACCCATTGTACAAAAGTGGATAGAGATAAGTTTAGATATCATTGCTATGTGTATATCTTTTATTTAGCTAACATATCATCAGATAGAAGGAATTTTTGATTTACTAAATAAGTTGCAGGGTTTTTATGATAAGCAAGATTCTTTCTATAGAAGATTAACTATTTGTTTTTCCAAGTATTTTGTGAAAAAATTTGATTTATTCCCTTGTGCTCTAAAAAAAATTGATAAAATAAAGGAAAAGGAAGAATGGAAGAGGGAGATAGATGAAATCTTCTGTGAAAGAATGAATAAGGTTATAAATGGAATGGGCCATTTATTATGGGCAATGACAAATGAGGAGTTGGTAAAAGTATAGATATTCTATAACGCCATCAAAAAGATTTTGTTGATATAGAGGCAAATGCAAATTCTTTAGTAACTATAAAAAGAGAAGTTCTAAATTATGACTGGCCGGAGGACACTACCTATAATAAGTGGAAGGAAGAGTTTATGTCTACAAAATAGACAGAAGGAGATGATGAGGTGGAGAATGATGATAAAGAAGAGGGCACAAAAGTAGAAGCCACCTTTGCCACTGATGATAAAGACAAAGAGGATCCTCAGGTGGCAAGAGGTGACTCATCACTGTCACATTTGATGGCCACCTATCCCAAGGAACCAAAACACCAAAGGAATCCGATCATAGTTTTTTTGTCTCCCCAAAGGGAATAATAGAAATGGACCCACAAAAGGATTTTCAGTGTACCAATCTTTCTATTATTCACATTTTGTCATTTTGTGATAGATATATGTAAATATTTCTTGTAAAGGACACCTATCAATTTCTCTTAGCGTGAAGCTTGTTGCATCTCACACTATATAAGTGAGATTTTAGGGCTAGAGAAGGGTTTGATTTCTATTGTTTCTAGGTGATATACTTAGTTTGTTCTTGGTCCAATATTTGAGCAAGTTTGTGATGCATTTTCTCTAGTAGTTCCTAAGAATAGATGTATATAGAATGATCTTTGTGTTTCTTCCTAAGGTCATTTTGAGTTTACTATAAATGTATACAATTTTCAAAGAAAATGAATACAAATTATGAGCTATCCCCATATTAGTTCTTTTTGAATCTTGTCTCCTTTTGATTACTTGGTTATCTTGATGTTGTATGGGTAAAGGCTTGTGCAATTGAATGCAATCTAGTTAGGTTGTATATCTGTTCATTACTGCTATTAGTTCAATGGATTAAGTAAAAGATTTGATGAATTTTATAAGGTTGCTATAGTAGTAAGAAGGATTTTTGAATGATGAATTTTGATAAGAATTGCTGATAATATTTATTGTAAGGCAACAAATTAGATCTAAGGATTTGTAGTAGACTCTGAACCCTAATGGATTAGGCACTAGTTAGATTGATTCAGTTGGAAGAGAAATATGTCATAAATGGTTTTCAAATGCAGAATTATAATCAATTTTACTTTTATTTCCTATAGATCTTCAAAGTTGGCCAGCACTTGTTTGCATGGAATGTTTTAGCTTCAGTTAGCCACTATTGCTAAGAACACGTGTAGATTTATAGAAGAATTTTGGCCATATTTGTTATATGGGACGTGTTTAGAAAATTGTCACGAATTATGCATGTATGTGAGGATTTGAGATGAGAATTAGAATGAAACTAAAATAATCCTCATATAGTGCTTCCCAATCTTGAAGCATCCCTGGGTATACCCACCCTAGTTTTGCAGAGCCTAAAGAGTAAAAAACTACCCTTGGTTTTGCTGAAGTTGGGTCCAAATGGTGTACACATAATTGTTAATAGGAATTGGCTAATACTTAGATTGTGTGAGTGACATCATTTTGGTATCGAGCATTTTGTTGCTTAGTAGTTTTTCAAAATACCAACATATTCTATCACTGCCCTCTAAATTATTAGGTATAGCTCCCTATGATTTGCAATGATATGCAATGAATATGTTTTTATGAGATCAAAAGTTTTGATAATATAAGCTCTTAACCTAAGAGTAGTAAAGTATAACCAAATTGTTTTTAGGTACAAACAATTCAGGCAAGATGGAATTAAATAACCTATCAAACTCAATGGAATGACTATAGTAGATTATCTTGATATTTCTAATCCTTACTTCTATTCTAAATGCAGAAGATGAAATGTGATGGGCCTAATAGGACATGTGTTACTCTATCACTATGTCACCATGATTATTGATTCAAAAAATTTCTATAACAACATAATGACAACCGTGGATATTCTTTTGATCTAACGGTTCATAAAGAGGTAACATTTTCTAATAGTCAGACATTCTAACCAACTTGAGTGTGTTATCTAGACAACTTAATTTGATGCATTCCTTTTTGTGGCTTACAACTGAGTAGGGTCCCACCATCTCCATGTGTCACACTATCATTATGTTTCTTTGGTTAATCTTCACATAAATCTCCATAGAAACATAGCAATAACCATCAATTTAATGCTTGATCTACAGTGATGATTCTCTCCAAGATCTTACCCTCAGTTGGGTCCCATAGATAGGAGTTATCTTGTCACTATGTTGCCATGATTATTCTTTGTGCAAATTTTTATAATGACATAACAATGACCATAGATCTTATTTTGCTCTAAAAATCATGGAAAAGATGTTATTTCTAAAGGAACTTGACTATTCAACCCGATGAGATGGATGTTCAAATGTGTTTTGGACAGTCGATTCAATTTCTACTTAATTCTCACCACCTTTGACTATGTTCTTCACCATTTCTACATCTTTCAATGTTTACTCTGCATCAAATACAATTGACATTGTTTCTAGCTTGTTCTCACGATATGTATATCATCTTTTAGCCTCAATAGTCAATGTTCTCCACTATGATTTACTCTAATTATGCCCATGATCTATTTAAAATGTATCCTTCTTTTAGATAGAGATCTTGACAATGAAGTTAGAAATTCTTAGAGAACTAGAACTGCTTCCCTCTTATCCAAGAATGGATTGATACTTACCCTCCCACCTAAATCACCTAGCAAGACTTGAATGCACTTTAACTTGATTAATCCCCACCAATATAAACTTAGGGAAGAGATGAGAGAAGAAACCCTAAATGGAAAAATAGAATCAAACAACACTCTAACCCTTGACTTGATATCAACCTTATAAGTTCAAGAATAGAGGATTGAAATCATGGTAACAGCTAGCTCTAACTAGGGACCTGGCAATCTTTCATCCTAGGAAAAAAAAAGGCAAAAATACACACAAGAAAAATCTACCTACCTCCATCATAGAAAACACCAAATAGAATAGATCAGTGCCTTAGTCTATTGGGTTGTAGAGTCTTAAATAGCATAGAGAGATGCTATGCATTTGGGTGGTGGGGAAATAGGGCAGCCAACACAAAGAAAAGAAAACACACAAAAAGTGGGAAAGAAAGGAATGAAAACTATACTAGACACTTACCTAGCCTAACATATTTGTAGAGGTGAGATGAATCTCACCTTATGGAACCAACAAAAAAAGATACTCAAGTGAATCCACTTACTAATTGACTGAAATAGGATCCCTTCCTCCACAATTGATTTTTCTCTCTAAGCAGGATTCCTATTTGTAATAGAAACATCATGGAAATTCCACATGTTTCTTTGATTATATATATTAGCTGGCTATATATCCATTTAGGTCTAAACAACCATGCCTAATCATATATCTAAGTATCTTTACTTGCACCTTTCATGTTATCCATTTGATGATCTTCTATTATGGAAAAGACATACACTTCTTTTGAGAAAACAAACTCATTTTGGTAGTGGTTTGAATTTTCTTCATGAGCCTAAGCATAGGAAGATGTCACCTCTACCATGGGATCCACTAGTTGATGATCAATCACCTCATTATTTTGAAAAATCGAGTCAATTTAATATCTTCTCTATTTCAGTATATTATCACTGCCTTCACAATTTAAATGCACATAAAGAAAAATCAAAAGCCAATGACCATTGTTAAAGTTTTAGTTTCATAGCTGGATCACCTTGAGAGTGTTCATCCATTTGGAAGGGTGACAAGAAACCACGTACAATATCCTCTTCCTCATTATAAGGGAAAGTTGTGTCTACCAATGGAATTGATTCTTCTACAAACTGATAGTTGCTCTCAAGACTCTTTTCTTCAATCACATCTTTATCAAGGATAAGAGTCTTACCAATGGGTTTGTGAAGTTCCTCCTCATGTTGACACAACCATTCTTTATGCTAAATTTCATTGCTTCTTTCTTTCACTAAATAAAGATATGAAGCTATTGGTAGATCAAAAGTGGAATACTCTAGTGTAGGTAGATGATCATTAGAACAGTTTTCTTTAGAGGACTCTAATGGAGTATTATCACCTTGACTAGTAACATTAGGAATACCCTCTTGTTTACCAAAGACTACAATAATATGTGAACTAGAATCAGGGGACATTACCATGGGAGTTTCATAATTAGGTGTAGATACTATCTTCATCTTTATTTCCTTTCTCTTGTTCTTTTGCTGATCCTTCAACTTGTAGAATTAGTTACAAAGGTGATCCCATATCTTCCTTACTTTGGGATCATCTCCTCTATTGAGGTTCGCTGCAAGATTGTCTTTTGAAAGACCTTATCCTTAGTTGTATAGAGTTCCTGAAGAGTGAGCTTAGGTCTTGGCCTATCCTCAGTGTTCACATCATGATTTTTCAATTGCTCTTCAAAGGTTTGGAAATCATAAGAAAAAGAGTCAGTTAACCTTACCAAGGGTTTTTCATGTTCAACTATTTGTACTTGTTTCAACTTCTTTCTTTCACTTTCTTGTAAGTCTCTAAATCTTTGGAAGTGAGCACATATATGATTCCAAAACATATTCGACATATGATCATCTTCTATGTTGATGTTTTCTCAAGTTGCATAGGAGATTCTTTCTCTATACTATTCAAAAATTTCATGAAACACCTTGTCATTTGTGGTGTGAAGTTCTTCAATAGTAGGAATGAGATTCAACTTTGTTTGCTTCAACCTTAGCTCCTCTCTTTTCATGTATTTCAACTTGTAGAATCTAGAGTGCACACATTTCCATAGTGATACAGAAACATGATCATCTTCAATACTGATATTCTTTTGGATAGCATGGGAGATTCTTTCTTTATATAGAAGTACAAGCTTATGCAACAACTTGTCATTAATTTCATTGAGTTCATGGAGAACAGGTTTAGGACTCGGCCTTCTCTTAGTCTTTAAATTTGGCATGACCATTGAGTTACATTGGAACTTCTTAGACCAAAGAAAATAGGTCATTCATATTGAATTGCTAGTCTTCATTCTAGAAAGAACCCTTTATATTTCTGAGAATAAGAAACCAAACATTGGGCCTAGATTCCAATCTCTAGAAAAGTCACCAAAAACTATGGGTTAATAGTTTGTCCTCCTATTAGATTTTATAATATGACTCTTTGATTCCCAATGTTTTGGAGAGACAAAAGGATGTTTACCAAACAATGGGTCAGCATATGTATTTTATCACTGCCCTCTAAATTATTAGGTACAAATCCCTATTATTTGCAATGATATGCAATGAATACATTTTTATGAGATTAGAAGTTTTGACATTATAAGCTCTTAACTTGAGAGTAGTAAAGGATAACCAAATTTTTTGCAGGCATAAACAATTCAAGAAAGATGGATTTGAATAACCTATCACACTCAATGGAATGAATATAGTAGATTATCTTGATATTTCTGACCCTTCTATTCTAAATATAGATTAACCATCTAAATGTAGAAGAGGAATGAAGAAGATATGCACATGAGGGAAAATGGAATTGCTTCACTATAAACCTTGAATGAAATGGAATCCAATGAATATCTAATAGATTCATACACATTTATCTTTCCTTTCCCAATGAAACTATCTAACATGTTATGAAACTAACAAGAGAAGAAACATAACTATACATGAAGAAAGTAAATGGAATTACTATACAAAAAACATCAAAGTGAAATGGAATTAATCTGATTATTCATAGAATCATAAATGATTGTCTTTCAACTCTTAATGGAAAACTACTCTATGCATGGGCCACAAAACATCACAAGAAAATAGGATAAATGGAATTATAGACCAATTCAACATCAAGTTTTTTGATCTTTGTATAATTAAATGAGGTTACATTTATAGTTTTCTATTATCCTTCAGTTCAACAGTGAAATAGTCATAAAATAAAAAAGGAAATAAAATATGAAATTATCTAGTCATATGAATATGTGGCATCTTCTCCATCAATGACTTCTGAATTGATGTTGGTTTTCAAAACATGCAATGACTATTAAACTTCATTCAATCTTAGGAATACTATAGAAAATCATTTTTTCTTCATCTTTTGCTACTTCATGCCATGTCTATATAATTCATATCTCACAGTCACAATGATTTTGAATTTTGGCCATTGATCTTAAACCAATGATTGTGATTAAAACTTAGAAACTCCCTTCATGAATTCCTTCATGGGTCCACCTAGGTATACATGTCAAATAATCATTATGTTACTATGATTAACATTTAGGAAACTTTTTATAGTGACATAGCAATGACCATTGATCTTCTTTTGATTTGATGATGGCAATAAAATATCTTAACTTTATTTATTTTGCTGTGCGGGTCCACTTTCCAACTATGTATATCATGGTAGATAGGTGGCATTACTTTTTCTCAGAGAATTTGACATGGACCTTCTTTACTTCATGGCACTTTATGACTAGGCTCTAATTGTATCTCATGGAATGTGATGGGCCCAACAAGACACATGTTACTCTATCACTATGTCACCATGATTATCGATCAAGCAACTTTCTATGATGACACAATGATGGCCATGTATATTCTTTTGCTATGATGATTCATAAAGAGGTAACCTTTTCTAATAGCCAAACATTTTAACTAACCGGAGCATGCCATCTAGACAATTTAATCTAACACATTCCTTTTTGTGGCCTATAGCTAAGTTAGGTCCCACTATCTCCATGTGTCAAGCTATTGTTATGTCATTTTGGTTAATCTTCATGCAACTCTCCATAGGGACATAGCGATAATCATCAATTTCATGATTGATCTATGGTGATGCTTCTCTTCAAGATCAACCCTTAGTTGGGTCCTATGGACAGGTGTCAGCTTGTTTCTATGTCACCATGATTATTCTTTGTACAACTTTTTATAATGATATAGTGATGACTTTAGATCTTCTTTTGATATGATGATCATGGAAAATATCTTATTTCCAAAGGAACTTGACTATTCAACTTGATGACATGGATGTTTAGATGTGTTTTGGACCATTGATTCAATTTCAACTTAATTTTTTCCATCTTTGACCTTGTTCTTCACCATTTTTGCATCTTTCAGTGTTCACTTTGCATCAAATTCAATTAGCATTTTTTCTGGCTTGTTCTCACAATCTACATATCACTTTTTAGCCTTGATATTTGATGTTCTCCACTATCATTTACTTTGAATATGCCTATGATCTCTTTTAAATGTATCCTTCCTTTAGATAGAGATCTTGACCATAAAGTTAGAATTTCTCAGAGAATTAGAACTACTTCCCTTTTATTTGAGAATAGATTGATACTTACCCTCCCACCTAAATCACCTAGCAAGACTTGAATGCAATTTAACTTGATTAATTCCCACCACTATAAACTTAGGGAAGAGATGAGAGAAGAAACCCTAATTGAAAAACTAGAACCAAACAATACTCTAACCCTTGACTTGATATCAACCTTAGAAGTTTAAGAATAGGGGACTAAAATCATGGCAACACATTGCAAAATTTGTCAGAAAAAGTGCAAGAAAAAAACTTAGCAAAAATCTTGTGGTCATGAGCATAGTGACTACATAGAACTTGGAAAGTCTTAAGATGTGTCAAAAGATCACCTTTACCATTTTATGTGTCAAGGTGAGGCATATCATCTTGTAAAGGATCAATATTATGAATAATATCAAAAGACAAAGGACTACCCATACGATATGTATGAATATTGAACTTAGTTTGAGTGAAAAAAGAAAGTTGTTATTGTAAAGAAGATACTATCTAAACAAGACTAAGGATAGTGGAATAATTAGAAGGAATAGATGAAATAGACATATTCCACACACTAGGAAAAGTGTAGGAATTAGTTGGAATGGAAGAAACTATAGGTGGAGCATAGGAGCTAGAGTAGAAGGGTTAGGATAAGTGAAAGGAACACTATTATATGAAGGCTATGAACTCAACAATGAAACATGTGGAACACTCATGGGAAAATAAGGGATAGGAAGACCACTTAGAGGAATAGATACTTGACTAGAAGTAGGTATAATAGGAGGAACATAAGTGCAAAAGCTAAAGCTAGGCACATAGGCAAGGAAAATATGTTCAAGGTTAGAAACTAGAGGAGCCATCTTCGCTTTAGAAGAAATTTGATTCAAAGGTTTAACATGATTATGGAAAAGGTAAATAAGACCACACAAAATAATAATACCATCTTTATTATTATGGATCACTTTTTTAAGAGCATAAAAAAGAATAATAGTTTTAGTATTGTGATTTTCTTGGAAAAGCCAATCATGCATTTTATCAATCTTAGTAGAATACTTGTCGACTTGTTTAGGAGGAATTATTAAAGCCCCATCCTCATCATGAGATGAGTGGGAAGAGTCATTGTCCATAGAAGGATTAGGATCATGAGCTCAATCATAAGGTCACCAAGGTTTCAAAAAAGTGGGGAAGAGGAGTCCAAATAAAAAAGAGCCATGAGTCTATTGTTGGATGTCATATTGGTAAGTAAGATACTAAAAAATTTTGGGGAGGGGTGGGGGGGGTGTGGGGGTGGGGGTGAATCGAGATCTACAATTTTTTTAGCTTCTTTAAACAAAACAAATGGATTCACCATTTACCCATCTCGTATCTAGATCACTAGACATATAACTATTATGTTGTAATTGATTTAAGCATGCATCACATCCATAAACATGAAAGTAAATGTACACACATAACACAAGAATTTTGGTTACCCATAAACCCTCCAAGGTGAAGGTCAAATTGGGGTGGGGATGACACCCACAAATATTCACTACAACTGCAATAAAGTGTGCCTATTAAGGCTACAATGTTTGATCCGTTTTGGTGATCTATCATGTGAGGAGTCTTCCATGTTAGGAGCTTACAAGGCTTATTCATTCTACTTGATTAAAGGATTTAAAATTACAAATAAGTAAGCACTCTATTAGGAGATTTGAATAGGCATGTTAGGACCACTCTATTAAGAGATTTACCCTGATGCATTGGTTAGAATGTCTCAGTACCTAATCCTTCATTTAGTACTCTATTGCTAGATTATGTATCTTCTCTTTGAAATCTTGATTTGATCTCCTTATTGAATATTTTTTTTGTCATTCTCCACTCTATTTTGTTTCTCTATCTTATCTCTTTGCTTCTAATAAACAGTCTCCTTTTCTATCACTTCACATCACAGAGAGAGAGAGAGCTCATATCCACACTTTTTTTAGGGTTTGGTTCCCTCTTTAAATAAAAAATTGATGAACCTTCTAGATCAAGATCAATGATCTAGATTCATCCTTTTTTTCATTTATTCATTCTACTTTTTTGATTGGTTACACTTCTTTCATAGGGATTGATGTCCTCTGAAAAAACATATAATTACACCCATAGATGTCTCTACAATACATAAATTAAGTGTAGAAGTCAACCAAAAATAGTTTATATAAGTGTTTGTTCATCACAAACACATACATAGAAACTGGTTTATTTGACACTTGAATCATTGAAAACTACAATTGAAATAATTGTTATGTTGTCATTGATGTCAAACCTATTGGTAAGATAGTTTCCTATCTAATCTAAGTGTAATATCTATTTTACTAATGAAGAGGATTTGAGAAGTTGTTCATAACAAAAGTATCTAGAGGATAGGTTGAGTTACAAAGAAGACACTACAAATGGACATTTGATTAGTTGGACATTGACAAGATAAAGTGATTGTTTAAATCATGTTACAAGTGGAGAATATAGTAATGCTCAAGTATTGAAGGTGTGGTCATAGCCAAATCAAATGCATAGTCTTGACCGAGTAATAAAGAAGAATATTAAATAATTTGAAGTACATGATGAGTGATGCTACTATTGACAAAGTACCAGAACAAGACACACATAATTAGTATTGACTGAGTATTAGTATCGACCAAGAGACAATGTATGTGTTGAGAAAGGAATTTAGTAGTGATTGAGTAACTAAATGATGATTGAGTGTCATAACATAGTGTTCACTGAGGAACAACACTTTAACAGTTAATGAGAAATCATAACTTCTAGATGACTAAGCTAATTTCTTAGAATATGGAAAGTTTTTTGAAGATAAGAATTGATGAGTTGGATAATACTAGGAGAGGATTAGGTAAATGACCTAAGAGTTGGATTCCAAGAGAAATTTATAGAAAAGAAGAGGATAAATAAGATGACAATCACACACATTATATGTGATGGATCTAATCATAAATCCTAAGATCTACAATGATTTTTAAGAAGAAAATAATTAGGATTAACTATTTTAGAAGTTACAAGGGTGAACTTTCAAGATGATCCAGAGAGAGTGTAGAGAGTTAGAGTAATTGCTGATGTATTGATTGACGAATCTAGTAGAAGGTTGAAATGAGTTGAGAAGAAGTGAAGAGTGATTTCTTGAAGGGTTTCTAAGTGAATCAAAATTGAGATGACAATGGAGGTTAGATAGGGAAACAATGCGTGTGAGTCAAACTAAGATTTTTACATGCAAAGTGATTTTACTTAATAGATAAAAACCTATTGTTACTTTCTAAGCATTGTAAACAATTTTTGAAATCCTTTGATCAAGGTTGACCTAATAGTCATATGTAAATCCTTTAGTAGGGTGACATTCTAATGAAATGTTATAAAGTACTTTAATAAGGTCACTCCTAATAGGGTGATTAAATCCCTTAACAAGGTCACATTTAACAGTGTGTTTTGTAACCTTTAATAGGGTTGACTCTTAATAGAGCTCACTTTAGAAGAGTGAAAATTAGTGACATGTTGCTAGTGGTTTTTCCCAAATTAGGTTTCCAGTTTAAATCCTAGTGTTAAACTTGTGTTGATGTTATTTATGGTGTTTTTCTAATTGATGTTTACATTATGCAAGTCTATTATATTTAGGAGAGTAGACATCTAGGTGATGTTACTAAAAGTTTCCTATAGAGAACAAGCTATGGAATGATAAGATCTAAAGTTTTTAAAGTGTTTGTTTGTTCAATTGGTACATACGGACCTTGGATAACTGATTCAACCCTCATCCCTTCATTTATTCTAAATATTCTAACAATTGGTATCAGAGCATTGGTGCTTATAGAGAGAAGTTTGAAGGTACTCAAAGATAAAGATCATGATGTATAAAAGGAGGTACCAAAGTTGAAAAAAGAGAATTTTCCTACATGGAAAAGATTGGTGAGGCTGGATATAACTGATATTAACAAGGGTCCATTAGAATTTCTAGATAATGCATATGTGAATATTAAAATAGTCCCTCTAACTGCACAACAATTGAAAGAAAAGCAAGAACCTAATTAGGAAATGTCGGAGATTGCTTCAGCCCTAAGCTATACTGAGTTTGATGATATAAAATAGTGAAATAATATAAAGGAAATGTGGGATAAGTTGAATACCATATATGGAGGAGATAATGTCTTGAGAGCCAAATTTGAAAGTTTGAGAGGAACATTTGATGAAATGAGAATGACAAAAGGTGAGAGTATAGTTCAATACTATGTAATAATAAAAGAGGTTGTTAATTCTATTCAAGGTTTGAATGGAAAGATTGGGGATGAAATATTAATTAGTAAGGTATTGAGAACTCTACTTCCTATTTATGCTATTAGGGTTTTTGCAATACAAGAACTGACATGCACACTAGGTAATGACCTAACTCTGGAAGGTGTAATTAGTAGGCTTACTACTTTGGAGATGTCTAATTTTGATAAATGCAATCCTACTACTATTAAATCTCCTTTAAAATCACAACTAGTTCTTAGCAAGAAAAGGAAAGGAAAACATGTGAAAAGTGATAGTGATAATTCTTACAATGAACTTGATGATCTTGAGGTGTTGATGGATAGAAGACTTGGAAGAAACAAAGGAAAATACAAAGGTAAAATTCCCATAATCAATTTTTCATGTAACAAAGTTGGTCATATTGCTACAAGATTCCTAATAAAGAAGACGAGGATGAGAGAAATGAAAGAAAACACAAAGGAAGAAGAGATGGCTAAGAAAACAAGAAGAAGAAGGACTACAGAGACAAAGGTAAGAAATCTTGTTATATTTCTAAAGAAGAGATTGATACTAAACCTAAAAGTAATAATAAAAAAGTAGTCTATGTTTCTATGAAAGAAGATTTTGATGAAGATGCAAAATCTACTTCAATATCTTACGTGAATAAAAGTGATAGATGGATAATTGATAGTGGGTATTCTAATTACATGAATAGTGATAGAAATAAATTTGAGAACATTGGACCATACAAAGGTAGCTTTGTTAAATTTGGAAATGATGTTCCATTTCTTGTGAAAGGTAAAGGATCAATACACGTAACTCATAAGATCAAATGTGACAATTTTTATTGGGTTGAAGGACTTAACTATAATCTTCTGAGTGTGTAATGCCCCACCTAGAGATCCTTGAAATAAGGATTCAATTCAAGCCAAGATTTTTTTTTTACAAGTATGAATGCACATGTCAACATCATACAGGGATCACACAGATCACAATGGAAGACTTCACCAACAATTCAAGTAACAAAATGAATCTGTAAATGCTACTACTGAACAAAATAACTGATGATGAAGAACACATAACTACATTCGAATCAAACACATTCTAAATTCAAAATGCAACACCAAATGACTAAAGAATACCTAAGAGGGTAGCCCAAACAACTCCCAAAAAGTTTAGATCAAACCAAAAAGTGCCCGCTTATGATTTGCATAGGTCTTGCAAATATCTAGGTGATACTTTAATACAACACTAGAAAATATCACTCGACATTCCTAAAGAAGGAGGGCGATACTTCTCTTGAAGGTGTGCGATACATTGAGGGTATTGTATAATGGTTCTTACAAGGAGGTGAAATACCAAAAAGTATCACACAATATTTCTCCAAGAGGTGTGCAATAGAACCAGAGGATGCATGATACAATTTCAATGGGTGTGTGATACAATATTGTATCACACCATGTTGATAAATGGTTTCCCAAAAAACACAAGAAACACTTAAGAAAAACAAAAAAGGGGAAAATAGAGAATAAAATTTTCACATTGGGGAGTACCGGATCCACATAGATCAAGGAGTGAACACTTGAGTGCATAAACAACAAGATGTCATGAAATGAGAAAGAGGAACATCTATCCATCTAAACTAAAGTAGTAGAGATAGTAGTAAAAGAAACATTGCAGTGAACATAAGAAACATTGCAATTTATAGAAATAATATCACAATAACTGAACAACCAAACTAAGTACATGGTTCCTCCCAATCATCAATAACATCATAAGAACATCATGGATCCTAGCCATCCCTTGCACATAACATCCCAAGCCACTGACTAGATTGTTAGTACTATCATAATAGGGACGTCACTACTAAAACATGCTACAATATAAGCATAAGGAAATCTAACATGCTAGTAGTAAAGCATAAGATAATCCTACAAGTAGATAACATCACCTATCACATGCTAAACATCATAATATAGGAATGCATTAAATAAACTAACATAATCTAAACATGGTATCTAAGTATTCTGATGAAAGCATAAATCACAAGAAAGCATACTCTGAAACTTGAAGTACCAAGTGAAAACATCTAGTAGTAGTCACACTAGGATAAAAGACCATCTCTGTACACTGGTCACTAGCAGTGGTGAAGGTAGCTACACCTCCCAACCATGTGGCACCTGTAGGTCCATACCCGCTATGCTAATGGAGATAATGATCTAAACACAAACACACATAAAGCTCAACCTCCAAGGCTAACACTCATGCTAGACAGTATGATGGCTGTAACCACAAACCTAAGATAATGCAAAGAGTATGGGTCTTAGTTAGACACTCAATAGGCTATTAAGTAGGGGCTAACATAATGGAGAGTTGATTGGAATTGAAAAGTCCAAGCTCAGACTTGTGCATATTCAACATCCCTCAATAGAAAGGCTCTAGCACCCCACATTTTTATTATCTTAAGATTTTATTACCAATCACACATTTCATTTAGTTATCACTTAATTAAAACTTCCTCTGCCAACCCTCTGGGCATGATGATCACTAGGCTATGGGATAGAAACCCCCTCCATATGCTACCCTACCCTACCCATGCTCATCCTATGATAGGTGACCATGGGCATGCATACTCCCATCCTAACCCCAATGATCATAACTTTTGGAAGTACTACAGAAGATCGAGTCTCGCAAGTCATCTGACAAATGTACATGCATGTAATTGTGTGTGGCACACCACCATCATGAAGATCAAAACACAAGGATTGGATGAGAACACAATGCAAAAAAAAACACCCAACTGAAAGCAACTCAGGAGGACAAATTCTACATGAATCCCAAAGCTAATAAAACCATACATCATGAAATCACTTAATCGACCTCAATTCAGGAGTATGGATTCTACACAAATCTCAATGATGCAATATGACCAAACATCACCAACTCACTAAACTGGCCTCAATCTAGGATCATGAATTCTACATGAATCCTAGTGTCCACAAAACAAAACAAAGGTCCAAAAGAAACCATAACACCAGGTATAAAATTACTCAATTGAACACAAAGTCAGTAGTACGGGTGCAACATGCATCCCAATGCAACAAAAAAGTGCAACAGTGGTCTGACTGATATCCAAAAAGATCATCAAGGTCCAAAACCCACATTGTGCTAAGAAAACCCAAGAAAATAGGGCAACATGCAAAATGAGGTAAAAACCCCAAAATTTTAGAAAACTTTGAAATTAAAACCCATTTGACCTTTGGATAGAAAAACCTCAAAAATCTAAAAATAAACAAGTTCGAACACCGTATGCAAAAATGACTAGCATAGCAGTGAAAAACCCCAAACCCTCATCCCAAAGAATAGGGAAATGTTTGTACCTACCCAACTGTGTAGAACTAGCATACAAAAATGGAGGGGAACACTAGTTCTCAGCCTCGAAACAAATGGCTACCAAAAATAGAAGTAGAAATAGAGCAGAAAAAATAAAATAGGAAAGCCCTACCTCACAGCCCAAAGAGAAAAATAGGAATTTGAAGCATAAAATAAATAGCCCACAAAAGTAGCTAAAAATCACAACAATCCAAGGTTTCCTCGAGCTGGATCCAACGAGCTCAATGTCGTGACAATCCCATGCCTATAGCTCCTACAATGAACAAAATAGTAAATCCTCATGAATAGGATTTTGGGTTTTACTCCAATTTTATAATTCAAAAGTGAGAAGTGAGAAATCAAATTCCTTTTTGGATATTTATTCACTTTTTGAGTGAATAATCAATTAGGGCAAATAACTAGCCAACCTAGTTAAACCCCGAATTGACCCAAACAAAAATAGACTATTCTTAGTAATAGGAATTCATCTATGGAAAAGCTACCAGAAATTAAAATAAATCAATAAAAAAGCTTGAAAAGCCAAAAACACAAAAATTTCCTTAACAACCTTCATGACAAAGCGAACTTCTAAATGCGAACTTCTAAATGCATAGACATGCTCACTAGTCTAATCACATAATGCAAATGAGTTTGGATTTAATAATCATCGAAATGTCTAATTTAAACATTTAATTAAGGATATGTCAACCATATAGGGATGCCATTGGTAAAATATGAATGGCTGAATCACTAACTCCATGTGCCACTACCAGGGATATAAATCCTGCACACTAAACAACATGATCAAGTGCAATTGCATATAATAACATAGCCGAAGCAATAAATGCATTAAGTCACCTAATTTAACCATTTATTTAATTATATCAAAATAATCTATTTACATCACTCACATTTTCATAAAGCATAACAACACAGGGATGAAGTAAATAACCATAGCATTAAATTTATCACATAACATAATCAGTGATATGTCCAATTACTAGATAACCAGATATCATCATAAAACACACTATCATCTCAAAATGACATCATCATGCAATATGATTAACTAAAAGATATAGTAGCCTAACCTCTATGATACTGAAATCAAGGTATAACATCTGTCCCTCAGGTCTCTCAAATGTAAAACATAACATAAGTAACAAATATCTCTTAGATCAAAATATAACAAGGTAAATGTAAATGTTTGCATCACATAACCAAATAATCCAACATGGACAGCTCATTTCTAATTATTTAAGCATTTAATAATGATAGCTAAAACAACATGAAAAAGCACCTAAAACACATAAGCAACCATAGTCATAAATATGACTAATCACTACTACAAGAACCTAATCCAGTGCAACATGGTAATAGTACACGGTGCAATCTCTGCACAATGTTAGGGTAATCACAGAATAAGCTCATGATACTACATCGATCTTGGTAACCACTAGCACAAACCTCAGTGAACCATAAATCACATAATAATCTCATAAATTAGCCATAAGCATAATCAAAGCAACTAATATAGGAACATAAATCAAATCACCTCAATGGTGTAGACCACTCATGGTCACAATCATGATCCATCAAACAAAAGATCAACAAGGTTGCATTCGTCAAGATGACTTATAGAGGTCAAATGGGAGAGGCACTACAAAGTATTCCATTGTTAAATAAATCAGGTTATAGAGTTGAATTCCATCATAGAAAGGCCAAATATATGATGTTGACGGAAAAATAATTGGAGGTGATGATCAAACAAGAGGTAACTTTTTATTATCTAGATTTATCTGATGAGAAATGTTTGTTTACAGAACATGAAAATATTTGGTTATGACATAAGATGTTATGTCATGTAAATTTTGATAGTTTGGTTAGGATTAGTAAAATGAAAAGAGTAAGAGGTTTTTCAAAACTGATGAAACCTGATAATGCTATGTGTAAACAATGTCGTTTGGGAAAAAAGAAAAAATCTTGTTTCAAGAGCAAGACACAGCCATATGATGATATATTAGAATTAGTTCATATTGACTTATGTGAACCTATCGGCATTATGAGCTATCATGGAGACAAATATTTCATTATATTTGTTAATGACAATTCTAGAATGATGAATGTGATTTTTCTTAAAGAATAATCTTATGCTTTTCAGTTATTTAAGTGGTATTTGGCCAGAGTTGAAAAGGAGACAAATAAAAGTTTGAAGTGATTAAGATCTGATAGAGGTGGTGAATTCATTTCCAATGAGTTCAACACATTTTGCAATGATAGGAAAATCAAAAGATAGATGTCAGCATCTAGAACCCCTCCTAAAAATGGAATAGCTGAAAGGATAAATAGATCAATCATGGATTTTTTTGGAATATTGATGATGGAGAAAAATGTGTCACAAAAATACTAGGGAGGTGTAAGTATAACAGTTTGTACCTTGAATAGAGCATAAGTCAAGAAAGGTACAAACAATACACATTTTGAATTATGGTATGGTTATGCACCTAATGTGAAGTATTTCAAAGTTTTTGGAAGCAAGTGTTACATACCTAAAGATAATAGATAAGGAAAACTAGATGCTAAAAGTCATGAAGGTATATTCCTAGGTTATTCCACTAAGAAAAAACCTTATAAACGTTTGAGCTCTAACACTAAAAATGTTGTGGAAATTGCAAATGTAAAAATTGATGAGTATATAGAAAAGAATGAAGTTGAGTGCAAGACAAAACTTCAAGACTATAGTTCATTCATATATGTGAATGATAGTTCTCCTAGCACTCCACCTTAACAAAAGAACAAAGTTATAGATCTACAAAAGATAGGGAATGTGGAGTTGCAATAGCTAGTTGTTGAGCAAGATTATGGCTACTAAGAAATAGGGAAATGATGTCGAGTCATAGATAGAGGAATCCAAGTACCAAGAAGACAATGCTAAGCACACAAAACATGAACCAAACCCTAAACAAGAGAGAATGAATGAGCTTGAAATCATTTTTCAAGATCAACTTGTTGAAGAACAAAGAAGAAAAGATCTTGTACTAGAAAAATATGTGAGAAGACATCATGTACTAGAGAAAATCATTGGAGACAAAGAATATTGTGTTATAACAAGAAAAAGACTCAGAAGTGATACATGCTTACATTGTGAATTTGAGCCCAGATCTATGAAAAATGCTTTGGAGAATAAATATTGGATACAAGAAATGAATGAAGAAATTGAGTAGATTAAAAAGAACAAAACATGGATCCTAGTACCTAGACCAAAAGACAAAAATATTATTGGAACAAAGTGTTGGTCTTAGATTGGTTTTGATAATTGAGTGTCAACACACTTAGGAAATTTTCTTAGATAATGCTGAGTTAAAGTATGTGCCGAGCCAAATATTCAACATGTGCCAAGTCATTTAGATGCCAAGCAGATAGATAGTGCTAAGAAAGTTTCAAATGCTAAGTGAATAATAGATGTTGAGCGAGTATATGTGCTGAGTAAACTATAGGTGCTGAGAAAGATATAATTTCTATAGGTGCCAAGATAATATATGTGCTGAGCATCAGTAATTAGTAAGTGCCAAGTAACACAAAATTAGAATAAGATTTTGTGCCCTCACAAACTAAAATGTAAACCATTTTTGAGCCGACATATGAGGAATCTCAAAGGATTAAAAGATAAGATAGGATCTTTTTGATTCCTTATGAAATCAACATGCAACCAATCATAAAAATGGAAAGAATTGAGTAGGAAAGATGGATGAATCTCAATCATAGATTCCTACCTAACCCTAAGTCATGAAACCTTTTTAAGGAGGTCAAAAACTCATAATTCAATAATGTATGGGAATGCATGAGAGAGTATGCGAGAAGAGAATGCATGTAGGGAGAGAATACTAGCAAATCTTGAAGGAAGTGAAACAGGTAAAAATACTTAGAAGAAGGAAAACATTGTAATAACAGAACAAAGAATCAACACTATGAATAGAGCATATCAAATCAATGAGGATTAGATCAAAATATACTAAACATCAACCTAAAGTCAGCAATTAAGGATTGTAAGTTATCAGGTCAACACATTCTACTATACTTTCTAGCCATTATATTAGGAGAATGAAAATCGTATGAAGATAGGTTGGTTTAACAACCATTTTGTAAATCCTTTAATAGGGTGACATTCCAAGTGAATTTTTGTAAATCCTTTAGATAGGTACACTTCTAATAGAGTGTTTGAGCCTTTAATAGGGTAGGCCTTTCACAGGGCAGACCATTGTTGATGGTCAAACTTTGCAACCTTGACAATTTACACATTGTTGTAGTGGTAGGTTATGGTTGTCATCCCCACCCCAGTTTTACCTTCTCATTTTGGAGGATTTATTGGGTGATCAAATATTGTGTTGTCTATTTTCATGCATGCCTTTACTTTCATGTTAATTAGAAATGTTTCACTCACGTATTGATTTTAGTTAAAAGTTTTATAGCTTAAAGTTTGGTACTTCTGATTCACCCCCCCTAGAAGTATTCTTCCCACTTATAAATTTCAACACAAATTGAGTATTCAGAAACAAGCTAAATGAAAAATGTGAAGTCACAAGAAACAATGACAGATTGATATGCAAAGGATATGCACAAGAAGAAGGTGTTGATTATGGGGAAACATTTTCCCCTATAGAAATACTAGAAGGAGTTAGAACACTTCTTGCATATTTTGCTTATAAAGTATTTAAGGTATATCAAATGGATGTCAAATCTGAATTTATAAATCGGATACTTGAAGAAGAAGTATACATAGAGAAACCTAAAAGAATTATGGATCCTAGCAAGAAAAGTTTTGTGTGCAAGTTTCAAAAAGCTTTATATGGTTTGAAACAAGCTCCTAGATAATGGTATGAAAGAATACATAACTACTTGGTGAAGATTAATTTTGCAAGAACAAATGACAACAATAATTTATACTTGAAGCCTAGAAAGAAGAATGAGGTATTGCTATTTGAATTTTTCATTGATAATATCATATTTGGAGGCAAGGAAATTTTACAAATTATTTGCTGATGAAATAAAGAATGAATTTGAAAATCAATTTTGGTGAGATGAAATTATTTGTTGGATAACAACTAAATAAAGTCAAGCAAGGTATCTTTGTTATCCAGTCCAAATATATGAAGAAGATACTAAATTTTTTTGGGATGGAAGATTCAAGACCAGTTAGTATACCTATGAACAATGGACACAAATTGTGTAATAATGATGATTCTACTAATTTGAACAAAACATTATATAGATCAATGATTGGAAAACTACAATATATTGATCATAGTAGACTAGATATTACATTAGTAGTTGAGATAGTTGCAAGATTTTTTACAAGTCCTAAAGAAAATCACCCGATGGCAGTGAAAAGGATACTAAGATATCTAAAAGGAACATATGAGTATGGATTGTATTACAAGAAGAATGATATGTTTGAACTAAAAGTATTCATTGATTTTGATTGGGAAGGAAATGTTGATGACAGAAAAAGAACAAGTTGAGGTGCATTCTTTCAAGGAAAGAGATTGATTTCATGGACAAGCAAGAAAAAGAATTGCATTTCCCAATCAATAGCTGAAGTTGAGTATGTGGCAACTGTAGTGAATTATTCAAAGATCATATGTATCAAGAAATTGTTGAAAGGTATGAAGGAAGAGATCAAAGATCTAGTGATTATCTATTGTGATAACACTAGTGCTATTAACATATCAAAGAATCCTATAATGGACATAAAGACAAATCACATCACCATCAAGTATCATTACTTGAGAGAGTTAGTTCAAGACAAAAAAGTGAAATTGGAATATGTAAATACTAAAGAGAAAATAGTTGACATATTCACTAAAGATTTACCTAAAGATGGACATAAATATCTTAGAGACAAACCAAGGGTGATAAAAATAAACTTAAGTAAAGATGGTGCTTTGCATCAAATGTGTTGATCAGACTACCTTACAAATTGATACAAACAATTCTACTTTAGGTATTTCCTAAGGTAGTAGTAAAGATGAATAAAATGATGAATCAATCATACAAAAGATGAAGAATTGAGAACTGACATGAAGGTATCTACATGAAAAGTTGCATGATTTGTAGATTTATTTGACATTATTGTCAATGAGGGAGATATTATGATTATCTTGTTAACATAAGAAAGAGAGAAAGATTATTTATAAGAAGAAGATCAAAATGATTCAGGGAGATAATGAAGGTTGTTACAAGACAAAAGAGGAAGATTTCTAAGAAGGAGTTCATATATATTAGAGTTATAGAGATGAGAATAAGAATGAAACTAAGGATATTTGATAAATTGAGAATGTTTCTCAAGACAATACATGTATTGTATTGAATGGTAACTTTAGGTATTTTCATCAATGCCAAAGATGACGATTTTTGGAAACTACAATTGGAACAATTGTTTTTTTTTCATTGATCTCAAACCTATTGGTGAGATAGTTTCTATCTGATCTAAGTGTAATATCTATTTGATTGATAAAGAGGATTTGAGAAGTTGTTCATAACAAAATTATCTAGAGGATAGGATGAGTTATGAAAAGGATACTACAAATGGATATTTGATTAGTTGGACTTTGACAAGATAAAGTGATTATCTAAATCATGTTACAAGTGAAGAAGACAATAATTCTCAAGTCTTGAAGGTGTGATCATAGATAGATCAAATGCATAGGCTTGACCAAGTAACAAAGCAGAAGATTTTCAATTTTGAAGTACATACTGAGTGATGTTAGTGTAAATTGAGCTCCAGAACAAGTCAAGAAGAATTAATGTTGACCAAGCATCAATATCACACAAGTGACAATGTATGTGCCAAGAAAGAAATTTAGTACCAACTGAGTAACCCCATGACGATCAAGTGTCAAAACACAGTGTTGGTCAAGGAACAACATTTTAATAGTTTATGAGAAATTGTAACTTCCAGCTAACTAATTTGGTTTCTTGGAATATGGATAGTCTGTTGAAGATAAGGATCAATGAGGAGGATCTTTTAATACTAGGAGAGGATTAGATAAATGGCCTAAGGATTGGATTCCAATGTAAGTTTCTAGAAAAGAAGAGGATAAACAAGATGCCAATCAAATATATTATATGTGATGGATATAATCATAAACCCTAAAACTATGCTGATTTTTAAGTAGAAAAATATCCAAATTACCTACTTAAGGAGGTATGAGGGAAAAATTTCAAGATGTTCTAGAGAGAGTGCAAAGAGTTGGAGCAGTTGTTGATTTTATTGATTGGTAAATCTAAGTAGAAGGTTGAAATGAGTTGAGAAGAAGTGAAGAGTGATTACTTGAAGGGTTTCCAAGAAAATCAAAACATTGGTACATGAGCATCGAATTGAGATGTGTACATGCAAAGTGAATTGTACTTAACAAATCAAAACCTGCTATTTCTTTCTAACCATTGTGAATAGTATTTGAAATCCTTCAATCAAGGTTTACCTAATAGTCATATGTAAATCCCTTGGTAGGGTTACATTCTAATGGAATTTTCTAAAGTCCTCTAACAAGGCACTTTCTAACAGAATGATTAAATCCATTAACAAGGTCATATTTAACAATATCTTTTGTAATCTTTAGCAGGGTTGGCTCCTAATAAAGCTCATTTCAAAAGAATGAAAATTAGTGACATGTTGTTGGTGGTTTTTTCCAAATTGGGTTTCCACATTAAATCCTAGTGTCAAAATTGTGTGGATGTTATTTATGGTGTTTTACTAATTGATGTTTACATTCCAAAAGTTTGTTATATTTAGGATGGTGGACAACTAGTTGATGTTACTAAAAGTTGACTTTAGAGATTGAGCTATGGAATGATAAGATCTAAAGTTGTTCAAGTGTTTTTTTGTTCAATTGGTACATCTCAACCTTGGATAATTGATTCACCCCAGTTATTATAAATATTCTAACATTGAATATCCACATGCTTGGTCCATAGTGATATACATGTTTTCCCTCAACTTCTAAATGCTTAGTAGTAACTGCCTCACTCAAGATAAACTAACTCTTCTTCACTCAACATTTAGTGACTTCTAACATAGTTGACATACACTACCACTCGATCACAACTAGAGTACTCGGCAACTGAAGAATTGCTTGGCTCAAATTGAAATGTGAAAAATTCTATTATACATTGCTTGGTCTTTATTAGATGGCTCAACCACAGTGATGACCAACCAACTCTACCTAGGAAATGACTACGCTCTTAACACTAATAGACAAAATGGCTTAGAGATCATCAAAAATTTCCCTCTTTGATATTAGTGGCAAAAAAATTTGTCACAACTTATCTTTACATCAAAAATTACAAAATAAGTACTCCCCCTCTGATTGCAACTCGATCTATATACATCATATATACATATCTCTCAAATTTTTCCCCCAAAAATAAAAGAATATCATGTTTGTGATTTATTTCCCCTTGTTCTAATCTATGATCTATATCAATTTCTCCTTTTCAATTTCCCCCTTTATGTAATCTATTTATCCTCCCTTGGTTTGAACACTTATGGCTACTAGGGTTAGATTAAATTTGTCCAAAAATGTCTTATGAATCTACATAATCATTGCAAATGCATGATTCCAACTAGATCAAACTAATGCAAAAAATTGTATCTATATTTCTACTTGAGCAGATAGATCAATCAAACTATCTATTGTAGAGAGATGATGATCTCTCTTAACCAATTCTTGTACAACTGAAAGTTCCTTTTTCATCACCTCTACATGAGGTAGCAATATGGACTAAATGGAGAGAAATTCTACTCTCATGTTATAATCTTTATCTTGTAACTTAGTTAACCTTTGTTGAAATTTAGTCTATTGAAGTATAAAGAGTTCAAACTTGTGCCCATGGTCAAAGAATTCATAGATGACTTCAAGTCTACTTGAATTTTATCAATAGATAATTGATTATCCAACGTGAAGAACTCAATATCACAAAGCTTGTTATACAAAGAATAAAAAATATGCAAAAATGCTTCTAAATTATTTACAAGAGTTGAAAGTTCAACCTATTTTATTGCCATCTCTGTGGAAAATTTCTACAAACCTTTTTGCTCAAACTTCTTTTCAGACCATCTCATCAACGATGTAGTAGCATCCAGTGGTGTAAGGGAAATTTTGTATCACCCATAAATATGTTTAGTGTTAGTTTCTATCTAAAGTGTCTTCATTTTGGATACCCATTTGGGTCAAATAAAGATTCCAACTCTCATAGCTCCACTATTGGTTTTCTAGGCTATAATTTTTGAGCACCTTGGGATATGTGAATAGAGAAAATAGGTTATTTTGTAATTGAGCCATAATTATAATGATTTAGAGGGTTTAATTTGGAGGGATGATTTTTATTGTAATTTAAAACACTCTAGAAAAAGAATCAGGTCAAAAGGCTTTACAATTTGAAAGTTATTATAGTTTTAAGTTGCTTAGAGATCTCCTAAGAGCACTTCAAAGTCAGATTTGAGGCACTAAACAACTTGATATGGGCCCAAAAAATAAAGGATGAGTGAAACTGATTCATAGGGCTATAGGTAACTTGGAGAGCTTTCTAGAAATGTAAATGGTTCATCAATCAAAGTCCTAGATCAAAAGTTATGCCTCCCAAAAGTTGGACTACCATTTTTGGATTCTTCTAATTTTACACCAACTTTTGACATGTTTCCTAGAACATTCTCTTTTGGTGGTGGATGAAAAATGGAATATTCTAAAATTTATTCCTAACCCTAAACCTAATTTGGTTTACTTAAGGACATTTCTAGTATTATGAAGTTAGTTTTTGATGGAGTTCGGGAGAAGATACTGGAGGAGGGTTTTGCTTGAGGATCATACAACATTGTAAGCCTATAGGGCATGTATTTGGGTCTATTTTCATCATAATAAATGTTGTAGTAGATAAATTATAATAATAATATCCCCCTTTCCTATTGCATTCATTTTTGTCTTAGTTGTGTTCCCATCAAGTGGTATCAGAGTGGGTTTTCTTGAGTGTGTAGACAGAGTGCTAACTGTGATGTAGTTTGCACCAAGATTGTGTGGTTGTGGGTTTTGATACAAGAAGATGCCTCCATGAAGGGAGAATGGTGGAAGGGTCAATGTTTTTACTTCTAAGGATAGAGCCCTCTAGAGACAAGTCTAGACATTGTAGGAGGAGATTTGTAGAGAGATGAATGTTGTAGTAGGTGACGAAAGTGAGGAAGAAAATGAAGAAGGAAATATTGGGTAGGAAGGGGAAGAAAATAAAGAAGTCATAAAAAAGGTGGAGAAGAAGCTTTTTAGGGCCATTGCCAAGCTTGGAAAAATACCTAAAATTGATGTCGACATGTTTTCAAGAAATTAAAACCCAGATGAGTTGATCGATTAGATCAACGAGCTAGAGGAATATTTTGAGTATGAGTATATTGGGGACCCTGATAGGGTTAATTTTTTGAAGGCCAAAATGAAATGCCATGCTGAGATCTGGTGGCAAGAGATTCATTTGGAAAGAAATAAAAGAGGAAAGGAGAAAATCACAAGATGAGATTGCAAGGTGGACAAACTAAAGAAGCAAATTCTTCCTATTGATTACGAGCTTGATTTGTTCAAAAAGATGCAAGGGTTAAAGCAAGTAGGAAAATATATCCAAGAATACACAGAGGAATTTTATTGAATCCTTATTAGGGTGGGGCATGAAGAAGCAAACAAGGAGAAGGTTTCTTGTTACCATAGTGGGTTAAGACCTAACAATCAAGAGGAGTTAAGTTTGGTTAGAATGACTAGCATTGAAGAGCCATAATAGTTTGCCTTGCAAGTTGAGGAGAAGATAAACAAAAATTTTGATGGAAGGAAAAGAGGGTGCAATCAAGGAGGAAGGGGTAGTGGTAAGTCATTTGGAGGCCAAAATGAGAACCAGAAGAAAAATGAAGATGTGGGTACTAGCTAAAATTAGAGGAATAAGGGTTTCAACCGCTCCCATGATCAAAACTTTGGAGATCAGAGAGGAAGAGGTAGAGGACATGGACAAGGTTTAGGAAGAGGAGGCTTTTGTGGTACCTATTTTCATTGTTTCAAATGCCCTCAATGCCAAGGAAGGATAAATAGGAGAGTTGATGGTCAAGCATGTGTTGCTCATGTGCATGATGATGCACATCCATCAGATTCAGAGGATGCAGAAAGAGGAGAGGTTCTAGTTAATGAAAGGGTCTTACTGAGTAGTGAGACTAAACCTAGACAGAGGAGGAGTTTGTTTCATACTAGATGCAAGTGCAAGGGTAAATGTTGTGATGTGATTGTTAATGGTGGAAGCACTGACAACTTGGTGTCAGAGGAGATGGTCTCAAAGCTAAAGCTCAAGAGGAAGAAACACCCCCAACCCTATCAAAATTCTTGGGTACAAGATAATCATAAGGTCATATTTAGTGAGCAATATTTGGTAATGTTCAAGATTGGGAGTTACCATGCTGAGGCTCTCTGTGACATCATTCCAATGGATGTCTACCATTCATTGTTAAGAAGGCTATGGTAGTTTGATAGGCATGCTATAAATGATGGTAATGCAAATACACATTACCTTTGATAACCAAGTGAACTTGATAAGAACTACTTCTTCCACATTACCTTTGATGACCGAGTGAACTTGGTAAGAACTACTTCTTCCACATTACCTTTGATGACTGAGTGAACTCAATAAGAATTGCTTCTTACACATTACCTTTGATGATCAAGTGAACTTGGTAAGAACTGCTTCTTTGCTTTGTTGACCTTCTAAGCTCAATAGTCACTATTATTTGCCTTGCTGATCTTCTGAGCTTGGTAGACTCTGTCCTTTGTCTAGCTGACCTTTTGAGCTTGGTAGACACTGTCCTTTGCCTTGCTGACCTTCTGAGCTCAGTAGACACTGTCTAATGATTGATATGAAATTTGTGTGACATCAAAGACAACACACAATTTAAACAATTGTATCCAACAATATCTTCTCATGATCTTCACTATCTAGTCTCCAATTGCAACATACACACTTAGATTTGACTAGATGTAAACAAAGCTCGGTGGCAACAACTAGGTGGTTATATTGTAAATTTTTTTTGTCAAGTTGATAATCAACAAAGTGTATTCCATGTTGGACTATTTTTTCTTGCTTCAAATATGTTGCTTGTATCACAACAAAAACTGCACCATAAATTTAAATATCTTAAAATATATATATGTATGTATGTATGTATGTATGTATATATGTACATGCACATGTATGTATAATACCTATGGGGAACAACATTTCATCACTTTATTTAGGATCATATAAATTTTTCCTCTCTCCAGTAGATTGTAATAATTAATAAATGACACCTTCATGATTTCTAGGCTTAGCAATCACTGCAAAGAAATTTCTTGCAGAACAAGTATACATACATGTACATTATATAATACAATTTATTGATAATTAAATAACAAGTTGAGATTAATTTTTATGATACTTACCCACTTTTACCTATCCAAAGATATGATTATAATCATTAGATTTCAATGGAATATCATCAAAAATTTCATCATATTTATCAAATGTATTGGTAGCATCAAGTGGTATCAAAATTCATGAACTTGTATATCCATGTGTTTAATTGATGCATTCTTGATAGTCTTCATCAATGCAACTGTCACAAAAACATGAGTATTCTTTTGTCTTGAAATGTCCAATTGTAATTATATGAACTCATGACTAAATGTAAGGAATGTGTCTTTTCTATCCTCTTGAAAACATGCATGTTTTTTCTATTAACACCTAAAAGTTCATTACAAAAATATGGACAAATTATATTTAAACTTCAAAAAATCAAGATAAAACTTTAAAATGTACACATCCATACCTATTATCTCCCAAAAGACTCTATATGGTACCTATTGAATTGTTCTTAATGATGTCCCAACCTCATGTGATGCAAAATGTGTCTTACACCATTCAACAACATCATGTGCATTATTTATATGAATTCCCTTATAATTCATTTGATACTTTCGAAGAGCATGTTTGATACAAGCTCCAGTACCATGATTTGAATTATGTGGCACATCCATTAGACCAAACATAATGGTTATCAATATTTATGTCTATTTCTTTCAAATAAGAAAAAAAACATATTGAAGCAATGTTCTACATAGTGAATGTCATGTTCTTTATCATCACTTATATAAAAGTGATATTCCTTTTTAATGACTCGTGCTTCAACTGTACTCTGAACACCATCCAAATCTAATTGTGCATGTCTATAAAAAACATGTACCATAATAGTGACCTACTTAGAGAAGAAATAATTTGATTGACTTTTCTCTCTGATAAACAAAGGAATAGTTATCTACAAAATCAATGACTAATATAGTCACTCCAAGTGAGAAATTATCTATCAAAGTTTGAAACTGTTGAGCTTGCCACTTTGCAATAAATACGTGACAAAATAAGGTTGAATCAAATTCTTAAATTTGTCCATAAATGTTACAGTAGGTAACTCCTCTTCAACATATTTTAACCTTTTTGTCTCTTTCCCCAACTTTGTTTTTTTCTTCACATACTTGTAACTTTTGCAATTCACCTTTTTTGTTACATCGATATTTTCAATTTTCAAAGGAAAAAGAGCCAATTCACCACATGTTTCACATATTCATTTGATGTGATTTAGTTGACCAACTAGATCATCCATTTTGTCACATAAAATGGATGATATAAATTCACTTCACCTACTAGGAGGAGCAACGTGAAAACCATATATGTCTCCTACAAACTTTTGAAATATCTGATGGTGGATATCAAACTGAACATGATAATGACAACAACAAGTTTTAAACACTTTGTTTGAACTCACAAAGTATGACATCAATATTTCAAACAACGTTTTCCCAATTTTATATTAGGATATTCACTATAAAATAACACATATAACTCATGATGTGTTGTGTCCAACCAATGTTTTTATGATGTTTCTATTGACCAAATGTAATCCTATGTTTGATAACATCTCTATTGTTTGATGAAGGATGAGTGTTATCAATACTAAATTTTTGAATCCCTCATCAATCCTATCAGAATGAGGTGCTCTACACATGATTTTCCAATTACCTTCCATAGTACTATCATCCAAAATTAATCTTCTCTTAATATATTCTCTCATTGTTTTCCTACTAAAACCCATTTCAGACGAAATTGAAGATATTTGTCTATTTTGGGTCATGTTCTTATTTACAACAGACATCAACATCACTTTTCTTCTCATGGACTTGTCTTGTTGATGGAAGAATTTTTTTGGATGGCATGAAACATTAGCATATGTGTTATGCTTTAATTCCTAGAAAAGATAAGGAAAGTAGTAGTGAAATTCCACTTGAAGTTTCAAGTCTATTAAGTGAGTATGGAGATGTCATATTTGATAATGTTTTAGAAGGGTTGCCACTAATAAGGAAAATTAGTCATCAAATAGATTTAGTCCTTGGAGCTAGTTTTCCTAACAAGGCTACTCATATGATGACTCCTTTTGAGACTAAGGAGCTAAACAAACAAGTTTAGGAATCGTTGAGGAAAGATTCAATTTGAGAGAGCCTAAGTTCATGTGCTATACCTATAGTACTAGCACCAAAGAAGGATGGAGAGTGGAGAATGTGTACAAATTCTTAGGCCATAAATAGAATAACCATCATGTATTAGTTTCCTTTTCCAAGAATGGATGATCTTATGTACTATTTGAGTGGAGCTCAATACTTCACAAAGATAGATCTCAAGAGTGGTTATCACCAAAAATGGATACGAGAGGAAGGTGAGTGGAAGACTGCATTCAAGACCAAGGAGGGTCTATATGAGTGGTTAGTTATGCCCTTTGGACTGACCAATGTGCTAAGTACCTTCATGCGACTTATGAATGAGGTACTAAAGAAATTTTTGGAAAAAAATGTTATTGTCTATTTGGATGATATTTTGATTTTCAGTAAGTCTTTGGATGAACATGTGTTTCACATTCATAATGTCCTTGAAAGGTTGAGGGAAGAGAAATTGTTGATTAATTTGAAGAAGTGTAGCTTTGTCAAAAGGGAGTTATTCTATTTGGGGTTTGTTGTATCATTTGAGGGTCTCAAAATGGACCCAAAGAAGGTGAAGGTCATCTTGGAATGGCCTACTCCAAGTTCTACCATTGAGGTGAGGTCATTCCATGGTCTGGCTAGTTTTTACAAGAAGTTCATTAGAAATTTTAGTAGTATATGTGCACCCTTAACTGAAATAGTGAGGGGGGATAGAAAAGAGTTCAAGTGGACTACAATAGCTGCAAGGAGTTTTGAACTACTGAAGAAGAAGGTGGCACTTCTTGATTTCAACAAAGTATTCTAGGTGGATTGTGATGCTAGTGGTAGTGCTTTTGGGGTTGTGTTGAGCCAAGAAGGTAAACCTATTACTTGTTTTAGTGAAAATTTGAATGATGCAAAGAAGAAGTATTCTATTTATGATCGAGAGTTCTATGTAATAGTTCAAGCCTTAAAGAAATGGAGGCATTATTTGTTGCCAAAAGAATTTGTCTTGTATACTAGTCACGAGGCATTGCAGTACCTAAAAAACTAAGGTAAATTAAATTAGAGACATTTGAAGTGGGTAGAGTTCATGCAAAGCTATACATTTGTATTGAAGAAATAAAAGGTCTAATAGGGTTGCAAATGCATTAAGTAGGATACAATTATTGCTAATAATAGTGCAGGTTGAAGTGGTTGGGTTTGATGAACTCAAGAATCTGTACCCTATGGATCCTAACTTTGCAGAGGCTTCTAAGGCTTGCAAAGAACTTGTTGCTCTAGACAAGAGTAGGTGGCTAGACTACATGATTTAGAATGGTATGTTGTTCAAGGGAAGTTAATTGTGTATCTCAAGAAGTTCCATTAGGGAAAACTTGATCAAGGAAAAGCATAGTGGAGGGATGGCAGGACACTTTGGTCAAGATAAGACCATTTCCATTATTAGAGAACATTATTTTTAGCCTCAATTATTATAGGATGTGAAGAAGTTTGTGTAGAGTTGTCAAGCATGTCAAAAAACCAAAGGATTTAGTCAAAATATTGAACTCTATTTGCCATTTCTTGTTCCATCAAAGCCTTGAGAGGACATAAGTATGGATTTTGATTGCCAAAGACACAAAGGGGTAATGACTCTGTATTTGTGATGGTTGATAGGTTCTCTACGATGGCACATTTCATTCCATGCCACAAGACTCATGACGCAATGCATATTGCAGATTTGTTTTTTAGAGAGGTGGTGAGGCTACATGGTCTCCCAAAAAGTATTGTTTTTGACAAAGATACTAAATTTGTGGGGTATTTCTAGAGGACCTTATGGAAGAAGTTGAAGATAGAATTGAAGTTCAGTTCTACACATCATCTACAGACTGATCGACAAACAAAAGTAGTGAATAGGAGTTTGGAAAATTTTGTGCGGTGTTTAGTAGGAGATAAACCCAAGGGATGGGATTTGATTCTACCACAAGAAAATTTTTCTTACAATAAATCTTTAAATAGGAGTACTAGTAGATCACCATTCCAAATTGTGTATGGGAGTAGTCCAAGGACT
Source organism: Cupressus sempervirens (assembly GCA_028749045.1). NCBI lineage: Eukaryota > Viridiplantae > Streptophyta > Pinopsida > Cupressales > Cupressaceae > Cupressus > Cupressus sempervirens. Next base: position 829,204,908 of record CM053786.1, read on the forward strand.
ATTCTAGAGTTGAGGAAGATGGAGCAATAGGAGAGGGCAAGTGCTAAGGCAAAAGACTTTACTAAATATGTCAAGAACTTACATGAGGAGGTGTGAGCACATATTACTGAGATGAACCTATAATATAAGGCTAGGGTAGATCAAAAGAGGAGACATAAGGAGTTCCAAGTTAGAGATCAAGTTATGGTATATTTGACGAAGGAACAATTTCCAGTGGGTACCTACAACAAACTAAAGATGACGAAATTTGCCCCCTACAAAACTTTGAAGAAACATGATTTAGGGAATGCATATGAGGTGGAGTTGCCAAATGGGATTCACATTTCTCCTATTTTTTGATATTGTAGACTTAATAGAATATCATGATGATGGTGTAGATGAGGAGTTAATGCTGGATCCATGTCCAATTTCTACTTTTGTGAAGGAAGAAATTGAAGAAATTATGGATAGTTGTGTGGGCTAGAGGACTAGAAAAAGGTAGTATGAAGAATACTTGGTGAATTGGAAAGGACAACCAATAGAAGACTCAACTTGGATATTTGCAATAGAGGTTTCCCATTTGGGTTTTCCTCTACCCGCTATAAAGTGATAGGGTCACTTTTTAATCTACCTTGGGTGTGTAATGCAAGAGCATCTAGTGGTTTAAGGGCAATCTTGTATCATCCAAAAATATGTTTAGTTTTAGTTTTTGTTTAAAGTGTTTTCTTTTTGGATACCCATTTGGGTCAAATAAAAATTCCAACTCTCATAGCTCCACTATTGGTTTTTTGGGTTAGAGTTTTTGAGAACCTTGGGATACATGCCAATATAGAAAATGGGTTATTTTGTAATTGATCCATAATTATAATGATATAGAGGGTTTAAGTTGGAGGGATGATTATAATTATAATTTAAAAAAATCTATAAAAAGAATCAAGTCAAAAAGCTTTATAGTTTGAAAGTTATTACAATTTTAAGTTGCTTGGAGACCTCCTAAGAGCACTTCAAAGTTAGATTTGAGGCACTAAATGGCCTCATATAGGCCCAAAAAATGGGGGATGAGCAAAGCTGGTCCATATAGCTATAGGGCACTTGGAGAGCTTTCCAAAAATGTAAATGGTTTGTCAATCAGACTCCTAGATCAAAAGTTATGCCTCCTAGAAGTTGGACTACCATTTCTAGATGATTCTAATTTTAAACTGACTTTTGACGTGTTTTATAGAACCTTATATTTTGGTAGTGGATTCTAAATGGCATATTCTTAAATTTATTCCTAAACCTAAACCTAATTTGGTTTACTTGAGGACATTTTTGGCACTGTAAAGGTAGTTTTTGGTGGAGTTCGGGAGAAGGTACTGGAGGAGGGTTTTTCTCCAGGATCATACAATATTGTAGCCTATAGGGCACATATTTGGGTCTATTTTCATTGTACTAAATTAAGTAGTAGATCACTTTTGTTAATAATATCCTTGTTTTCCTATTGTGTTCATTTTTGTCTTGGGTTGTGTCCCCATCAATCAATTTCTCATTGGCCTCAATATATTCATTATTGAATTTCTTAATAATATGAATTAATTGATCAATTATTGGTTTTTTCTCATTCACAAAATGAATTTCAAATGCATCTAAAAACATCTCTTTTATTTCATGAAATACTTGTTTGTGCTATCTTCCCTTCCTAGTTACTCTTGTTTGGTCTTCCTCTATATAGTTCTTGCATAATTTGCATTTGTTCAAAAGTGATTGTGTTTGGGTAATAGTTTAGAATAAAAATGAACTCATCCAATGTAACTATCTTCCCATGTGACTTAACCATTTTCTTCATCTTATTAGACCTTGGTGTGCTGACACTCGGTAATGTAATTTGTAAAGATGTGCTTCAATGCTTGATTATTGTATTCATTGTCTTGTAGTATAACTCTCTAGAGTAGGTGTGACATATTATATAGGTGTAGCAATCAATGTTTTGGTAGATATAGGCATGACACTTGGAAATTATAGTAGAGTTTATATTGCCTCTTTTTGCTTCTAAGACTCTTTAGTCTACTATTTCTCAATCTCCTTTGTTCCCTCAAGTTGAGGTCCTGAGGCATTATGTGTAGATATATCTGATTTCTCTCCCTCTTCTTCTTCTTCTTCCTTGATAATAATAGGAGTAGCCACATGGGTTGGATATTGCATCAAAATGAGAGCGTTTCTGTATTCCTTGGCACTTACATCTTGTTGACCCTTCTCCTCAATTGCGACTAATGTAATTTGAAAACCATAAGCTATAGTGTTCATAGTTGGTGCACTCTCAATCCTTGGGCAATCCTTAATTTGAATCAATACTAGATTTGTATATGGTAGAGGAGTATCTAAGGTTTCACTCATTAATGCTATATTTTTAATTTCTTCCTCTCTTAAGACATTTAGGTTTTTTTGTGATTCATCATGAATGTCCTCAATGGTGAAACCATCTTGTTGTCCATTCTGCTCTTCCTTTTTTCCTATCTTCTCTCTCAGATTGTCTAGATCATCAAAATCTTCTTTATTGTCCAAGTCAACTATTTATGTCTCATCTTCTTCTTTTTCTCCTACTGTTGGAGGAAACACTAGTCCTTATGCATTTTTCCACACCAATGTGCTTTCTTCCACAATATCTTCTATCTTATTGTTTAAAATCTTATAAGCCCTTGTCTTGGGCAAAAATTTATTTGCAAAATATTATAGGGCAATAGACAAATGATTCTTTCCTAATTCTAACATTGTTTGGGCTAGAGTTTTCTCTCTTATTTGTCTTTCTCTAGACAATGCCCATCTCCATTTTGTATCTAATTTATTATCCAATTCTTTTGGTATACTTTTTCCTAGTTCTATAGGTGTGTATTTGAACTTTCACATCATATCCATCATAGCTTTTTCAATATCTTTTATATTTAAAGATTCAAAATAAATATCTTTAAAACCAAAAATTCCTTTTGAATTTATTATATTTTCACATACCTGATCAACATTGTTAGGAGGTGATCAACTCCTTCATCTTCTTCATTATCGGGTATGATAACTAAGTTGCTCCTTAGTTTCTTTTGTTGACCCTTCTTAGCCCCTTTGATAACTTATTTTCTCTTTTGTATTCCTTTTCCCTTAATTGTCTTGGTTATCTTTTCTTTTCCTTCCTTTGGTGCAGTCACAAGAGATGCTACTTTAGATTCTTGTCTTGTTATCCTTATTTGAGGTGCATAGGTGGGAGGTGTAATTTTTTTTCTTCAAATAGCTCTCGAGGTTAGGATCTACTATCACAATTTTCTTCTATTATTTTTCCTAAGGCTCAGCAACCACTAATTCTTTTCCTTTCGATTATACTTCTTTTTCTTCTTCCTCATATTCGTCTTCTTCTCCTTTTCCTTCATTAATATGCAAGAGTCCTTCACCCAATTTTCCCTCAAGATGAGAAACCATCTTCTTTTTCTTTCTATCCATCTATGGCACTTTAGTTTGCATCCTCATTTTTATTTTTGTTGTTTCATATTTTTTGAATAGCTCATCATCCTTGTCAATCTCTTCTCACAACAAGGTTGTCACAACTATAGTTATTGTTAGGAATAATTGATTAATTGCATATTGTCTTTGATGTTACAAAAAATTTCATATCATTGCTAGTTAGTTACAACTAGTTCACTTGGGCATTGAAGATAGTTTCCTGTGTCTACCAAGCATTCCAGAGTTTGCCTAGTTTAGAAGACATTGTCTATCAAGTTCACTCGAGTGACAAAGGAAAGTTTGTACAAGTTGAGTGTTAACCGAGCTCACTCAATTAATGAAGGAAATGTTGGATGGAGCCAGTGTTAACTGAGCTCACTCAATTACCAATTGAACTTTGTGAATATGAAGTGTTAACTAAGTTCACTTGGTTAACATAGGGAAATCACTTTGAGTTAGTGTTTACTAAGTAGGGTCAACTAATAAAGGATGTTCTTGTTTTGGCATATTGAGTTCAATTGATTTATTTGTTGGTTCTAGCTGATTGAGGAGATGATATTAATTATTCTAAGTTGTATTCAAGCTAACTTGACAAGGTGTAAGATATAAATATAAGGTCAAGTTGAGGTTCAGAAGAAGAAGCACAAGTGGAACATAATTGAAGATTTGATGATGCTTAGAGGAAGTGAATTAGAAAGATAAGAAAAATATCCTTGTTGAGATGCAAAGATACATTCAATTAGGAAGAATATTAGTTTGATCCAAAAATCATAAGCTATAGTGAAACTTTTGACTTCCTCCATAAATGGCTATCATAAGCTGTAGTGAAACTACTATAATAGTTAGAGAGTAACAATGATATGTGGATCAAACTAAAAGCCATCTATGGAGGAGATGATAATGTAAGAAGCACTAAATTTGAAAGTCTCAAAGGACAATTTGAGTAGATGAAAATAAGAGAAGATGAAAATATTGCAAAATATGTTGAGCAAACTAAAGTAATTGTTAGCACAATCAAAGCATATGGAGGGGACATTGATGAAAAAACAATTGTAAGCAAGGTACTCAAAACCTTTATTCCAATCTATGCAATTAGAGTGTCTTCTATTCAAGAAATGTGATGTGAGCCAAATAGAAAAATAAATTTGGATGCTCTAGTTGGAGGATTGACAACTTTTGAGTGGGATAACTATAAGAACTATGTCCCTAGTTCCAAAGGCATTGAGTTTGCATTTGAAGCCAAGCTTTCAATCAAGAAAAAGGGTAAGAAATAAAAAACCAATCAATTAGAAAGTGAAGAAAATGAAGAAATTTTAGACATTGATCTTGAAGTTTTTGAAGCCCTACTTGCAAGGAAATATTCTAAAGGAAGATGAAAGCACAAAGGTAAGAATCTTCTAATCTATTTTTCTTGTGAAGAAATTGGTCACATTGCTACAAGGTGCCCAAAAAAAGAAGGCAAAGATGAAAATAAAAATAATAAGTTCAAAGGCAAGAAGGAATTCAAAAACCACAAAGAATACAAGGACAAAGGTAAGAAATCTTGTCTTATAGCTAAAGATTCTGATAATAGTGAAGATGAAATGGTATAAATTATTGTAAAAGATGAATCTAATGATGAAGGAGATAAAATGGAACTTATCTCTCATGCTAGCAAAAATGATACATAGATTATTGATAGTGGCTGCTCACATCATATGATTGGTGATAAAATAAAATCTAAACACATGGAACATTATGATAGTGATAGTGTGAGATTTGGAAATAATGAACCATGTTGCATAAAGGATGAAGGATGTATCTCATTAACCAATGAAATTAGATATGACAATGTTTATTGGGTTGAAGGACTAAAGCATAATCTACTAAGTGTGGCACACTTGAATAACATTGGATTCAAGGTATAATTTATGGATGGGAAGAACAAACTATTGGATTGAAAAGGAAATCTAGTTGGATCTGGAAAATAACTAAAAGGTAATCTATTCTATCTTGATCGTAGTGAAAGTTCATGTTTTATTGCTCAAGTAGAAGAAAGATGGTTATGGCACAAAAGATTATGTCATGTAAACTTTGATAATCTAGTCAAAATAAGAAAAAATAGAAGAGTAAGATGTATTCCTAGCTTAAGCAATCCTGATATGGGTCTATGTGGAAATTGTCAAATTGGTAAGATGGGAAAAACTAGTTTCAAAAGCTAGAACTATCATTCTAAAGAAGTCTTAGAGCTTGTACATATAGAATTATGTTGACCTATTGGAATAGAGAGTTATAGTGTAGATAAGTTTTCATTCTATTTGTTGATGATTATTCTAGAATGATGACTATAATGTATCTAAAAGAGAAATTTGAAGCTTTTCAAAAATTTAACTGGTATTTGGCAAGAGTAGGAATTTTTTTTTGGAAAAAACTTGAAATGTTTAAGATCAGACAGAGGTGGTGAATTCATTTCCAATGATTTTAATGAATTCTACATTGAAAAAAGAATTAAGAGACAAGTATTAACTCCTACTATACCTCAGTAGAATGGTATATCTGAAAGAAGGAATATATCCATCATGGATTGCACAAGAACATTGATGATAGAAAAGAATGTTGCAATCAGTACTGTAGTGCATACCTTGAACACAGTATAGTTGAAGAAAGACTCAAATCAAACTCCTTATGAAATATGAACTATGGCATGGCTACAAACGTAATGTAAATTACTTGAAAGTATTTGGCAAAAAATTTTATATCTTGAAAGAATCTAGAAAACGTAAATTTGCTGTCAAAGGCGATGAAGGCATATTCCTAGGATACTCCTACAAAAGTAAACCATAAAAATGTTTGAATCTATCTACTTATAAAATCATAAAAAGTGTACATGTGAGAATTGATGAGTTTATAGAAAAGAGTGAAGAAGTGAGCAACAAAGAACTTAAGGATTATAGAAGATTTATTTCTTTGAACTTGATACAATGCTGAATATATTTGCAAGTTAGGAGGCCTCACCTCTCAAGTCCCCAAAATCTACAAAAGCTATCAAGTTGTAATTAGTGTAACCCAAGTCATATTCTAAAGGACCTAAGTCACAATCAAAAGCTACCAAGCTATTATTAGAGTAAACTAAGTCTGATGGACCTGAGTCATAGATAGTGGGACCTGAGATTAATATAGAAGATCATGAAGAAGTCAGTGAAACAAACTCCAAATCCAAAGTACTTGTGTTAGCAAGATATATCATTAGACATCATGCACCTAATTCGATCATTAGAGACAAGTCAAATGGAACAGTGACAAGAATAAAATTGAAAGGTACATGTTTGTTTACTGAATTTGGCTAGAAATGTTAAAGATGCTTTGGATAATGAAAGTTGGATTAAAGCAATGAATGAGGAAATAGAACAGATTGAGAAGAACAAAACTTGGACTCTTGTTCCTAGACCCAAGGATAAAAATGTAATTGGCACAAAGTGGGTATTCAAAAATAAGCTAAATGAAGATGGAGAAGTTTTTAGAAATAAAGAAAGGTTCATACCTAAAGGTTATTATCAAGAAGAAGGTATTGATTATGGTGAAATTTTTTCTCCTGTTGCAAGATTAGAAGGTGCTATAACTTTACTAGCATATGTAGCTCATAGAGGATTTAAAGTTGATCAAATGGATGTTAAATTTGCATTCTTGAATGGAATTCTTGATGAGGAAGTCTACTTTGAATAGCCTAAAGGTTTTGTAGATCCCAAGAAAAGAGATATCGTCTAAAAATTACACAAAGCATTATATGGTCTCAAGAAAGCTCCTAGATCTTGGTATGAAAGACTTCATAACTACTTGATAAAGATTGGTTTTCAAAGAAAAAATGATACAAATAATTTATATATCAAAGAATGACCAAACAAGAAGATTATGTTGGCAGAAATATTTGTGAATGACACTTTATTTATAGGAAATGATGACTTGTGCAAGGTTTTTTTAGGAGAAATGAATAAAGAATTTGAGATGTGTATTGGAGAGATAAAATTCTTTATTTGATTTCAAATCCAATAAAAGAAAGATGGTATCTACATTATTTAATCTAAATATATCAAGGATATACTAAAGAAGTTTGGAATGGAAGATTCAAGACTAGTTGGAACTCATATGTCTATTGGACATAAGATTTCCACAAATGATGATTCCAAGGAGGTATATTAGACCACATATAGATCAATCATTGAAAAATTATAGTATGTAGTGCATAAAAGGCTTGATATTGCATTAGCAATTGGTATGGTGGTAAGATTCTTAGTAAATCCCAAAGAAAATCACATGATGGAAATCAAAAGAATCATGAGATATCTGAAAGGTACTGAAGACTATGGATTATGGTACAAAAAAGGAGGCAATATGGATTTGAAAGTATTCATAGATGTTGATTGGGTAGGAAATGTTGATGACAAAAAGTGCACTAGTGGTGGAGCATTCTTTCTTGATAAAAGACAAGTGTTTTGGACAAGTAAGAAGTGAGATTGTATTTCTTAGTCCATAGCAAAGGAAAAATATGTGGTGGCAACAATTAATTATTCTAATATTGTTTGGTCCAAACAACTATTGGCAGGTATGAAGATAGAGACCAAGGACCCAATGGTTATATACTATGATAACACCAATGTAATTAATATGTCAAAGAATCCAGTGATGCATACCAAAACAAAACATATTGGTATATAATATTATTTTTTGAGAGAATTGGTACAAGATAAAGAAGTAAGATTGGAATATGTGAATATGAAAGAGCAAATTATAGACATATTCACCAAGCCATTACTAAGGATGCATTTCTGTATGGAAGAGGTAAGTTAGGGGTCATTCCCCTATCTCAAGCTCACTAAATGAAGTTTAGTGATGCATCAACCATAGCATGTTAAAGAGCAGTCAATTGATGCAATATTGACAAGAGCATATTGCAAAGGAATCAATACATGATGTAAATTGATATTCACTAAATATTGTCTTTGGAATGAGATATCAAAGAGGGAGATATTTTCTATCATATCAAAAGAAATTTTGTTTGACAATGTCAACAAGGAAGTACTTGGTCTAATACCAAAGAGGTAGAGTTTTGCTAACAGAGGAAGAAACTGAAGGTAGAGGGAGTTCACATTGATTGAGGGAGTTCTCATGGATAAAAATTAGAATGAAACTAAGGATATCCTTATTTTATTCTTTCTCTAAATTTTCATTGTATTATGACATGTTGTGTTGCCATCAATGTTAAAGAGGGAGATTGTTGGAAATAATTGATTAATTGTGTATTGTCTTTGATGTTACACATAATGTCATATCATTTCCAGTTAGTGTATGCTAAGCTCACCAAGGCATTGAAGATAGTTTCTTATGTCTATTGAGCATTCTAGAGTTTGTCTACTTCAAAAGACAATGTCTATTGAGTTCACTTGGGTGAGAAAGGAAAGTTTGCAGAAGTTGAGTGTTGACCAAGCTCACTTGATCAATGAAGTAAATGTTGGATGGAACCAGTTTTAATCGAGCTCACTTAGTTACCAATGGAACTTTGTGAATATGCAGTGTTAAATGAGTTCACTTGGTTAACATAGGAAAATTTCTTTGAGTTAGTGTCTACCGAGGAGGGTCGGCTAATGAAGTATTTTCTTGTTTTGGCATATTGAGTTTAATTAATTTGTCTATTGGTTGTAGCTAACTGGGAAGATGAATATTAATTATTCTAAGTTGTATTCAAGCCAACTTGATAATGTGTAAGATATAAATATAAGGTCAAGTTTAGGATTAGATGAAGAAGCACAAGTGGAACATAACTGAAGATTTGATGATGCTTAGATGAAACAAATTAGAAGGATAAATAGAATATCCTTGTTGAGATGAAAAGATACATTCGATTAGGAAGGATCAAGTATTCAAGCCAAAATTGAGATCTATAATCAACAATTTAGTTGCATCAAAAATCATGTCATCTAATTGTTACTCTCTAACCATTATAGCAGTGATCTAAATCTCTTAATAGAGTTGGCTTAATAGCTAGTTATAAATCCTCTAACAAGGTGCCATTTCTATTGAATTGTCTAAAGACCTCTAACAAGGCCACTCCTAACAGGGTGACTAAATCCTCTAACAGGGTCATAACTAATAGTGTGTTTTGTAACTTTTAATAGGGTTGGCTCCTAACAAGGCTTACTTCATAAAGAGTGAAAATTAGTAACTAGTTGCAATTAGTGGCTTCTCCCAAATTGGATTTTCACATTAAATCTTTTTGTCAATTGTGTTCATGCTATTTATTTTATATGTTTGTAACTAAGTTAAAGTAAGATCAATCATAGATAATATCTTAATATTTCCATGTTAAAACATTTTCTGAGTTACAACATTTTCTTGTGTGTTTACTGAGTTACAATAGAGTTTAGTTTTCATTTGTATTGACATCTATAGGATCTGGGATTTACTTTTGTGGTAATAGATTCACCCCACCCCTCTCAGTTATTCCTCTTATATTTCCAACTTTCATCTACATTTTCCTCATATTACATCAGCCTTATCCATGCAACTCTGAGTAGTATAACCTATGCATATGTATAGTTAGTGTACAACATGAAGCAAATATCATCATAATAGTGATCAAAAAATGACTGAGGAATTCTCAATCTATTGCTCATTTTTCCTTTGAATTCCTCAAAATATTCATCCAAGATTGTCCCAAAATTTTATCATAATTGTTCAATAAAGTATTCAATTTTCTCAATCATTGGTCCTTTTTAATCCATACTATAGTATCTATAGTTGGAAATGAATTTTGCACATAGAAAATATGCATATCAGGAGTGATCAAAATATATACGATGTATTCTTTTCTTTCTCGATTGCTTTAAGATTCTTGGATAACTATTGTACTTGTAGCTCGACAAGATCATATCTTTGATCTTTCTTAACAATTTTGTGTCCTAAGTCTACTACAATATATGGAACACTATTCAATTGACTCGACTAATAGAACTTATGTGAAATCACATGTACTAGAAACTCAATAACGAGATCTTCAATGCTATCTTTAGACATTCCTTGGTTGTTACACTTCACCATAGTTTGTTCTTTAATAACATTCCTTGTTGAGAAATGCAAGACCTTCACTTGATCTAGTGTAGGATACCCTTGTTAGAAAGTAGAGTCCACCAATATAATTGGGGGGGGGGGGGAGGAGGGTGAATCAGTATCCAACCATTAAAATTTTTATCAACCCTATTAATCATTAAACATGTGAACAATATAATTGGCAACAATAACAAGACACTCATATACAATAACAACATATATTTTTAGTAGGGAAACCCTTGATCATAGGGAAAACCCTAGTGGGGATGGTACCCACAAAATGATGTACTAATATAAAAGTTCCCTATTAGAGGATGGACTTTGTTAGGAGCCAATAAAATATATTAGTGTTGGAATTTAGAAATGGGGAGATTTACTTTTGGGGGAGTGAATTAGAAGTAAAAATATTTAACCTTTTAAAACATTTTAGCTGAGATCATTTACATGTCTCTAACATATCTATTTAATATGAGAAATAAAGACATGCATATAAATAGATAACACAAGATTTTGGTCACCCAAAAACCCTCCAAAATGAGAAGGTAAAATTGGGGTGGGGATGAAACCCACAAATTATCACTGTAGTAATATGTAACTATTCAAGGGCCCATTTGGTTAATGGAATATGATTTGAGAATTCACATTCATAATCTTTGATTTGGGATTCTAGAACTTGAAATCCAGTTTACGGTTTTGGGAATTTCATTTAGGACTGTTTGGTTCACCAATAATTCATTATGAGAATAAACATGTCCTCCCTTTGGTTACACATTTCTCGAATTGGAATACCACTTAAGTTGCTCTTTTTTTTCTCAGATTAATTGTGTTTTCCTTATTATTGACAATTTGGATTGGATGAGATATTGAAGGGCCCATTTGGTTAATGGAATATCATTTGAGAATTAACATTCATAATCTTTGATTTGGGATTCTAGAACTTGAAATCCAGATTATGGTTTTGGGAATTTCATTTAGGACTATTTGGTTCACCAATAATTCATTACGAGAATAAACATGTCCTCCATTTGGTTACACATTTCTCAAATTGGAATACCACTTAAGTTGCTCTTTTTTTTCTCAGATTAATTGTGTTTTCCTTATTATTGACAATTTGGATTGGATGAGATATTGGCGATCTCTTTATGTCACCAATAGTTGATGCTTTGTCTATTGTTCAAATACTATGTAGAGGAACACAATGGTGATCAATACATTTCTGCCCAATGTGAATCCTAATTTGTCATAGTTTGCTAGATTATTGAGGGTTTTGATGCACACACAGCTCAAATTTAATGTCTTGAATATATTCAGGCTTGACTAGTGTGCTCATGAAAATTGGATGTGCTTGGAGTATATGGATGCAAACTTGTGATTAGTGGGTTGACTCCCAACATGTAGCAAGCTACTAGCCAATACCCTCTTTCTTGCAACATAAACAAAGCAAGCAAAGGAAAAGGTAACAACATAAGTATCATGAGATTTATCAGCACCAAGAGTAATAGGAGAGGCACAAACAAAATCAGAGATAACTCAAAGATAGGAAAAAATCCCCTTCAATTGTAGGGCCAATCCTAGATTCTACAGATCCAAAGCTAGTTGGTTAGTTGAGTGATTGTTTGTTCTCTACACTAGAGTTTGGAACATTCCTTTCATGTACATTATGGAAGGAGATCCATAGTCAAAATCTATCAGATGAGAAGGCTTGATGCTTGAAGAATGGTGAGAAGGATTTGGGCACTCATGAGAAAGGTTTAATCAATGAGTCTCAACCCATCAAAGGTGGTTTCACTACACAAGGAAGATCTGCTTCATGAATTGACTTTCGCAAGGCATAGGGTAGGAAAATTTGAGAACAAAAAATGAGCAGCAAGCAAAAAAAAATGAGTAGAGGTGGGAATGACCAAATAATCTCATGTTGTAAAAGTGAGTACCAAACTAAGTAGATGTAAAAAAAAAATTCATTTCAATAATTTAGAATGCTTGTTTTTGGAAAAATAGAATTAGAACGAGTATTTGGGCAATTCCACCAATTTAGATGGAAGACCAAATCTTGGTTTTGGGGGGTAAATGAGGATACCAGATTCTAATTTTTTTGAATTCCCATTCTTATTTGGCAGACCCAAATAGTGGATTTGAAAATTTTGAGAATACCATATTCTAATTCCTGCTCAAATCTGCAATCCAAATGGGCCCTAAGGTTACAAAGTTTGACCACTTGCAATGGTCTTCCCTGTGAAAGGGCTACCCTATTAAAGGCTTTGCACTTTGTTAAAAATGACTTGGTTAAAGAATTTACAAACACCCACTTGGAATGTTACCTTGTTAAAGGATTTAGCACCTTGTTGAAAGGCTTACAACATGGCTATTAGACCAACCTATCATCATAGGATTTTCATTTCTAATATAATGCCTAGAGAGTATTAGAATGCATTGACCTATCAACTTATAATTTTCAATTGCTGATTCTGGATCCTTGTTCTGCTTAGTTTGATTCTAATGCTTCCTTGATCTGATATGTCTCTGCTCAAAATGCCAATGCTCTATTTTGACTAACTAAATTCTATAATGCTACTCTTTCTCTAAGTCTTTACACCCCCCTAAACTTTTCTAGCATTCCATATACCTCTCTTACACTCACACACATGAATAATAAGGTATCAACCTCCTTTTAAAGGCTTCAAAGACTTAGGGTTAGGTATGAATCTACGATCAATATTCATTCTTCTTTTCTTGCTCAAATCTTTACACTTTTCCTATTGGTTGCATGCTTTCTCCATTTTCTTATGGGTTGCATGCTAATTACATCGGGAACGCAAAAGATTCAATTTTATCTTTAAGATTCTTTGAGATTCATATTTAGTCAGCTCAAAAATAGTTTACATCTGAGTTTATGAAGGCATAAACTCATATGATGTTTCTATGTTACTTGATACTTACTAATTGCTAATGCTCAACACATATAGGAATTCTATCTCACTCGACATCTATAGTAACTCAATCTTTCTTGGCATCTATAATTTACTTGGTACCTATAGTGCCTCAATATCACTTATCACTTGGTAATTGATACTTTCTTGACACCTGAAGTTTACTTGGCACCTATTAAATTTTTGACTTGGCACATACTACAACTTGGCATCTATATTATATTCAACATCATATTGGCAATTTGTTAAGTGTGTTGACACTCAATTGTCAAAACCAATCTGAGACCAACAATCTCCCCCTTTGACACGAGTGGCAAAAACACTTAACTAAGTATTATAAATCTAATCTTTATGAGTATAATACACATTTTGTTCAATATATGTACAGAACTTCAAAAACTTGTTCAAAATTTTGTAGAAGATTATATACCTCAAAAAGTAACTCCCCCTGAGCTAATGTGTCATTTTTGTATCCAAAATTCCTTACACTAGATTTGTCTCATGCTTTTTCCATTATCTTCCTTATCATTCCTTTGCCTCTATTTCTATTTGCTTTGTTTCTAGTTTGTATCTGCCCTGTTTGTACTTCCACTTTGTTTTTGCTCCCCCTTTTACAAATCTCCTTGTAGTTTTTGTATCCTTTTGGCTATACCTCCTTATTTCTCTTCAAAACTCAAAAATCTTCCTTTTTGGGTAATCTTTCTCCTTTGGGTATCTCATTTATTATCTCCTCCAAATTATATCTCCCCCATTCTTATTTTCTCTTTTCTTTGTTATATCTCCCCCTTTTATCTACATAATGTATTATATCCCCCTTTTTGACACTTATGTCAAAGGTTCCTAAGAATGAATGGAATATTTAGCCAAAAATGTTTTATTTACCTCCATTATCATCTTTAGAGAAGGATCCCAATTGTCTAAGGCAATTTCTAGTGCTTTGAGCTAGATGGTTGTCTCTGCTACAAGGTGGACTAGGCCTTCTAATGTAGATAGATCTGAATCTTTCTTCAAAACATTTTTTGCATAGGTCATCTCTTTATGCAATACTTCCAGATGTTGGGTTATTGTAGACTGAATCTATATTAATTTGGCCTTAATATTAGCCTCTTATGTTGTTAATACAACTTGTAGACACCTAAAAATCCTTTAGAAAATAAAGTATTTTTATTTTTTGAAAAAGTCCCTGATGACATCATCATTAATTAATTAATTAATTTATCTTTTATGCCATTAAATCCCTTTATCTTAATTAAAAATATTTAATTAAGGAATCCCTCCCAAAAATGTTTAAATCTTATTTAAACATTATTTCCTTATTTATTAATTATTTAATTAATAAATTGACCAAAAATCTCAAAATAAATAATTAATTAATTTTTTGCCCAAAACTTGGCCGATTTCCTTAAGACTACTAACCTCTTCCAAAATCTTCTAATCCTTCTTTAATTTTGATTAAAGGCTAATCCCATAATTTCCTACCCCTAATTCCAACTCAAAATATTTAATTAAGATTAAATATTAATCCTCATATTTATTAAAAATATTTTAATAAATATCTCCTCAACCCAAACCCTTGAAATAAATAAAACTTTATTTATTTCTTAAAAACCTTATTTATCCTCATCCTAGGAAGTTCTAGACTCTTCTAGAAAGTCTTCATCCTCATCCAAAGCCTAGACTCTTCTAGAAGATGTGAATCCTTATCTTTGACCCTAATCCTAATCCCCCCCCTAACCTTGTCACATTCCCTAAACATGGGTTAAGACTTGCTAACCCAAGCCAAAGTCAACAAATATCTCCTCCTTCACCCACCCTCATTAAATGCCATCCACTTGCCCATCTCTAACAAGCCTAATCTAATCTTAACCCAAGCCTAATCCAAGCCTTAATCATTTGCACATTCCTAAGTCAAGCTTAAGACTTTCTTATCCAACCCAAGTCAAAATATTTCAACTCTCTCACAAATATCCCAACCATAAAACTTTATGAAGCCCACAAAGCCATAAATGACTCTTACAAGCCCATTCATTGCTCTTAAAATCCATTATGAGGGTCTTTATGAGCTTTGAGCCTCCTTTGTTGACCCCTCAACCCCTCTTGCTCTAGTCAATGACCCTGTGACATGTGTCACTCCTTGATTGGCTATAAGGAAGCACAATCCATGTGCTCTCCTCTCATTCACTCTAAACCTTCCATAAGCTTTCTCCCATCCTTGCATCCTAGCCCTTGATCCCTCAAGCCCTTTTCCTATTTAAGGAATCCTCTCCCAAGCCATTTTAACACAATCTAGAAAGTAAAGCCATAATGCCATTTTGAGAAGCCATTTTTTACATCAAATCTGTTCACCAAAATCTATAAAAAATCCTCCATTGAAGCCCATTTGAGCATTTGAGCATACATACATAATCAAGCCATCTTAGCTATTAGACACACCTCTACATCAAGTGATCATCCTCATTGAGAGAGCCTATCCATGGCTCATATTCTCATTTGAGGACTTCACTTTGTCTCTCATGAAGTTATGTTAAATTAGTATGCAAATGCTTTTTGATTGTTTTAATTTAGTGTTTCTAACATACTAAAGTAGCATATACACAACTAACTCCTTTTGAGAGTAAAGCATTCTGGCAAAATGCTTCTCACTTTCAGCTAGATCCTTGGGTAGATGTGTGCTTGATATCTTAAGTTTTCTCTCCAAGCTCAATATTCTCTGGCTAGTCTCTGGTGTGAAATGTGAAGAGTCACACAGTTTGGAGTACAATGATAATATGTTCTCAATTATTATTTTCACCTTCTCTACCTTCTTAACCAGTTCCACTTATGATAGTGCTATCTCAGTAGATATTTTTTCATTAATCTTCATTTGAAACTTTTTCTCAAACCATTCCAATAATTTAACATTGGTATTAAGGTCTTCATTTTGTACTTAGTTCACTATGCTGGATAGTTGCTCCATAATGGGCTTTGTTTTATTAGGTATTGGCAAGATGAATGCATCAAGGAAGATGTATTTGATTTATATTAATTCTTGCCTCTACCTATACTCATTCTTGAGTATTTCTTGCTTCTTCTTCTTTTGAAGTGCCTCTTGCACTTCATTTATCTATGCCAAGTTCATCGTGTTGTAGTCATAACTTGGTATGACTATCTCTTCATCAAATGTAGGGTCTCCATAGTGAAGTACCCTTGCTACTTGGTAGAGCTCAAGACTAGTGCTGAAATTTGTAGTGGTATTGCATCAATGCTCATCTGCTTGGTAGGAGTCCCTATAATAGGCAAATTAACCAATGTCTATATTGACTCTTGCTCTATTTCCTTGGGGGTTTTCTCCTCTTCCTTTTCTTCTTCACTTCTACCTTGATCAATTATGGTGATTAGAGGAGGTGCACATAGAGATCCTTTTTTCCTATCTCCTCATTTGCTAACTCCTTGATAGTTGAAGTTATTGTACTGTGGAATCAACCTTAGTAGTTGTGTCTTGTGCTGCTTGCTCTTTTGGTTGATCACTTGTAGCTATAGGAGGTTGTGAAGGTGGTTCTTATGTGCTCACATTTTCCTTGGTAATTTTAGCTACAACCTTTTGTAACTCTTCTACACTCACCAAAATTGGATTTGTGCACAACTATGATTGCAAAGTTGTTTGGTGAAGGATATTTTTGAGATCCTCTACAATTAATGGATTTATGTTCTGACCTAAGGTGTCAAGAACATCTTTTAAAATTAGAGTTTTTGTAGTGGTGCATATGGAGGACTTGGTGGTGGCAATTGTGTGTCTTGGATGCTCTGTTCTTGGTGCTGCTCCTCAGCTATTGCCTCATCACCTTTCTATGTCTTCTCCTCCATTGTAACCTCTTCTTTCTCTTTCTCTTGTTCTCCCTCATTCTTATTTTCCTCTCCTTCTTCATCATCATTCCTTCCCTCAAAGGGATTTTCTTGACCTTCCTTGATTGTTGTTAACCCATAAATCAATTTTCACATTTGTGTGGACTTCCTTACAACATCCTCAATTTTATTCTGTAGAATGCTGAAGGCTCTATATTTGGGTGCAAATTTTCTCCCATGTTTCTTGTTAGCCTTACTTATTTGACCTTTTGTAATGTTTGGCATTATATGAGACAATGGTGACTCCCTTATTTCTTTCTCCATGTTTGGGAAATAATGCCATTTATTTTCAACAATGGATCTTAGCTCCTTAGGCATGGAATTATCAAGTTCAAGTGGAGTAGTCTTGAACTTGGCCATCATAGTGTAGATAGATTCTTCCACTATGTTATGCTCTTCTCTACTCAACTTATTAAAATAAATATCTTTTAATCCTAAAAAATATGCATTATCACAAATATTTTCCAAGTTAGACTTGGTGGAGTGTCATAGCACTCTGAATTGTTCATTGTTAGATTCTATCTTCTCTTCATTTGACTCTAGGGTGCAACATATTTTCTTCTTTTCATTTCTACTGTTCCTCCTTGCTATATAGATTTCTTCTTCTCTTGTTCTTTGGCTACCTTTGTTGCAGCCCTTGTGTCTACCCTTTTAGTAGGCTTGGCTAGGCTTGGCTTAGCTACTTTCTTCTTTCCTTTGGGCTATGCAACAGGCTATTTCTATGCCTTTCTTTTCTTATTTTTAGCCTTGGGTGCTTCTTGCTTGGCACATTCTTCTTCCTCTACATCCTCACCCATGCCTTGAGTTAGTACTAATGGCTATTTTCCTTTTTCTTCTTCATCTTCTACCTCAACTGCCCCTTCTCCAAATTTAGCTTTTAGCTTCTTCATAAGTTTTTCCTTTTTCTCCAATGTGGAAGTTGTCTTTAACTCCATGCCTACTTTTGATCATACCACATCATAAGTCCTAAAATGTGGTGCCCTTTTATCCACTTCTTCTACTAATAATGCTGTTATAGCTACAAATGCCTCATCTATGTTAATTTCATATCCAAGAGGCCTTAACCATCTAACCCTTAGTATGGCTGGTTGTATGTTAGTATAATCAATAGCTAGAAGAAAACATACATCATTTACATATTGTTCTACCAATGAAACCAATATCCTTAGCCTCTATTTCATGGTCTTCTTGAGATCTTCGAAATAACTTGTCATAAGAGTTTCAAAATTAGCTCCCATTTGTTCAATATATTCATTCACTTGAACTACTATGGACCTATTGGTTTTCCAGCTGATTTTACTAAAAGATGAAAATTCATTTTTTACATAGAAGAATATACAAATCAAAATTGCACCAAATTTGCATTGTGCTCCCTTGGTTCTCCTTATTGCTCTTAGGTTTTTATTGATTCGATGTAATTGCAATTTTGCAAGATCATAAGTATGATCCTTCTTAACTATTTTATAACCAACATCCATTGAAATGCAAGGTACACTATTAAGTCTACTGGATTGCTAAAACTTGTGAGAAATAACCCTAATAAAAAAGTCAACAAGAGGGTCTTGGATAGTATCTATAGTCATTCCTCTCTTGTTTTATTTGGCACCCATGTTCTTCTCAATGGTTTCCTTTGAGTCACTTTTGAGGGTCTTTGGCTGATTTAGGGTTGTATACCCTGTCACTTTGTGAATGATCCTCTTTGATATCTTGATTGGGCCATCTTCCAGCCATAAACTTCCATCATGAATTCTACTTAACACTATTCTGATCCATTTATTTTTAAAGACAATGCAAAATTCTAGGGCACGAATCAAACCCTTCCTTTCAATGATTTGGTACTCTGCCTTCAAAAATCCATTTTCACAGAATCTCTCATATGCTTCTCTCATCTCCATATCTGCAATAGCACCAATCTTATAGTTATAAAATCTCCTAACATCCTAGACCATAACTACCTTAGGAGGAATAACAGATAGGCCTCCGACTGGGTCATTTTTGTATGCCACTTCAAGGATTGGTTGGAAATTAGGTTGTTTTACTTCATTTGAGACTAATTGGACCTCAAACAACTCTTTCTCCCGAGGCTTCCTAGAACTAGATATAGGGTTTAAACACGAAGAAAATGTGAAATTGTGTAGCTCAACACTAGAGTAAATACCTTGAATTCAATTAAACTAAGCTGAATCTTTGTTGAAATTAGCTCAAATACTGGATTCTCTCCTTTGAAAATTTTTTGCACTCTTCTTAATCTTTGATCTTTGTTCATGATGAAGAAAAATGGTTCAAAATGTGATCATATACCCTTATTTGACAACATTTAATACTTAGTGCATTTACACCTATCCACTTGGCTTCTTAAGGATTTATACATTACTTAGCTTCCATTGTCTTTCAAACACTTAACATCCACTGAAGTATCCCTCACTCAGCTTCAACTAAAATTTCTCTTCACTTGGATTCTACTACCAACTTGGCTACAGCTAATCATTCAGCTTCTACTGACTTTGGCAATCAACTCGACATGTGAGGGCAACTTTTGTTGCTTGGCAATACTGGTGAAAACTTGAAGTTTTAACTTTGCATCTCTATTCATGCTAATGTCTTCTTTTCGTTACTTACTTGTCTTGGAATTGGTGTATGATAAAGCTTTGTATATCAATCTCACATACCTTCTTTTTCTTAGTTGGATGAAGTGTGACCACTTGACCTTTTAGGTAAAGTGATCCCTTCATTTGATGTGTTGCTTCTATCTTTCTTCTTCCATGTCTTATTCATTTCTTCTCTGATGTGTTCAACATCTACTTTCTCTTTTCCTTTGTTGAACTATGAATTGGGTGCCTTTGAACTTATTGGGTAGTTCCTACTGATATGACCAGTCTTTAAACAACTAAAGTACGTACTTTGGCTGAGCCATCTATTGTAGTTTCTACTGAAATGTGTTCTTATATAATTTTTAGGGATGTTTCCATATTCTTGATAGTAATGGCAGCTATACCTGCTATTGTAGTCCCAATTATAGTGATGTCCATGATTATTTCCCCTTGCTGGTTGATTAGGTGTCCACATAGGCTTTGATCTGCACTCAAAAGCTATATGTCCATACTTCTTCCAATTGTAGCAGTGACCTTCAAATCTTGGTGTTCTAATAGTCCTAGTCTTGTAGTCATGTGCTTGATGTCCTTTCTTGTTGCACTTGTGATAGTGACCCACATTCTTAGGTTTTAAATGCTAATAGGCATTTTTGCTCCTACACACATTAGAGGTATGTCCTTTTTTACCACAAAAATGACAAGTAGGTTTAGTGTTCTTACCTTTGTTACTTCTTTCTTCCGCTATCTTGGATGACTCTCCTTTTTCAGTGTTGGTGTATCCTAGTCCTGGAGTATCATTACTGGCTCTTGGTGATTTTAGTAGCTATTCAAAGTACTTGATAGCCTCATTAGGTTTATTGAAGCTCTCAACAATTTCCTTCTCTCTTTTCAAGTCATTTTGTAGTTGTTCATTTTGCATCTTCAGCGTGGAGATCTCAATATCCTTGACATTTAGTTCATGATGTGCATTCATTATTTGACTTAGGGTGTCTATGTTTGAAATTCTTGCAAGCTCAATTGACTTTTCTTCCAATTTGTTGGCAAGGTTTCTCTTGTCATCTTCTAGCATAACCTTATCTTCAATGGCTCTTTTCTTCTGTTTAGTTACTTCAAAAAGCATCATGGCTTGTGATTCTTGTTCAATCTTGAGAGTTCTAATCTCTTCTACTTGAGCTCTATTCTTCTCCATTAGGTCTTCTATTGCTACATCAAAATCTTTAAAATCTCCATTTTCAAACAATTTTGAGGTGTCAATATCCTTGTATTATGTATCATTCTTAGCTATGGCAATCTCTCTTGTTCTCTTTAAAGATTTTCTTAGTTCTTCCCTAGCTTCCTCCAAAGTATGTAGATCAAGTTTTATATCAATCACCTAGTTTTCTATGACCTTCCCAAGTTTGTAGACTTCCATTTCCAAATCTTTTCTCTAAGTTGTAAGGCTCCTCCTCGTGAGAACCTTGCTTTGATACCAATTGTTGGAATTTACAAATGGGAAGATTTACTTCTTGGGGGGGGGGGGTGAATTAGAAGTAACAATATTTAACCTTTCAAAACATTTTAGCTGAGATCATTTACATGCCTCTAACATATCTACTTAACATGAGAAATAAAGACATTCATGAAAATAGATAACACAAGATTTTGGTAATCCAGAAACCCTCAAAATGAGAAGGTAAAACTGAGGTGCAGATGACACCCACAAATTATCACTACAGTAATATGTAACTATTTAAGGTTACAAAAGTTTTACCAATTCCAATGGTCTACCTTGTGAAAGGCTTGCCCTATTAAAGTCTTTACACTCTGTGAAAAGAGACCCAGTTAAAGGGTTTACAAACACTCACTTGGAATGTTACCCTATTAGAGGATTTAGCACTTTGTTGAAAGGCTTACAACATGGCTATTAGACCAACCTATCATCATAGGATTTTTATTTCTAATACAATGGCTAGAGAATATTAGAATGTATTGACCTATCAACTTACAATCTTCAATTGCTGGTTCTAGATCCTTGTTATGCTTAGTCTAATTCTAATCCTTCCTTGATCTATTATGTCTCTACTTAAAGTGCTAATGCTCTATTCTAACCAACTAAATTCTATAATGCTACTCTTTCTTTAAGTCTTTACACCCCTCTAAAGTTCACTAGCATTCCATATACCTCTCTTACACTCACACACATGAATTATGGGGTATCAACCTCCTTTTAAAGGCTTCAAAAAATTAGGGTTAGGTATGAATCTATGATCAATATTCATTCTTCATTTCCCACTCAAATCTTTAAACTTTTCCTATTGGTTGCATGCTGATTACATAGGTAATGCAAAAGATTTGATCTTATCTTTAAGATCTTTTGAGATTCATCTTTAGTTATCTCAAAAATGGTTTACATCTAACTTTATGAAGGCACAAACTCATATGCTAATTCTATCATACTCAATACTTACTAATTGTTGATGCTTGGCACATTTAGGAATTCTGTCTCACTCAACATCTATAGTAACTCTATCTCACTCAGCATATATACTTTTCTCAGCACCTATAGTGACTTAGAATCACTTATCACTCAACACTTGATACTTGCTTGGCACCTGTTAAAGTTTTGACTCAGCACATACTATAGCTCCAAATCTATATTATATTTGGCATCATCTTGGAAATTGATTAAGTGTATTGATACTCAATCATCAAAACCAATATGAGACCAAAATTTGGTACATATTAGTCCTTATTAGGAGAGTTTGGATCCCTTTTAGGAGATTTCATCCCTATTAGGAGTTTTGCCAACCCTATTAGGAGTTGAAGAACACCGATGGACCCTCTATCCAAATAACTTTAGGGGAAAGACCACTACACTCACTATCCAACTGGTCTATATATTACTCCTTACAAAATAATAGAAATGTATGTCTCCTTCATTTTCCTCTGATCAAACTTATCCTCTTTTGATCTTGATACCAGATCACCAACTTTGCATCTAATAATCCCTTAGATTTCTTACTTACATTTACCAAATACTTCTCATATGAATTCACACTTCAATGAAAGGAAAATAACCTTCCTTTATACTTTATCCTCAAAATAATTCCTTGAGTCATAGGACCTCATTAAGATATTACAAAACTTTACATCTTTTCATAATTATAAGTCACTATTGGCTCTTAATTTTTACAACTTTCGCTATGTGTGATGTAAGACCATATGCACTTGATGACATCATCATTATGCTATCTACAATCACCATCTAACTATTCTTATCATGATTATATCATAGTAAAGAGATACAAATCATTCATCAGAAACCACTTATTAGGTACTCTTCTTCTTATTGTCTTTTGTAAATCAAGCATATCTTTTGCATGTCTTTGAATTTTTGTATGTGCACTTATCAAAATCATCAAGATATAATTTAGAATACATCATTAATAATGCTTGACCTGATCATTAATACAAAGTCCATAAAACCTCATTCTCTATCTGCTACTATGCCAATCTTCACAGAAACAATACTATGTTGACATCAATGGAAAACACAGTCATGAATGCACCATGTCAATCATGCTAATAATTTCCCAAGTATTCTAGCAATACTTATGATACTTCCCCAAATAAATACCATGAGCATTCATGTTAACAAAGCTACCCCTTATTCATTAATGGAAACATAAATGAAAAACATCTAAGTTCCAAGAATACAAAATCAAACTCTACTATTGTTGTCGTCATTTTTCTCTTCTCTTCAAATCCTCTTCAATAATCAAATCTAAAATCCACTAGAATACTATTCTTTCTATACTTCCTCTTTCTTAGTATCAATATCATTTGTTCACACTCTAACTTTTAGGAAAAACTTACATGGATGAAAATCAATTGTTCACAAATTCTCCTTTACCAATCAATCACTTTATCCCATTATAACTCTTCTCCCCCATACATACATCTCCCATATATTACAAGAAAATGTACTCATGTACTCCCTTTTTGTGCTAGAGGATGCCTTTCACGCAATCTCTACCCCATTGAAATCAATGACAAAGCCTTCATTATGAAAATCAAATTCTCAAAGTATTCAATTAGCTTGAGTATCAAAAGAAATTTTTCTAAACCAATTATCAAGAGTCCTTAATGACTCTTCTCATTACAGATAATCCCCTATACATGAAGCATCAACATTTAGTCCAGTCAAACAATAGTACTCTATACCACTAGACTGATGCACTCTTTGTATCATCTACTTTGAAGTAGGCAAGGGCATATCCCCAAGCACACCTTACAAGTACTCAAATGTATCTTTAGGCAAAGGCTTCATAAAGATATCTACAATATGCTCTTTTGTACTTACATACTCTAGTCAGATTTCTTTCTCTACAACTTTCACTCTCAAAAAATGATACTTAATAGATATATTCTTAGTATTAGAATGCAACAAAGGATTCTTAGACATGCTCACTATACTTGTGTTATCATAGTGTATGATAATAGTTCTAAAAATTCTATCCTAATGTCCTTCAACATCTACTTCATCCACATGATCTGATTACAATTGTTTGTTGTTGCTATATACTCTACTTCCACTGTACTCTTTGAAATAAAATCTTGTTTCTTGCTTAGCCAAGAAACCAATCTTCCTTAAAGAAAAAATTCTCCACCACTAATGTTGTTTCTATCATGCATATTGTTTGACCAATCCGCATCAGTATATGTGCACAAAGTGAAATTACTTGACCTATTATACCATAATCCAAAATCAAGTGTACCCTTTAGATATCTAAATATCCTCTTTACATTTGCATAAGGTGATTCCTTAGGATCATATTGAAATCTTCTACTATCCCAACTACATTTTTAATATTTGGTATAGTGTGAGGCAGATATTGCAAGCCTCCAATTATAGATCTATACTTCTTCTGCTCAATTGTAGGTGTATCCTCTTTGCTAGATAACTTCTGATTAGTGATCGTAGGTGTACCAATAGGCTTACAACTTTCCAAGCCAAATATTTTTAACAAATCTTTCAAATACTTAGCTTGTGATAAGAAAATTCCATTACTATTTTGTACAAGTTGTAAACCCAAGAAAAACTTCATCTCACCAATCATACTCATCTCAAATTCATTCTTCATTTCATTAGAAAACTTATCACTTGCTTCATCATTACCTCCAAAGATTATGTCATCAACAAATATTACAATGATCAACAATCCATTCTCAATTTCTCTCAAATATAAGCTACTAACTTTCATACCTTTGGAAAATGTCAATTTTTCCATATATTTGTCCAATCTTTCGTACCAAGTTCTAGGTGCTTTCTTTAAACCATACAATTCTTTCTTCAATCCATGTACCATGTCCTTTTCTTTCATCAAAGGAAATCATCTAGGCTACTCAACATAGACTTCTTCTTCAATTCTCCATTTAGAAATGGTTGTATAATCCTATGACATTCTTATTACTTCCATTCTGGAAACAAGGGCAAATGTATCTTCATAATTTATACCTTCTTTCTTTGAATATGCTTTGCATACTAGTCTTACTTTATTTCTCACAACTTCACCTTGTTCATTCATCTTGTTTCTAAATGCCCATTTAGTTCCTATAATATTCTTGTCTCTAGGTCTGGGAACCAATTCCCATGTTTCATTCTTCACAATCTAGTCTAATTCTTCCTTCATTGGTTGAATCCAATGATCAGCTTTGCATTCCTCATGTATGCTTTTCTATTCAACTTGAGAAATCAAACATAATTCCTCATGTAATCTATTTCTTTTCATTACTTCTTTGTCTTTACTTCCAATAATCTGATTCTCAGGGTGATTCTTTATTGAATTCCTATTTGTTGTTGGAGTTGCTATTTCAACTCTCACTTCTTCTCTTGGTTTTGATCTCTATTCTTCTCTTTGTTTAAAAATTTGAATACCATTCTTTATTTCTTCTTGCATCAAACTTACCAATATCATTATCTCTCTATATGTAACACTTTCAAAGATTTTAAAATAATTTACTGGTGGTGCATGTCCAAACTGTAACTCATAAGGAGTCTTGTTTGTACCTTTTCTGATCTATACTCTATTCATGGTGTATACTATTGTGTTGACTTCATCCCTCCAAAATGTTTTGGATACATCATTCTCAAACATCATTGCTCTTACTTCTTTAGTTACATACATGTTTCTTCTTTTTGTAATCCCTTTTTGCTCAAGAGTCTTGGGTGTTAATAGTTGTCTTTTAATGCCATTTTCTTTTCAAAAGATGTCTAAATCTCTAGAAGTAAACTCTCCACCTCTATGTGATCTTAAACATTTTATCTTTACACTAGATTTATTCTCAACTCTATTCTTGAACAACTTGAATTTTTCAAATGCTTAAGAATTTTTTATAAGAAATGCAACCCACATAATTCTAGTGAAATCATCAAGAAATATCATAAAGTACATTTCTCCATAGAATTCTCTTGTTCTGGTAGGATGACTCAAATCTGTATGAACAATCTCCAATTTTGTTGTAGTAGTGAACTTCTTGTTGGGAAACAAAACCTTCTTTTGCTTAACCATAATCTATTCTTTGCAAACAACATTAGTAGGCTTCATGATTCTAGGTAAATATTTGAAGGAAAATGTACTACTAGCCTTTACAATATCATCAAAGTTTATATGACAAAATATTCTATGCCATAGCGAACCGTTATCCACTTTTGCAACCAAACAAGTAATCTCTATAGGCTTCAATTGAAACGTGCATTATCTCTAGATCTTGTACCTATTCCAATTAACTTTCCATCTTTATTCTTGATAATGCAAGTCTTCTCTGTGAATTGAAACTTATAACCTTTATCAACCAACTATCTAACACTCAACAAGTTATGCTTTAATGCATCAACAAAATAAACATCATCAATGATAGTCTTTCCATCAAGAATGGATCCTATTGTACTAATGTGACAAGATGCACATTGTTACCAACTCTAACAATTCCCCCATCATGATTTCTAAACTTAAAAAACTTATTCATATCTCTAGTCATATGATGTAAACATCCACTATCTACAACACAATCATATTTCTTTTCAACTTTTAAAACTAGGGTTTTTTCTTCTCTAATTTCTTTTTTAGAATTTTATTCTTTTATAGCCATAAATCCTAATTCATTATCACTTTCACTCAAAACTCTTTTCTCAAGATCATCATCTTAATTTGCATACAAATAATCTCTAGGTCTTCTAGGCTTGAAATTCTTCTTATATGTTTTTGTTGTGATGTGGAACCTAATTAGACTCAAAGGTTTATTTGGCATAGTTTTCCTCTAGATTATATCGTAAAAGGTGTTGGCTACTATTTTTATATTATTCTAGCCCTAATTTTTTAAGTGGAAAAAGGATTGTATAAAAAGGCTTAGGGTTAGCAATTTTCATAAGGTGTGATGCAAAAATTGGTTCTTGTGGTAGTATTGAGCTGCAAAGGATTACAAATTGTAATCAAGTTGTAATCACTAGATCATAATAATATTGGACTTGTTGTTGGTGGACATAGCCAAAGGATTGGGTGAACCACATTAAATCTCAGTGCCTTGTGTTCTCTTATGTGCGATTTATTATTTTTTGATATTGGTTATATTTGCATGTAACTATTATTTCTGTTTGAGGTTAATCCTATCAAGTGGTATCAAAGCCAGGTTTTTTTTAGCTAGATCATCATCATTTTTTTTAGTGATCCTTTATAGGAAGGTCTCACAATTGAGTGAGAGTCTCACCGTTGAGTGGGAGCGATGGTAGATGAGGGTAAGCTAAAGGTTGAAAAGTATAATGGGTAGAACTTTTAGTTATAAAAGATGAAAAGGGAGGACTATCTCTATCAAAAGGATTTATGGAAGCTGTTGGAAGGAAAAACTAAAAACTAGGGAACTATGACAAATGAGGAATGAGAGATTTTAGATAGAAAGACACTTGGAAGCATTCATTTATGCTTGGCACCATTAGTGACATTCAACATTACAAAATTGAAGATGACAAAAGAATTGATGGAAGCCCTAGAAAAATTGTATGAAAAGTCCTCCACTTCAAATAAGATATTTCTCATAAACCATTTATTTAATATTAAAATGGTAGAAGGTAGATCTATTACAGATCATTTAAACAAGTTTAATACTATTACTAGTCAATTATCTTCTATGGGTATTAATTTTGATGAAGAAAGTAGGGCTCTTTTGATTTTGTGTTCTTTGCTTGAAAGTTGGAATGGCTTGGTAATGACTGTGAGTAATTATGTTTCTGGATTTAATACCCTAAAATATGATGATGTGATTAGTGTTATTTTGAGTGAGGGAAATTGTAGGAAAACCTTAGGTGGATCTACATCAAGAACTAATTTGAATGTACAAAGTAGAGGCAAAATGACTAAGAGAGGAAATAATTTTGGAAATCATGGAAAATCAAGAGGAAAGTCAAAGGGGAAGAGGACTCAATCTAGAGGATCGAGAGATTGCTGGTATTGTGGTAAAATAGGGCATAATAAGAAAGATTACTAGACTTGAAAAAACAATGAAGTAGATAAACCAAAAAGGAACAAGGAGGCAAATGCGGTAAGTAAAAAATTTGAAGAGGATGCTTTGCTTCTATTTTTAGAAAGTATTAATGATTCATGGGTTTTAGATTCTAGTGCTTCATTTCATGCTACAACTCATAGAGGTTATTTCATTAATTATGTCCAAGGGGATTTTGGGCTTGTTTATTTGGGGAATAATGAACCCTATCAAATTGTTGGCAAGGGAAAAGTTAAGATTAAGTTGTAGAATGAGAATCATTGGCTACTACATGAGGTAAGACATGTTCCAAGGATGAGTGGGAATTTAATTTTAGCAGAGAAACTCAATGATGAGGGTTGTGTAGTTACTTTAAATGATAAAATTTGGAAGGTTTCAAAAGGTTCCCTTGTAGTAGCAAAATGTGTGAAAGTAGGCACCTTATATTTTTGTACAAGTTATATTGTTCCTTCTACTTTGATTATTTCAGAGAAAAATGAATGTTTGGGAAAAATGGCTGCAGTTGAGCAAGGATAACAAATATATGTTGTAGATTTTGATGCAAGGTTGTGGCATAACAGACTTGGGAACATGAGTGAGAAAGGTATGAAAGTGCTTCATTCAAAGCAAGTTTTACCAGGTCTAAAATGTATCAATATGGATTTATGTGAAAGTTGTGTGTATGGAAAATAAAAAAGAGTGAGTTTTGTGAAGACTGGGAAAGGAAAGAAAAGTGAGAGATTAGAGCTTATGCATAAAAATGTATGGGGACTGGCTCAAGTATGTTCCCTTGGTGGCTTTCATTATTATGTTACATTTTCTGATGATGCAACTAGAAAAGTATGAGTTTACTTAATTAGAAATATGATGTATTTCAAACTTTTAAGAAATGGAAATACTTGGTTGAAAATGAGACTGGAAAGGAATTAAAATGTCTTAGATCTGATAATGGTGGTTAGTATTGTAGTCATGAATTTGAAATTTATTGATCCACTAATGGTATTCATAGACATAAAACTATTCCAAGAAATCCATAGGAAAATGGAGTAGCTGAATGCATGAACAAGACTATAATGGAGCATGCAAGAAGCATGAGGTTGCATGTAGGGTTTCCCTTACCCATGTGGGAAAAGGTTGTCAATACTATTGTATATTTGATTAATAGAGGTCCCTCTAATCCTTTGAGTTGTAGTATTCTAGAGGAAGCATGGACTAGTAAGAAGGTGAATTTTTCTTTTCTCAAAACCTTTGATCGTGAAGCATTTTATCTTATAGATTCTAAAAATAGAACCAAGCTAGAAGCTAAGTCAAAGAAATGTGTATTTGTTGGATATGGCATTAACGAATTTGGTTATAGGCTTTAGGATTTTGAAAATCATAAAATTGTAAGAAGCAAGGATGTCATATTCAATGAGAAAGTGTTGTACAAGGATCTGTTGTGGCAACATGAGAAGAAAAAAGATGATTATGTAGTGTTGGATGATACTCCAAAAGTTGATGTTCCAACAATTCCTCATGATTTGTAACAATTGGAAAAATAAATACCACACACCCCAATGAATGTGAGACAATCAACAAGGATAAGTAGACCTATAGAAACATTTTCTCCCTCTTTGTATTCTATTTTACTTACTAATGCTGGTGAACCTGAATGTTATGATGAAGCTATGTTGCTTGTAGGTAAAAGAGATTTACAGGATAAATGGGTTTATAGGTTAAAAGAAGAGGATGGAGGTAATAAATGATTTAAAGCTAAGTTAGTGGTAAAAGGATTTGCACAGAAAATGGGCATTAATTTTGATGAGATATTCTCTTCTATTGTTAAAATGACTTCTACCCGTATTGTTTCAAATATTGTGGCTACTAAAGATTTTCATTTAGAGTAGCTTGATATTAAAACAACCTTCCTTCATGGTTATTTGGATGAAGAGATATATATGGTACAACCATAGGGATTTGAGGTCAAAGGTAAGGAGAACTTAGTGCGCAGATTGAAGAAAAGCTTATATGGATTGAAACAATCACCTCAGCAATGGTATCTAAAATTTGATAGGTTTATGCATGAGCATGGATATAATAGGTGTCATTTAGATCATTGCATTTATTTTAAGTGGTTTTATGATGATAACTACATTATTTTATGTTTATATGTTGATGATATACTTGTAGCTAAGTCTAACATGGATCACATTAAGGGGTTGAAATGCTAGTTAGCTATGAAGGATTTGGGGGTAGCAAAACAAATCCTTGGTATGAATATTTGTAGAGATAGGAAGAACAAGAAATTGACTTTATCTAAGGATCATTATATTGAGAAGGTGTTGGAACGTTTCTCTATGGAGAATGCTAAACCTGTCAGCACACCTTTATCTGGTCATTTGATGTTGACTAAGGAGATGTATCTCAAGATATAAGAAGAGAAGGACAAGATTTATAAGGTATCTTATGCTTCTATTGTAGAAAGCTTAATGTATGCTATGGTATGTACATGGGTAGATATTACACATGCAGTGGGAATTGTTAGCATGTATACGAATCATCCAAGAATTGAGCATTGGAATGTAGTTAAATGGATTCTCAAATATTTGAGAGGAACAACTAGCAAGTTTCTACATTTTGGGGGCTCTTATACTAATTTACAAAGCTTTGTTGACTTAGATTTGGTAGGGGATATTGATACTAGGTGGAGTACTATAGGTTATGTATTTACTATTAATGGGGCAGTAGTGAGCTAGGTTTCTAAGCTGTAGAAGGTTAATGCTTTATCCACTACAAAGGCAGAGTATGTTGCCACTATAGAGGTAACCAAGGAGATTATATGGCTTCAATTATTTATGGAGTAATTGGGACACCCTCAAAAGGAGAATTATTTGTTCACAAATAGCTAGAGTGTCATTCATCTGGAAAAGAATTTAGCTCTGCATTCAAAGACAAAACACATATAGTTGTGGTACCATTTCATTCAATTAGTTTTGGATGATGGATAGTTAAAGTTGGAGAAGATACATAGAAATGATAATCCAACATATATGTTTACCAAGGTAGTAATAAGGTAGAAGCTGATCTCTTCTTTAGTTTCATTTGGTCTTCTAAACAAAAAAAAATAAAAGAACAACAGAGTCTACGTGGTTTGATATTCCATTGGGAGCTACATTTTTAGCAATATTATGATTAGTCTTGAAGTGGGAGGTTATTATTGTTGAGTTTGATTAGTCTCCAAGTGGGAGATAGTTGTGATGTGGATCCTAATCAGACTCAGAGTTTTATTTGACTCAGTTTCCCTCCAGATTATTTCTATGGGGGTTTGGGGGTAATGCCCTCAAGATGAGATCAAGGGGCACCACCCTTGCAAGATCTTGGGATAGTTCCCTAGGTGTGCTCCCTATCATAGTACAGGGCGGGTTCAAGGGGCAATGCCCCCATGGGGTTAGTGCCTCTGAAGCCAAAAATAAACTTATATTGTAGAAGGTGTCAACTAATATTTTTATATTATTCTAGCCTTAATTTTTTAAGCAACAAAAATATTTTATAAAAAGGCTTAGGGTTAGGAATTTTCATAAGGAGTGATGTGAAAATTGGTTCTTGCAGTGGGATTGAGCTGTAAGGGATTATGGATTATAATCAAGTTGTAATCACTAGATCATAATAATATTGGACTTTTTGTTGGTGGACATAGCCTAGGGATTGGGTGAACCATGTCAAATCTTGGTGTCTTGTGTTCTCTTATGTGTGATTTATTATTTTCTGATATTGGTTATATTTGCATGTAACTATTATTTCTATCTGAGGTTAATCCTAACAATTTTCTTTCTTTTAGGACACTTAGGAGCATAATGATCAAATTCATTAAAAGTCTAAATTTTTTTATTTCCATTTTGTTCTCTTCTTACAAGTAGAGCAATTCCTTCTTCAATTCTTCTATCCTCCTTATTTCTAGATCTATTGCTACTAGCATGGTCTCCACTAGTGCTCACACTTCTTGATAAAGGAGGAAAAACACTTAGTGCACTAAAGGTTGTTTGTATTGTAGAAAATTCTCCAAATTACTTCAAGCTTACTTATGCTACTTCTAATCTTCCATGTAAATTCATTTTGGTAAACTTCTCAGTGCAAGGTATCACTTTCTCAATAATTTGTGCTATATGTTTGAATGGTGGTGTCAGTATCTTCAATACAATATCATCTTCATCTTTAGATCCTTTAAAAGACCTAAATCTTGCAAAAATATTAGATATTATACCAACATAGCTTCTCACATATTCATCTTCCATCATTTTAGCATCTTGAAACAAACATATCTAATTCCGCAGTCTAACTTATTTAGCATGCTTATCACCTTCAAAGAAAATTCTAAGGCTATCAAAATTTCATGATATATCTCTAAGGATTTTACCTGACTATATTTATTCTTAGGAAGAGATGACAATAATGCTTCTCAAGAAAGCATATTACACATGAAAAAATCTCTTTCAACTTTACTTCTTTCCTCAATTTCTCTTTATTCCAGCATCTTCTTTTCATTCTTTGTCATCAGATAATATTGTGGATCCATAGTTAGAAAATGCATTTTCATCTTTTCCTTGTAGCTATCATAGTTTACTTTATCAAATTTAGTACATTCTTTTCTAAAGTGACCCTCCATTGATCTCCCAAAGTTGTTGAGCTTTTTCTTCAAGGACATGATGCTCTGATACCAATTGTTAAAAAATGTCCACGAAGATAACTGAGAGTGAGGGTTAATCAATTATCAAACTATTAAAACATTTATCAACCTTATTAATCCTTAAACATGTGAACAATATAATTGACAACTATAAAAGGATACTCATACACAATAACACCATATATGTTAACTAGGGAAACCCTTGATTAGAGGGAAAACCCCTATGGGAATGGTACCCACAAAATGATGTACTAATATAAAAGTTCCTTGTTAGAGGATGGACTCTATTAGGAGCTAATGAAATACATTAAGTAAATATTAGTCCTTATTAGGAGACTTTGAATTCCTGTTAGGAAATTCCAACCCTATTAGGAGTTGTACCAACCATGTTAAGAGTTGTAGAAGGCAGATGGATCCACTATCCAAATAGCTTTAGGGGAAAGACCACTCAACTCACTATCAAATTGGTCTCTAAATGATTCATTCTAGACTAATAGAAATGTATATCTCCTTCCCTATCCTTTAACCTAACTTATCCTCTTCTAATATGGATACTAGATCACCAACTTTGAATCCAATAATCCCTTGGATCACTTACTCACATTTACCAAATAATTCACATATGACTTCATAAATTCACTTATCAAATTCACATTTCAACAAAAGTAAAATAACCTTCTTTTATACCTTATCCTCAAAATAAATCCTTGAGTTGTCCTTGAGGCTTTCCCAATTAATTATAGTAGGACCTCATTAAGATATTACAAAACTTTACTTCCTTTCATAATTACAAATCACTATTCGCTCATACTCTTTACAACTTTCCACATGTGTGACCTTTGACCTTATGCACTTGCTAATGTCATCATTAGGATATATACTATCACTATGTAACTAGGCTTATCATGATTCTATCTTAGTAAAAGGATACAAATCAATCATTAGAAACTACTTATTGGGTACTGTGTCTTTTGTAAATCAAGCATATCTTCTGTGTGTCTTTGACTCTCTGTATGCACACTCATCCATGTCATTAAGCTATAGTGTAGAATACATCCT
Source organism: Cupressus sempervirens (assembly GCA_028749045.1). Taxonomy (NCBI): domain Eukaryota; kingdom Viridiplantae; phylum Streptophyta; class Pinopsida; order Cupressales; family Cupressaceae; genus Cupressus; species Cupressus sempervirens. The sequence continues at coordinate 829,239,065 of CM053786.1, forward strand.
TAACTACACTTGACTTTATCATCAATACAAAATCCATAGGATCTCATCCTCTGTATACTATTTTGTCAATCTCCACAGAAACAATGCTATGTTGACATCAATAACAAACACAGTCATGAATGCAACATGTCGATCATGCTAAAAATTTCTTAAGTGTTCCAACAATTCTTAGGATACTCCCCTAGGGGAATACTATCAACATTCATGCTAACAACCCTATCATGCAAGGAAACTCAGGTGTGAGAACAACTTCCTACACTAATCCCTTAAGGAAAGTATTGTACAAATTCCTATTAAATCCTTACAATTTTAGATTCAATATTATGTAAATAGTAATATTTTAGTCAACCATGAATACAAAAAGCAAATAGAGAAAGAAAAGACATAAACATAGAGATATATCGGTGGGGAAAATCCTTTTGGTAAAACAACCCCACCCCTCCAAAACCTACACAATGTATCATCTTCAACACATAAGGTTACAACACCCTTGTGATGAAAGTTTTTTTAGGGCATAGAAGACCAATCCAATAACAACATACCATACCAACATTATACTTTCTCTCCCACCTATCTGCAATCCTAAAATTGCTTATATCATGTGCTTTCCCTTTTAGGGGAACTTCCAAAGACTCAAGTGTATAATACTCAATGATCAATTGCCATATGTCTTCACATCTTCACCCATCATCAAATCTTCTAAAGATAGATCTTACACATCATTGGAATCCATCATTACCATTTCAGCCATGAACTCCTCACTCACAATTCAAGATGCTAACACATACAAGTGGAGTGACACATTAGCATGCCAACTAGACATGTACACTCACACTTAGTTACATTATTTGCAAAAAAATACATTTAAAAAATAAATAATAGGAATAGGAATTATCCAAGGTTGAGACATCTTATTCCTAACATTCTCTCACTTTTTGAACAGCTTATAAGAGAAATAAGAACATAACAGGAACTAACCACTATAGGCCAAAAGGCCCATAGACTTTGAACACCATCTAAACTTCTTTGTGCCCACTAGTTTCATCAATGCATCTGTAACATTCTTTATAGTATCTACCTTCTCCAAATTTACCTTTCAATCTTCCACCATATCTCTCACAAAGTGAAACTATACATCAATATGCTTCATTCTTGCATGGAAAGTTGGATTCTTTGCAAGGCAATTAGCACTCTGATTGTTGCACAAAATAGTAATTTATCCTACATCAACACCAACATCATAACACAATATTCTAAGCCAAATGGATTCCTTACAAGAATGAGTAGCATCCATGTACTTAGCTTCTATAGTGGACAAATCAACCATAGGCTTTTGCTTACTTATCCAACTGATGGCACACCAAACATAGTGAACACATAAGCACTGGTGGATCTCCTATTGTCAATGTCACTTGCCCAATCTGAATCCAAAAACCCATAAATAAAAACTAAATGAAGAGCTCTAGAAGAGTTATCATGATAAAAAATGGAGTCATCTTATGTACACCTCAAATATCTAAATACTCACTTAATTGCATCCCAATGTACCTATCAGGTATTAGCCATAAACTAGCTCAAAACTCCCACTGCTTAGGCAATGTCTAGTCTAGTATAGACCATAACATACATATGATGACCGAATACACTAGAATAAGCTACTCTACTCATGTACTGCACTTCACTGGGATATTTTTGACAATCATCTACATATAACTTTGTTCCAATAGAAATAGGAACACACAATGGTCTACAATTTGCCATGCTGAACCTATCCAACACAAACATCACATACTTACTCTGACTCAACCAAAGTTTTCTATTAGACCTATCTCTACTAATTTCCATACACAAGATGTACCTTTCCACCCCAAGATATTTCATCTCAAACTGTGTTGACAACTAAGATTTAAAATCAGAAATCATACCCTTACCCTTCCCAAACAACAACATATCATCAACATATAATGCAACAATAAGAAGATGATCATTTTCAACTCTAAAATAAACAAAATGATTTAATTTTAATCTTACAAATCCAATTAACAACACAAAGACATGAAAATTAAGGTACCACATCCTAGGAGATTGTTTCTAACCATACAGAGACTTCTTTAATTTGCAAATCAAAGATTCTTTACCTTTAACAATGTAGTGCTCAGGTTGTGATAAAAATCTCTTCCTCCTAATCACCATGAAGGAAAGTTGTCTTCACATCCATTTTTTCTATCTCTAAATCATATGATGTAGCAAGAGATAAAAAAAATCTAATGGATGTGAAATTTTCAATAGGAGATAATATTTTACCATAATCTATTCCCTCTACATGTGAATACCCCTTTGCAACCAATCTAGCTTTATACCTTTCAACACTGCCATCTATACATAATTTCTTCTTGAACACCCATTTGCTACCAATGGGTTTTCATCCTTTAGAAAATGGTAAAAGGTCTCATCTTTATTTTAATCCAATGAAGCCATCTCATCATCCATGGCCTCAATCTAGGATCCTTCATCTTCCATATCCAAAGCCTATTTCAAAGATCTAGTCTCATCAGCATTAGTAATCAAAGTAAAATCACAACTGGAATCTAACATAGAATAACCAAACCTTTTTGGCTACTTTTTTACTGTCATGGATCTCCTCAATGGCTAAGGTTGAGGTTATTCTTCCCCTTCTTTTGAACTATCAAAGCTACTAGAGCTCTCCTCATCATTAGACCCAACATGGTCTTTCTATTCAGTCTTCTTAGGGGTAGGAGGCAACTAAAAAATATCTTCTTTCTTTTCTTTTTCATTTGGTTGTAGCACAATAGGAGAATATGTTAGCTCTCTAAAAATAACATTTCTACTATACAACATCTTACCAATTAGAGGGTCCCAAAGTTTGTATCCTTTCACACCAACACTAAATCCAATGAAAATACATTTGACAACTTTGTTTTCCAACTTAGATATTTTCTCCTTTGGAACATGTGCATAAGCTTCACAACCAAAAATATGAAGATGTCTAATTGAAGGCTTCTTACTAGACCACAGCTCCATCAGTGTCTTACCAACAAGAGCTGATGTAGGAGATCTGTTAACCAAATAGCAAGTAGTGGCCATAGCTTTATCCCAAAACCTCTATTCAAGACCAAATCCACTAAGCATAATCTTAGCCTTCTCCATCAGTGTCCTATTCATTCTTTCTACAAATCCATTTTTTTGTGGGGTATAAGGATTTGTCTTATGTTTCTTGATAACTCATTCTTTACAAAATTGTTCAAACTCTACTGAGAAAAACTCACCACCACTGTGAGTTCTCAGACACTTAATCTTCTTTCTAGTTTGATTCTCTACAAAGGATTTAAATTCTTGGAACCAACTAAAGACTTGTGTCATCCTTTTCTAGAAATAAATCCATGTCCTTCTATTATAATAATTTATGAAAAGACAAAAAATATAGACTTGGAGATTGAAGTAAATTTTATAGGACCAAATACATTAGAATGAATAAGATCCAAAATATCAAAATATTTATGAGAACTAGAGTAAAACAAAACATGATTTTGTTTACCATAGACACAATGTTCATAGAATTTGAACTCAAGATTACTCATTTAACTTGTCAACAAGGTTCTTGCTTTTTAGGTTTTGAGACCCTTCTCACCAATGTGGCCAAATCTCATATGCCACAACATTGTCTTTTCTGCAAAAAGCTTGCCTTCCAAAGTATTTGTACCCTCAAGTACACTTGCTGCACTTTCATTGGAACCATTAACCATAATCTTCTTTACTGCTCATTTAGATGGTGGGGACGAAGTGATATCTACTCTCTTCTTTGAAATAGAAGAACTATTGCACTAAGAAATGCATGCATCAAGCTAAAATATAGTACCTCTCCTAGTATCCTTAGCATGCACCATAGCTCCTCTCATCATCTTGCATCCATATTTAGGAAAATAAAAACTTTCACACCTACACCATTTAGCATACTTATAGATAATAGGTTTCATGCCAAACCAAGGATGTGCATTACCCCGTTGATCCCCTTTACTGGTCCATAAGGAATCTAATAGTGACCCATCCTCATCCAACTATCTTAAGGTGAGAATCATCACCCAAATACACCTTTTCACCATCAAAAACTTCATACTTTGAGAAGCAGCTTTGACGAGAGTTCATGAGGAAAGAAGCACCTAAGTCTATTAACCACACATCATTAGATGCATGTGTTGCCAAGGTTGCAATGAAAGCATTTCCATCTTCTTGAGATTTTTCTAAACTTGAATTTGAGGCCTTCTTCTGCTTTTTCTCTTTACAGTCTTTATGAAAGTTCCCAAACTTATCACAGTTCCAACATTTTACCTTAATCTTTCTAGAAGTCTTTGATTCTCCCTGAGATTTGGATCTACCCTTTCTAGACTCATTGTCATTTTGCTTCCTTTTGTCATTGGATTTCTTGCAAACAACAAGAGCTTCCTTGGCTGAATATGAAGACTTTCTCTGCATCTCCTCAGATAATAGTGAAGAAACCACATCATCCATTCTGAAAGTGACTAAATTACTTGCAAGAGACATCACAAGATGGTCCCATGAATTTGACAAGGAACATAATAGGGTCATAAATCAATCCTTCTCCTCTATCTTGACACCAAATAATGCCAACTATACAATCAGTAAATTAAAAGAATTTAGATTATCTATAACAGATCCTCCTTCCCTCATTCTTAGAGAATACAACTTCTTCCTTAGGAAAAACTTGTTCACTAGAGATTTGGATTGATACATACACCCAAGTTGTGTCCACACATTATTTGTAGTCTTCTCATCAAGAATGTTCAGGAGAACTAAATCAGATAGATAGAATCTAATGAGACCTTTAGCTTTTTGATCCTTGAGATTCCAATTTGCTTGAGATATTTTTGTAAGACTCAAAATTACTGCCATTAAATTTCTCCACCTCCATTTTTTCATATGATGAACTTTCCATCTCAATCTACAAATAATATTCAGAATGCTCTACATAAAAGTCCCACTCAACTTGATATTAGCTCAAAAGACCCTACCCAACAACTAGAATCAAGAGTTTATCAAGCTATGATACCACTTGAAAGGAAACTCAAGTGCAGAAATAGCTTCCTACACTAATCCCTTAAGGAAAGTATTGTCAAATTCCTATTAGATCCTTACGATTTTAGATTCAATATTATGCAAACAATAATATTGGAGTCAACCATGAGCAAAAAGTAGATAGGGAAAGAAAACACATAAACAAAAAGATATGCCAGTGTGGAAAAACCTTTCAATAAAACAACCCCACCCCTCCAAAACCTACATAATGTATTATCTTCAACATAAAAGGTTACAACATACTTGCAATGCAAGTTCTTTTAGGACATAGAAGACCAATCCAATAGAAACATACCATACCAACATTACACTTTCTCTCCCACATATCTGCAAACTAAAAATTCTTATATCACATATTTTCCCTTTTAGGGAAACTTCCAAAGAACAATTTTATTAGGGTTTTACCATTCTCCAAAAAAATAGGAACCCCAAAAAATTTCATGGTGATGCCCCAAAACCCACATGTGAGTTGGAGACTCAAGTGTATCGTACTCAATGATTAATTGCCACATGTCTTCACATCTTCACCCATCATCAAATCTTCCAAAGATAGATCTTATGCATCATAGGAATCCATCATAACTATTTCAACCATGATCTCCTTACACACAATTCAAGATGCCAACATATACAAGTGGAGTGACACATCAACATGCCAACTAGACATGTACACTCACATTTAATTACATTATTTAAAAAAAATACATTTACAAAAAAAATAAGAATAGGAACTATCCAAGGTTGAGACACCTTATTCCTAATAGATCCCACAATGAATTATCACCTTATTGATTTGTACTCACCCACCTTCTAGCCATAATTTCATATCATGAACTATGCTTAAAATGATTTTGATACATTCAAATTTAAAAAATTTAGGGAAAGTTAGGACATGCATAAGCCCTTTTTCAATAAAAATCGTATTCTCATCCTTCAATACTCCATTTTTACACAACATTTCATAAGAATTTCTAAGTTCAAAGTCTCTATCTCCCCTATTTTACACATGTAGCATGAGTGAACATCATGTACCATAATGACTCTGAGAAGAATCGATGATAAAGTGCCTAATGCATCTCTAGTCAATGAAATATTAGGGTATTCCCTAAATTTTGATGGAGGGCATTGATCATTCCTTAAAATCTATGCATTTCTATCTTTCAACATTTCCTTTCCAATACCAGATGCAAATGATTTCATTTTTGAACTAAGTTTTTATAAAAAATTCAATAGTTTTGCAAAATAAATCAACTTGGTTCACAAGCCTTACTTACTTCACTTTGCAATTTGTTGATGACCCTCTATAGAATCACACAATCTTTCACAAAAATCACTCTTTTGATTGCCTTTAAAACATTCCATGAGTTTGAAATTGCCTGGTGAATGAAAATGAACTTCAAAATTTTATATATGCCTTCAATTGGTTGAAATAGGTTTTCAATAAATGCTCCATACATGGGTAGGTGTATTACAATTTTTCTTAGTCTCAACACAATATATTTATTTCATTTCTTGATTAAGACCATCACTCAATCACCATTATCATTTCCATGTTTGGCTTGGTCTCTATATCAACTCAGTCTATATAGGAGCTCGGTACATATAGTGATACTTAGTCACTATAGATACTAATACTAATACTTGACATCTATTATGCATATGATTTCTTTTTCTCAATTCTTGCCTCAAATCTATCCTAGTGCATCTTGATTTATGTAGATATGGACTTTAACACATCTTATGTTAGGAACTTATATAAAATGTAACATTCAAATATATAGTTCCTTACATACCTTCTTTCCTTAGTTTGAGGTGGTGTGATCACCTGATCCATTGGATTGGATGACCTCAACTTCATTGGTTCCACTACTTCCACTTGTACCTTCTCTCCCCAAGATTTATTCATCTCCTTTTCTTTTTTTTTGCATCATCCTTGCTTTGTCCTTTGTTGTGTTCATTTCTAGGTGCTAGTGCTCATGTCCTACAGTTCTTGCTTACATGTCCATCTCGTAAAAACTAAAGAAAACTAAGCTTCCATTCAAAAAACTCTTGTATTTGCCTCTAAAATGTGTCCTAATGTAATTTTCTACAAGGTGACCATATTCTCCACAATAATGACAACTATACCATGCATTATAATCCCAATAATAGGAGTTACCTTGTTTGGATGCATTCCCTTTCTTCTTGGTTGTCCAATTGGATTTTGCCTTAGATCTTCATTCCTAAGATCTATGCCGATATTTTTGACAATTGCGCAATGAATTTCAAATCTAGGTGTAACTTGTGTATTTCTATATTTTGACCTACATTCATATGCTTGGTGTCCTTGTTTCTAGTAGTCCAAATAGTGTCCATTGAATTTAGGCCTATGATTTTACTTACAATTCTTGCTCTTGTAGATATTGGTTGTATGTCCAAATTTTCTATACTAATGACATGTATACTTGTCATGCTTTGGATTTGTATTCCTCTATTCTCCACTCTCCTTCTTTAGTGGATGATAGGTTCTTGGAATACCCTAGTACAGAGGTGTCACTAGTGTTTCTTGGTGATCTCATTAATTCTTCAAAGCATATTATAGCTTCATTAGGTTTATTCATCCTTTCCATTAGTTATTTTTCAAATCCTAACTCAATCCTCATGTAATCATTTTGAGATCTTAGAATTGAAATCTCTGTATCCTTTATGTTTAGTTCCTAATTTGTAAGTATTAGTTGATTCGTCATGTCCAACTAAAATTTTGTAAGCTTCTGTACATCAGATGTTCTTTCATCAAGTCTTATAGCCATTTGTCTCTTATCTTCTTTTTTCATGACTTTTTCTTCCTCGACTTTTTTTTCTCTATTCAATCACTTCACATAACCTTACTGATTAGATTTCACATTCTCTCTTCAATCCTTTAACTTCTTCATTTAGCATGCTATTCTTTTCTAGTAGGATTTCTATATCTACATTACTTTCATTGGAATTACCATTTTCAAAGAGTCCTTTAGTGTCTTCTTCTTGATAAAGTGTATCATTTTTCTAAATAGCCAACTCTTTCCTTTTCTTTAAGGATCTCTTTAACTTCTCTCTTGATGCTTCTAGTTGCTATAGTATGATCTAGATGTCAAGTATCTAATTATCAATGATCTTTCAAAAATTTTAAGCCTCCATTTCCAAGATCTTAACTCTCAAGATGTTAGAATTCTTCTAAGTGACCAAAGCTTTGATACCATTAATTGGTGGAAGTATTACTAAGAGATAAGAAAAAAATGCATTCACCATTTACCCATAAAATATCTAGATCACTAAACATATAATTATTATGATGCAATATATTAAGCATGCCTTACATCCATAAATATGAAATTAAATGCACACACATAACACAAGAAATTTGGTTACCCAAAAACCCTCCAAGGTGAAGGTAAAATTGGGCTGGGGATGACACCTAAAAATATTCACTACAAATTTAATAAAGTGTGCCTATTAAGGCTACAATGTTTTATCACATATAGTGATTGACCCTATGAGGGGTCTACCCTATTAGGAGATTACAAGAATTATTTATTCTACCTTGATTAAAGGATTTAAAATTAAAACTAGGTAAGCACTCTATTAGGATATTTGAATAGGCTTGCTAGGACAACTTTGTTAAGAGATTTACCCTGATACACTAGTTAGAATGTCTCAGTACCTGATCCTTCAGTTAGCACTCTATTTCTAGATTATAGATCTTCTCTTTAGAATCTTGATTTGATCTCCTTATCACATATATTTTGTTCTTCCCTTAACTTCTTTGTTTGACAACTCTATCTGATCTCTTTTTTTATAACAAACATAGCCTCCTTTACTATCACTTTGTATCACACACACACTACTTGCATCGACACTTTTTTTAGGGTTTGGGTTCCTCTTTAAATAAAAATTTGATGAGAATTCTAGATCAAGATCAACAATCTAGATTCACTTTTATTTTTTTGATTGGTTATAGTTCCTTTGTAGGGATTGATGTCCTTTGAAAAATGTGTAATTACATCCTTAGTTGTCTCTACAATCTATAAATTAACTATAGAAGTTGGCCAAAAATGATTTACATAATTGTTTATACCATCACAAACATATATTTCAAAACTAGTTTACATAGCACTTGAATATCTTGGTGCTTGGTCTATATTGATATACATGTTTTCCCTTATCTTTTGAATGCTCAATAGTAATTGTCTCACTTTACATAAACTACCTCTTCTTTGCTCAATATTTATTGACTTCTAACATGGCCAACATGCACTATCACTAGGTCAAAACTATAGTATTTGACAACAAAAGACTTCTTGGCTCAAACTAAAATGTGAACATGTGTATTATACATTTCTCAACCTTTATTGGATGGCTTGGTCATAGTGATGACTGACCAAGTCTACCTAGGAAATGACAAAGTGTTTAATACTAATAGGAAACATGTCTTAGAGATCAATATCTGCAAATTCTCCTAGCAAGGAATTCTAAAAGTAGCACTAAAAGTAGTAAATATCATACAAAAAACAAGGCAATCAGACACTAAGAGATCTAACCTTATGATATGAACTCCAAACTAATATAATGCAAAGCATATAAAGATAGATCAAAAACTAAAAGATAATGTTGAATAAAAGATCTAACACCAAATCAAAAGTGGAAATGTCATAAGTAAAGTTCACCAATAAATTAGTAGCAATTTTTCTAGGGTAGATGATATGGGGTTATCAATTTTTGCCACATATATTCAAGATTAAGTGAGAAAATCATGAAGATGAAGGTTCGATAGAAGGATTTAGAAAATTGTCTAAATATCATAGTGTTTATCTGTCGGCTTAGACACTATTTTGATTGGCATAATTACCAGAGATAATATTGGCATGTACATAGTTAAGAACAAATAGAATAGAGTACAAGGATTCTGAATCTAAGAGAGTGAGGTTGTATGTTCAACATGGACATAGTTATTAGAGTTTTTTTAGTTGTGGTAATGAGCAGACAATATGATATAAACAAGGAATCAAGTATTTTATGTTAAGAAATTCATTTTTTTACCACAATATTTACTTGACCAATGAGGGATGACATCCTAGATGCTAACCCTAAGTGAGAAAGATATATTTTTTATTATTGCAAGCATGTAAAGGTATGAAGGTCAACAATGCAGGTTATTATGACATAAAATGATATAAAGGAAAGTTTTTTTAATAAAAAGAGAAGTATCGTTATTGTGATAAGTATGATATTATTTTGTGATGTGAACTTTGATAGTAAAGTAGTAAAAGGGAAAGGTATGCAAATTTGATAAGACAAGCTACAAAGGTTATATCAAATACTGAAGATATCAACAGATTTAAAGAGGTTTTTGTATCTACTCTTTTGTATACTAAATATCATTTATGTTCCTAATAGGGTTGAGGCAAGTGTGTGAAGGAGCTAGACTTCAAAAATTCAAATTGATGGACTGGTCATGTATAGGCAAGATTATAATATGTTTGATACAAGAAGTATTAAAGAAAAAGGCATAAGTTTTTCATCTCTAGTTATAGGATATAGGATCTATTAGGAAGATCAAATTAATAAGATACCTAGATGAGCTATACAAGTATGTTATGAAATTATTATTGAAGGAAAAAAGTTTGATCTACCTAAAATGATAAGAGATTGACTATAGTTGAATCTATGAAAAATTAAAAATAAGGACTAAGGTATGGACACCTATTGGTTTGATTATGTTTTTATGTGCAAAATTATTTTGTTTGGGTAGGAATAGTTAATTGGTTAGCTCAATAACCTTTTATACATAAAATGAATAGATTTATTGAAATATTACAAAGAAATTATAGTAGATTAATGTGTTTTTATTTCAAACAATTTCAGGAGAAATCAAACAAAAGAGATTGAATTCCATCTAAAATAGTGAATAAGTACAAGAAGGATATATGTCTCCTAGTGAGTACAAATTCATGCATGGTGAAGGTTGTAGAACCAAGATTGTCATGTGTAATATTGTTTGGATATAGAGTATCTAATAATGAAATGAATCTAATAATTGAGCAATCACTTGGTAAACATAAAGATGAAGGATTGAAATATTCTAAACATATCTAGAGAAATACAAGAAAATTACTTCAGAAGAGAATAATTCAAAAGGAAAATGAAGAGATAGACAAAATTCTAACAATATATGATCAGCATACACAAAGAAAAAGAAGAAGAAACAAACTACAGAACATAAGAAGAGAAGATAAATGAGGTCGATAACAACAAGAGAATCTATAAGAACAAGGAGTTGGACATTAGGGGAGACACAAAAAAGCACACAAAGGAAGAAGATAGAACCACAAATAGTTTTACAAGAACTGAGAAATGATAGATGAAGAAATTGCAAAAGTGATAAAGAAATATGGAGGTATAGGACCCCTGTTAGACTACAAATATAGTAAATGGAGTGATTAAGAGAAATAAATTATAGAGGAGGTTATGATATCCAAAATACATAAGAAATTATATATTTCCAGAGCATGTTGAAGGATAAAATTACAACATATTTATATGAAAAAATCCTAATAAGTCGAATAATGTAGATCAAATAGAAAGAGAAATTAAAGAAAGAACTTTACACATGGTACAACCACACATAGCTATTACTAAGATAGACATATTATTGGAGGAACATGCAATGAAATTATCTATCAATTATAGGAAAGCTAATATTATTTCTAGAATGATTAAAGATGTTGAGAAAGATAACTTGATAATGTGGAACATAACTTTTTATGTTAAGGATACTAAAATAGATAAATCACTACCTATATGAGAAATCTATGACTTGAATGAACAACTAGGAAGAAGCAAGCATATTGACTTTAACCTAGAACTATAAGAAATTAAGAGTGAATATGAAAATGTTATAGAGATAGATGCTAGATTTGAAGAAGAAACTACAAGGAATGAAGTGACATGAAAGAAAAATGAAAGAGAAATGAAACATTAGTTGAGTCATAGAAGTCATGATTTTTTCTCTTATTATAAAGATGTCCCTCAATGATGAAATTAACCATAGAATTAGGATCAACAAGACACCCATAAGAAGGCTATTTAGAAATTCAAGTAGAAATATAGAGATGACCATCCAGAGCCTTACACTTATCAACATCGGTGAATGCAATAGTAAGGGCTCTAGTATGCTTAAGTTTCATTTTAGATAGATCATTAAATATAGACAACGTGTCTTCCTTAGGTGGAGGTTGAGGTTGAACTACATGTTCCACAACATTAACAATATTATCATTCTCTTGTCATAAGGTATTATAAGAAATATTTGTTGGTATGTTTGTCATTGTGCTAAAAGCTTGAGCTATCAATGAACATCACAAACACCTGACTTACCCAAATCCACAAGAGGTGGTCAATCCATGTCGTAAAACCTAAAGGAGGTGCTGACCACCAAGTCAACAATCTCTACATCAACACTGAGTAAGGGTTTTGTAATGACAAAATGAGGGAGATTTCCCAAGATTTGAACTTGTGACCTAAGGATTTGATACCAATTTTTGATATGTTTTCCATTGTGCCAAAAGCTTGAGCTATCAACAAACATCACAAACACTAGACCATTTTTTTTTTTTTTTTTAGACTGCAGGAATCGGTGCAACACAGCCCCCCTATAAACTGCAGTGCACTTGGTAAAATTTTTAACGTGACTAGTAGCGTTGGTGTGACACGCCCATCGGTACCATGAGGACGGGGGAGACTAGAACCCGTGACCAACCCCCTGCAATAGGGAAGATTTAGCCAATCGAGCTAGGGCCCCCGCCCACCACAAACACTAGACTTAACCAGATCCATGAGAGGTAGTTAAGCCATGTCATGAACCCTAAAGGAGGTGCTGACCACCAAGTCAACAATATTCACATTAGGAAATGAAGAAGAAGAAGGATCCTGAACAATAGTGTTTGTAGTGTGTTGAGGTAAAATATTAGTGTAGATTTGAACATTTTGATTAGGAAGTGCCACATATTTGTTCTCATTATCTTGAAACTCAATAGATAAAGCATTAACATCATTGAAATCTTGAATCTTATGTTTTAAAGAACAACACACTTTACTATCATGTCCAAGATGGCAATGAAATTGTTAAAAAAATATTGAGGCTTAAATTTGGACTTGATATAGAAGGAAAAAGTGGTTTAACAAGAGGAATCATAGTCATATTTGTACTAACTGACCCAATCATAATAGAATGTAGAGACTTGGAGAGAGGATTAAAGTTATGGTTTTACTAAAAAGTAGAGGAAGAAGTAGTGTCACTCTAAGAGGCAGTGACTACTTGATCATTGATTGTATTTGTGGTTTTTTTTATGTTGACATAATTGGTAGCTTTGTGGAAATTTTAATGATTAGGTATATGATTATTCTTATCAACAAGTGTAGGATCCATTAGAGCTGTGCTCTCAAATTGACTCTCTTGTAATTGAAAATGATGAAGCATTGTACAAAGTTGTAAAAAAGAGGTAAACTCTATTAGAAAAATCTTATCTCTTATGTCTTCTTGAAAATTCACGAAAAAAATGTTTTATATCGATATTAGGTACATGATAAGAAATATTAACATTCAAATGCTTAAATCTACCAATAAAATCAATCACTTTCTCCTTAGGACCTTGTTTACAATGCATCAAATCAAGCAAAGAAATAGAAGGACCAATATTAGTTTGAAATTGTTGTATGAAATCACTAGAAATTTTATGAAATGAATCAATAGAATAAGGTGGTAAAGAGAAATACCATTGAAAATCCATTTCACAAAAAAGTGTGAGAAAATAGTTGATTGATGGAAGTATAAATAGGATAACAAGATACTGAGAGGGGGTTAGGGTTGAATCAGAATCTTGAGTGCTTTTACTTTTCAATAATTCATTCACCTATTCACCAGTTAATTTGTGCATGTATAACTTGTAATAATAAACTTGTCATGACATCTAAATCTGATTTATCACATGCATGAAAATAAACACATAATAAAATATTTGTTACTCAGAATCCCTCCAAGGTAAAGGTAAAACTGGTGTGGGGATGACACCCACAAATCTTCACTACTATAGTAATAAAGTTAACTTATTAGGGTTACAATATTTGATTATAATGCATGATCTACCCTATGAGGGGCCTACCATGTTAAAAGTATTCAAAGAGATCCATAATGAGTTTTCTAGATATTTCCATTTTTTCCCTCTTCATTTGAATAATTAATCACAAAACATATGGATCTATGATCCATGCCATTAACATGTATAAATATATGTAACAACCATATATATATATATATATTAAATGTTCCCTCCATGTCACCTTGAAAATAATTTAACTCAAAATTTGTATCATTCCCAATTTTTATGTAAACTCTACATTGCTTGACATTTACTATTTTCTAATACTTGACATTGTTGTTGTTTAGTTTGTATTGTGCTCAATACATACTATGTAACTAGGTAGTTATATGCTTCAAACTTCTCGGTAGGTGTTGAGCTTGGCTTGTATAGAAAACACTCAATGACCATACACTTGGCTCTTATAGAGCTCGATGAACACATACTTGTGTGCATGACTCAACCTATATAGAGTAGCTTGGTAGTAGTGATGAACATCTAACTCTACCTAGTAAATGACTAAGTGTTTGACACTAATAGACAACAATAGGTAGAGATAAAAAAAATATCCCCCTTTGACATTAGTGGAAAAAATATGTTGTCATATTTACATCATTACAAATACAATTTGATAATGAGCTCACCCCTAAGTCTTATGACTTATGCCAAAAATGAATAATAAATAAAAAATGTAAAATAAATACAACAATGAATTCATTTATCCCTTCAAAAAATCCCTTTCCCCCTTGTTTTTGAACACTTATGTCATGGTTGTTGGGGTTGAATGGGTGGAAGACAACCATATTTATCAAAGTATGTTTGATAGATGATCATGGACTATGCATGATCCCATGTGGTTCTTGCTACTTCCAAAATGTGATTCTACAACTATAATCTTGTAACTAAATTGATTAAGCTACCGCCCATTGAAAGATTGTAATCTTCTTTCATAAGATCCTATGCTTAGTGCATCTCCCTTTGCATGACCTCTAAATGAGGTATCAATATTACTTGAATAAATATCAATTTAGATCTCATGTTTTTGTCATCTATCTAAGCATTTAGTAAATTATTATAATGATAAATACTAGATCCTATTGACTTTGAGATAATATTGTTGGATCTCTTCATCTAAGTTTGAATCTAGTGTATTTGTGCCTGAATATTATTTGTGAATCTTGTAACATTTGACAAAATGTTGTACTTTCTATAAAGGTTCTTTCATGAACTGTACATGTTCTTGCAATTTCACTTTCTACTCAGTAATGGTTATGAAAATTTTATCCACAATCTTATTCTTGAATCTTCTAGCTAACCAATTCATCAATTTCTCATTTGATTCCATATTACCAACATTTACTTGTTCAATAATATTTACAAGTTGGATAATGATTGGGGATCCTTCATCAAAATTTTGAATATCAAAAGCATCAACAAAAATGTTTTTCACATCATAAAGTACTTTCTTTTGTTTATGATCTCTCCTTAACTCTTGTTGTTGTTTCTTTTTTGCCAAAATCTCTTGCAACAAAAGTTTTTGTTCCAAGGTGAGATTTTCCAAATCTAACTATGGCAACTAAATTATTTCATCCAAAAATGACTTCAATATCTAGTGAATTGTCCTTTATTTATTTTCCTTTTCTACTTGGTGAAGGTGTGTTTCTACTTGAAAATTCTTTCGGAGTTGATGAAGGAGTTTCACCGCTCAGTCATGCTAGTACTTCAATGCTCAAGACAAAAATGGTCACACTTAGTTCAGCTCTACTTATCTCTATATTTTCCTTAATGTGAGGTGTTGAAACAATTTTACTATCTACACTTGTGTCGATTACTTCAAATTTTTCCTTTTTTCCTATGAGCCTTGATCGTGTAGGCTCTTGAGTATCAAGGGTGTTGGCATATATTGGTGACATGCTACCTAGTGAACTTGACAAACCTAAACTTACTCCACTACTATAATCATCTTCAATGGTCACAATTTTAGTTTCTTTCTTTGTCTCCACTCCCTTAGTTGATAGCCCAAAATGATTTTCCAAAGAAATTCATCTTGTTGTGCTATACTGTTGTGCTATACTTTCCATTTTATTTTGTAAAATATTTTTTTTTATATACTTAGGAACAAAATTGCTCCTGTACTTTACCAAAAAAGTTTCCTATTGATCCAAGGATAGATAATGCATAACTCTAACTAAAGTGTTAGTCCTTAACTTTTTCTCTTCTTCTTCTACCTACTACCATATTTATTCTAGTCTATCACATAAGTCCTTGGGTATCTTTTTCTCAATTTTACTAGGATCTAGCTTATGATTAGCAATCATATCTTTCATAGTCTCCTCAATTTTGTTTCTGTCACTATTATCTAATGTATCATATTTTACAAATCTAAAGCTAAATAATCCTAAAGATATTCTTAGATCTACACATATCTCTTCAATAGACTTAGATATCCCTTTGTGTGGTCCTCTAACCAATCTCCTTTTCTTAGGTTTAAGTGTACTTGCCTTAGTAATCTCTACTACTCTTTGTTTTTCAATTTTCTCGGCACTAGTAGCTACCCTAGTTCTTGGCTTAGCTAGTGGTGGAGGGGAGAGGGGTGTCACCATTGGCTTCTTCTTAGGTCCTTGAGCCTTCCTACTCTAAGGAGTGACAAAAAATAGAGCTTTACCCTTGTCACCTTCTTCTTCTTCCTCTTCCTCATCACCACTATCTTTTTCTTCATCCTCTCCAAGACCTTGTGTAATCTATAATGGTTCCCTTCCCTTGCCTAGGGTGCCCAATTTTTCTTCTAGGTATTTAGTCATTCTTTTCATTAGAAGCTATCTTTATGTTTACAATTTTTCTAGTCTTAGCTTCCTCATATCTTCCAAAATATTCAGCCTTAGTGTCTATTTCTTCTTTCAGTAGTGCAACAATGTTTGCACTTACTAAATCACTATTAGTTTCATAATAAAAACTTTGTAACAAAGCCTTCCTTGGCTTTACCACCTGCAAAAATTTATAATCTATATCTACAAGAAAATATATATCATTATAATACCTTGTAATAAATTCTTTAGGTATCCTCATCCTAATCTTCATTCTTTTCTTGAATTCCTCAAAATAAGCATCCATGAAATTCTCAAAATTTGCTCTTGATTGAGCAACATATTCATTTATCTATTGTCACTAGTTTTTTTTGTTCTCAAAAAATATCACCATCACCATGAAAATACTTCTGCATGTAAAATACAATACTTATAATGAGGGATCCAAACTTACACATTGAGTTCTTTGCTTTTCTAATAGATGATAGATTCTCTATTAATTGTAGTCTTTGTAGCTCACCAAGATCAAATTCATGATCTTTCATCACTATCTTCCATGCTTGATCCACTACCATACATGAAACACTATTCAATCTACTTGACTGGTAAAAATTGTAAGCTATAACCCTTAAAAAAATTTCAATTATTGGATCAAAAATGTTTGTAATAGACAAACCTTGTCCATTCCACTCAACACCTGTGTTTTCCTCAACAACTTTCTCTCAACTCAGGCATCACATGGTTTTCTTCTTTTGTAGGGTTGGATATCCTGTAACTTTATGAATAATTTTCTTCATGATCCCCATGGGTCCATTTTGTAACCAAAACTTCATATCATGGATTCTACTCAAAACAATTTCAATCCATTCAATCTTGAAATTCTTTGGAAATTATAGGGTATGAGTTAACCCTTTCCTTTCAACAACTTCAAATTCGTCCTTCTAGATTCCTCCATTACATAACTTCTCATATGTTTCTCTTATCTCATAATCTCCTACTTCTCCAATCTTACACATAGAAAAACTCCTAACATCATGGATCATAAAAAATTTAGGTGGTATCGAGGATAACACACCCATTGAATCCCCTTTCATTACAATTTATGGAATAACACAAAAATTTGATGGAGAAAAAGTACCAATATTCACCAATTGGATTTTACTAACCTCTTAGCTCATTCCTGTGGTCGATGAAGTTTCCATTTTCTCTTTTAGGGTTTGAAATATTTTCTTTCTCCTATAAATTACTTAGCATAGATTAGATCTTCACTTATTTAAGCTTCTAATCCAAATCACTCTTGAAATATGTTTTTAGTCACTCAAATTGCCAAATCACTCTATGCTCTTAAAATCTATGTGCAAGGTATGAGATAATTGTTGGTCTTAGATTGGTTTTGACAATTAAGTGTTAACACACTTAACCAATTCTCAAGATGATTCTAAGTATAATACAGAAGCTGAGCTATGATATGTGCCAAGCTAGAGAATTCAATAGGTGTGGAGTGAACATCAGGTGCCGAGTGAACTTCAAGTGCTGAGTGATAAGTGATGTCGAGTCACTATATATGTTGAGCAGAGTATAGATGCCAAGCAAAAGAGAATTACTATAGGAGTTGAGTGAGACAAAATTCCTATATGTGTTGAGCATTAGCAATTAGTAAGTGCCAAGTAACACAGAATCAACATATGAGTTTGTATCTTCACAAACTTAGATGTAAACCATTTTTGAGTTGACATAGGATAAATCTCAAAGGATCTTGAAGATAAGATCGAATCTTTTGCATTTCCTATGTAATCAAAATAAAACCAATAAGAAAAATGGAGAAGGTATGCAACCAATAGGAAAATTGTAAGAATTGAGTGGGAAATGAAGAATGAATATTGATTGTAGATTCATACCTAACCCTAAGTCTTCAAAGTCTTTAAAAGGAGGAAAAAACCCCATTATGTATGCACATGTGAGAAGTGTATGGGTGAATTATAGTAAATTATAGAAGAGTGTAAAGACTTAGAAAGAGTAGAGAAGCATTGCAAAATCTAGTTGATTGAGAAAAGAGTATCAAAGTTTTGAGGAGAGATATCAAATCAAGCAAGGATTAGAGAAGTCAGAGTAGAACAAGGATCTAGAATCAACAATTAAGGATTACAAGGCATCAGGTCAAGACTTTCTAATACTCTCTAGTAATTTTATTAGGAATGAAAATCCTATGATGATAGGTTTGTTTAATAGCCATGTTGTAAGCCTTTAGACAAGATGCTAAATCCTTTAATAGAGTAACATTCCAAGTGAGTGTTTGTGAATCCTTTAACTAGGTCACTTTTAAAAAGGTGTAAAGTCTTTAATAGGATAGGCCTTTCATAGGGAAAACCATTGGAAGTGGTCAAAATTTGTAACCTTAAATAGTTACATATTTCTGCAGTGATACTTTGTGGGTGTCATTCCCACCCCAGTTTTACCTTCTCATTTTGGAGGGTTTCTAGGTTACCAAATTCTTGTGTTATCTATTTTTATGCATGTCTTTACTTTCATGTTTATTAGATGAATTAGATGCATGTGAATGTTCTCAGTTAAAAGTTTTTGAAATGGTTAAAGTTAGTTACTTTTGATTCACCCCCTCCTCAAAAGTATATCTTCCAACTTGTGAATTCCAACAATTGGTATCAAAGCCAAGTTCTCACAAGAAGGAGCCTTACAACTTGGAGAAAAGATTTGGAAATGGAAGTCTACAAACTTGGGAAGATTGTAGAGAATCAAGAAATTGATATATAACTTGCTTTAAATGTTTTGGAAGAAGCTAGAGAGGAAATGAGAAAATCCTTAAAGAGAAGAAGAGAGATTGCCATAGCTAAGAAAGATACACAATACAAAGAGATTGGCACCTCAAAATTGTTTACAAATGAAGATTCCAAAGAGTTTGATGCAACAACAGTAGATTTGATCGAGAAGAATAGAGCTCAAGTAGAAGTAATTAGAGCACTCAAGCTTGAACAAGAATCACAAGCCATGATGCTTTGTGAAGTAATTGAATAGAAGAAAAGAGCCATTGAAGATAAGGCTATGCTAGAAGAAGACAATAGAAATCTTGCAAACAGATTGGAAGAAAAGTCAATTGAACTTGCAAGAATTTCAAACATGCAACTAGATACCCTAAGCCAGATGATGAATACACATCATGAACTAAATGTCAAGGACATTGAGATTTCTACACTGAGAATGCAAAATGAACAACTACAAAATGACCTGAAAAGAGAGAAGGAGATTGTAGAGAGCTTCAACAAACCTAATGAGGCCATCAAGTACTTTGAGTAGCTAATAAAATCACCAAGGGCTAGCAATGATACCTTAGGACTAGGATAAACCAATAGTAGACAAGGAGAGTCATCCAAGACTACAAAAGAAGGGAGTAACAAAGGTAAGAACACTAAACCTACTTGTCATTTCTGTGGTAAAAAGGGACATACCTCTAATGTATGTAGGAGCAAGAATACTCATTAGAATGACAAACCTAAGAATGTGAGTCACTGTCATAAGTGCAACAAGCAAGGACATCAAGCACATAATTGTAGGACTAGGACTATCAGAACACCAAGATTTGAAGGTCACTACTACAATTGCAAGAAGTATGGACATAAAGCTTTTGAGTATAGATCAAAGCCTATGTGGACAACTAATCAGACAACAAGAGGAAATAACCATGGAAATCATTACAATTGGGATTATAACACTAGGTATAGCTATCATTATTGTCAGGAATATGGACACATTCCTAAAAATTGCATAAGGACACATTTTAGAGGAAACTACAATAGATGGTTAAGTGAAAACACATGTTTTAGTTGCTTGAAGACTGATCATATTAGTAGGAATTTCCTAAAAAGGTCAAAGGAACCCAACTCAAAGAACAATAAAGGTAAAGAGAAGGTAGATGTTGAACACATCAGAGGAGAAATGGATAAGACATGGAAGAAGAAAGATGGCAGCAACTCATCAAATGAAGGGATCACTTCACCTAAATGGTCAAGTGGTCACACTTCATCAAACTAAGAAAAGAGAAGGCATGAGAGACTAATTTATAAAGCTTTATTATACATCAGGTCCTAAGCAAGAAAGTACTAAAAAGAAGAGATCAACATGAACAGAGATGCAAAGTTAAAATTTCAAGGTTTTATAAATATTATCAAGTTGCCCTCAAATGCTGAGTAAAATTCTAGTACAAGCTGAGTTGGTAGTGGAAGCTAAGTAAAGATTTTTTTTAGTTAAAGTCAAGTGAGTAATACTCTTGTGGAAAATGAGTGATGAAAAGGCAATGGAAGCCAAGTAACACAAAAATCCTTAAGAAGTCGAGTGGACATTTGTAAATGTAGTAAGCATTAAATGCAATGAAAATAGGGTATATTATCATGTTTTCAATCATTTTGCTTCATCAAGAATGAAGAGAAAAGATGAAAAGGAGTGCAAAATGACTTCAAAGAAAAGAATCCAATGTTTAAGAAGATTTCAAATATGATTCAACCTGATTTCATCAAATTCAAGGTATTTATGTTTGTACCAAGTTATGCAATTTCACATTTTCTTTGTATTCAAACCCTAGATTGCACAAATGGCTTCTAGCTCTAAGAAAACTCAAGAGAAGGAACCATTTGAAGTCCAACTAGTGTCCAATGAAGTAAAACAACCTGATTTCTACCCAATCCCTAAAGTGGTGTATAAAATTGACCCAACTGGAGCTCTATCTGTCATACCCCCTAAGGTGGTTATGGTTCAAGATGTTAGGAGATGTTACAATTGCAAGATTGGAGCCATAGGATACATGGAAATGAGGGAAGCTTATGAGAGATTGTGTGAAAATGGAGTCTTGAAAGAAGAGTTTCAAATTGTTGAGAAGAAGGGTTTGACGCGTGCCCTAGAATTCCCTACAGTATTCAAAACTAAATGGATTAGGATAGTAATCAATAGGATACATGATGGATGCTTATGGTTGGAGGATGGTCCAATGAAAATCATAAAGAGAATTGTACATAGAGTGATAGGTTGCCCAACCCTAGATTGACCAAAGTCCCTTAGGAGTGATTCTAAGGAGGCAATTGAGAATAATATTGGTGCTAAGTGGAACAAGAGAGGGATGACAATAGATACCATTGAAGACCCTCTTGTTGACTTTGTTGTTAGAGTCATTGCACATAAGTTCTACCAATCCAGAAGACATAATAGTGTGCCTTGCATTGCAGTGGATGTGGGTTACAAATTGGTGAAAAAGGATCATACTTATGATCTTGCAGAACTGCAACTACAACAAATTACTAAGAATTTACCAGCAATAAGGAGAACCAAGGGAGCATAGTGCAAGTTTGGTGCTATTTTGATTTGTATATTCTTTTATGTGCAGAATGAATTTCCTTCTTTTGGTAAAGTGGTATGGAAAGAAAATAGGTCTATCATAGCTCAAGTTAATGAATATATAGAGAAAATGGGAGCTAATTTTGAGACTCCAATGACAAGCTATTTTGAAGTCTTCAAGAAAACCATGATGAAAAGGCTAAGAATACCAGTTTCATTAGTAGAAAAACATGTAAATGATGTATTCTTTCTTGTAGATATTGACTAAACCTATATAAAAGTTGTCATACCAAGAGTGAGATGGTTAAGACCTCTTGTCTATGAAATAAATATAGATGAGGCATCAACAACTATAACTGCACTACTAGCTAAGGAAGTGGACAAGAGTGCACCACATTTTGGAACCTATGATATGGTCAAGTTAAAGGTGGATATGGAGTTGAAGACTGCCTCCACATTAAAGAAGAAAGATAAACTTGTAAAGAAGTTAAAGGCCAAATTTGATGAGGGGACAACAAAAGAAGAAGAGAAAGGTGTTGAGAAAGAAGCACCCAAGGCTGAGTCAAATAAGAGAAAAGCATAAAACAACCAACTACACAGCCCAAGGGGAAGAAGAAGGCAACAAAGCCAAGCCCAGCCAAGCCAACTACAATGATAGATACTAGGGCAACAAATCAAGTGAAAAGGAACATGGGAAACAAAAGGCCATAGAACAAGGAGGACATGTAGAAAAAATGAAGAGAAGAAAATATGTTGCACCTCCAGAATCAGACAAAGAAAAGGCAGAGTCTGATAATGATCAATTCACATTGGTAAGGCATTCCACCAAGTCTAAATTAGAAAATGTTTGCAATAACATTAGAGATAATGCAGATCTAACTAGTTTAAAGACCATTAATTTTAATAAGTTGTCAAGGGAACAAAAAGATATAGTGGAAGAATCCATCTACATGATGATGGCTAAGTTCAAGACCACCCCACTTGAACTAGAAAATTCTATGCCTAAGGAGCTAAGCTCCATGGTAGAGAATAAATGACATTAGTGCCTTAAAATGGAGAAGGAAATAAGGGAGTCAACATTGGCTCATGTAATGCTAAACCTAACTAAAGGTCAAATAAGCAAGACTAACAAGAAACATGGAAGTAAATTTGCACCTAAATACAAAGTATTTAGAATTTTGTAAAATCAAATTAAAGATGTTGTGCAAAAGTCCACACAAATGTGGAAATTAATTTATAGATTAACTACTATCAAGAAAGGGTAGGAAGATCCATTTGAGGGATGAAATGATGAGAAAGAAGAGGAGAATGAGAAAGATGAAGAAGGAGAGAAAGAAAAAGAAAAGGAAATAGTGGAGAAGACACGTCAAGGTGAAGAGGCAACAACTAGAGAGCAGCAACTAGAACAGAGTGTCCAAGACACCCAAATGCCACCACCAAGTCCTCCATATACAACACCTGTAGAAAAAATAATTATAAAGAATGTTCCTAACACTTTAGGTCAGAACATCAATCCACTCACTGCAGAGGATCTCAAAATGATCCTTCACCAAATCACATTGCAATCACAATTATGCACAAATTCTATTTTGGTGAGTGTGGAAGAGTTGCAAAATCTATAGAAAAAATTACAAGGGAGAAGGTAAACACACAAGAACTACCTTCACAACCTCTCAAATCTATAGAAGATGAACCAAAAGAGCATAAATCACAAGATATAATTGCTAAGGTTGATCATACAGTCACAACAACAACAACTATCGAGGAGCCAATGAAGGAGCAGCTAGGACAAGATGTTCCTACAACAAAAATCCAAGGTGCACCTCCTCAAATAATTATCATTGATAAAGGAAGTAGAGAAGAAGAGAAGTAAGAGGAGAAAACCCTTAAAGAAAGAGAGCAAGAGGCAATACAAACACTAGTGAAATTGCCTACCTCAGGGACTCCTACCAAAAAGCCGAGCACTGATGCAGTACCACTACAAATTTCAGCACTAGGCTCGAGCTCCACCTTGGAAGCTAACAAGGGTAATTCAATATGGAGACCTTGCAATTGATGAGGAAATAGTCATACCTAGTTATGACTCTAGAACATTGAACCTAGCATAGATAAATGAAGTGCAAAAGGCATTGGAGAGAAGGAAGAAGTAGGAGATACTTAGTAATGAGTATAGACAAAAGCAAGAACTTGTGGAAATCAAAGACACATTCTTTAATGCATTCAAATTGATAGTACCTAATGAAACCAAGCCCATCATGGAGCTATTGTCTAATATATTGGACTAGGTACAAAATGAAGACCTTGATACAAATGTTACGTTATTAGAATGGTCTGAAAAGAAATTTCAAATAAAAGTCAATGAAAAGATATCTAGTGAGATATCACTTTCACAAGTTGAATTGGCTAAGAAGGTTGAAAAAGTGAAAACAATACTTGAGAACATATTCTCATTGTACTCCAAATTGTGTGACTCATCATACTTCACACAAGAAACTAGCCAAAGGATTTTGAGCTTGGAATGTAATCTAAAGATTTCTAGCACATAGCTACCCAAAAATCCAGCTCAAAGTGAGAAGCATTTTGCAACAATGCTTCACACATAGAAGGAGTTAGTTGTATTGACAGTAGAAGAGGCCAATGTCAAGGCCAAATTGATATAAATTCAATCTACCATTACTCCACATCTTGAATTTCTACACAAGGAAATGGCCTATGCAAAAATGATCTAAATAAAGATCCTAATCTTTCTATCCTAGAAGGCCTTATTCATCTTGTAGCAAAGACAACCATCTAGCATAAATCACTAGAAATTGTTTTAGATAATTGGGATGCTTCTCTGAAGCTGATCATGGAGGTAAATTAAACGCTTTTGGCTAAATATTCTATTCATTCTTAGGACCCTTTGACATAAGTGTCAAAAAGGGGGAGAAATTATGTTTTGGGAGATACTAAATTCTTTGATAGAAGTAATAAGAAATATCCAAAGGGGGAGATATTCAAATATTCAAATTTTGAAGAAGTAATAAGGGAATAAAGCCAAAAGGATGCAAAAATTGCAAGAAGATGTGAAAAGGGTAGAAAAAACACAAGGAGAGTACAAAAAATAGATATAAAGTACAAACAAGGAAAAGAGTATTAGACACATCAACATGAGATAAATTTAGCACAAGAGTCTTTGGTTGTAGGAATGGAATTTTGGTTACAAAATTGGCACATTAGCTTAGAGGGAGTTACAATTTTTTTGAGGTATATAGAATTTTGAACAAGTTTTTGAAGTTTTGTACAAATGCCAAAAATAATGTGTAGTATACTCATAGAGACCAAATTCATAATGTTTAGTTAAGTGTTTTTGCCACTCATGTCAAAGGGGTAGATTATTGGTCTCATATTGGTTTTGACAATTGAGTGTCAACACACTTAACTAATTCTCAAGATGATGTTGAGTATAATACAAAAGACAAGCTATAGTGTGTGCTGAGCCAGAGAATTCAGTAGGTGCTGAGTGAACTTTAGGTGCCAAGTGAACTTCAGGTGCCGAGTGAAGTTCAAGTGCTGAGTGATAAGTGATGCTAAGTCATTATAAATGCCAAGCATAGTATAGATGCCAAGCAAAATAGAATTAATATAGGAGTTGAGTGAGAAAAAATTCCTATTTTTATTGAGCATCAGCAGTTAACAAGTGGCAAGTAACATAGAATCAACATATGAGTTTGTATCTTCACAAACTCAGATGTAAACCATTTTTGAGTTGACGTAGGATGAATCCTGAAAGATCTTGAAGATAAGATTGAATCTTTTGCATTACCTATGTAATCAACATTTAGCCAATAAGAAAAATGGAGAAGGCATGCAACCAATAGGAAAGTGCAAGAATTGAGTGGAAAATGAAGAATGAATATTGATCATAGATTCATACGTAACCCTAAGTCTTCAAAGTCTTTAAAAGGAGGATGAAACCCCATGATGTATGTGCATGTGAGAAGTTTATGGGTGAATTATAGTGAAGTGTGGAATGGTGTAAAGACTTAGAAAGAGAAAAGAAGGATTGCAAAATCGATAACAGAGTATTAGAGTTTTGAGGAGAGACATGTGAGATCAAGCAAGGATTAGAGAAGTCAGAGCAGAACAAAGATCTAGAATCAACAATTATTGCAAGTCATCAGGTCAAGACTTTCTAATACTCTCTAGCAATTGTATTAGAAATGAAAATCCTATGATGATAGGTTGGTTTAATAGCCATGTTGTAAGCCTTTAGACAAGGTGCTAAATCCTTTAATAGGGTAACATTCCAAGTGAGTGTTTGTAAATCCTTTAACTAGGTCACTTTTAATAGGGTGTAAAGTCTTTAACAAGACATGCCTTTCATAGGGCAGACCATTGGAAGTGGTCAAACTTTGTAACCTTGAATAGTTACATATTGATATAGTTATACTTTGTGGGTGTCATCCCCACCCCAGTTTTACCTTCTCATTTTGGAGGGTTTCTGGGTTACCAAATTCTTGTGTTATCTATCTTCATGCATGTCTTTACTTTTATGTTTATTAGATGAATTAGATGCATGTGAATGTTCTTAGTTAAAAGGTTTTGAAATGGTTAAAATTAGTTACTTTTGATTCACCCCCCCCAAAGTAAATCTTCCCACTTGTAAATTTCAACAATAATGTCTTCAAAATTTGATATATACCTTCTTTTGATTGATTTAGGGTCTCCATTAATGTTGAGTACTCAGGTAGGTGGAAGCCAATTGTCTTGGTCAATATTGGTACCTTTGAACTAGGTATTTTCCTTACAAATTGGTCTCTTCCATATCACTTGGTTTCTACCATTTCACTTAATTTCTACCATTTCACTCTTGAAGTGCTCGATCCATGTTGCAATGCTTAGTCAACATGGACAATTTTACTAATGTTCAACAACCCTTCATAAATATATTCTTATGCATCTTCATTTATGGAAATATGAACTTTGGCATATTTTATGTAAGGAATTGATGTATGATATATCAATTATATATATAATACCATACATACCTTTCTTTCTTTGTTTAAGATTACATGATCACCTTCTTGATTGGATTGGGTGACCTTAGCTCCATTTGCTCCACTAATTCCATCATCTACTTTCTTTTTCCATTTTTGATTCATTTCCTTCTTTACTAGTTCAATTTTTACTTTGCCTTTACCTTTTCCTTTTGTTTGATTTTTTAGATGTACTTGAGTCCTACAATTCTTGTTCATATGTCCAAACTTGTGACATTTAGAACATGCATTATTAGGTGTTTAACTCTTCCTCCAATAAGGTTTTTCCTATTATCTGCATTCATATGTTCTATGCCCATACTTTAGACAGTTATAGCACTATCCTTCCAATCTAGGTGTAGTATATGCATTCCTCATTCTTGACCTACACTCATGTATTTAATGTCCTTGTTTCTTGTAGTAAAAATAGTAACCAACAAACTTAGGTTTAAGATTTTTCATACCATGTTTTCTTTGACAAATATTTGTAGCATGACCAATTTTTCCATAGTGATAGCATGTTGGTTTATCCTTTGACTTTACATTCCTTAACTCTCCATTCCTAGATGATTCTTTTTTCTTAGTGTATGCATGTCTTGATCCATCAGTACTGCTAGATAAGTTCATAAGTTTTTCAAAGTATTTCATTGTCTCTTTTGGTTTGTTGAATCTCTTCGTAGATTATTTCTCAATTTTTAGTTCATTGCTTAGTATGTCCTTCTATGATTCAAGATTTTCAATTTCCACATCCTTGTGATTCAATTCCTAATTTGCAAGCATTAGTTGATTCAGCATATCCAATTGTGTGTTTTTGAGCTTCTACACATCTCATATCCTTTCTTCAAGTCTAGTAGCCATTATTCTTTTGAATTCTTTAGCCATAGTCCTATCTTCTTCAACTTTCTTCTTTTGTTCAGTCACTTCACATAATCTTACTAATTGGATTTTGTGTTCTCTTTTTAGTCCTCTTATTTCTTTATTTAGGAGTTTTTTTCTTTTCAAGTAGATCTATAGATTATTTGTCATTTGGATTGATTGATTAAAATAATCCTTCGATCTCAACTTATTCATAGGAAAATTGTTTATCCTAGATAGCCAATTTCTTTCTTTTTTTTCAAGAATTTATTTAGATCTTATCTTACTTTTTGAAGTTTCTATAGCATGTGTTGGATGTCAATCACCTACTTATCAATAACCTTTTCTAGTCTAAAAGCCTCCACCTCCAAGATCTAATCTCCAAGTGATTAAGATCCTCTCAGAAAACCAATGCTCTAATACCAATTATTGATTGATGGAAGTATAAATAAGATAACAAGATACTAAGATGTGGGGTGAATTAGAATCTTAAGAATTTTTACTTTCAACAATTTATTCACCTATTCACCAACTAACTTGTGCATTTAAAACTTGTAACAATAAACTTCTTGTGACATGTAAATCTGATCTATCACATGCATGAAAATAAACACTTCACTATTAGCATATTACTCCTTGTTTGTATACACTCTCTTATCCTTTCATCTCCACTCTAATAGTCACTTGATCTAGGTTAAGATCTTCTCCATTCAAAGAGTTTCATAAAGATTTTTCTAGATGCTTCTATTTTTTGCCTCTTCATCTAAATCATTGACAAAAAAAATAGAGATCTGTAAACCACATAATTAATGTGTAAAACCCTCTGTAACAACCTCTACATTTATTAAATGTTCCCTCTATGTCAGCTTGAAAATGATTTACCTCAAAATATGTATCATTCCTGACTTTTATGTAAACTTTGCATTGCTCAACCTTTACTATTTTCTAGTACTTGACACTACTATTGCTCAGTTTGTGTCATTCTTGGCATGTACTATGTAACCCATCACTTCTATGCTTGAAACTACTTGGTAGGTGTTAAGCTCAACTTGTATAGAAAATACCTGATGACCATATAATTACTTGGCTCCTATAGAGCTTGGTACACACATACTTATGTACATGACTTGGCCTATATAGAGGAGCTCAATCACAATGATGACCATCTAACTCTTCCTAGTAAATGACTATATGTTTGACACTAATAGACAAGAACAAGTAGAGATACCAACAATAACAACCTAGCTAAAATCCTATGGTCATGAGCATAGTCACTACATAGATAATGTCAAAAGACAAAGGACTACCCATATCTCATGTACAAATATTTAGCTTAGTTTGAGTGAAATAAGAAAGTTATTCTTGTAAAGAAGACACCATCTAAGAAATACTTAGGACACTAGAATCATTATAAGGAATATATGAAATGGGCATATTCAACACACTATAAAAAAAGTGTAGGAATTAGCTAGAATGGAAGAAACTATAGGTGGAAACTAGGAGCCACAGTAGAAGGGTTAGGATAAGTGAAAGAAACATTGTTATATGAAGGCTATGAACTTGAAAATAAAACATGAGGAACACTAACATGAAAATAAGGGACATGAAGACCACTGAGAGGATTTGATAGCTAAATAGATGTAGGCATAATAGGAGGAACACAAGTGGAAATGATAAAGATAGGCACTAAGGCAAGCAAAATAGGCTCAAGAGTAGAAATAGGAGGATCCATCTCTGCTTTAGAAGAAAATTGAGTTCAAAGGTTCAACATGAGTATGGACAAGGTGAGTAAGACCAAACAAAATATTAACGCCATTTTCATCATTATTGATCACTTTTTAAAATAGCATCAAAGGAAACTATATTTTTTAGTATTGCGATTTTCTTGTAAAATTCAATCATACATTTTATCAAATTCAGTAGAAAGCTTATCAACTTGTTCATCAAGAACTCTTAAAGACTCATCCTCACCATGAGATGAGTAGGAAGAGTCATACTCCATAGAATGATTAGGATCATGAGTTCAATCATAGGTTACCAAGGTTTCGAAGTAGAGGGGAAGAGGAATCTAGACCAAAAAGAGCCTTGAGTCTATGAATTCTCCTAATAGGAATACTAAAAGTAGGAATAAAAGTAATAAATCTCATACACTAAAAAGGAAAGAAGACACTAAAAGATCTAACCTTATGCTATGAAATCCAAACTAATATAATGTAAAGCATGAAAAGATAGATAATTTAAAAAAAAAAATAATGCTAAATCAAAGATCTAACACCAAATTAGAAGTAGAAATTTCATAAGTTAGGTTCACCAATAAATTATTGGCAATTTTGCTAGGGTAGATGATATAAGGTTATCATTTATGGTAACATATATTTAGGATTAAGTGAGAAAATCATGAAGATGAAGTTTGATAGGACTTAGAAGATTGTCTAAGTATCACATAGTTTATTTGTTAGCATAGGCATTGATTGGTGTGATTAATAGACATAATATTCATACATGCACACTTGAAGACAAATAGGACAGAGTATGAGTATTCCACGTCTGAGAGAATGGGGTTGTACGGTCATTACAAAGAGAGTTATTACAATTTTTTTAATTGTAATAATGAACCAACAGAACAATATATAGACAAGGAATTGAGTATTTTGTGTTAAGGAATTTTTTTTAATCAAAATAATTATTTGAGTAATTTAGGGACAAAATCCTAGATGTTAACCCTAAGTGAGCACGATATAGTTTTTTAATTTTGGAAATCATGTAAAGGCACAAAGGTCGATACTGTAGGTTATTATAACATAACATGATATAAAGGAATTTTTTTTGAATGCAAAGAGAAGTATGATTATTGGGATAAGTGTGTGATTTTTTTGTGATGTTAACTTTGATAGTAAAGCAGTAAAATGACAAAGTATGCAAAGTTGATACAATGAGCTATAAAGGTTATATTAGATATTGAAGATATCAATAGATGTAAAGAGATTTTAGTATCTACTCTTTTGTATACTAAATATCATTGTATATTGCATGTTTGGGTAGTGGGCTCAACTTAAATACTTTCAGTGATTATAATAACAAATCCTAACATGCTTGAGGCTTCTAACAAGGCCTAGTCCTCTAACAAGGATTGAGACAACAAATGTAATAGACTCCTAATAGGGTCAATATCTTTCACAGGATACTTTTTATTAGTGGATCATTTTGTGGGTACCACCCCCTAGAGTTTTCCACTGGAAAGGATTTCCCTAGTTATCAAAATATGGTGTAATGTGTTGCATTAATTTATCGTTGTGCTTACTATTTAGCTTAATTAGTTTACTTTCATATGCAAGTTATAAGATTGTTAATGATATCCATAATTGGGAAAAAATTTGTGGAATACTTATTCACCTCCCTCCTCAGTATTTCTTATCAATATCAGAGAATAGTTACCTAGAGAAGGCTTAAAACATTGAGTAAGATCTCTATGGACATGGATTAGTTATAGAAGAATGTAGAAGAAGCTCTTGAAAAACTTGATGTACTTCATAAGAGAGATACTTTGAAAAAAAAATATGAAGATGCTAAAGACTACATTGAGAAGCTAAAGGACAAGATTGAACATATTAGATCTAAGAAAGAGTCTAAAGATTATACCAAGGATTGTAATGAAGTTTCAAGGCCTAAGAAAGAAAATGAGATCCTAAAGCATGAGCTACATATTACAAATCTAAAGTTGAGATTGAAGAATGATGATAAGAAGATTGAATTAGATTTGAGATCTAAGAATGTAGATCTGAGATCCAAACATGTGAAGATTACATTTAAACTTGAATCATCAAATTTTTAGTATGCAAAAATTGAGAAGTATATTGAAATTGTGAAAGGAGAGCTAACACAAACTAAGCAACATCTTGAAAAGTTATACTCTAGCAATGAGAAAATTGATAAGTAGATTTTTATGCAAAGACCTTATGATAACTTTGGTCTTGGATATTTTGAAAGAGAATCATCTAAAAATAATTAGCTTATAAAGAAATAAGATATTATGATTCAACAACCTGTGAAAGAAGATCTAAACAAGGTTGAGTCAAATCAATCTAAAGACATCCCTAAGCAACCTAATCAAGCTAAATCACATAAAGAAGTAAGGAAGCAACTCAGAGGAAGATGTTATGCATGTAATGAATTTGGTCACATGAAGAAGGACTGTACAAGTTAGTCTTTTAAACCCCTTTACTGTTATTGCTACAATTGTCATGGTTTTGGTCATAAAGTTATTGAATGCAAGAAACCTAAATTCAATAAGATAATAGTAGAATGTTTAGAGGTATTAACCCTACATCTAATAGACTTATTGGAGGAACTAATAATAATGAATGACATTATGTGTTATATTTGCAATAATTTTGGTAATATAGCTAGAGATTCTAGATCATAGATCAATCAGCCAGGACCTAGATATGGAAATAATGTTATAGTTTGCCAGATTTGTAACAACTTGGGTGATACAATAATACTTTATAGAATGTATAGTATGAGTATTCCTAAAAAAATGAGTAAAACCATGAGAAACCATAATCCTAGAAGTAATATGAACAACAATAGAAGCAATGAAAATAACAACAATAGTCAAAGAGAAAATATGAAAGATCTTGAAAGAAACCTTGATGAATCATTTGTTAAGGCTAAGGAACTAGAAATTTAATATGTTTCATTAGAAATTAAATAAAGTGAAGCACTTAAAAACATATAAAAGTTAGTGATAATCACAACTAATCACAATCTAATTGAGTAGTTTATTTCATCAATTAATATAACTGAATTAATATTAGAAGAGTATAGAAAACCTCAGGGAAGGAATTCAGACTTGCAAAGTTAGTATGAGGTAGATAAGGATGCAAAAAATCCATGGTTATGAATGCATAAGATTTAGAGTTTAAATGTGAATGCACAAAGTAAAAGAATGCCACTTGTAAACATAAATAGCTTTTTATTGCTTGTGTACTTGCACAATCAATGCATAAGTTAATTGAAAGAGATTTAAAAGTTAAAATTATATTTTTAAGTACCATTTGATCATAAAATAAGTTAAGGGGTTCTTGAAGAGAATTAAAGAGAAAATTTAAAGTGTTTTAAATCATATTTGAAATAAAATTCAGCAAGCCCCAATTTCACAAATTTGAGGTATTTATTGCTTGCACTATCATAATTTGAAAATAATGGAAAACCTAATAGTCTATGATGTAAGTGAGAGACCCATATATAAATTTGAGAAGCATCCATATATTTCACTAGGAGATGACCCATAGGCAGCATTTTCACGAGTACCTAATAGGGTTTTGCATATAGAAGACATATGTGCTTATGTATACTACAAGTTTGAGTCAATTGGAGATAATGACATACACAAAGACAAAATTTTTATACAATAGTCGGCTAACACTAAAACAAGGTTTTCAACATTTGGGAGACCTAAACATCACTAATCATATGTTCTATTCAAAATTTCATAACCATGAGTGGATAAG
Organism: Cupressus sempervirens; assembly: GCA_028749045.1. NCBI lineage: Eukaryota > Viridiplantae > Streptophyta > Pinopsida > Cupressales > Cupressaceae > Cupressus > Cupressus sempervirens. The sequence continues at coordinate 829,272,856 of CM053786.1, forward strand.
GATAATCCCGAGCCATATACATGAAGATATGTTTTGGGTAGGAGACATACCTATGAAGATTGGCAATTGTATGATTCACAAGTTAATTGGATTGAAAAATGTAGATAGTAACCATGTAAATGTTAAGAATATTAAGAAGTTAGTGGAAACCAACTTGAAAATAGTATTAGATAGAAGAAACATCAAGTTGGATATGATCAAGGGAGTTGATGTTAGACTTGTAAGAAAGATAATTTGATATAAGATAAGTTATAGTTTCATATTGAAATTTGTACCTATTGGATTCATCCATGATGTAACATATATGATGAATGTCAAAAGCGAGAAAGTTAACATGTGTGAAATTTTGAGACACCAATTACTTGACAACATTGATAGAATCAAGATGACCAAGAATGCAATATTCAAATTTGAATCCTTCTTGACAAAACTATTCTACCAAGTAGTAAGAAAGTTCCCTGGAAAGCCTGATTATGAATGGAACTCTAACAAATGTAAAATGTAACTAATCACACACAATTATAGAAAAAAATCTAAGGATAGAATAAGATATTACAAGGATGATGAAAATATTTAAAGGAAAAATGAAGAAAAGATTTCGGATTCTACAATCCCCACAAAGATTATTTTTAAAAAAGAAATGGTTGGAGATGATGTTATATGCATGGAGGAAATAGAACCATGAGTCAAGTTGATTGAACCTATTGGATATGAAATGAAAAAAAAGTTAATTTAAGGATATATGAAGATCATCTTGGAAATAGAAAAGGATAAGGAGTGTCCTACATGGGGCACACCTACGAAGAAAAAATCAAAGAAGTAGACATTCAATTTCATAGAAGGATATCAAGAAGAGAGTTAATAAAAAGATAGATTGTATAATAAAGGAAGCAGGTATAAACAAAGAAGAATTTAGAGAATCCATGGGAATCCCAATGGAAATGAAAGCAAGTGGGAAATATGATATTCTTATTGCCAAGATATTAGCCATTGACAGTGTAGTTAAAGGAGTAACAATAGCAGTATCATCTGCGTAGACACCTATTGCACCTTATGCAGTAGTTGCACCCGTGCAAGCACCATTTATTCCACCAACTAAATTAAAAATGAAGAAAATGTCAGTATAATTAAAGTTCAATCAACCACTTCACCTAGCACAAGAAGATCAATGTGATTTGTAGAAGTAAAACAAGAAACATTTGAGCCACCTAAACACAAGAGAGTGAAATAAATTTTTATTGGTTTAGGGAAGAAGATAAAGATATTATTTACTTACATGGATAAGAAAAAGATGAAGAGTATTGAACAAGAGATAGAGAAATCAGATTCAGAGAAATAAAGTGTAGAAGAAGAACCTAAGAGAGAAATATATAAATGAAAATTAGAAGCATATAATAGAGAAAGAAAGAAGTGGAAGCCAAGAATTGAAAAGTTAAATTTTATGATCATAGATAATGTAATTTTTTCACAATTAAACACATTTTATGACTTATATAAAAACATTGAGAAGTTTGAGCTAGAGAATGTAGTAATAAGGCATATGATATTGAATAGCAAGAAATTCACTGATATACAAGGAATTATTCCTAAGTACTTGTATACAAGACTTGTAAGTAGAAAGAAGAGAGTTGTTGAAGAGGATAAAGGAATCAGGGAAAGATTAATAAGGAGACTATGCAAAGTAGAAGATGATGAGAACCTAAAAAAAGTAATCAAGAGCATTGAACCTTTACTGATAAATAAGACTAGAGCCATATTAAGTATGGGAGGAAATTATGAAGAAGTCAATACATAAATTTAAGAGGTTATTTTCAAGATTATAACTTCTAGAAAAGAAAGCTTAAGAAAGGAAAGGAATGTAATAGGGGGAGAAATCCACACTCAATCGATAACAGAGCTACAAGAAGAAAAAGATAGACTAGTATCTACACCAACAACAATAGAGATGAAAAAGACATAGAGATGGAAGAGGCAACAACTAGTAAACCTTTAGAAGCATCAAATATGCCACAAGTAACAATTTTCATAGATACAATGCATGTGGATAGCACAAGAATTACATTCGACACATCATAAGATCCTTTTATGTATTATGGCCCCATTGTTCTTGATAATTTGGTAGATTATACAAGCTTTGAAGATGAATAGAAGGAGGAAGAAGAAAGGAAGAAGAGAGAAGAAGAAAGGAAGGAGGAGGAAAAGCTTAAGAAAGCAGTTGAGAAAATGAATTATAGTTGGAAAATCACAATTCAAGAGACTTCCAACTTCAAAACTTAGCTAAAGCATGTTGAAATAGAGGAAACACCCATACAAATAGAGACATGAAGGAAAGAAGTAGAAGTGAGTGCAGTTGATCAATAGACTCCACAAAGGGAAAGTGAACCAATTTCTTCAAGGTCACCACTTAAAAAAACTTTGCTAAGTATTTTTAGAGATGAAGATGATCAAATTGAGTTGATATCATCTCTAAGAAATATCATTGAGAAGAACAAAAGAGTAAATAATTTGCAAAGTTTATTGATGGAAGTCACTGAAAGATTGGAGAGTATCATATCAGTTAGGGTTTTTAGAAATGTAAATGGGAAAGTAAGTTCTAAGAGGGGAGGTGACTCAACACTACTTTTACCATAAAAATAATTCACCGTACATACATCTCATCACTTAACCTATAAAATGAAATAAGTAACCATGCATCACATCCAATTCATAATGTAAATCAACACATAACAAATAATAGTTTGGTTACCCACAAAACCTCCAAAGAGAAGGTAAAGTTGGCATGGGGATGATATCCACAAATGTTCACTACTGTAGTTGTAAAGTGTGGCCAATTATGGCTACAAAGTTTTGGTCATAAACTATGATATACCCTATGAAAGGTCTACCCTGTTAAAGGCTTACAAGATTGTTAGATCTCACCTTGACTAAAGGATTTCAAACTCACAATTAAGTAAGCATTCTATTAGGATATTTACAAAAGTCTATTAGGACTACTCTATTAAGTAATTTACTCTATATCACCTGTCAAAATAATTTAGCACTTGATCCTTTGGTTAGCACCTTGCTACTTGATGTCAGATCTCCTCTTTACTAGTTATTTCTTTATCCTTCTAATCAGATCTATCTTCTCTATCCCTTCATTACTTATCTCTGTTCTTCTCAAACCGATTCTATATTGTAGTTCCATAACTTAGCCATCATTTCTACCATAAAATTCTCTCTACACTCTTAGCATTCCTCTCCTTGCACATGTATTCCCCTTTAGAGTTTACTTCCTTAAATAAGAATTGTGGAGATGGGGTAGGTCATAATCAATGGTTGTGGTTGATCCTTATTATCATCTAAGTATTCCCTTTGTCTGATTGGATGCATGTATTGGCATAGGGATTCATATTGTGATTGGATCCTTATATCTTAATATCAAAATTTTATGTTCATGTTGGCCAAAAATAGTTTACATAGAAGTTTGTGTCATAACAAACATCTATGAAAAAGAGTGGTAACTCAACATCAATAGACTTTGATGCACGACTTTCACTATGCTCTTTATGTTGATACTAAGCTATTGAATAGCTCAAAACTTACTCTTTCTTAACACCTAAATCACTCCACACACACTATTTACTTGACATCTTTTGTTTGCTTGACAATTGAATGATTTGACACATATTGACTATCATATTACTTAACTATTGGTTTAAAGAATAATTTTGACAGTTGAGTGTCAATACACTTAACCATTTTTCACTATACATGCCAAGCAAAGAGTAGGAGCCGAGTCACAGTCATGTGCCAAGCAATCCAATTTCATCAAGTACCGAGCAATCCAGAATGATGAAGTGCCGAGTGATATCAAGTGCTGAGTAATATCAAGTGCCAAGTGATCCAGAGTGATCAAGTGCTAAGTGATCCAGAGTGATCAGGTGTTGAGTGATACAATTTTGTTTAGGTGCCGAGCTATCCAAGAAATAACATGCGCTGAGCATTAGTAATGCTTCATGAGCTGAGTAACTCAGAATATTAGCATAAGAGTTTGTGATTGCACAAACTATGATGTAAACCATTTTTGCAGCTGACACAAGGTAAATCTCGAAAGATCTAGAGATAAGAATGAATCTTTTACATTTCCTATACAATCTGCATACAACCAATTGGAAAATTGGAAAGGCATGCAACCAATCAGCAAAAGGCAAGTACTGAGCGAGAAATTGAGATTCAATGTGGATCCTAGATCCATACCTAACCCTGAGTCTTTGAAATGTTTTTAAGGAAGACAAAAGTCTCACTATAAAAAGGATGAGAAAGGGAGAACAGTGTTAAGGGGAAAACATAGTGGAATTCAGTGAAAGGAGACATAGAGGGTAAGAGTTGCAATTCAATATTTAGTTGATCAGAAAAAAGTAAAGGAGATGAATAGAAATTAGATCTCAAAGGATCGAAATTAGAGAGAGAGCTAGAACAAGTGCCTGCATTCAGCAATCAAGGATTGCAAACTATTAGGTTTATAATACCTAATACTCTCTTACCATTGCATTAGAAAGGAAACCCTATGTAGACAAGTTGGCTTAACATCTATTTGTAGATCCTTATTAAAAGGTGATTAAATCCTTTAACAGGCTAACACTTCATGTAAAGTGTTGGTAAATCCTTTAACCAGGTTGCTATTGACACAGTGTAAAGCCTTTAACACGGCAGACCATCAGAAGTGGTTGAACAATATTGCTACAGTGATTTTGTGGGTATCATCCCCACCCCAGTTTTACCTTCTTATTTCTGGAGGGTTTCTAGGTTACCAAATTCTAGTGTTATGTGTTGTTGATGCATATATTAGTTTCATGTTTATTTGATGTGTTTACATGCATGCAATTTACTTTTAGTTAAAAGTTTTATTGGTTAAAGTGTGATACTTTTGATTCACACCCGCCCACCCTCTCATAAGTATTCTTTCCATATTTTAATATTCCAACACTTAACATGTATTGGCTAGAGGTTTATGCCCAACATGTACTATGCACTTGGCTTGCACTATTCTTAGCTAGATAATGACTAAGTGTTTTGTCACTACCTTGCCAACACCAAAGTAAGATTAACAATCTCTCCCTTTGACATGAGTGGAAAAAACACTTTGTCACAACATATACAATCTTATTTTATGCATAAGTTAGACAATATATCATCTCTATTCAAATTCTATACAAAATTTCAAAATCTTAGAATTAACAAAAAAATGTTGTCTCCCATACCTTATTACTCCCCTTGAGTAAATACTTCATTTCATTTCTATTGTTCCTCCTGAGTAGATATCTACCTTGACAACCTTGACAACATTCTCCAAAATTTACAAAATCCCCATTTTTTGATGCTTATGTCATTTAGATGGTACACTTATAGTGTATTTGTCCAAAAATAGCTTATGGAGCTCCATTATGATTCCCAATGTGAAATCCCAATTATCACTGGCTGCATATAAAGATTGAGTCTATATATCTAGATTGTTTCCATATCTACTAGACCTTCTTGTGTAGACAGATGAGAATCTTTCTTAATCAATGTTTATGCAAAGGCTAGTTCCTTCTACAAAACTTCCATGTGTGGGGTCAACATGGACTGAGTATTTATTAGAGTTGATCTTATATTTGCATCCTTTTCTTGTAGCTTAGCAAGCCTTCTCTATGTATGCAATAACCTCTAAAAATGAACTTGACTAGTGCTAGGAAATTGCCTCAATGTAGTACTTTTTAATTGTAAATCTCCTTCTAGCTAGTTAGCTGACTATTGAGTTCTTTAGGAAAGATATCAAAATCACATAATTTTCTTTGTAGAGGGAAAATGTTATCCAAAAATTTCTTCACCCTCTCCATCTTAGTTGATAAATCAACTTGTGTCAGTTCAATAACACTCAATATCTTATCCATAACCTTAATGTGAAACCTCTTCTTAGAACATTCCAATCATTTAACATTTGACTCTATGTCCTCATCCTTTATATTATCAACTATATGTGCATGTTTCTCTATAATAGGATTATTGGAAAATGAATCTAAAATATCAAAAGCCTCTACAACATATCTCTAATCTCATGTAGAACCTATTTTTACTTATGCTCCCTTCTCAAGATTTCTTGCCTTGATTTCCTTTGTAGAACCTCTTGAAGAACAACCATTTCTTCAAGTGTGATTTTTGTTGAATCAAACTGGGGTAAACAATCACTTCATCTAAACTCACATCCTTAAATGATGTAGTCTCAACACTCTTAGGTGTATTTGTAATAAATCGTGATATCTACAATGGTGTAGCTTGAGTACTCAACCTTTGAAGAGTCTGTCTACTAGGAGGAGGTGTAGTGATTGGTAAAGTGACTAGTGTTTGTATGGCTACCTATTCCTCTATCTTAGTAGTCATCTTATCCTCTTCTTTTCATTCAACTTCCTTCTAATCTTCAATGGGTTTTAGTGAGGTGACTATATGATTCTCTTCCTTATCCACTTTCTCTTCATTTCCCTTTTTGTCAATTACCACAATTGTTGGTAATCCTAAACTTTATAGAATTGGTAGTAATGTAGCTTGTGTTTTTGCCTCTTTCTCTTTCATCTCAATAAAAAATGTTTACATGGAAGGTGGTGCTTGGTTAAGTTCACCTTTCTATTCCAGGGTTACACTTTGATCTATTGTTTGTTCATGTGGTTCCTTCTCCTTAACTTCTGCAACATGTGATAGCATTGATGTGTCTTATTGTAGTTCCTCAGTGGATGTAGTCTCAACCTTTTGAGATTAATCAATCCTCACCAATATAGGATTTGTGCATGGAATAGTACTATTGGTGGATTCCTATTGTAGTATCTTTATATCTTCCTCAGTTAATGGATTTACATTCTATGTGGAGTTTTCAAGTATGTCCTTAATACTCACTGAGACCTATTAACTCTCTCTCTCTCTCTCTCTCTCTCTCTCTCTCTCTCTCTCTCTCTCTCTCTCTCTCTCTCTCTATGTGGAGTATTGGTGCTTGGCACATTGACATCTTGTGCATCTTCCTCAATTATGTTATCGCTTTCTTCCATTGTATCTTCCTTAACTATTCCATCCTTCTCTTGTTCTCCTTTCTCTTACCAAATTATTTTAGTCAACCCATACATAGATTTCCATAGTAAGGTACTTTGGGTTACCACCTCTTCAACTTTTTTTCTCAAGATGTGAAAGGCTTTATATTTAGGGGAAATTTTCACTTTATACTTCTCAACATCTTTAGCAATCATCTGCTTATCCAAAGGAGGCATAACTTGGGCTAAAGTAGCCTCTCTATTTTTCTTTTGACTTGTCAAACTAAACTTCCACTTCTTCTCAACTCTCTCATATATGATTTTGGAAATAGAGCTAGCAATCTCCAATGGAGTGGTCTAAAATGTGGCCATCATATAATAAATACTCTCTTTAAAATTATTTTTATCTCCACTTCCTAACTTATCAAAATCAACATGCTAAAATCCTGACAAATCTACATTATTGTTTATGTTGTCACATGGTTTTTCAATATTAGATGAGGGATTGTGGCTTACCACTTTGAATTGACTGATGTCATCTAATCCAATTTTCTCATCATTTGATTCTTATTGTAGTTTCAAACTCCTCTTCAATCTCTTAGTAGGCACACTTGACTCTATTGTATCATCTATCATCCTTCTTTTTACCTTTTATTGATTGAGCTTCCTTGGCTTGTGCAATGACAACCCTTGTGCTTGACCTTGTCAAAGGTGCAACTAGCTTTTTTTGTTCCTTCTTTGCCAATTTCTTTGTTTTCTCTACTCTCTTTTATTGTGCCTTCCTCTTTTTCCAATTTTTATAGGTTCTTTCTCAACTTCCTCTTCATCCTCTAAAGCTTGATCTTCATCTTGTCCTCATGTTAGATGTAAAGGTCCTTGACCTTCTTCTTCTTCTCCTTCACTAAAATTTTCTATCGATTTCTTCACCATTTTGTTCTTCTTTCTGATGATGGTGGCAGTTTGCAAGTTTATAGTTATCCTTAATTTGGCTTCATCATAATTCCCAATTTAGGTAGCATCCTTGTCAATCTCTTTTTCTAATAGTGCAGTGATGGTTGATGATGCCTCATCAACATTTATCTCACATGATAATGGTATCAACCATCTTACCCTTGGAATAGCTACCTGTATATAGGTATAGTCGACATATACCAAGAAAAAAACATCATGATAATGTTGCTCCAATAGAGACACAAAAATTATTGATCTCTAATTCATTAATTTCTTGAGATCTTCAAAATAATGTTGATCTCAAATTGGTTTTGACAAAGTGAGTGTCTATTCACTTCAGTCATTTACTTAGCTCATGTCAAACAAGTGGTCTATGCCAAGCACAACATGTATAAGATTAGTGCATGCCAAGTCACTCATGTGTCAAGTCACTCAAGTGTTGAGAAGATAGTATATGTCGAGTGATTTAGGAGCTGAGAAATTAGTGCATGCTAAGTCATTGAGATGTCGACTCATAGTTTTGAAATTAGTATATGTCGAGCATCAGGGACTAGAGATGCTGAGTAACATAGCTTTGTCATAGTTGTTTGTATTGGCACAAACTACTATGTAAACCATTTTTGTGACAACTTATAGATTAATTACAATGTTTTGGTGATAAGGATAAATCTTAAGTTGGAATCCCTATGCATTAGATGCATCTACTTAGGTAAAGGGAAGGTTTAAGCAAAAAAAAGGGTGAATCACAACCATTGATTCATACCTAACCCAAAGTCACCTAGGTCTTCTTAAGGAGGAAAAACCCTAAATTTCAATAGAGAGTGAAAGGGAATGTATGAATGATCAAACCAAGACATTCATGGTGACCAAGGTATCATGATCTAAAATTGCATTGTAAAATCAGTTAAAGGAGAATAGAGTAAGGAAATTGTGAACAACACAGAGACATCTAATCAAGAAGGATCAAGTATACATTAGTTTAGATGTGATCTTTCATCAAGAAATAAAGTGCTAACTATAGGATCAATGTTGAGACATTCTTATAGGTGAATTAGTTAAATCTGTTAACAAAGTAGTCCTAATAGGGTGTATTAAAATCCTCTAACAAGTTGCTTACTTAATTGTCAGTTAAAGTCCTTTGATGAGGCACACTTTTAACAAGGTGTTGAAATTATTTAACATGATAAGACCTAATTGTCTTTATAAGCCTTTAATAGGGAAAACCTTTCATAGGGTAGATCATGTTTCATGATCAAACATTATAACCTTCATTGGATACACTTTATTACTGTAGTAGTGAATATTTGTGGGTGTCATCCCCACCCCAATTTTGCCTTCTCATTGGAGGGTTTCTAGGTAATCATATCTTGCATTACATGTGTGAATGCTTACTTGTTTACATGTTTTAGATGTACATGCTTTACATGGTATTTTAGTTTACCTATTGAATATGTGAGATGGAAGTGTGGTGAATATTTTATGGGTCAAAGTTTGAAGCATTGATCCACACGCCTACTTCCCCCCCCCCCAAATTTTTTTTTTTTTTTTTTACCTTTCCTATTGTGATTACAACAATTGTCATTAGAGCCAAGTTCTCTGAAAGAGAAGCTTTATAGCTTTGATGAAAGATCTTGGAAATGGAAGTTTGTAAGTAAAGAAAATCATTGAGAATCAGGGAATTGAAATACAAATTATTCTACATCAGCTAAATTAAGCAAGAGATGATCTAAAGAAATCACTAAAGAGAAGGAAGGAAATCACCATTGAGGATAATGACACACAATACAAAGAGATGGACACTACTAAGCTATTTGAAAATGGAGACTCCAATTCATTTGATCAAAAATTGTAGATCTAATGGAATAGAATAGAGCTCAAGATGAAGAAATCAAAAATCTTAAGTTAGAGCAAGAATCACAGGCCATATTACTATGAGAGGTGATTGAATAGAAAAAGAAAGCAGTGGAAGACAAAGCCATGATTGAAGATGACAAAAGATTTTTGACCAATAGATTAGAAGAAAGATCATGAGAGGTAACCAGGATTGCTAACATGCACTTAAAAACTTTGGGATGTAATCCTTTTTATGATGTAATCCTTTTTAAAACATAAGCATTTGCTGGATATTTGAATAACTATTTGACATCATTTCATCAGATTTCAAAATTTATTTATATTGTGCTGAGCTAAGTTGTTTCAAACTTTGTAAACCTTACATTTGTAAAATGGCATCTAGTTCAAAAGGTGTAGAGGGAAAGGAGGTTTTAAATGTTCATTGGGTTAGTAATAAGGTAAAATAACCTATTTTCAAAGTCATTCTAGACATAGCATACAAACAAGATCCCTTTGGTGCGCTATCTATAATACCACTAAAAGTTCTAATGATTCAAGTTGGTGACATGGAAATAACAGAAGCATATGGAAAACTATGTGAAAATAGTGTGTTAAGGGAAGAATTCAAGATTGTAGAAAAGAAAGGGTTAACTCATGCCCTAGATTTCCGCAACATTTTCAAAAGTGAACAGATCAGGATTATTTTGAGAAGAATTCATGATAGTTCAATGTGGTTAGATAATGGGCCAATCAAAATAACAAAGAGAATGATCCATAGGATAATAAGGTATACAATCTTAGATTAGCCAAAAACTATGAGAAGTGAGCCAAAGAGTCATTGAAAAGAACATGGGAGCTGTGTGGAACAAGAGAGGAATGACTATAGACATGATCACATATTCTCTAATAGATTTTGGAGTAAGGGTAATTGCTCATAAATTTTATCAATCAAGTAGATTGACTAGTGTACCCTACATTGTAGTAGATATGGGTTACAAGATTGTGAAGAAGGATCATACATATGATCTTGCCAAGCTATTGGTACAATAATTGATTGAAAACCTAGGAGCAATAAGGAAAACAAAGAGTGCTTAGTATAAATTTGGAGCTATTTTGGTATGTATCTTCTTTTATGTTTAGAACACATTTACTACATTTAATACTATTGCATGGAAGAAAAATAGGTCTATTGCAGTTCAAATAGGAGAGTTCATTGAACAATTGGGTGAAATTTTTGAGTTAGTAATGACTAGTTATTTTGAGGATTTCAAACAATCCATGAAGAAGAGATTAAGGATTCCAGTATCATTAGTGGAAAGATATTATGATGATATTTGTTTTCTAGTTGACGTTGATCACACATTTGTCTAGGCAACAATTCCTAGAGTAAGATGGCTAAGGCCGTTAGATTATGAAATTAATGTTGATGAGGCCTTTGTAGCAATCATAGAATTACTTGCAGAAGAAGTAGACAAAGATGCCAAAGCTTTTAGTAACTATGAGATAGCCAAGTCAAAGATTACTATAGATTTGAAGACTACCTTTGTCATAAAAAAGAAGGATAAACTGGTAAAGAAACTAAAGGAAAAATTTGGTGAAGGTATCAAGAAAGAAGATGAAGAGGAAGAAGATGAAGAGGAAGAAGAAACTTAGATTCAAGTGCTAGTTGTATTGACACAAGGATAGGGTTAGGATCAGTAAGAGGAAGAAACAAAAACTACAGAAGGTGTTGAGGAAGAAGAAGCCAAGAAAGCACCTATTCCTACTGGTCAAAAGAAAATAAAGGCTAAGGCACAAGAAGTAACAAGACCTAAGAAGGTTTCTAAACCAAGCCAACCAAAATCTACAACACCTACTACAAGGGCCAGCACATGTGTCATTTCAAAAAAGGCTAAAGAGAAAGCCAAGCCTATAGAGCAAGAAGATGGAGCACATACAAGACCAAGGAGAAAATATATTGTTCAAGATGAAACTGATGAGGAAAGAATTGAATTTGATGAAAACAACCAATTCCAAGTGGTGATCATAATCCATCCTTAGATCTAGATGACCTATGTGAGAATGTTAGAAATAATGTAGACTTATTAGGTTTTTCTCACATTGGTTTTGAAAATCTTGGAAAAATTGAAAATAATCAAGTGGAGGAGGCAATATATGTCATGATGGCCAATGTTAAGAAAGCCCCTCTAGAGATTGCCAACTCCATGCCTAAAATTTTATATGAAAGAGTTGAGAAAAAATGGCAATATTTTTGAACCTAGAAAGGAAAATTAGGGAGACATCGCTTGCTCAAGTTATGCTAGAACTTAGCAAGACACAGATAGCTAAAGACATAAAGAAATATGCTATTAGGTTTGTTCCTAAATATAGAGCATTCAACATATTATAGAAAAACATAGAATATGTTATAAAAAAGATTATGTAAATGTGGAAAATTACATATGGGATTGCTACAGTCCAAGAAAGAGAATAAGAGCCTATTGAGGTTAAAGATGATGAAGATGATGACAATAATGAAGGCATAGTTGAGGGAGGTACTAAATGAATGTAGCTGAGAAAGAGTAGCAATAAGAACATAGTGTACAAGATACACAAATGCTAAATGTCAGCCCTCCATAGATAATAAGTGTAAATACTAAAACTTTTATAGTCAAGGATGTTTATGATCTCACTATTCAAAACATCGATCCCTTAACAAAGAAAGACTTGAAAAAGATATTTGACCAATCTACACTATAGGCTAAATTGTGTAACAACTCTATATTAGTGAGTGTGTATGAACTTTAGAAATCAGTGACTAAAACTACAAGGGAGGAAGTGAAAACACAAGAACCACCTATAATCATCCCTCTAGTCACTAGTGTACAATCTTTAAAAAATGTACCAAAAGTTGCACCAAAAAAGGTTGAGACAATTGAAAAGGATAAGGTGGAGACATAGAGTCAAACAAGTTAGATAGATTCTTCTACACCCCCAACAAAAGTTCAAAGTGCAATTAAAAGAAATGAGGAAAAAATGGGCAAGCTTGAAGAGACTAAGTTGACACCCAAGCTGAAGTAGCAAGCAATAATTCAAGCTTTGGTAGTTCACTGCAAGTATCTAGAACTCCTTCTAGTCACTCTCTTTAAAGGCCAAGTACAGATACAACACCTTTGCAATTCTTAGTGTCGAGTCCTAGTTCATCAAAGAAAGAAGAGGTAATAACATATGGAGATGTAAGCCTAGATGAAGAAATTGTTTTACCAAAATATGATTATGCAAAAACCACAAAAGAGTAGATGGGTATAGTTCAAGAAGCCCTAGCTAGAAAGAAACATCAAGAGCTTCTTAGAAGGGAGAATAGGCAGAAGTAAGGTTTTCTTGATATTAAAGACATCTTCCTAGATGCATTCAGTCTACTACTCCAGATGAAACAAAGCCACTTATTAAAAAATTAACTAACATAGTGGAAAATGTAAGTGATGTAGACCTTGATACCAATGCAAAGTTATCAGAATGGTCTAAGAAGAAGTTTCAATATAAAGTGAATGAAAAAATATCCAATGATATAGCACTTACACAAGTTGCATTGGCAACTAAGATAGAAAGTGTGAAGAAGGTACTAGAGTACATTTTCTCTCTGTACACTAAATTGTATAATCCCACACTCTTCACACAAGAAATAAGGAATCACATCCTGAGCTTAGAGAGTCAAATTTAGTCATCTAAAGCCAAATTACCCATTACTCTAGCTCCAAGTGAGAAACACTTCAAGACCCTATTACAAACCTACAGTTAGTTAGCAACACTCTACAGATGAAGCCAACATAATTGCCAATTTGATAAGCATCCAGACTACATTGACTCCTCACATAGAGATTTTGCACAAGGATTTAGGCTATCTAGAAACTCTTATGAAGAAAGACCCCAATCTTTCTACATCAAATGGCCTAGTCCACCTTGTTGCTGAGCTGGACATCCAAATTAAGTCTTTGGAGGTAGCTTGTGATAATTGGGATGCCACTTTTAGGATTATTCTTGAGGTCTATAAATCCTTTTTGGACAAATACACTATTAGTGTATAACCCATTAACATCAGTGTCAAAAAGGGGGAGTGAGAGTTACAAGAGCATGGGGGAGAAAGCATGGGAGAGAAACAAGAGCAAAGGGGGAGTGAGAGTAAAAAGAGCCAGAAAAAGAGTATCAGTTGAGGCAAATGTACTCATCAAGAGAAATTTTGTTATAGAATAGAAAAAATAGAACAACTTAGGGGGAGTTATAAGATTTTTGAGGTATAAGTTGTTGGAAATTTTTGATATTTTGAAATTTTGTACAAAAGTTGAATAGTTATGTTATGATCATAAGAATAAAAGTATTAATGCATGACCACATGTTTTTGACACTCATGTCAAATGGGGAGATTATTGATATCAGATTGGTTTTGACAAAGTGAGTGTCTATACACTTAATTCATTTACTTAGTTCACATTGAACAGGTAGTATATGCCAAGCACAACATGTATAAGATCAATGCATGCTAAGTCAATAGTGAGTGTTGAGTCACTCATGTGTCAAGTAGACAATATATGCTGAGTGATTTAGGAGCCAAGTGAGCAGTGCATGATGAGTCATTTAGATGTTGAGTCAAAGTATTGAAATCAATATATGCCAAGCATTAGAGACTACAGATGTCGAGTAACATAGTTTTGTCATAGTTGTTTGTATTGCTACAAACTATTATTTAAACTATTTTTGAGCCAACTTACAGATTGAATTACAATATTTTGGTGATAAGGATGAATCTTAAGTTGGAATCCCTATGCAATACATGCATCCAATCAAGAAAAGGGAAGGTTTAAGTGGTAAAATGGGGTGAGTCACAAATGTTGATTCATACATAACCCTAAGTCACCTAGGTTTTATTAAGGAGGACAAACCCTAAATTTCAATAGAGAGTGAAAGGGAATGTATGAATGATCAAGGATAGTTTTACATGCAAAAACTAGGAGATTCATGGTGACCAATGTATTATGATCTAAAATTGCATTGCATAATTAGTTAGAGGAGAATAGAGGAAGGAAATAGTGAATAGTAGAGAGACATCTGATCAAGAAGGATCAAGTATACATAAGTTTAGAGGTGATCTATCATCAAGAAACAAACTGCTAACCATAGGATCAATGCTAAGACTTTCTAACATATGAATCAGTTAAATCTCTTAACATAGTAGTCCTAACAATCTATGTTGAAATCCTCTAACAAGGTGCTTACTTAGTAGTTGGCTGAAGTCCTTTAACAAGGAACACTTTTAACAGGATGTTGAAATCCTTTAATAGAGTAAGACCTAATAGTCTTTGTAAGCCTTTAACATGGTAGACTTTTCATAGGGTAGATCATGTTTCATGATCAAACATAGACCTCTCTAACCTTGCATGTATAGAAACATCTTACATCTTAAATCATTAAAAAATTTGGTAAAATAGTCGACAATGGTTCAGATGGATCACCCTTGTATGCAATCTTAGGAAATGCTTGAAATTGTGGTTGATGAACATCATTACTAATCAAATATACATTAATAACCTCTTTACCTTCTTTCCTAACTCTTGTGGATGAAATTTCTACCATTTTCACTTGATAGGGTTTGCAAAATGAAAAACAATATAACTCATAACAAGTGAAATACCTTTCAAATCAATGTAAAATGTTTGTATAGTAGTTGGATCTTGTATGCAGTCATTGAAATCTCTTTCTCAAATTGCCTTCTTGCTCTTTGATCTTCTGGTAAATGCAAATGACTCAAAAAAATAGAGTATATAGCATTCAAAATCTTGTAATTAATTCTTAGTACATATGCAACTATAAGCTAATTCACTATAATATTTTCAATACACCTAGCCATCATAGTTAGTTTGGTAGTCACTATAGTACCTCATTACTTGACACATACTACAATACTTCCAATACTTGGTAACAACATAGAAAAAAATCATAATGATAGATTGTTTCTTTATTCTAATACATCATTGCATCTTAATATATGCTGATAGATCCTTTTCATTACTTGAATGCTTGGAACTAATGTAAAATATGTCATTTAAGATGTCAGTTCCACACATACTTTTGATTACCTAGTTGGGGGTGATGTGATCACCTGATCCATTGGATAAATTGACCTCATTTGGACTTGATGTACTACAATCTTCTTTCTTTTTCCATGTCTTTCTCATCTACATTTTTACTTTCTCAACATCTACCTTTCCTTTACCTCTGTTGAATTCATTTCTTAGTGTAGGTGATAGAATTGGATAGTTTCTACTTACATGACCAGTCTTAAGACAACTAAATCATACAATCTCATTCAACCATCTATTGTAATTACCTCTAAAATGTTTCCTAATGCAATTTTTAGGGATATGACCATAGTCTTGACAATAGTGACAATTGTACCTTGTCTTATAATCCCAATCATAAAATATTCCATTATGATGTACCTTTTTCTACTTGTTTGGTGTCTACTTAGGTTTCATATGCCTTGTATCCATACTTTTGACAGTTGTAACAATAACCTTCAAATTTTTGAGTATTGATGGTCTTAGTTCTACATTCATGTGCCTGATATCCTTGCTTCTTATAGTTATGACAATGTCCCTTGAATTTTTTCTTAGGGTTTTGATTTCTAGTGTTTCTCCTATAGACATTTATTTTGTGACCCAATTTTCCATAGTGATGACAAGTGGGCTTGATGTTCTTTCCCTTATTGTTCATTTGTTCACCACTTCTAGATGATGCTCATTTATCAATAGTAGAATATCCCAAACCAATAGTGTTATTATTTGACCTTGGTGCTTCCATTAGTATTTCAGACTACTTTATGGATTCACTAAGTTTCTTGAGCTTTTCCTTTTCTAACTTCAACTCATTTTGTATTAGGGTATTGTGTGTTTCCAAAGTTATAATCACAATGTCTTTCCTATTCAATTCCTGATTTGCAATCATCAACTGATTCATCAAATCCAATTGAATGCTTGAAAATCTCTACAAATCTAATGACTTCTCCTCAAGTCTAATAACAATTAGTCCTTTGTCTTCTTCAATAACGACTCTATCTTCCTTATCTTTCTTTTTTAGTTCAGTTGTCTCACACAAAAATATTGATTTAGTTTCTTGTTCTATTTTTAGATTCCAAACTTCTTCATTTAGGGATCCATTCTTTTCCATTAGATCTGCAATTTCTCCATCAAATTCTTCTAAGTTTCTATCCTCAAATAATCTAGTGGTGTCATCTTTTTTATATTGAGTATCATTTTGTTGATTGGCCAATTTCTTTCTTCACTTTAATGAATGTTGCAATTCATCTCTTGCATCCTTGAGTTGATGTAGGGCAAGTTGTATTTCAATCTTCTGGTTCTCAATAGTCTTTCCCAATTTGTACATTTCCATCTTCAAGATCTTACCTCAAAAGTTATCATACTTTCCTTTCTATAGAACAAAGCTCTGATACCATTGTTTGAAATGAAAATGGGAATGTAAGTTCTGAGAGAGGTGAGGGTGAATCAACACTTAAAAATTTTTACCATAAAAATATTTCACCATACAACCATCTCATAACTTAATCTATAAACTAAAAGAAGTAACCATGCACCACGTCCAAAAAATTATTTAAATCAACACATAACACATAAGATTTTGGTTACCTAAAAACCTCCAAAGAGAATACAAAACTGGGGTGGGGATGACACCCATAATATTCACTATTGTAGTTGTAAATTTTGGCCTATTATGGCTTCTAATAATTTTAGATCTCATCTTGATTGAAGGATTTCAAACTGACAATTAGGTAAGCACTTTGTTAGAAGATTTACAAAAGTCTGTTAGGACTACTCTATTAAGAGATTTACTTTGTATCACCTATCAAAATGATTCAGCACCTAATCCTTTGGTTATCACCTTGTTGCTTGATGTCAAACATCCTCCTTACTTGTTATCTCTTGATCCTCCTAATCAAATCTATCTTCTCTATCCTTTCACTACTTATCTTTGTTCTTTTGAAATTGATTTTATATTGTAATTCCATAACTTAGCCATCATTTCCACCATTAAATTCTCTCCATGATCATAGCACTCCTCTTCTTACACATGTATTCCCTTTTAGGGTTTACCTCCTTAAATAGGCATTTTGGAGATGGGCTAGGTTATAATCAATGGTTGTGGTTGCTCCTTATTTCCACCTAATTCTTCCCTTTATCTGATTGGATGCATGTTTTGGCATAGGGATTCATAATATGATTAGATCCTTATCTATTAATATCAAAAATTCATGTTCATGTCAACCAAAAATGGTTTACATAGAAGTTCATTCCATAAAAAAGTTCTATGTCAAAGACTAGTAACTCAACATCAATGGACTCAGATTCTTAGCCTTCATTATGCTCTTTATGCTGATACCCAACTTTTGAGTGGCTCCACACTTACTCTTACTCAGTGCCTAAATCACTTGGCACAAACTGTTTACGTGGTACCTTCTATTTTCTTGGTACTTGAATCACTCAACACACATAACTTTCATATTACTCAACATGTATTGTTTGGAGGCTTATGCTCGGCATATTCTATGCACTCAACTTGCACTATTCTTTTCTAGATAATGACTAAGTAGTTTATCACTACCTTGTCAAAACCAAAATGAGATCGACAAGGGTAACTGAATCACACCTGTAGACAAGAGAAAATGAACTAATCAAGACTTTTCATCAAAATTTCACATAATTATCAGAAGTTGTAGCTATAAAGGCCCATACCCTTCATGATGCTAAAATAGCTAGAAAGTTTTGTGGAAATATCAGAGAAGACTTGAAGAGTCTTGATGTATTTATCAAGGATCTAAGAAGCTTTTGTTAGGATAAAACCTACAATAGAAATAAAAATTGCATGAAAATATAAATAATATCAGAAAATAATAGATCAGATAGAAGAGAAAAAAAAAGACACCAAGATTTAATGTGGTTCACCCAATCTCTAGTCTATGTCCACCAAATAGCAAGTCCAATACTATTACAATCTAGTGATTACAACCCGATTACAATTTGTAATCCCTTACAACTCAATACCATTGTAAGAAAAAATTTTCACAACACACCTTATGAAAAATCCATAACCCTAAGGTTGCTTATATGAGTATTTTTTTTGCTTTAGGGTTCAAATTAGTTACAACGTGTCAGCCATAAATTAGTGAATAAATAATAGCCAATTAGAAAATAATAACCAATTGGAGAATAGCAGCCAAAAACTATTTATGAATTTGTGAAGTATGTATTTTAATTCCCTAATTAGTCACCACAAACTAATAATCTCCCACTTGGGGACTGCTCAAACTCCACATTAGACAACAATCTCCCACTTGGATACTGATCCTGTAACAATACCACTACCACATGGAGATCCCACTAGATCAAATCACCATGGACTATGTTGTTCTTTTAACACCAACCAAAGATGAAGAGGAATATAGCTTCTCCCTTGTCACTACCTTTGTAAACATATTTTTTGGATTTTCATCTACATGTATCTTTTCTAGCTTCAACTATCCAACATCCAAAACTAACTAAATGAAATGGTATCACAACTGAATGTGTTTTGTCTTTGAATGCAGAGATGAATTCTTTTCAAGATAAATGGCACTCTGACTATCTGTAAAAAAATAACCATCCTTCTGAGGGTGTCCGAATTCTTCCAACAAGAATTGAAGCCATATCATCTCCTTGGCTACATTTGTAGCAGAAACATACTTTGCTTGTGTAGTGGATAAAGTAGTAACCTTCTGTAACCTAAAAACCCAGCTCATAGTTTCCTCACCAACAATAAATACATAACCTATAGTACTTTTCCTAGTATCAATATCCCTTACCAAATCTGAGTCAACATATCCCTATAAATTAGTAGTAGAGCCCCAAAAGTGTAAACACTTATTGGATGTTCATCTCAGATATCTGAGAATCCATTTTACTACATTCCAATGCTAAATTCTTAGATGACTCATTTACCTGGGAGTGCAATATCGAGCCTAGTACATACCATAGCATACATTGAGATTCCTACAACTAAAGCATAAGGTACCCTAAACATCTTATCCTCCTTTTCTTGTGTCTTTGGATGCATCTCCTTAGTCAACTTCAAATGACTAGGTAAAGGTGTGTTGACAACTTTAGCATTCTCCATAGAGAAATATTGCAACACCTTCACAATATGATCAGCTTGAGATAATTCAATTTCCTATTCTTTCTATCTCTACAAATCTTCATACTAATGATTTTTTTTCTGCCCCCAAATCCTTCATCGTAAATGCATGTGCTAACTAGCATTTTAGCCCCTTAATGTGATCCATGTTAGACCCACCTACAAGAATATCATCAATATATAAACATAAAATAATGTAAATATCATCATCTAACCTCTTAAAGTAAACACAATGATCTAAATGATACCTACTATATCCACACTCATGCATAAAATTGTCAAATTTCATATACTATTGCTAAGGTGCTTGCTTCAAGCCATATAAACTTGTGTTCAATCTGTACACTAAGTTCTCCTTACCTTTGACCTCAAATCCTTGTGGCTATGCCATACATATCTCTTCATCCAAATCATCATGAAGGAAGGTTGTTTTAACATCAAGCTACTCCAAATGAAAATCTTCAGTAGCCACAATACTTAAAATAGTACGAATAGAAGTTATTTTAACAACAAGAGAGAATATCTCATCAAAATCAATGGCCTTTTTCTATGAAAATCCTTTTAGCATTAACCTAGCTTTAAATCTTTTCTTACCTCCATCCTCTTCTTTGAACTTGTAAACCCATTTATTTTGTAAAGCCCTTTTACCTACAAGCAACTTACATAAATCCAAGTCTTATTTTTAGCAAAGAGTCCATTTCATCTTTAATTGCAGACTCCAATTGAATCTTAGTATCCACCTACACAGCTTCATCATAATGTTCAAGTTCACTAGCATCTATTAGTAGAAAAGAGTACAAAGAAAGAGAAAATCTTTCTGGAGGTCTACTTAGCCTTGTTAACTATCTAACATTCACTACAGTGTGTGGTATTTGTTGTTGCAGTTGTTGCACATCATTATGAATTGTTGGAACAACATCTTTTGGAGTATCATCCAACACTACATAATCATCTTCTTTATTCTCGAGTTGTTGCAACAAATTTTTGTACAGCAATTTCTCATTGAATATGATAGACCTACTTACAATTTTATAATTTTCAAAATTCCAAAGCCTATAGCCAAATTTATCAATGCCGTATCCAAAAAATACACATTTCTTTGACTTAGCTTCTAGCTTGGCTCTATTTTCAAATTATATATGAGAAAATGCTTCACAACTGAAGGTTCTAAGAAAAGAATAACTCACCTTCTTACCAGTCCATGCTTCCTCTAGAATACCACAACCCAAGAGAGTAGAGGGGCCTCTATCAATCAAATATACAGTAGTATTGATAGCCTCTACCCACATGTTTAAGGGCAACCCTGCATTCAACCTCATGCTCCTTGCATGCTCCATTATAGTCCTATTCATGTGTTTAGCCACTTCATTTTCCTATGGAATCCTTGGAACAACTTTCTATCTATGAATACCATTAGTGGAGCAATAATCTTCAAATTCATGACTATAATACTCACCATCATTATCAAATATGAGACATTTTAATTTCTTACAAGTCTCATTTTCAACCAAGCATTTCCATATCTTAAAAGTTTGAAATACATCAAATTTATGTCTAAGGAAATAAACCAATACTTTTCTAGTTGCATTATCAATAAATGTAACATAATAATGAGAGCCACCAAGGGAAGATACCTGAGCTGGTCCCCATACATCTATATGCACAAGCTCTAATTTCTCACATTTATTTTCCATCCTAGTCTTCACAAAACTCACTGTCTTTTTTTTTTTTCCATACACACAACATTCATAGAAATCCATATAAACACATTTCAGACCTAGTAACAATTTCTTTGAATGAAGTAATTTCATACCTTTCTCACTCATGCACCTAATTCTGTTGTGCCACAATGTTGTATCAGAATCAACAACAACTATTTGTTCTCCCTTTTCAACTATAGAAATTGTTCTTGAACATTCATTTTTCTCTAAAACAATCAAAGTAGAAGGAACAATATGAGTTGTACAAATATATAAGGTGCCTACTTCCACACCTTTTTCTACTCTAAGAGAACCTTTTGAAACCTTCCAATTTTTATCATTAAAAATAACTACAAAACCCTCATCATCGAGTTGCCCTACTAAAAGTAAATTCCTACTCAGCGTTGGAACATGTCTTACCTAATGTAGTAGCCAATGATTCCCATTTTGCAACTTAATCTTAACTTTTCCTTTTCCAAAAATCTCACAGGGTTTATTATCCCCCAAATAAACAAGCCCAAAATTCTATTGGACATAATCAATGAAATAACCTCTATGAGGAGTAGTATGAACTAATGCACCAGAATCTAAAACCCATGAATCATCAATACTTTTTGAAGATAGAAGAAAAGAATCCTCTTCAAATTTTTTACTGATCACATTTTCCTCCTTGTTCCCTTTTGGTTTATCTCCATTTTTCTTTTGTGTCTAGTAATCTTTCTTCTTATGCCTTGGTTTCCCATAGTACTAGAAATCATTTGGTCCTCTCAGTTGAGACCTTTTTCCCTTCATTTCCAAAATTATTTTCTCTTTCAATCATTCTACCTTTGCTTTGTGCATTCAAAGAACTTCCTAATGTAAATCCACTTGAGGTTTTCCTATGAGTTTTCTCACTCAAAATAACACTGATCACATGACCATATTTTAGAGTATTAGATCAAAGAAACAAAATTACTCATAGCCATTACCAAGCCATTCTAACTTTCAAGCAAAGAACACAAAATCAAGAGAGCCCTAATTTCTTCATCAAAATTAATACCCATAGAAGATAACTAACTATTAACAGTATTAAACTCATTTAAATGATTTTCAATAGATCCTCCTTCTACATTTTCATATTAAATAAATGCTTCATGAGGAATACCTTATTTGAAGCAGAGGGCTTTTCATACAATTTCACTAGGGTTTTCATTAACTCTTCCACCATCTTCACTTTTCTAATGTCAAATGTCATTGATGGTGCCAAGAATAATCAAATTCTTTCAAGTGCCTTTCTATCTAAAATATCCCAGTCCTCATTTTTCATGGTTCCCTGGTTCTTAGTTTTTCCTTCCAATGGCTTCCATAAATCCTTCTGATAAATATAGTCCTCCATTTGCATTTTCTATAACTAAAAGTTCTAACCATTAAATTTATCAACCCTTATCTTACCCTCATCTGACATCACTCCCACTCAACCGTGAGACTTCCACTTAGTCGTGAGACTTTCCTGCAGAGGAAAACTAAAAAGACAACCTGGCTTTGATACCACTTGTTATGACAAAACCTCAAACAAAAATAAAAATTACATGCAAATATAAACAATATCAAAAAATAATAGATTACATAGAAGAGAACACAAAACACCAAGATTTAACATGGTTCACCCAATCCTTAGGCTACGTCCACCAAAAAGCAATTCTAATATTATTATGATCCACTAATTACAATTTGATATCCCTTATAGCTCAATACCACTGCAAGAAACAATTTTCACATCACACCTAATGAAAAATTCCTAACCAATTTATATAAGTATTTTTGTTGATTTAGGGTTAAAATTCGTTACAACATGTTGGCCATAAATTGGTGAATAAATAATAGCCAATTGGTGAATAGTAGCCACAAACTATTTATTAATTTATGAAGTATGTACAATACTTCCCTGATCAGTCACCACAAATTAATAGATGTTTAGTTGAAGGAAAGACTTTGTATGGATAATACACCTTGCCATATAGTTTTATCAAGTAAGTTGATAAGGAGTTGAAAGAGAATTAGGTAGAGCTACAAAGCATTGCAAATGAATTGCAGCTACCTAACATGCAGATTGTGGACTTAGAGAGAAGAATTAGAAAGATCTATGATGATATAGGTCTGATAGAGATGAAGAGGGAAAGAATAATTAGAATATTTTCACTGTTGAGAGAGCATCTAACCTTGAAATTTAGTAATGTTTAGAAGTAGTTGGATGAATACTTTTTGGCTAAGGCATCATATGAAAACTTTGTGCATTTAGATTTAAATGCAATGGAAGTTGAATCAAATGGAATATGCACTATTGTTAGTATATTTGAAGTAGTCCAAGAAACTTGGGAAAATTATTTCAAGAATCTAAAGACAAGTTTTTTTTATTGTATTGCATGGATATCAAACTCAATAGCATAAAGAAAGGGGGTAACAGTAAAAATTTGATTTGTAAATAATGTTTGACACCACCTTTGTCATTGATGTGAAAGGGGGAGTATAGTAAGAAAAAATGTATAAGGGAATTAAAAGTAAGAGCATAGTCAAAGGGGGAGTATCATTATGTAATGATGGTATAAATAAGATAATGATTCATAGTTTTTACAAATTTTGTAATGGGCATGTGAAGATTCACAAGTTTTGTAATTTTTCTTTTGGGACTTAGCCAATTTTCCCATATGTTTCCATCAATGCAAAAGGAAAAGATTGCTAGAAATTTGGATAGGGTAGATGATATAAGGTTGTCATTTATGGAAACATATATTTTATATCAAGTGAGAAAATCACGAAGATGAAGTTTTGATAGTCAGACTTAGAAAACTAAGTATCACAAAGTTTATCTGTCAACATAGGAACTATTTTGACTGACATGATTAACTAAGGTAATACTGACACATGTACACTTGAGGATAGATATAATAGAGTATGAGGATTCCACATCTAAGAGTGCAAAGTTGTACACTCATTATGAACAAAGTTATTGTAGTTTTTCCAGTTGTAGTAATGAGTTGATAAAGCAGGATAAAGACAAGGGGTTGAGTATTTTATGTTAAGGAATAATTTTGCATATCAAAATAATTACTTGACCAAATAGGGACAACATCCTAGATATTAATCCCAATTGAGAAATATATATTTTTGTATTTTGGCAAGTATGAAAGTTGACAATGCAGGTTATTATGAAATAATGTGATACAAAGGAGTTTTTTTGAATGCAAGGAGAAGTATGGTTATTGTGATAAGTATTTGATTGTTTTGTGATGAAAAATTTGATAATAAATTAGTAAAAGGGTAGAGTATGAAATTTGTATATAGCGAGCTAAAAGATTATACTAGATATTGAAGATATCAATAGATGTAAAGAGGTTTTTGTATCTACTCTTTTGTATACTAAATATCATTGTATATTGCATGTTTGGGTAGTGGGCTTAGCTTGCATAGTTTTTTATTACAATAAAAACTCCTTATAGGATTGAGGCTTCTAATAATGCCTAGTCCTCTAATAAGGATCGAGGTGCTATACAGATGTAATAGAATCTTAACAAGGTCAATATCTTTCACAAGATACTTTTGATTAGAGGATCATTTTGAGGTTACCATCCCCACTGGGGTTTTCCCTTGGCTAGGTCTTTCCTATTGATATCTAAGCTTAAGTTTCCTAGTAGTGTCTAACACTTAGTCATTTCCAAAGATGCATTGGATGGTCATCACTATGATCAAGCCATCCAGAGAAGGTCAAGCTACAAATGATATGTTTATTTGTCAACATATGTCGAGTAAGCATATAGGCCAAGTAATTCAATTGAGGCTAAGAAAGAAAGAAGTTAGTTATTGCTAAGTGAAATAATATATTAAGTTTTGAGAAGCTAAGTGATCACATCAGAATATTCAAGTATTGAGTAAACTAATATTGACATATGTGTTTCTAATTGTACAAAAACTTAGGTAAATCATTCTATCTAACCTCTATATGACATTTAAGCATCAAAGAGATAATTAAGGAGGAAATTAAACATTTTTTTAGATGGTATTAATCCCTAGGAAAGAAGAGTAACCAATCAGAAAATCAAAATGGAAAATGGAAAAAGGATGAAATATAGATTGTTGATCCTAATCTAGAACTTTAAGGATTGTCTATTTAAGAAGGGGAGGACCTAGGATCAGTGAAATGGAAGAAAACCATATAGAGAAGAATATATGGAAAAGGAAGCAATGTAAAGGAGTGAATCAACTAAGTATAGATTGAAGGAAGGCTAAGTCTGAAAGTAAGTTTAGACAGTGCAACTAGAGAAATGAAGGACAAAATAGAGATATCAAATAAGGAGATTAGATTGAGATTTTGAATAGAGGAGATCTATAATTAGCTTTCAAAACAAATTGAAGGGTTAGGTATTGAATTAGTTTTAATAGACTAAGTCTGGGAAAATATCCTAACAAAGTGGTTCTAACAAACCTATTTCAAATCTCCTAGTAAAGTCCTTACTTAATTGTAAGTGCAAATTCCTTTCACAAGGTAAGACCTAATAGTCTTAAATTATTTTGATAGAGAATGCCCCTTACAGGGTAGATCATCTGATATGATTAAATTGTAACTCTAAAAGCTTAACTTTGTTGTTGCAACAGTAAAGATTTGTGGGTTTCATCCCTACCCCAATTTTACCCTCATATTGAAGTGTTTTAGGGTAACCAAAATCCTTGTATTATGTATTGATGACTTTCATGGATGTTATGCTTAGATAGATTTCATTTTAGCATTAGATATTTATATTTATATGGTATAAGATTTGAGATATGAGATGGATTATCTGTGAATTATTTTATTAGTAAAAAGCATTATAATCCTGATTTTCCCCCCTCTCCTAGTCTCTTGTTTCCCAATAATATTTCCAACAATTGGTATCAAAACCTAGTTCTCTTGAACAAAGTCTAACAACTTGAGAGGATCATATCTTGAAGATGCAAGAATAAAAGATGGGAAAAATCATTGAGAACCAAATGATTAGAATCCAAATCATACTGCAACAACTTGAAGGACAAAAAGAAGAGTTAAGGAAATCCTTAAAGAAAAGGAAAGAAATGGCCATTTAGAAAAATGATACACAGTGAAAGGAAGTTGATACACAAGAATTTCTTAACAATGGGAATAATGATGGAAATGATGCAATAATAGAAGATCTACTAGTGAAGAATAACATTCTAAATAAAGAAGTCAAATAACTCAAAAGAGAGTAAGAAATTTAATCAGCTAGATTATGCGAAGTAACTGAGCAAAAGAAGAAAGTAGAAGAAGACAAAATCATGGCCGAGGAAGATAAAAGACAACTGGTTTCTAGATTTGAAGAAAGATCATTTGAGGTACAAAAGCTCACAAAAAATTAGGTGGACATGCTAGACTAGTTACTAATTACAAATTTGGAGATGAACAAAAAGGATATGGAGATCACAAATATAAAATTACAAAGTGATAAGGTAAGACATCAATTAGGGTCTAAGAAACAAATACTGGAAAGAATGAACAAACTAAATGAATCTATCAAATACGTTGAAGAACTTATGAGATCACCAAGGTCATCTAGTGATACTTCTAGTCTAGGACATGACAAACACTCTTTAGCCATTGAGGTGGGAGTCATAAAAGAGTAGAGAGAAAGAAAATGAAAAATCCAAAGGGAAACCTACTTGCCATCATTGTGGTAAACTTGGACACATTGCCAACATATGCAGGAGCAAAAATGGTATGCATAAGCCTAAACCTAAGTTTACTGGTAATTGTTTTAATTATAAGAAGAAAGGACACCAAGCACATGAATGCAGAACAAAGAAAAGTAATGCACCCACTACACCTAGATTTGAAGGACATTGTTATAATTTTCATAAATATGAACATAGAGCTCATGAATGTAGATCCAAGGAAAAATTTGAATGGACACCTAATAAAAAAACACATACACCTAAGAAAGGTAACTCTTACAATTAAGATTAAAAAAAATTGTATAATTATCATTATTCTAGACAGTATGGGCACATTGCAAAAAAATGCATAAAGACACATTTCAAAGGACACTATAAGAAAGGGTTGAATAGAAACTTAGTCTATTTCAGTTGTCTTAAAGTTAGACATGTTAGTAAGAACTGCAGGACCCAAGAACCAGCACCAAACAATTGAAAAACAAAGGAAAAGGGAAGGTTGAGATGAGGAAAACATGGAAAGAAATAGTGGAAGCTAGAAGCACTGGAGAAAGAAAAGCTGAGATCACCCAATCTAATGGATTAGGTGATCACACCTCATCTAGCTAAACAAAAGAAGGTATGTAGGGATTATATACTTAATGAAATATTATACAATAGTTCCTAACAAGTAAGTGATTAAAAGTCCATATCAACATGAATCAAGATGCATTAGGACAAATCTAAAAAAAGTATTGGGTAATGAAATATGTTTTACTACTAAGTGTTGAGCATTATTAATTCAATCTATATTGACTAAGCATTGTAGAATAGACCGAGCTCTTATGATGATTGAGCTAATGTATTGCCTAAGTGAATTGCTATTAATCAAATAAGGAAATGGTGATTGAGTATTTGAAAAGAAGTACAAAAAGCTGAGGCAAATATATGCACTTACTAGAGTAAAAATGCATTTATTGTAGACCTAATTGGAAAAAATGAAGGTATATATCAAATTTGGGCATTCTTTTTCACTTTACCAAGTGAATTCTAGTGCATAAGTGATTTAGAGGCAATCAAGGAAAATTTAGCAACAAAGAAAGCAAATCATTGTGTATCATTGGCGATTTGATAGAATTCAATAAGTGAAAGATTTATTTTTGAGTGAGTTATTTTTTGGCGTTGTTAAAAGAAAAGTTTGTTTCAGAACCCTAGTTTGAAATGACATCAATTGCAACTACAAGTGAAATGCTAAAGGAGAAAAATGCAAAAATTGTGAGGAACAATTAGTGTACCCCACCTAATTTATAGAATTGTTCAAATTTTGAAGAAACAAAAGATGAAATTGGCACTCTATTGTCAATTCCACCAAAGGTTTTGGCAATTCAAGAGTACAAACTTGTTACATGTGCAAAATCAAAGAAGTTGGAGATTTTGAGTTGAGAGAAACTTATGAGAAGTTGTGTAATAATGGAGTATTAAAGGAGGAGCATAAGATTGTTACTGAGAAAGGGCTTACCCATACCCTAGGTTTTTCAAAAGTTTTCAAAGTGGAACGGATAAAGATTGTATGGAGCCATACTCATAACATGATGGTATTGTTGCAAGGTGATCCAATTAATATCAACAAGGCCATCATACACAGAGTAACATGATACCCTACCCTAGATAGACCAAAGTCAATAAGATGCATACTAAGAAATAAATTTGAGAAATTGACAAAAGCTAGATGGAACGGTCAAGGCATGTCAATCAATTGGATTAAAGACCCTATTATCAAATTTGAAGTAAGAGTGATTTCACATAAGTTTTATTAGTCAAGCCAATTGAATAGTATGTCATGCATTGCAATGGAACTAGGCTACAAAATTGTTAAAAAGGATCATAGTTATGATCTTGCTGAGTTGCAACCCCAAAAATTGACAAAGAATCTTGTTGCATACAATTGATTATTGTACTTGATGTTACACAAATGTCATATCATTATCAGTCAATATATACTGAGTTCACTCAGGTAGTGAAGATAGTTTTGTATGTCTATAGAGTGTTCCTATGATTGCCCAGTTCAGAAGGTAGTGTCTACCAAGTTCACTCAGGTGCGTAAGGAAAATATGCAGAAATTTCACTTGGTTAATGAAGGAAAGTTGGATGGAACCAGTGCTAATTGAGCTCACTTAATTGCCAAAGGATTTTTGCAAAGTTTGTAGTGTTAATCAAGATTCTATTGGTTAATAAAGAAAATCATTTCTGAGTTAGTTTCTACTAAGCTAGGTTGGCTAACAAAGGATTTTCTTATTTTGGCATAGTAAGTTTAATTGATTAATCTATTGATTCCAATCGACTGAGGTGATGAATATTAATTATTCTAAGTTGTATTTGAGCCAACTTGACAAAGTGGAAGATATAAGTATAAGATCAAGTTTGTGATTTCAAAGTATGAGGTGAATGGAAATCATGAAGATGTTATTGAACATCTAATGATGAGAAGAGGAAGCAAATTTAAAGGATAAGCAAAATATCCTTGTGAAGCAGAAAAGCTATATTTGATTAGGAAGGATTAAGTACAAGCTAGAACAAAGATCTATTATTGGCAATTTAGTTGCATTCAAATCAAGTCATCTCATTTTTACTCTCTAACCATTGTAGCAGTAATCTAAATCTCTTAACAAATTTGGCTTAACAACTATTTGCAAATCCTCTAACAAGGTGGCAGTTCTATTGAATTGTCTAAAAAACTCTAATAAGGCCACACCTAGTGGTGTATTTTGTAACCTTTAATAGGGTTGGATCCTAACAAGGCTCACTTTAGAAGAGTGAAAACAATAACTAGTTGCAATTGGTGGTTTTTTCCAAATTGGGTTTCCACATTAAATCTTAGTGTCAAATGTGTTCAAGCTATTTTCTTTTATGTGTTTGCAACTAAATAAAGTAATGTTAATCATAGATAACATTTAAAGTTTATATGTCAAGCATTTATTGAGTTACAACACTCTATATGTGTTTACAGGGCTTCAACAATATTTAGTTTTTAGTTTTCATTTTGTATTGACATCTAAGGGATCTGAGATTTATTTTAGTAGTAACTAATTCACCCCTCCCCTCTTAGTTACTCCTCTTATATTTCCAAAAATTGGTATGAGAGATTTGGTTCTTGCAGAGAAGGTTTCAAGGACCTAAGCTAAAGATCAAGATGTCTTACAAAAGAGAAATTCCTAAGCTAAACAAAGACAATTTTGTAGCATGGCAAAGACTTATGAGATTACACTTGGCTACCACCAGTGACTTAGGATGCAAATATCTTGATACTAAATACAAGACTCCTACTAGAACATTATCTATTGAAGATATTGCTAAAAAGAAGAATCATAACATCATGATGATTGATATTGCATCTACTCTTAGTTATGCTAAATTTGATAAAGACAACTAGTGCAAGACAACTTATGAGACATGGATTAAATTGAAAGATATATATGGAGGAGATGAAAAAATAAGAAGAGCTAAGGCTAAAAGTCTTAGAGGTCATTTTGATTAGATGAGAATGAGAGAAGATGAGAACATTGCCAAATATGTGGAAAGAATCAAAGCAAGTGTAAATGCAATCAAAGCATTTGGAGGACCCATTGAAGAGAAAATAGTTGTAAGAAAGGTACTTAGAACTCTTCTTACTATTTATGTAATTAGAGTATTTTCTATTCAAGAAATGAGATGTGATCCAAATAATAAAATATCTATGGATTCTCCAGTTGGAAGATTGATAGCTTTTGAGTTAGATAATTTTGATAACTATGTTCCTAGTTAAAAGGTTATTGAATATACTTTTAAAGCTAGTCTCTCACTCAAAGAAAAGGGTAAGAAATCAAAATCCAGTCAATCAGGAAGTGAAGAAGAAGTATCATCAAAAGAAAGTTTAGATAGTGATCTTGAAGATGTTGAAGCCCTACTTGCAAGAAAGTATTCCAAAGATAGAGGAAAGTACAAAGGTAAAGTTCCTCTGATCTACCTTTCTTGTGAAGAAGTTCATCACATTGCTGCTAGGTGTCCAAATAAGGAAATCAAGGATGAGAAGAAAAGAAATAAGCACAAAAGAAAGAAGGATTCCAAAAATTACAAGGACTAGAAGGAAAAAAGTAAGAAATCTTGTTTTATAGCTAAAGATTTAATTATAGTGTAGATGAAATTGTATATATTGTTGTGAAAGATGAATTTGACGATGAAGGAGATAAGATGGAATTTATCTCTCATGTTAGAAAAAATGATATATGGATTATTGATAGTGGCTATTTACATCATATGAGTGGAGACAAAAAATTTGAGCACATGAAGTATTATGATGGAGGTAGTGTAAGATTTGGAAACAATGAACCTTGTAACATAAAAGCAAAATGATGTATTTCATTTACTAAAGAACTTGTATGTGACGATGCTTATTGGGTTGAAGGACTAAAATATAATCTATTGAGTGTGGAAAATTTGGATTAAATTTGATTTCAAGGTAGAATTCATGAATGGACAGATCAAACTACTAGATGGAAAAGGAAATTTGGTTGGATCTGGCAAGCAAACAAAAGGTAATCTATTTTATCTTGATCTTAGCGATTGTTCATGTTTTATTGCTCAAGTAGAGAAAAGATAGTTATAACAAAAAAGGTTATGTGATGTAAACTTTGATAATCTAATTAAGATAAGAAAACATAAAAGGTTAAGAGGCATTCCTAGTTTGAAGAAACCTGACATGGGTCTATGAAAGAATTGCCAAATTGGTAAGATGGGGAAGACTAGTTTCAAAAGCAAAAACTATCAGTCAGAAGAAGTCTTGGAAATTATTCATATAGACTTATGTGGACTTATTGGAATAGAAAGATATAGTGGAGAAAAGTTTTTCATTCTTTTTGTTGATGACTATTCTAGAATGATGATAGTAATGTATCTAAATGAAAAATTAGAAGCCTTTCAAAAATTCAAATAGTATTTGGAAAGAGTAGAAAAGGAAACTGGAAAGAGGTTGAAATGCTTAAGATCAGATAGAGGTGGTGAATTCATCTCCAATGAATTCAATAATTTCTACATTGAAAGAGGAATCAAAAGAAAAGTATCATCTCTTGGTACAACACAACAGAATGGTATAACTGAAAGAAGAAACAGATCTATCATAGATTGTCCAAGAACCCTGATGGTTGAAAGGAAGGTTGCTCTCAAATACTGGAAGGTAGTTATCAGCACTATAGTTCATACTTTGAACAGAGTATAGTTGAAAAAAGATTAAAAAAAAACTCGTTATCAGCTATGGTATGGCTACAAACCTAATGTAACTTACTTGAAAGTATTTGGCAACAAATGTTATATCTTCAAAGAATCTAGAAAAGGAAAATTTGATGCAAAAGGTGATGAAGGCATATTTCTAGGATATTCCTATAGAAGTAAAGCATACAAATGTTTGAACTTTTCTACTCATAAGATTATAGAAAGTGCACATGTTAGAATTGATGACTTTGTAGAAAAGAGTGAAGAAGAAAGCAACAAGGAGCTAGAAGATTGGAGAAGATTTTTTTACTATGAACCTAATATCCTACCAAATCTATCTAAGAGAAAGGAAGCTTCATCTCCCAAGTCCCCAAAATCTCCAATAGTTACTAAGTTGTAGATAGTCCAACCCGAGCTATAGTTAGAAGGACTCGAGTCATAATCAGAGACTACTAAGCTAGTTCAAACTGAGCCTGATGGACCTGAGCCATAGATAGAAGGACCTGAGCTTGAAACTAAAATTCAAGATTAAGATGGTGGAACTCATTCAAAGCCCAAAGAGCATGTGTTAGCAAGATATATTAGAAGGCATCATGCACTCGATCAGATCATTGGAGACAAATTTGATGAACAATGACAAGAAGAAAATTAAAAGGTACATGTTTACTAGCTGAATTTGAACTTAGAAGTGTTAAAGATGCTCTAAAAAAATGAAAGTTGGACTGAAGAAATGAAAGAAGAGATAGAACAAATAGAAAAAAACCAAATTTGGACACTTGTTCCTAGACCTAAGGATAAAAGTGTAATTGGTACAAAGTGGGTATTCAGAAATAAGCCGAATGAAGATGGAAAAGTTTCAAGAAACAAAGTAAGATTGGTCTGAAAAGCTTATTCTCAAGAGGAATGTATTGAATATGGTGAAACTTTTGCTCCTATGGCAAGACTAGAAGGTGTTATAACTTTACTAGCATATGCAACACATCAAAGATTTAAAGTATATCAAATGGATGTCAAATTTGCATTCTTGAATGGAATTCTTGATGAAGAAGTCTACGTTGAACAACCAAAAGGTTTTGTAGATCCTAGCAAAAGAGACATGGTTTATAAGTTACACAAACCATTATATGGTCTCAAGAAAGCTCCCAGAGCTTGGTATGAAAAACTTCATAATTACTTGGTATAGATTGGCTTTCAAAGGGAAAATGATAATAGTAGTTTGTATATCAAGGAAGAATCAAACAAGAAGATTATGTTGGTAGAAATATTTGTTGATGATACTCTATTTATAGGAAATGATGACTCGTGCAAAGCATTTCAAAAAGAAATGAGTAAAGAATTTGAGATGTCTATGTTTGGTGAGATAAAATTTTTTGTTGGATTACAGATACAATAGAACAAAAATGGTATCTACATCACTCAATCTAAGTATATCAAAGAAATACTTAAAAAGTTTGGAATGGAAGATTCAAGACTAGTTGGAACTCCTATGTCTATTAAACATAAGCTCTCTAAAAATGATGATTTCAAAGAAGTAGATCAGACCACATACAAATCAATGATTGGAAAATTTTAGTATGTAGTACATACAAGGCTTGATATTGCTCTAGCAGTTGGAATACTAGCAAGATTCTTAGCAAATCCCAAGGAAAATCACATGATGGCAATCAAAATAATCATGAGATATCTAAAAGGTACTGAAGACTATGGTTTATGGTATAAACTTGGAGGAAATTTGGACATGAAAGTATTTACTGATGCTAATTGGGTAGGAAGTATTGATGATAGAAAAGGCACTAGTGGTGAAGCATTCTTTCTTGGTAAAAGATTAGTGTATTGGACAAGCAAGAAGCAAAATTCTATATCTCAATCCACAATAGACGCAGAATGTGTGGCAGTAGCAGTTAATTATTCTAACATTATTTGGTTCAAACAATTGTTGGAAGGAATGAAGATAGAGAAAAAGGATCCAATATTCATATACTATGATAAAACCAGTGCAATCAACATATCAAAGAATCCAATGATGCATACCAAAACAAAGCACATTGCAATAAAATATCACTTCTTAAGAGAATTGATGCAAGAAAAAGAAGTTAGATTGGAATATATTAATTCAAAAGAACAAATTGCAAACATATTTACCCAAGGATGAATTTTTGTATCTAAGAGGTAAGTTAGGGGTCATTCTCCTATCTAAAATTCACTCAATGAAGCTTCGTGATGCATCGACCAGAACCTATTAAAGATCAATTAGTTGGTGCAAAATTAACAAGGGCATATTACAAATGAATTAGTACTTAAGGTACATTAGTATTAATAGAATTTCTATCTTTGACATGTGTTGTCAAAGAGGGAGAAGTTTATTGTCATATCTCTGAGAAATTTTTGGAAACAGAATAAAGTAAGGAACCAAAGAGGGAGAAGTTTTCCAAAGAAGAAGTTTTCTGAAAGAGGGAGAAAGTTTTGAATGAACTTGGTAGTAGTTGTTATAGATAGAATCTAGTGAAAGAAAGAGTTCATATTGACAGAGGGAGTTCTCAAAGAACCAATCCACAATTTCATTATGTTATGACATGTTGTGTTGTCATCATTGTCAAAGAGGGGGATTGTTGGATATAATTGATTAATTATGTGTTGTCTTTGATGTTACAGAAATGTCATATCATTATCAATTAGTATATACTGAGATCACTTAGGTAGTGAAGATATTTTTGTGTGTCTATTGAGTGTTCCTTTGATTGCCTAGTTCAAAAGGCAGTGTCTACCAAGTTCACTCAGGTGCCAAAGGAAAGTATGCATAAAGTGAGTGTTAAATGAGCTCACTTGGTTAATGAAGGAAAGTTGGATGGAACTAGTGCTAATTGATCTCACTCAATTGCCAAAGGATTTTCAAAAATTTTGTAGTATTAATCGAGCTTCTATTGGTTAACAAAGGAAATTATTTCTAAGTTAGTTTCTACCGAGCTGGGTCGACTAACGAAGGATTTTCTTATTTTGGCATAGTAAGCTTAATTGATTTATCTATTGATTCCAGCTAACTAAGGTGATGAATATTAATTATTCTAAGTTGTATTTGAGCCTATTTGACAAAGAGGAAGATACAAGTATAAGGTCAAGTTTGTGATTTTAAGGTATGAGGTGAATGGAAAGCATGAAGATGTTATCGAAGATCCAATGATTGAGAAGAGGAAGTGAATTTGAAGGATAAGTAAAATATCCTTGTGAAGTAGAAAAGCTATATTCGATTGAGAAGGATCAAGTACAAGCCAAAATAGAGATATGTAATCAGAAATTTAGTTGCATTTAAATTAGGTCATCTCATTGTTACTCTCTAACCATTGTAGTAGTGATCTAAATCTCTTAACAGAGTTGGCTTAACAACTATTTGCAAATCCTCTAACAAGGTGTCAATTCTATTACAAAGACCTCTAACAAGGCCACTACTAATAGGGTGATTAAATCCTTTAATAGAGTCACACCTAACAGTGTATTTTTTAACCTTTGATAGGGTTGGCTCCTAATAGGGCTCACTTCAGAAGAGTGAAAATAGTAACTAGTTGCAATTGGTGGTTTTTCCCAAATTGGGTTTTCACGTTAAATATTGGTGTCAAATGTGTTCAATCTATCTTCTTTTATGTGTTTGCAACTAAGTTAAAGTAATGGTAATAATAGATATCATTTAAAGTTTATATGTCAAGCATTTACCAAGTTACAACATTCTATATGTGTTTACCAAGCTTTAGCAATATTTAGTTTTTAATTTTCACTTTGTACTGACATCTAAGGGATCTAGGATTTATTTTGGTAGTAATTGAATCACCCCTCCCCTCTTAGCTACTCCTTTTATAATTCAAACAAATCTTGGAGCTATAAGGAAAGTGAAGAATACATGATCTAAGTTTGGATCTTTGTTAGTTTATATATTTTTCTATGTACAAAGTTCATTTCTTACCATCGACATAGTAGAATGGGATAGAAGTAGGCCAACTATGGAGAAAATAAATGATTTGATAACTTAGCTAGGAGAAAATTTTGAGGCAATTATGGATAACCATTTTGAGGAATTCAAAAATAAAATGAGAAATTGTATGTGGATTCCTAAATCCATTGTAGATAAATATTATGATAATATATGTTTCATAGTAGACATAGATTGTGTTTATGCCCTAACTTTACTACTTAGAGTTTTGTGGTTAAGACTAATGCCTTATGAAGTAAATGTTGATGAAGTCACCACAATAGTAACTACACTTTTATTAGAAGATATTGATGGGAATGTCGAGCCATTTGAGACATATGAGATAATAAAGGCTCAAATAAATTCAGAAGCGAGTCTAATAAAGGTAAGAAAATAACAAAGGAAATTAAAGGTCTTGAGGGCAAAGATGATGAAGAAAAAGAATCTGAAAATATAGCTGAAGCCAAAGAATGTAAAGGCAAAGAGCTAGCTATTACCAAGCCCAAGACAACAAAGAACACGGAAATAATAATTGTTGATCTAAAGGTGAAAGAATATCTCAAGATAGGTGTGCAAAAAGTTGTCACACACGAAGAGCAAAAAAGTAGAATAATAATGAGATCAAAGACAACTTAGCCCCCTAGTTATCAAACCAAAAGAAAGTCCAACAAAGAGAAAATTGACCAGTTCACCAGAGTAGAACTTACCTAAGAGGCTAAAGAGGAAAGTAGTTATACCACAAGAGGAAGAAGATGATGAAGAAACAAAGTTTGACGATCTGAGAAAATTTTAGATTATGTTGAGACCAGCTTATATGATTGTAGATAAGGTATGTCAAGATATTTGTAAATTAGCAAGTTTGATTGGATTCAAAGAAACCAATTTTGATTCCTTAAATAAATAAGATCAAGAAGAAATTGAAAAATCTTTGATAGAAATGATGATACAATTAAAATTTACACTTATAGAGTTAGGTCAGGGCATTCCACAAAACTTATATAATAAAATTGATGCTAAGTGGAAGTGGGCATTATCCACTGAAAGACAGATTAGGGAGACCACTTTATCACAAACAATGTCAGATTTAGGAAAGACACATATATCTATTGAACTAAAAGATTTTGTGAAAAACTTTATGCCTAAGGAGAGGGCTTATAAAATTTTGATGAATAAAGCTCACTGGATTGAACAAGAGAGCATAAATATATGGGAATAATTTTATTTTCTTATTCCATCAGCTAATAAGGAGTTGAGGAAGGAGAAGAACAAGGTGAAGAAGTTAAGGAAGAAGAGGATGACACAAAAAATGTTGCAAAACTTGCAAAAGAAATCAAGAAATTAGTAGAAGTTTATGAACAACAATATCTTCTCACAATTGAGGACATTTCTAATTCATTTCCAAAGACTAGAATGTGTTGATAGAAGAAGACTTGAATTTTTTTTAACCGGATACATCTTTACTATGCACTAATCTAGTATTATTACAAATCAAGAATTATCCAAGGATTAAAGGTGCCAAAACCAATAATCTTGATGTTACATTAATTCCTATTAAAACAAGTGTCTAAAAGAAGGAAAGGTTATAATTATGCTTCCAAAATTCACTTGTATCCTAATGGGCCATACAATTAAGAAGGTTGAAGAAGAGAGGGAAAACAAAATGGTAACAAAATGGTCAAAGAAGTCAAGAAACTCAAAGAACAAGAGGCTACCAAATCTCTTATACAACTATGGAGTGCTCAGTCGACTGAGGTTCTAAGTGTTACACTTGAATAATAGGTTATGTCTCCTTAATAGGAGCATACACATGTATATAGATTGATTGAAAAGGGTAACCAATTACATCTATCACTACCCAGTGATACAAGTCATTTATCTCAAATAATAGCACAATCAGATGACCTAAAAGAGGAGTCAATAATTCTAGATGAGGTAATCACTTTACCCATGTGTGACTTAAATAATTTGACGTTGGAACAAATGCAAGAGTTGCAAACTTTGCTGAGTGGTAAGGAAAAGAAAGAACAACTCAAAAGAGAGCAAAAAAATAAGTAGATATTACATAATATTAAAGACATTTTTGTTGATGGATTTGAAATCGTTGATGTTAATATTTAACATCCAATTTTAGATCATTTGGTGTATATAGTTGAACAATTTCACAAAGATGATATTAGACCAATGATAAATTAATGCAATGGTTTGAGACAAAGTTTGAGCACAAATTTTTTGATAAAGTCTCTAGGGAACTTGTACATAAACAAATAAACATTTCTAATCTAGTCACATAGATGGAAACAATTTTATAGACTATTCATTCTTTATATAAGAAAATTTGTGATGTTGAATTCTTCATAGTGGGGAATCAACAATCAATTGATATAATTTAGGCAAATATGAAGGCATTTCCACATTCTTTGGGCAAGGACACAAGTTTAAGCTTGCCTTCATATAATAAGTTGACATTTGATCAATAGAGGTTAGCCAAGTTACTAGCTAGAGACAATGGTATGAGGATCAAATTGATTTATATTAAATTTGTGTTATTTTCACATTTGGAGATTATTCAAAAGAATTTGTCTACAAATATGATTATATTGAAGAAAGACACACATATTTCAAATGTTGAGAGCTTAACTAATTTAGCTATTGAGCTAGAGATTCAAATTCAAGTCATGGAATCTACAAGAGATAGATGGAATAAATGACTTGAAGAAATTTTGGCCACTCAACAAACATTTTTTGACAAGTAAAAGATAGCCCCAGCAAACCCCATGCTATAAGTGACAAAAAGGGGGGAAATATAGTAAGAAATATATCAAGAGGAAATAAAGGAAGAAATGTCTAGAAATAAAAAGGGGGAATATCCACATGATAGATAAGGGCAATATAGAATATAATAAAAATTAGAGACAAAATCATCAGATAAAATAACATCAAAGACTTCAGAGATTCTAGACATGTACATATTGTATAGCAAAGATTAAATTTTTTGTAGAATGGATTACAATCTCAGGGGGAGTATTACTTTTACATGCAAAGTTATGTCATGACAAAGTGTTTTTCCACTAATGTCAAAGGGGGATATTGTTGATCTCTAAGCCTAAGTTGCCTATTAGTGTCTAACAAATTAGTCATTTCTAAAGCAATGCTAGATGGCCATCACTACGCTTGAGACATCTAGAGAAGGTCGAGCTGCACAAGATGTGTTTATTTGTCAACACATGTCGAGAAAGCATACAAGTCAAGTAATTTAGTTGACATTGAGAAAGAAAGGAGTTAGTTATTGTCATGTGATAGAATATATTAAGTTTTTAGAAGTCGAGTGACAGCACATGAATGCTAGTTATGACTGAGTGTTACAACATTCAAGTGCCAAGTAAACTAGTATTGACATATAAGTCTTTAATTGCAAAAATACTTATGTAAATCATTCTAGATGACCTCTACACAACATTTAAGGATCAAAGAGATAATTAAGGAGGAAATTATGCATTTTGTCAGATGGTATTAGTCCCTAGGCAAGTAGAGTAGCCAATTAGAAAATCAGAATGGAAAATGAAAAAATGATGAAATATGGATCACTGATCCTAATCTAGAACCTTCAAGGATTTTATATTTTAGAGGGGGAGAAATAGGATCAATAAAATGAAAGAAAAACATATAGAGAACTGTATATGAAAATGGAAGCAAAGTGAAGGAGAAAATTAGCTAAGTATAGAGAGAAGGAAGGATAAGTCTAAAAGTAAATTCAAATAGTGCAACCAGAGTAGTGAAGGAAAGAACAAAGATATCCAATAAGGAGATCAAATTGAGACTTTGAAGAGAAGAGACTCATAATTAGCTTTCAGACCAAATCAAAGTTTCAAGTATTGAATCAATTTTAACATATTGACTTAGGGTAAATATCTTAATAGAGTGGTTCTAACATACTTATTTCAAATCTTCTAATAGAGTCCTTACTTAATTATAAGTATAAAATCCTTTAATAGGGTTAGACCTAATAGTCTTAAACATATTTGATAGAGAAGACCCCTCATAGGGTAGATCATCTAATATGGTCAAATTGTAACCCTAATAGGTTAACTTTGTTGTTGCAACAATGAAGATTTGTGGGTTTCATCCCCACCCCATTTTTACCTTCATATTGAAGTGTTTTTGGGTAACCAAAATCATTGTGTTATGTGTTGATGATTTTCATGGATGCTATTCTTAGATAGATTTTATTTTAGCATTGCATATTTATATTTATATGGTATAAGATATGAGATATGAGATGGATTAGGTGTGAATTGTTTTATAAGTTAAAAACATTATAGATCCTGATTCAAACCCACCCCCCCTAGTATCTTGTTTCCCATCAAGATTTGTAACATTTTCAAGTTAACAAAATATGGTGTTATGTGTTGCATTTGTTTATAGTTGTGTTTATTGTTTATCTTAATTGCTTTAGTTTCATATGAAAGTTATAAGATTGTTAATGATATCCATAATTGGGAAAATTTTTGTGGAATACTAATTCATCCCCCCTCCTCTCAATATTTCCTATTTCTAACATAAATGTGTAGTGGGAAATGTAAATCAAGGATATAAAACCTAAGTTCACCACATAACCAACTTACATGTGCAAGTGTGTTATATAGAAGGGTGGGGGGGAATAAGGAAGAGAAACCATTCAATCCCAATTCTAGAGGACTATATGTAGAGAGATTAATATTAATCAAGTGAACAAGGAGCACTAATGAAAACTAGACCTAGGGAGAAGAGAGGAAAGATATATAATTCATTAATGATGCTTAATGTGTGTTTGTAATCTAGATGTAAGATATATAGATATGTTAAAATGAAAAAGGGGAAGAATGAACTCACATTTGAAATATGTTTTTTACTTATTTTTATTGTTGAAATAAGAGGGAATCTTCAAATATGGGCCTGAAACAATCCAATAGATGAAACCCAAAAATATTTTGACAATCTATCAGGGGCAAACTAGAGCATCAGGGGTGCAGTGTGATCTTGATTCACTATGTTTAATGTTGATTTAGATTTCAAAGTTTAAAAGAAATTCAAAAAGGGTACTTTGATCTACAACGTAATTATCAATTTGATATTTGTAACATGCAATAAAATGAGATTTCTTTTATTGATGGGGAGTTTTCCTTAAGCAAACCCTAGTTTAGGAATTAACCTTGAATTGAAATAATTGAAATAGCATGAATCTAAAGTAAATGTAAAAAATTACCTTACAAAGTTGTATCTCTTGAATCGAATGAAATGTACTTGACTTCACCAATAGATTTAGATAAATAATATGAAGACGAATAAATGTAGAAGATGCATCAAAGGATCTTGAATAGATTGAAGGATTTCTAGAAGATAAACTCCTCCAATTACTTGAGTGCTTGAATCCTTGATCTTTAATAAAGGAATGCTTGAATGAATGCTTGAAGACTTGAAAATTGAATGTCTAAAAGATAGACCTTGTGGATGCAATTTCTTGTTATGATTGTGGATGCTTGAATATGAAAAATAGAGCAAATAGAAGGGTTTAGATAGAGCTATGAATTTACTAACTCTCATAGGTCAATTGCCTTATAAGTTAACACTTGAACATCCCAAAACTGTTAGAATTCTTTTTAGAATAACTGAGAGGTGGGGTGAATTAGTTATTCAAGGTCCAATAATGTCTAATACAAATTTTTTAATAAAACGGGGGTGAATTAGAAGTACTATCCTTTTCACTTTCTTGTTAAATCCTTAATTGAAATTATCATGCATGCAATTAAACATTAAACAATCATGAAAAGTAAACACGTATAACCTCATAACACAAAGGATTTTGATGACCCAGAAACCCTCCAAGAATAAGAAGGTAAAACTGGGGTGGGGATGATACCCACAAAGTTACTGCGTAATAGATTTCAACCACTTCTGATGGTTTGCCCTGTTAAAGGCCTACCCTGTTAAAGGCTTTACTCACTATCAAATGTGACCCTCTTAAAGGATTTTTACACCTTGTTAGGAGTGTGCCCTGTTTAAGGACTTAAAAGCATTCAACTTAGAATGCCACCCTGTTAAAGGATTTACATAGAGTTGTTAGGCCCACCCAAGTCCATGGTCTATAGTCACCTTCTCAAAAGAATCTTTTATCCCTCTCTAAGGATCTCCTATCCTTCTCCTAAGGATCTCTTATCCTTCTCCTGGGGATCTTCTATCCTTTTCCTGAGGCTTATCCACCTAGCTGTTAAGCTAACCTAGTAATGTAGGATTTCAATGTATAATACAATGATAAGA
Source organism: Cupressus sempervirens (assembly GCA_028749045.1). Lineage (NCBI taxonomy): Eukaryota > Viridiplantae > Streptophyta > Pinopsida > Cupressales > Cupressaceae > Cupressus > Cupressus sempervirens. Next base: position 829,315,761 of record CM053786.1, read on the forward strand.
AAGTATTAGAAAGGTTTTGACCTGATAAAGATTGCAACTCTAACCTTGCAGATTTCAGATCACTCTCCAGTTCTTTTCTTTGCTTTGCTTTTCTTCCTTGCAATGCTGATAGCTTGTCCACCCTTCAAGATCTGTCTCCTTGAGTTCTTCCACTCATTATGCCAATGTACTCTATGGTCACTTGATCAACTCAGAGTCTTGATGCTCTGTGCTTACTCCTTACTGTGTCCTCTTCTTGACACTTCACACTAGTCTTCTCTTGGCTTCTTCACACGACCACACTTATGACCAAATCACTCTCTCCCATTTGATCTCTGACCTGTAACTCCTTATAAAGAAGTTATGTTCTTCATTTACCACTCAATTCTTCCTACTTATCAATTTGAATTGATTTTCGAAATTGTTTTCCCTCCAAACTACTTCTTCTAGAAAATCCATCAGTATTCGTCTTGAATTGGTTTGGATGGTTTACATAAAATCCTGTGACATCTACTCATCATCCTTATCATCCAACTAATTCAAAAAATTCAATGTAACAACCTTATCATTACTAATCTGGAAAATCTTTTGAATTAATAGATAATGCACAACTTGGCATCATTGGTTTACTGATGCTTGACACTATCTAGTTTTCGATTGCTCGGCATCCTTTGTAGTTTCTGCTTTACTCAACACCTGAAGCTTTCCTATATTGCTTGGCTTCTACTATTTTCTTGAATCACACAGCTTCTATTTACTTTGTAGTGCTCAGCTCCTATTGGATCCTGAGTTACTCGGCACATGTTGAATTCTATATAGCTTGGCATATGAACATCTCTGTTACTCGGCATATACAATTTTTTGGATCACTTGGTACCTAAATAATTCTTCATTTTCTTGGCATCCACTACCTTTTTCTAATGCTTAGCACTTGAAGGATTGCTCGGCACACACTAAAGTTGAACTTACTCAGCTTTAACTAGCTTGCTCGGCACTCACAAATGAACTTAGTCAGGTTCTACAAATGACTTAGTTAAATCTTACATCTTTGATGTGTCTTAGTGTATCCATTCCCTATGTCTTAGAGTATGTCATCAATACACTATTTCATCAATGGCTTACCTAATCCTTATACTTCATTACAACATCATAACTTCAACCTTTCTCTAGGTACTCTAGTTATATCTTATTGATTACCACCTCCTTGCTAATCAACCAATTGATAGTATTTGGATTACTTAAGCAATTTTCATTCCTACAAGTAGCAAGTTTGACATCAATAGATAAAAAATGATTAAAAGCATTCTTTACCAATTCCATCATTCTTCATTCAAAGATCTTTTCAATCATTTCCAACAAAAACACAGGACCAAAATAAGGCCTCATTAGGGGCTCATTTCACTCTTGATTGACCCATGAGGGGTACAATGTGACTCTAAAGCATCAAGGGTGCATTGCACTCAATGATTGTTAGGTGGAAAAACCCTAGGGACAATTGGGGACCCTAAAAAGGGTCTCAAAATTCTAAAATCATGTCCAGACTCCAAGGAAACTCTATTTTGGTACCAAGAGTAATTCCAAGAAGAAATGTGGATGGAAAGGAAGGACCTAGGGGAGATAGATCCTACCTTGAGCTTAACATCATGAAAATTGGAGATTTAAAGAGAATCTATTAGGTTTGACCTCAATTCCACCTAGGTGAAAGGACAAAAAAGGGAGAGATGGAGATTGATGATCTCAAATTAAATATGCTCTAAACCTTCATTATGTTGGTGTTTTAAAACTATTGAACAAAAAAATTCTCAATACCAAATTGATATTACTCACACAACCTAAGCATTAGCTAGTTCCTATTAATAATTACATGTGCAAACCATTTAGACCAAACTTCAATAAAACCAAGGATGGTTTTCTACTCTTTAGGCTCTGCAAATCTAGGGTGGGTATACCCAAGTGATGATTCAAGGCTAGATGCTACTGTATGAGAATTATTTTAGTTTCAATCTGATTCTCATCTCATATCCTTACACACATGCATGATTTTGACATTTTGGATAAACCACATCCCATATAGCAGATTTGGTCACAACTCTTCTAAAGATTTACAAGTATTCCTAGTAATAGTGGCTAAATAACTTGATCAATGCCTATTCCATTGGGATTCAAAGCCTACTCAAATTTTTAGATCTAATTTGTTGCATTACAACAAATATTATTAGCAATTCGTACTGGAATTCATACTTAAAAACATCCTTTCTATTACCATAACAATCCCATCAGATTCATCAAAGCCTTTATTTAATTCATTGAATTAATAGCAATAATGAATTGACATACAACCTAAATGAATTGCATTCAATTGAACAAGCTTTGCTCATACAATCTCACAATAACTAGGTAATAGCAAAGGAGACAAAATTCAATAAGAACTAATATGGGGACAGCTTAAAACTTGTATTAATTTTCCTTGAAAATTGTATACAATTGTAGTAAACTTAGAATGACCTTAGAAAGGAACACAAAGATAATTCCACATTAATGTATTCTTAGAAAATGTATAGAGAAGATACATCATAAAGTTTTTTGAAATTAGTGAACCGAAAACAACCTAAGTGTAAAACTAAAAAGCACTAGAAATTGGACCCTTCTCTAGCCCTGCAATCTCACTTATATAATGCGAGATGCAACAAGCTTTAGGCATAGAGAACTAACAACTATCCTAAACAAAAGATAGTTACAAGAAGCTGCCATAAAAAGACAAAAATGTGTGTAACAGAGAAACTTATACATCAAACATTCCTTTGGTAGGCCCCTTTCTGTTATAATTCCTAGAATGATAAAAACACCATGATTTGATTCTTCTATCATTCTCATTCCTCAGAGTAAGTGGCTATCAAGCTTCAAAGTGACGAGTCATCATCAGCTACCTACAAATTCACTTTAATGTGGGGATTCTGTTTGTCTTCACAATCGACTGTAAAGGTAACAGTCACTTCAGCATCATCTTCTACCCTGTTACCTTCTGCCATCTATTCTATAGTCATGAATTTTTCCTTCCATTCATTGTAGGCAGTATCATCAGGCCAACCAAAATTTAGGACCTCTCTTTGTACAATTATCAAAGAATTTCCAAATGCCTCTATATAAAAAAAATCTTTTCTAATGGTGCTATAGAATATCTAAAATTTAATCAACTCCTCATTGGTCATAGCCCATAATAAGTGCCTCATTTCATTTATGACATTATTCATCCTTTCACAAAAAATCTCATCCAACTCCTTTTTCCACTCATCTTTTTCCTTTACTTTATCGACAGTTTTTAGAGCACTAGGGAATAAATGAAATATTTCAACTATGTACTTGGAAAAACAAATTGTCACTCTTTTCTAAAAAGAATCCCATTTTTTTTATCAAAACCTTCAAATTTAGTCAAAAAATAAAAAATCTTCTCTATTTGATGAAAAGGCAATTGGATGATAGATATGCACATAGCAGTGATATCATTATTTCTTTCTGTCCACTTTTATACAAGAGGTTTGAATTTAAACTCATATCTTTTCAATTAATCTCTTGTTTTTGCAGTCCTTGCCAATTAATCAAAGAATACTAGCTACTCAATTCTATCTATCAAATACAGTATACCCTACCTTATTTTCTTTTCATATTGATTATTCAATTCTACATGCAATGCATACAATTTATTCTTTTCTTCTTCAAAATCTTATGTTGTATAGAATTGTAGCCTTTTAGGGGTGTCTGGTATCTCAATAATTGGGGTTGACTTAAAGGGTTCAATAGGTGGCTTGGGGGAGGGTATACAATCTTGGGTCTACTAGACTCTCCTACTTTTCTTTTCCCAAGTTGCTTCTCCATTTGAGATACTTGGTTTTCCAATGATTGTATCTGTTTACCCCTATCCTCATATACTTTCAAAACTTCCTCAAATCTAGCATTGAGTTGTGTAAACCTATCATCTTCCTATCTAGACACCATAGTGCCAAATTTCATCATCTTTGAAGCCTTCCAAAAATCTTTTTATTGCCAACCTCACTAGCCTTGAATACTGTTAGTGCACCAGTATGCTTTGCAATGGAGATTTCCTACGTTTTGGCTATGTCAATTTTTTCAATTGACCAAATTACTAGGACTTGGTGGTCATCACTGAACTTTACTCCCTTGTGGGCTTGCAATACTTCTTCCTTAGTTTTATACTGTACATTATTTTCTTTTCTTATTGAATAAAAAATCATTGCATTGGTTATATCCCATTTTGGCAAAATGAGGACCCCTGATTGCTTAACTAATTGCCTCTTGGTCTCAAGTGTAAATTGGGAAAAATCACTCAAAAAATTAGATTTTACCTCCTCCTTGATAACAGAGTTTGGTTTATCAAGTTGCTCTACTTTTATTTTTCAACATGTTTTAAAAAAATTTCTTGTATTTAATATCCACAAAAATTGTGCAAAAGCTCTAGATTTGACAAAATTTTCATCATTAATAAATTTTTTAGAAGCTTGAGAAACAATTGGATCTATCTCCCTACCTTCATTGTATGCAATTGTAAGGTCCAAGGTAGGTACAAGAGGTTCTTGAGGTACTCCACTCTCCAAATCTGTGGTAGTAACAATAACATCCCCTTCTTCACCAATCTGTCTTAGCTACTCCCTTAAAGATGTTTCATCATCTATTTGAATAGGGGTTTGTCTTGGGGAGTATTGTTCTACATGGGAGGAAGATCCTTGCTCCAACTTCTATCTCTTTGGGGTACTAGCTGCAGATGGGCTATCTGGCCTTGGTCTTTCCTTAGGAGGAGCTTGTTGTACATGTTGTACCATCACATATCTTGCCATTTTTTTCAAAGTATATTGACCTAGAGCTACTATGTTTCTACTATTTATTCTTCTATGTACTTCTGTATCCCTATTTAGAAAGGTTTTAACATATGTAGCTTTTTTCTCATTCATTATTTGCATGATTATAGAAAAATTATTCATCAAGACCTGCATTTTGGCTCCCCAATATTTTTTATCTTTCAAGGGATCATAGGAAGAGTCAAAAGAATTGATGAATTCCAAATTTTTACTAAACACTATCCATTTTTATTTCCTTAATTCTTGTTCTTGTAAAGAGAAAATGTTTCTAATAATGTCTTCAGGAAAATATACCTATTGTACCATGCGGGCAGCTTTTGTCCTTTCTCTTAAAAGATCATAAAAACCTTTTGGATCAATAAATTTTGCATGGGACTCTGCCATGTTATACTTATCCAGAAATAAATTGAGGTGTTTCCATCACTTTCTTACAAAAACAAAATTATATACTATAGTAACAACTGGGAAACAAGTACCTTTCTTGGGCAAGTCTCTTTCATCAATGGTCCCAATCTGCCATAACAACTCTGCTATCCCTATCTTTAGAGGCACATGGAATGGCAAGACATGAGGCTTCCCCAAAAAGCCATATACTCTAATCACTATTGAAATATTATATGGGATTATATCCCCCTAGTTATGACTAACCAAAAGCCCTTTTGCATGGTCCTTGGGTCTAACCAATTCTAGCAGCGATTATGGAATCCTAGGGCTATCTCATCTCAAGAGCAATCTAAGATTGGATGAAAAATATCTATCAAACCTCACAAAATTGGCATCTCTAGCCTCTAAGGTCATTTCAACACTCTATAGCTGAACTGGATTCTTCTCTCCATCTTTGGTTACTACCAACTCTATACCCTTAGAGAAGTAGGTAACTCCCTTATAAAAATATACATGAATGAGCAATGAGTACCAACAAAATGGTTTGTTTACTTTCCCTTGGGATATCCCCACCAAACCATTGTGAATTTCTCATGCAAGGAAATTGGCAAAATCAAGAATAGTGCTCATCCCAAATTATAGAATCTGAGCCATGATAAGAACAATTGAGCTTGGGATTTGTTTTGCTTCATCCATCCCAAAAATCTTACAAAGAGAAAAACATAATGCTTGAGCCCTAAGATTAAAATGTCTTCTCATTAAAGCCTTTGGGATGCTAGTAGTAATCATAGGTAGTGTCCCAATGTTGGCAGCATGCTCTTGCAATGGCCCTATCATTAAGTATATCCTATGTGCATCATACCTTGCTTGAAAGTCATCCATATCAATGATTTCATGCAGGTTTAAATTGAAAACTTCACTAATCAATTTAGGGTAAACCTTAAAAAGATTTAATCTAGCATGGTTCTTTACCCACCCCATAATAGGATCATACTTCTTAGCCAGATCAGTCAGTAGATCACTATCAAAGAAAATAACAAGGACTATTAATTTTCCAATGTCAAACTCCTAGACATTGCTCATAGGGGTGTCAAGTTTTCATTCTAAAAACCATTTCTTAAACAACTCTAATCCTCCCATAGAGACCTGGGTGTCTCTTACCCAGTTAGCCCTATCATAAAAATTCTCTACTATAGCTACCCTAGGGTTCTTTGGGATGAGCTCTCTCCCCTTAGTTATTTCATTCATTGATAGTGGGAATTGTTCAAGGAAATCATCATGCACAACCCTCTTAAGATAATTAGTTTGTCTTGAGAATTCCTTTTGTGGAGGCATTTTCTATGATTTTTAAATTTTTACAACACAAAATTCTCACTATTTAGAAGTCATAGAGCACTTACCCGTGAAATCATGCTTCTTATCTATAGAATCTTTGTTGTAATTTGACTAAATTTCTCTGCAAAATTCTATGCCCTAGCTCCAAAAGTTCTATGTGCTCTGATAACCATTTGTAATTTTGTGGTTCAATAATGGTGAGATCATGAATTATATCCGGGTATGGAAATCACACGAATGAATTCTAAACCATATTAACTTCTAGTAGCCACTATTCTCAAGTTGCAATCAAATTTGACTCTTATCCATCAATTTCATTAGATCAGATGGCTTTAATTCAGAAAAGAAACAAGCTTTATGACTTTAAAAACACAGCCACATGTTTGCATGGTGCTTACCCGCATTGTTTAAATTTCTTGTAAGTTCTTAATGTGGGAAAGTGCCCTTCATTGATCAAACCAAGATCAACGATGGATCAAAATCTTTGTCTTTTATGGTTCCATCACCCAATTTGACCAATAGAATAATGTCTTTTAACCTTCGTGCTCTACAAAATATGACTGCCATATTTATTATTAGAGTTTTTGTGCCCATGATATCATCACTTCCAGCTAGGCACATGTGTCATATTCAACCAATGAATGCACTTGAATCTTTATAGACTTACAACATGGCATTACTCAGCAATCTCCCCAGAACTTCGTCCCACTTGGCCATGTGGCGCAAAGGTGCAGGCTCGCATTTCTTATCTCTTGAGTAGTTTCGTAATGAGGGCATGTGCTAACCACTCATCTTTGAAAGATCTATAGTTGATAAAGCTTCCACCCTTTTTGACCAACAAAACCTTTTACTAGCCCAACTAGCATTACACATTAGCATTTTCCTCATAGCCTGACACAACATAGCATGTACCTTTCATGCATGGTCCCACCTTGCTATGTGTCATCATAGCACTTTTCCAAATTATTTAAAAATTGAGCAACTTCATAAAGTGATTAAGCATTGACCATGGATCTTATATAGATCAACGATCATGAAATCATGCATGTTTATAATATCGAGTTAGCTGAAATGACCAATGAGATACTTCTTTTTAGTCCAATTCACCTGACAACTGCCATGAAAGACATATCACTGTCACCTTCTAAAAAGGTGGGCCTATGATGCCATGTGTCACAATGGTACATGCTTGTATTGCTTAAGATTCTTATATTTTCTTAATGTGGGCAAGCACAATCTATTGATTAAGACAAGATCAATGGTGCCTCAAAATTTGCGGCAGCCTAAAATTTTAATGTGAGTGAGGGATAAATGTCATTAAGGCACATGCCTACTTTGTTTAAAGACCTTGCATTTCATCATTGTGGGGTTGCACCATCCGTTGATCTATGAGAGATCAATGGCTGGACCAAAAGGTATTGCAAATGATATTTTTTAATAAAATATCTCGAGAAAACTATGAAAAAAGAAAGGTTAATAAATATTTATCAAATTTTAATGAAATCATCCTTGCATAAGCCCAACCTTAGAGTAAATGTGTCCCACCTAAAAATTTTAAAATAGCACTTTCCAAAAGTATTTTAAAAAACTAGAGTAAAACAAGATAAGGCACTAGGGTTTCTTTTTATAAACTTTACCCAGGGGTTGACCTAATTTCAAAATTTTCAAGGCATATACTTAGGATTTTTACTACTAAATGCACACAATAGGAATGGTAAAAAACCAAGCCAACAGTGGCTCTATCTGGGGACACTGAATTCTTTGGATTCAAATGAGGGCTTAGAATTTTTGGGAGAAGTATACTAGAAAGCAAAAAAACTTAAAACTAACAACTCTAAGAGAGCAACAACCACAAGGAAAAACAAAAATATATAGGAACCTATACACAGACCAAAGCATTTACAAAAATGTACACAAAAACCCTAAACTATTATTCATGGAAAAAAAATATTTTAGTAGAAATACCTTTTCAAGAACTGTCAATGAACTAGTAGTTCCAGAATGTTGTCTGACAAATCCTTAAGAATATATGAGTGTCCTCCCCATGTGCTTTCAATCAAATAGGGACCTAACCATATAGGATCAAATTTCCCATGTTTTCCTTTATCTTCAATTTTCACATTCCACATGAGGACTAAATCTCCATTTTCAAACTTTTTGCTTACAGTCCTTTTGTCATCTAATGTCTTAACTTGTAATTGCAACCTCTGATTCTTGAGAGATGCTTCTCTTCTAGTTTCTACTAATCCTACCAACTCATCCATCCTTTCTTGCATGTCATCAATGATATCCTCATCATACATTTGAATATAGTTATATAAGCTCATTATATTATTCTGAGGCATCCTTGTCTGAATTCTATATACCATATCAAATAGGGCTACTCCAATGGCTTTCTTTATAGTCACCCTGTCAGCCCATATTGCTAACTGCAACTTGAAATCCCATGTCTTCTTGTTATCATCCAAGGTCCTCTTAATGACTTTTAACAAGCTTTTATTTTTGGATTCTGCTTGCTCATTTCCTTGTGGATGATATGGGGAGGATGTTGATCTGGCAATCCCATATTTGTCATAGAACTGTATGAATTCCTTAGACTTTAAACACATTGCATTATCTATTATAATTCTCTGAGGGAAACCAAATCTAGAAATAACATTACTTAGCAAGAAATTGTTGACAACTTTACTAGTTGCATTTCTTGTAGGGGTAGCTTCTACCCACTTTGTAAAATAATTAGTAGCAACTAGAAACTAGAAATGGCCAGTACCAGATTTAGGAGAAATCTCACCTATGAAGTCCATACCCCATTTCTGAAATGGTGCTTGAACCTCAATTGGTTTTAATGGGGTATTACCTGAGAATTTTAGTTTTCCAGAAAACTTTTGACATGCATCACATTTCCTAACCATGATCTGAGCATCTTTAAAAAGGTCTGGCCACCAAAATCTATCTCTCATTACCGTGTGTGCAGTAATCTTGGCCATATAATGTCCCCCACACACTCCAACATGCATTTCACTCAGGACTTCTTTAGCTTTTTCTTGATCAACACATTTTAATAACACTCTCTCAAAATTTCTTCACCACAAACTACCCTTGACAATTATGTACCTGATGGCTTGTAGTTTAGTACTCCTATTTTTATTTTCAATCAAATGGGAAGGAGCTCCCATGTGTTGAAGATAATGGATAACATTAGCATACCAATCACAATGATCCATATCACATAATTCAGATCTGAGATCATCAACTACAATATTTATCTGATTAGCATCCAGATTAGATTGAGCCATAAGATTAGCCAAACCTTGACCTCTTACCAATTTAGTTATTTGTATTTCAATCTTAAATTCTTGGATCCTATTGATCCATCTACATCTTCTACCTGATACTTCTTGTTGAGAGAAAATGTCCTTAACAGCAGTACTGAGCACAAATGCAGTGACAATAGCACCTACCAAATAATATCTAAAAGCCTTAACAACTTTTACCAGAGCATATTCTTATTTTTCATTTATCTCATACTTTAATTCAGTAGGCTACAGTGACTTACTAAAAAAAGCAATGGGTTGTTCATATCCTTCCTCATTCTTTTACAACAAAACTGTAGCTACAGTGTGGAAAGATGCAAAAGAAAATATGTGCATTGGCTTAGTGTAATTAGTGGTCCTTAGGACTTGGGCATTCTTTATGGTAGTTCTAATATCCTAAAATTCTAGTGAAGGTTCACCATCCCAATTAATAGTAGCTCCTTTCTTAAGCATTTTAGAAATAGGTCTACTAATCTCAGCAAAGTTAGTGACAAACCTTCTTAAAAAATTAACTTGCCCAAAGAAAGATTGTATTCCTTTCACATTATTTGGCTTAAGGACCTTATCAATCGTCGCTACTCTTTTAGGATCTATTTTTAGTACATCCTTTGATACTATATGTCCCAATAATTTTCCTTTAGTTACCCCAAATGTACATTTCTTAAGGTTTAATGATACTCCATATTCCAAGGCTTTGATAAATATCTTCTCCAAGTGCCTACAATGGTCTTCAACCTTTTAGAATAAGTTGTTAGGTCATCCTAGTATAAAACCATGAACTTATTGATGTATTCACGGAAAGCCACATCCATGGCTCTTTGAAAAGTGGCACCAGCATTAATCAATCCAAAAGGCATTCTAACATATACATAAGTTCCCCAAGGAGTTGTAAATGTTGTCTTAAATTTCTGTTCTTCTTTTACAAAGACTTAGTTATATCTTGAGAACCCATCCATCATAGGCATAAGTTTAGACCTAATTACTTGTTGCAACATAGCTTCCAAGTTTGGTAACCCATAATTATCTTTTAGGGAAGCAATGTTCAATTTTCTAAAATCTACACATAGTCTGATATCTCCATTCTTTTTCCTGATAGGTACTAAATTAGAGACCCAAGTGGAATGTTTGATAGGTTTAATTATTCCCCCATCCCTTAACTTCATTAATTCCTCTTGCATTTTTGGGGCTAGAGTGGGATTAACTGGTCTCTGTTTCTACCTAAAAGGTTTTACATTTTCCTTCAAAGGTATGATGTGTTGAAAAAGATCTTCTCTATAAGCTTTTAGGCCATCATATGACCAAGCAAAGACGTGTCTATATTTTCTCAATAATTCAATCAAAGGCTTTCTAATCTTCGCTGACAAATTTTGGCCAATCTAAACTTTCTTAGGGGCCTTAGTAGTACCCAAATTTATCTCTTCTAGCTCTTGAGGTTTACAATCTTTAGCAGCAAGCCTTACCCTATATTGGTTATCAAACATGCTCTCCAAAACAAGCAAACTTTTAGGTACTTTATTAGTTTTTAATTGTATAACCTCTTGATAAAAAATTGTTTCCTTCCAATCTATGGTTTGAACCAAATCACTACAATCCAAATCTTGTCCATGGTATTTATCTTCATTTAGCAAGAAATTCACAATGTCTTTGTCATCTTCAAAGACTTGCAAATGTTCAATATTGTCAGGTATTGATGGCCTATTTTGAACCTCAATCTATGAAATTCTTGCAAATGATATCTGTTGGGGTTTAATTGCTACATTTTCTAATAAATTGACCATCTTATTTTGAGTTTTATCTCTCCATGATATACCAAATGCATCAAAAATTCAATCTGATCCCAAACACCATTTCTATACTATTTCAGCCTTTTGTTCTTAGAAGAATATGTTCCCCTTATCTGTGAGATAATCAGTTCAGAATCACCTATAACCTACAACTTTTTAATCTGATGGTGGGTAGAAAATTTCAACCCTAACAACAAGGCTTCATACTTAGCTATATTATTAGTGCATGAAAATTTTAGAGTAAATGAGTACCTAAAAGTGTTTTTCTCAAGAGAAACAAAAACTACCCTTGCCCCTGTACCTTCTTTTGAATTGGCCCCATCAAAGAACATTGTCCATAATATAGGTGATTCCATATAACACTCAACTTCATGTTAAAAAACAATAGGAAATTTCTCAACTTCTTGGATAATTAACTCAGCTCTGAATGCATTCACACCAGTGTCTAAAAAGCAAGTAGCATCTTTGTCAATTTCTTGACCCAAGATATGACTAACTCTTGGTTCTCTATCTACTTTAATAGCCTATCACCTATGTGAAAATTTGTATAAGTTAAGTTACATTGTAGGCTACCTCCCATAGAAACACTCCATTTTCTAAAAAGAAACATTCCATAGTGTGGAGAAATATCAACTACAAGGACTGACATGGTCAATTCTACCTCAGGATATGTGGCTAGGTTAAATGGTAAAGCATTTATAGTACCTATGACTGGGACTTCTCTAGCATCCATACCTCTGCATCTACCTTGTTTAGTATCTACTTGCAACCCTAAGGTTTCCATTACTTTGAAAGGCATGATGGTGTTAGAAGCTCCTAAATCTATCATGCAATTTTTTAGGGTCTTTCCTTTTATAATCAGACTAAGAAAAAATAGGTAAATATCTTCTATGTATGCTACTAATGAATCATCCAAGAATATTTGGGGAATTTGGGACATGATACCACTATCTTCTATTACTAAGGGGTCTACTGAATGGTATTTTTTTCTACATTGTTGTTATTATTTCCTATCCCTCCTAACCATGACAAAGCTTTCCTCTTATGCTCTTCAATTCTAAATAATTCAGACAAGGGTAACTTAATAGTAATTTGTGACAACATGGATATCACGTCAATAGGATCAGACACAGTGGGTTTCACAATTATACCTAGAGTAGGAACCTTTTAAGTAGCAGGGACTACTAATTGCTTGGCATTACCAGATCCTAATCCCTTCTCTTGCACAACTTCTTTTTTTGTCTCATTTACTTGGAATTTCACTTTCTCTTGGGTTCCAACTTCTTAGTTTTGATGTCTTTAACCTTGACTATCTCTACATTAGCCTTCTTGTCCTCATCTTTTAGCTTATATGTAATATTCTTTATGGATATACTAGAAGGATTCCCCACATCATTGTTCATTGTTTTGTTTCTCAAATTGTAATTTCTATGTACTTAGGAGATCATCTCTGCAGTGATCCTATCAATTTCTTCTTTAGAAGGCATTCTCAAATTCACATGACCAACTTCAAAAGATGTAACACATACCTAATCTTCGTCATATCCTTCATTATCTAAGAAGACTTGTTGATGATGTAACTGATAAGAAATTTTCTTATTCTCTATATCATTTTCTATTTCTTCCAATTTAGAATCCATACAATCATTATACATGCTTACCATATTATAGCTTACATCATCATGGCTCTTTTCTTCTTCCTCCTCCTTAGTTTGTAAACTATGATCAGAAGAAAATGACAGAGAAACTACATAATATTCTACAAAATGAGGTGATTGACAAATAATACACCATGGCACATTATCATTCATATTTACTGAACTTCTTTGCAGAGGATCTGGTGTACCCTTATTTTTTATGTTTTGGGTTTGGTTAGGGATTGGCTTACCATCCTTCCATTGGGTGGTATAAGGGTAATTATGTATTCTAGGTTGTCTATTGAAATTGCTATTGTTTGTAGGGGTCTTATCAACAACATTTGGCTTCTGGGTATTGAAACTAGTAGGATTCATCTTTTTTAGCAATTCCAACACTTGAACTATTGTAGGTTCTTCTGGTTTCTTTCTTGTAGGAGTTTTATCAACCTCCCTTTTGTTATTACTCTTGGGATTAAACAACTTTGGATCATCTCTCCTACCAAGCTTACTAGATGCCTTCCTATTATTCTCAATATTTATTGCAACCTTATAAGCATCCCTCAAAGTTTTAGGATCTTTATCCCTCAATTGATAAGCCATTTCGCTATCAAAAGCATTAAAATATGTTGTAAGATAGACATCCTATTCAACCTCATAACTTGAAACAATTTGTTATACCTTTCTAGAATCTCACATTAAAATCAAATGTGGATTTGTTATGGTTCTTTTTGATGTTGTTGAATTCATTTAACATGAATCCAACATTAGTGTTGTTTCCATATTGCTCTTTGAATAACTTCTCTAAATCACTCCATAAACTAATGCTATCATCAGGTAACCTTCTGAACCAATACCTTGCATCTTCAATTAGTGAATGAACAAATAACTTTATCACCACATCCTCATGTTCAATTTCATAATCATTTAGCATATCTATGAAAATTCTCAAATGCTCTTCACTAGTAACAACATTATTTCCAAAAAACTTAACAACTTTATCTCTTAAATCAAAAGATATGGGATGTGGAGCACTAGGAATACCTGCAAATGATATTTGTCTAAATTTTTCCATGTATACAGGTTTCTTTTGAAAACTAGGAACATTTGAGGTGCTTTCTACTTTGGCTTGGTTAAGAAGAACACTTTGAAATTTTTGAAATTGGACAACAGGGGCTTGAGTATTAATGGTGGATGATGAGGCAGGGGCAGATTGAGATATTCCCTTAACTAAAACTATTGGTCCACAAGCCAATACAAAAGTTGAAGCTGGGGTGGACAAATTTGGCCATGAGGCTAATGCAGAATTAGACTTAATGAACTAAATTTTTCTCCTAGTTTCTATAGCTTGAGCTTCATTCTCCACCTTCTCAAATTCTTTTGCAAGATCTTCCTTCTCCTTTCTTGCTTTCTCTAGATCTAGATCTAATTTTGACATGAAAGGCTTTATGGATTTTCTTGGTAGAGCTTGAGGTTCATTTATTTGGATCCCTATGGCTTTTCCCTTTCCCTTAGTTGTAACTTTCACAATAGGTTCTACAGGATTTACTTAGACAGGTTTATAAGCTTGGACTTGAGTAATGACTGGTTCTTGCTTTTGACTCAGGAGTTTTTCTTGTTCTTGAACTTTAGTTCTTAAGTTGTCTATATCTCCAAAGACATTAGTATGAAGGGTTGTCATTCTTTCTCCTAACTTCTTATTTTGTTCTTTTAAGGCAACCATCCTTCTATGTAGATTATCTCTTTCCACTATAGCATCTAAGGTGGCTTGTTCTTTTTCTTTTTCTAGGAGAATATGCTTGGCTTCTTCCTCAACGATCCATTTCTTCAGAAATCCTATCTCTGATTTTACTTCTGTAGGATCTGTAGAAGTTACTTTCGAGTCAGCAGGGTCATCCAGGTCTATAATATTAGGTTCAATATACAAGGCCATTTAAGGATAAGAAGGATCTCCAAATGAACTCCTGAATCCTAACCTATGATGCATTTCAGCTATCAGATCTGGTCTAGGGGATATATTCCCTACTGGTGACATATCCTTATCTTGATATGTTTTTTCATCTGGTACTAGGGTACTAAATATCCCTCCTAAGAGTCTTGTGGTTTCTGATTCAAAGCTAAGTGAAGAAGACTCTCTCCCTACCACTGGTTGATACTAAGAACTAATTGATACACTACCTCTGGGTTTCCAAGTGGGATTTGGATCTACCCTTTTCTTATTCAAGTTCTTCCTACCACCTTTAAACAAATTAGTATACATGGGTACATCAAGATTGGCTCTTGTGTAAGCCCTTGTGTTTTTTCTTTTGTCAGCCATTTTACTATTTATCAAATAAGCACCAGCTTCAAAACCTTGACTAAGTTGCCACCCTTTTCTTGGGAAAATAGACAATTACAATTATTCTTGACTTCAAAGAAATGACTCAAAATAAAATAGAAATATCTAACATAGGTGAACCAATCACTAAGGTCACAAGATTGCAACTCTTGCTTGATAGATAAGACACTTGGAAAGGCTGCATCCGTTAGTGCATCTTTATGGTATCTAGTTTTCTTTTCTCTCTTTTTTTAAATTCCCAAGGTTTGTCACTATAACATGTCAATTACTACCACAAGTAGTACTAGAAGATCTAACACACACATACACGATAGGACCAAAGAAATTGTAGTACTTTTCATAGATGTGTTGGACAACTCCCCAGTAGAGTCACCAATTTGTTGGTGTTTTAAAACTATTGAACAAAAAAATGTTCAATGCCAAATTGATATTACTCACACAACCTAAAAATTAGCCAACTCCTATTAATAATTACATGTCAAAACCATTTAAACCCAACTTCAACAAAACCAAAGATGGTTTTCTTCTCTTTAGGCTCTGCAAAACTAGGGTGGATATACCCAGGGGATGATTCAAGGCTAGATGCTACTGTATGAGAATTATTTTAGTTTCATTCTGATTCTCATCTCATATCCTCAGACACATGCATCATTTTGACATTTTGGATAAAACACATCCCATATAGTAGATTTGGTCACAATTCTTCTATGGACTTGCAAGTATTCCCAACAATAGTGGCTAACTAAGGCTAAAACATTCCATGCAAACAAGTGCTTACCACCTTTGAAAATCTTCAAGAAAAGTAAAATAAAGCTGATTATGATTTTAGATTTGATGCTTCTTCATGGTATACCTATCTGTAGACTAAATTAATTTGATTAATGCCTATTCCATTGGGATTCAGAGTCTACTCCAATTTATAGATCTAATTTCTTGCATTACAACAAATATTATGAACAATTCTTATTGGAATTCATACTTACAAACATCCTTTCTATTACCATAGTAGCAATCCCATCAAATTTAACAAAGCTTTTATTTAATTTATTGAATTAATAGCAATAATGAATTGACATACAACCTAAATGAATTACATTCAATTGAACAAGATCTACTCATACAATCTCACAATAACTAGGTAACAATGAAGGAGACAAAATTCAATAAGAACTGATATGGGGACAACTCAAAACTTGTATTAATTTTCCTTAAAAATTGTATACAATTGTAGTAAACTCAGAATGACCTTAGAAAGGAACACAAAGATCATTCCATATTAATGTGTTCTCAAAAAATTTACAAAGAAGATATATCATCAAGTTTTCTCAAATTACTGGACTGAAAACAACCTAAGTGTGAAACTAAAAAGCACTAGAAATTGGACCCTTCTCTAGCCTTGCAATCTCACTTATATAATGCGAGATGCAAGAAGCTTCAAGCATAGAGAACTTATAGCTTTCCTAAACAAAAGATAGTTACAAGCAGCTGCCACAAAAAGACAAAAATGTGTGTAACAAGAAAACTTATACATCGAACATTCCTTTGGTAGGCCTCTTTCTATTACAATTCTTGGAATGACAAAAACACCATGACTTGATTCTTCTATCATTTTGATTCCTTAGAGTAAGTGGCCATCAAGCTTGAAAGTGATGAGTCATCTTTAGTTACTTGCAAATTCACTTTAACATGGGGATTCTCTTTGTCTTCATCATTGATTCTAAATGTAATAGTCACTTCAGCATCATCTTCTACCCCGTTACCTTCTGCCATCTGTTCTACAGACATGAATTTTTCCTTCCATTCATTGTAGGTAGTATCATTAGGCCAACCAAAATTTACAACCTCTCTTTCTATAGTTATTAAAGAATTTCCAACTACCTCTATATCAACACAATCTTTTTTGATGCTGCTATAGAATATCTACACTTTAACCAAATACTCATTGGTCATATCCCATAATAAGTGCCCAATTTCATTTATGACATTATTCATCCTTTCACAAAAAATCTCATCCAACTCCTTTTTCCACTCATCTTTTCCCTTTACTTTATCAATAGTTTTTAGAGCACTAGGAAATAAATCAAAATTTTCAACTATGTACTTGGAAAAACAAATTTTCACTCTTTTCTAAAAAGAATCCCTTTTTTCATCAAGACCTTCTAATTTGGTCAAAAAATCAAAAATCTTCTCTATTTGATGACAAGGCAATTGGATGATGGATATGCATGTAGTCGTGATATCATTATTTCTTTCTGTCCACTTCTGTATAAGAGGTCTAAATTTAACCTCATCTCTTTTCAATTCATCTCTTATTTTTGCAATCCTTGCTAATTGATCAAAGAATGCTGGCCACTCAATTCTATCTATAAAATACAGTATACCCTACCTTATTTTCTCTTCTTACTAATTATTCAATTCTACATGCAATGCATACAATTTATTCTTTTCTTCTTCAAAATCTTCTATTGTATAGAATTGTGGCCTTTCAGGGGTGTCTAATATCTCAATAATTTGGGTTGACTTAAAGGATTCAATAGGTGGCCTTGGGGGTATACAATCCTAGGTCTACTAGACTCTCCTACTTTTTTTTTCTGAAGTTGCTTCTCCATTTGAGATACTTGGTTTTCTAGTGATTGTATCTGTTTACTCCTATCCTCATATGCTTTCAAAACTTCCTCAAATCTAGCATTGAATTGCATAAACCTATCATCTTCATGTCCAGACACCATAGTGCCAAATTTTTTCATCTCTAAAGCCATTCCAAAAATCTATTTATTGCCAACCTCACTAGCCTTGAATACTATTAGTGCACCAGTATGCTCTATAGTGGAGATTTCTTGCATTCTAGTTTTGTCTCTTTTTTCAATTGACCAGATTACCAAGGCCTAGTGGTCATCACTAAACTTTACTCCCCTATGGGCTTGTAGTACCTCTTCCTCAGTTTTATATCGTACATCCTTGTCTTTTGTTATTGAATCAAAAATCATTACATTGGCTATGTCCCATTCTGGCATAATGAGGACCCCTGATTGCTTAACAAATTGCCTCTCGATCTCAAGTGTAAATTGGGCAAAATCACTCAAAAACTTAGATTTTACCTCCTCCTTGATAATAGAGTTTTGTTTATCAGGTTGCTCTGCTTTTATTTTTTCACATGTTTTTTCAAAATTTCCTATATTTAATCTCCAAAAAAATTGTGCAAAAGCTCTAGATTTGACAAAATTTTCATCATTAGTAAAAAATTTAGAAGCTTGAGAAACAATTGGGTCTATCTCCCTACTTTGATAGTCAGCAATTGTAAGGTCCAAGGAGGGTACAGGAGGTTCTTGAGGTACTCCACTCTCCAAATCTATGGTAGTAACAATAACATCCCCTTCTTCACTAATCTATCTCAGCTACTCCCTTAAATATGTTTCATCATCTATTTGAATAGGGATTTGGCTTTGAGAGTATTGTTCTACATGGGAGGAAGATCCTTACTCCAATTTCTATCTCTTTGGGGCACTAGCTACAGATGGGTTATCTGGCCTTGGTCATTCCTAAGGAGGAGGTTGTTGTACATGTTGCACCATCACATATCCTACCCTTTTTTGCAGAGTATATTGACCAGAAGCTACTATGTTTCTGTTGTTTATTCTTCTCTATACTTGTACAGCCCTATCTGGATAGGTTTTAACATATGTATCTTTTTTCTCATTCATTATTTGCATGATTATAGAAAAATTATTCATCAAGACTTGCATTTTGGCTCCCCAGTACTTTTTATCTTTCAAGGGATCATAGGAAGAGTAAAAAACATTGATGAATTCCAAAGTTTTACTAAACACTATCCATTTTTCTTTCCTTAATTTTTGTTCTGTAAAGAGAAAATCTTTCTAATAATATCTTCAAGAAATTATGCCTATTGCACCATGTAGACAGCTTTTGTCCTTTCTCTTAAAAGATCATAAAAACCTTCTGGATCAATAAATCTTGCATGGGACTCTATCATGTTATACTTATCTAGAAATAAACTTAGGTGTTTCCATCCCTTTCTTACAAAAAAAAATCATGTACTACAGTAACAACCAAGAAGAAAGTACCTTTCTTGGGCAAATCTCTTTCATCAATGGTCCCAATCTGCCATAACAACTTTGCTATCCCTATCTTCAGAGGCACATGGAATGGTAGCACATGAGGCTTCCCCAAAAATTCATGTACTCTAATCACTGTTGAAACATTATATGGGATTATATTCCCCCAGTTATGACTAACCAAGAGCCCTTTTGCATGGTCCTTGGGTCTAACTAATTCTAGCAGTGATTGTGGAATCCTAGGGCTATCTCCTCTCAACAACAATCTAAAATTGGATGCAAAATATCTATGAAACGTCACAAAATTGGCATCTCTAGCCTCTGAGGTGATGTCAACACTCCATAGCTGAACTTGATTCTTCTCTCCATCTTTGGTTACTACCAACTACATACCCTTGGAGAAGTAGGTAACTCCCTTATACAAACATACATGCATGAGAAATGAGTAACAACAAAATGGTTTGTTTACTTTCCTTTGGGATATCCCCACCAAATCATTATGAATTTCTCATGCAAGGAAAGTGGAAAAATCAAGAATAGTGCTCATCCCAAATTGTAGAGTTTGAGCCATGATAAGAAAAATTGAGCCTGGGATTTGTTCTGCTTCATCCATCTCAAAAATCTTGCAAAGAGAAAAATATAATGGTTGAGACCTAAGATTAAAATTTCTTCTCATTAATGACTCTAAGGTGCTGGCAGTAATCATAGATAGTGTACCAATCTTGGCAACATGCTCTTGCAATGGCCCTATCCTTATGTATATCCTCTATGCATCATACCTTTCTTGAAGGTCATCCATATCAATGATTTCATGCACAACATGGTTAGGGTTTAAATTGAAAACTTCATTAATCAATTTAGGGAAAACCTTAAAAAGATTTACTCCAACATCGTTCTTTACCCACCCCATAATAGGATCATACTTCTTAGCCATATCAGTCAGTGGATCACTATCAAAGAAAATAGTAGGGACTATTAATTTCCCAATGTCAAACTCCTAGACGTTGCTCATAGGGGTGTCAAGTTTTCATTCTAAGAACCATTTCTTAAACAACTCCAATCCTCTCATAGAGACCTAGGCATCTCTTACCCAGTTAGCCCTATCATAAAAACCCTCTACTATAGCTACCATAGGGTTCTTTGGGATGAGCTCTCTCCCCTTAGTTATTTCATTCACTAATAGTGGGAATTTTTCAAGGAAATCATCATGCACAACCCTCTTAAGATAATCAATTTGTCCTGAGAATTCCTTTCATGGAGGCATTTTATACAATTTTTAAATTTTTACAACACAAAATTCTTGTTCTTCAGAAGTCACAGAGCACTTACCCCTAAAATGACGCTTCTTCTCTATAGAATCTCTACTATAATTTTATTAAATTTCTCTACAAAATTCTATGCCCTAGCTTTGGAAGTTCTCTTTGCTCTGATAACCTTTTGCAATTTTGTGGTTCAATAATGGTGAGATCGTGAATTATATTCAGATATTGAAATCACACAAATGAACTCTAAACCATATTAACTTCTAGTAGCCATTATTCTCAAGTTGTAAGATTTGAATCTTATCTATCAATTTAATTAGATCAAATAGCTTCAATTCAAAAAAGAAACAAGCTTTATGACTTTAAAAACATGGCCATGTGTCCACATGGTGCTTACCCAAATTGTTTAAATTTCTTGCAAGTTCTTAATGTGGGCAAGCACCCTTTGTCAATCTAACCAAGATCGACAGTGGATCACAATCTTTGTCTTTTATGGTTCCATCACTCAATTTGACCAATAGAATAATGTCTTTTAACCCTCATGCTCTGACAAATCTGACTGCCATATTTATTATTAGAGTTTCTGTGCTCATGATATCATCACTTCCAACTAGGCACACGTGTCATATTCAACCAATGAATGTGCTTGAATCTTTATGGACTTACAACATGGCATAATTCAACAATCTCCCCAGAACTTGGTCCCACTTGGCCATGTGATGCAAAGGCCGAGGCCTACATTTCTTATCTCTCGAACAATTTCTTAATGTGGGCAAATGTTAGCCACTCATCTTCGAAATATCTATAGTTGATAAAGCTTTTACCTTTTCTGACCAAAAAAACCTATTACTAGCCCAACTGGTATTACACATCAGCATTTTCCCCATAGCCAAGTGCAATGTAGCACATGCCTTTCATGCTTGGTCCCACCTTGCTACGTGTCATCATAGCACTTTCCCACATTATTTGAAAATCGAGCAACTTCATAAAGCGGGTAAGTGCTGATCATGGATCTTACATAGATCAATGATCATTTAATTATGCATGTTTATAACATTGAGTCAACTAAAATGACCAATGAGATACATCTTTTAAGTCCAACTCACTTGACAACTGCCAAAAAAGACATATCACTATCACCTTCTGAAAAGGTGGGTCCATGATGCCACATGCCGCAATGGCACATGCCTGCATTGCTTAAGATTCTTGCATTTTCTTAATGTAGGAAAGTGCAATCCATTGATTAAGAGAAGATCAACAGTGCCTCAAAACTTGTGGTGCCCTAATATTTTAACATCAGCGAGGGCTATGTTTCATTAAGGTACATGCCCACTTTGTTTAAAGACCTTGCATTTCATCATTGCGGGGATATGCCATCCATTGATCTATAAGAGATCAATGACTAGACCAAAAGGTATTGCAAATGATTTTTTTAATAAAATATCTTCAAAAAACTTGGAACAAAGCAAGGTTAATAAATTTTTATCAAATTTTAATGAAATCATCCTTGCATAAGCCCAACCTTAGAGTAAATGTGTCCCTCCTAAAAAATGTTTAATATCATTTTCCAAAAATATATTCAAAAACTAGGGTAAAACAAGATTAGGAATTAGGGTTTCTTTTTATAAACTTTACCTAGGGTTTGACCTAATTTCAAAATTTTCAAGGCATATACTTAGGGTTTTTACTGCTAAATGCACACAATAGGAATGGTAGAAAATCGGGCCAACACATTAAATTAGAGTTCTTCAATTTAGCATAGTACTCCTTGAGATTGAGTCGATGACCTACATTATGCAATAAAGAACATCTCCTCATCTCCATCTATCACTTTGAAATTAGTATGTAAATTTTGAACCTCCATGTTGATCAATGATTTGCATCTTTAATCATGCTTCTTTTATTTATAATGTGAGCAATACTCTGGTAGTATTGCTTTAGCATCTTCTTATTTCCTCTTACCTTGTATTTCTTCCTACTAGGTTGCAACATTATTGATAATATATTTCTTTAACTCATATAAGAGATTATAAATCTCTCCTTTAGATACTCCAAAACCATTTTCTTTGCTGACTAAAGGCCTGAACCCTCTTCCTTTTTCATAGTTTTTATTGAGTGATTGAGAAAAATCTTTTTGATGTCATCTTAAATTATCTAGCAGATGTCAAAAACCACCATGAGGTCCAAAGCCTCTATATAAGTATCACTAACACACTTCAAGAAGAGACTGTATTAAAATTCTTCATTTAGCATGTGTTGAGTGTTCTTCTACAAATTCAAAAAGAACCTCAAGACATAATCCTCTATGGTTTCATCCTCCTTTTATGACATTTTAAAGATGTCACCTCCTTTCATATCACTCCCTTGACAATATTCCTTATATTTTTCCAAGGAAAAAATCTTTATCTTACTCCAATCTTGTATGACATTGGCACCCAATCCCATGAAAATGTTAAAATATTTAGAATAACTGGGGGGTGTATATGCTACTTTAGTATGTTAGAAACACTAAATTAAAACAATCAAAAAGAATTTGTATACTAATTTAACATAACTTCATGAGAGACAAAGTGAAGTCCTCAAATGAAAATATGAGCCATGGATAGGCTCTCTCGATGAGGATGATCACTTGATGTAGAGGTGTGTCTAATAGCTAAGATGGCTTGATTATGTATGTATGCTCAAATGCTCAAATGGGCTTCAATGGAGGATTTTTGATAGATTTTGGTGAATGGATTTGATGTAAAAAGTGGCTTCTCAAAATGGCATTATGGCTTTATTTTCTAGATTGTGTTAAAATGGCTTGGGAGAGGATTCCTTAAATAGGCAAAGGGCTTGAGGGATCAAGGGCTAGGATGCAAGGATGGGAGAAAGCTTATGGAAGGTTTAGATTGAATGAGAGGAGAGCACATGGATTGTGCTTCCTTACAGCCAATCAAGGAGTGACACATGTCACAGGGTCATTGATTAGAGCAAGAGGGGTTGAGGAGTCAACAAAGGAGGCTCAAAGCTCATAAACACCCTCATAATGGCTTGTACGAGCAATGAATGGGCTTGTAAGAGTCATTTATGGCTTTGTGGGCTCATAAAGTTTTATGGTTGGGATATTTGTGAGAGAGTTGAGATATTTTGACTTGGGTTAGATTAAGAAAGTCTTAAGCTTGACTTAGGAATGTGCAAATGATTAAGGCTTGGATTAGGCTTGGGTTAAGATTAGATTAGGCTTGTTAGAGATGGGCAAGTGGATGGCATTTAATGAGGGTGGGTGAAGGAGGAGATATTTGTTGGCTTTGGCTTGGGTTAGCAAGTCTTAACCCATGTTTAGAGAATGTGACAAGGTTGGGGGGGATTAGGATTAGGGTCAAAGATAAGGATTGACATCTTCTAGAAGAGTCTAGGCTTTGGATGAGGATGAAGACTTTCTAGAAGAGTCTAGAACATCCTAGGATGAGGATAAATAAGGTTTTTAGGAAATAAATAAAGTTTTATTTATTTCAACAGTTTGGGTTGAGGAGATATTTATTAAAATATTTTTAATAAACATGAGGATTAATATTTAATCTTAATTAAATATTTTGAGTTGGGATTAGGGCTAGGAAATGATGGGATTAGCCTTTAATCGAAATTAAAGAAGGATTAGAAGATTTTGGAAGAGGTTAGTGGTCTTAAGGAAATTGGCCAAGTTTTGGGGAAAAAATAAATAAATTATTTATTTTGAGATTTTTGGTCAATTTATTAATTAAATAATTAATAAATAAAGAAATAATGTTTAAATTAGATTTAAACATTTTTGGGAGGGATTCCTTAATTAAATATTTTTAATTAAGATAAAGGGATTTAATGGCATAAAAAATTAATTAATTAATTAATTAATTAATAAATAATGATGTCATCAGGGACTTTTTTAGAAAATAAAAATACTTTATTTTCTAAAATATTTTAGGTGTCTACATTTTGCCCCTCTTTGACATAGTGTTGAAACAACACTATTTCAAAGAAGTTTAGATATAAATGACATGGAGATGACTTTATGGAGCAACGTAGTTGCCCCAGTCTCGGGTAGAAGAGAGAGAATGGACTGCACGATGCCCCCTCAAGAAGGCGACGGGGAGAGAAAATGAGGCTTGATGGTTTTTTGAAAAATACACGAATCTGGGATAAGCAAGGAGACTCGGATTGGCAAAGAGAAGGGGCTGAATTAGCTCAAACTCTCACTATGGGAGAATGATAAAGGAGAATCAGATGCACAAGAGGAAGCAAGCTTAAGACTTTAGGGAAGGTGGAGGATGAAATAGCGGAGCGCTATAAAAAAGAATCCAAGATAGGGAGAAGGATGAGGGGATTATAAAGCTGATGCAATAGGATTTCAAAGAGTCAGATTGGCGGAAGATGGGTTTCGGAGATTCCTAGGACTAGGATTGTGGATCTCAAAAGATGAGGCTTGGTGGATTGATTGGATTGGTGGATCCCTAAGACTAGGATTGTGGATCCCTAAAGCTAAGAGTGATGATTGATTTTGAGAGATACGATTGCACAAGCTAGGGTAGGAGAGACAGATGCTGGATATGGATGGGGGATAATGGAGATGAAGGGAATCCATTGAAGCTTTTTGAGCAGGGGATATTTCAAAGAGAAGTACCACCATGTAGTTGAGCACTAGATTTGCTATAGGACTGTTGGTTAATTGCCAAGGTTACCAAGAACATCAAGGTCATGTCACCAACCATCTAGAGGACTGACAGACTGACTCGAAACAAACACACAAGGATTGCCCTAGCATCACACATGAAACCCGAAGGAAACAACGTGGAACTGATACTGGGTAACCCACAAGCAAAAAAGAAACAAACAAAATACTTAATCAAAACCGTACGCTTAGAATGCCCCATTCACAACATACCATGATATGGAAGATCGTGGCAACCTTGAGGAAGGAACAAAAAGATTTCTTGGAAAAGATACTTCAAGACCCAAAAGGGAAGATTCCAAATCAAAAGAAAGTGAAAATCCAAAAGAGAACCGTTTGCCAATGAGATGGGTAGGATGAGGTACTAATGGACCAAGATCGAACATGAGGAAAGCTATATCCTGCAAGGATCTATCAAAGAGCACCTAAGCTAGTGGATTTGGATGAGTGATGTGTTTGGCAAGTTGAACTAAGAAGGATAACACTTTGGTGATAGGAGATCTAGCTAAAGGATGCATTGGAATAGCTAACCAAGATTTGTGCGATGTGTGCAAGATGTTGATTAAGGATAAACTAACACGAAAGCTAGATAGATACAATGGTACTAAGCTAAAGAGGATGTACAAGCTAATGGACCAAGATATGGTACAAATGTACAAGTTGTTCATGTTTGGGTTTTGTGAGATGGAAATATTTTAGACTGTGTTGGATGGATAGTTGGATAATTTGTTGGTTTTGTGAAAAGCTTAAGGAAAATGGGATTCTTTTTGTGCATGTGATAGGATACAAACTAGGATACAAAATTATTTACAAGCTGGAATGTGGTACAAGTTTTGGACAAGATTTGGATATACAAGCCATGATAAAAGGGATGATACAAGCATTGGATACAAGATTATTTACAAGTTGTACAGGAGCTCTGGATGATAAGATAGCAGGATGGTTCAAGTTGGTGCAAGATGCAAAAGCTAAGGATGAGGTGATAGTGGAAGATATGGATTTGGCAGGATGCATCCAATGATGATGATAGATGTGCGACCAAGGATGGGGACAATGCTAAGGGTGGTGGTAGCTGAGCTGATAGATGGCACTAGAGTGAATTGCTAATGAGAGGATGACATTGGATTTGCATGAGGATAGCCTAGAGCGAGATACCAATGACAAGGGAGGATGGACAAGACAAGATCTCCAAGGAATATAGTGCCCCCAGTTAGAAGATGACATGCGAAAGGAGGTCTTACGATGGATGTGATAGGATTGAAGCTAGGATGGAAAAGTTGAAGGTGCTAGGGAGATGGATGATAGTTGGGATGATGGGGTGAGGTTGCAGAAGATAAGTGGATAGTGATAGATAAAAGCTAGAGGATGAAAGATAGGTGGATAAATTGGAAGATGGAGCTAGATGGCAAGATGTGACCAAAAGCATGAGGATGATAGGCTAATTTGGGGATGGTTGGATTATGCATGACGCTTATTTGCCAAGTTTTCATCATGGTACTTGTCCAAGCTGCTTGAATTGCCAAGTTTTCACTAGTGGACGCTTTATTTTTTTTTTTTTTTTTGACTTTTTGAATTTGGACTTAGTTGGAATGATTTTGGCTTTCTTCAGCTATTTTTGGCTTTTTGGGATTTTTCACTAGCTGTTGGAATGTTCAATTTTTTTGCTAGTTGTTGGTACACTGGATGTGTGATTTATGCAATAGATCAGATTAGATGGGATTGATGGTAGGAGATGGAGGGATGAAAAGGCTGAAAAGGAGCATGAGATGGGGATGCTTGTAGGATCAACATTGGCACATGTTGGGACAGGTGTGAAAAGAGCATATGGGGGATAGATGGTAGATGGGAGCTTGATGGAGGATTTGTGGAAGCATGCTTGGGGAGATAGGCACCCAAGATGGAGTTAGGAGATGGGGGACATGAATCACTGGATGGGGGATTAGCAATGGTGGATGCCATTATGCATTGGGTTTCAACTTTTTTCTTTGGGGTCCACATGGTTTTGGATTTTCTTTTCATAGGCTTTTGCATTGTTTTGCATTCTTTGATTGGATTTTTCCTTTTTGGAGTATGTCTTTTAGAATAGACATATGATTTCCTAGGATGTGGATTTTTAGCTTTATGCATTTTGAAGTTGGCATTCACATTGTTGTGGTAAGCTTTGGGAAGATGGTTAGGAGAAGCTTTATGAGATTGAGAGGATATGGAAGAGCATGTAGGGGGATGATGATGGATGATGTGCCCTGATATATGCCTTTGTTGATCTTGCGTAGGAATGGAGGGAATAGGATTTTTATGATGGTTGATAGGAGGATGGAGGATGGTAGATTTTGGGACATACGAACCCAAAATGGATTTAGCGGATGAAGGGGGGATATGGTAGGTTGTTTTGGGTTGAAAAGATGGTGGAGGGGGGATGACAAGATTTCTTGAAGGAGTGATGGGAGGCTGGCATGGTGGGCCTGGAGATAGGCTTGGTTTGGGGATGGCGTGTACCAACACTTTTAGATGGTGAGCCTTTGGATACATATCCAAGACCATGAAATCTTGGATTCTTTTGTGCAATAATAGGCTTTCTAATTCTTTGCTCTTGTGGTCCTAAACCTTGACCTTGATAATGCCATCGATTAAGCATTTGAATGAGCTGAGGAAACTTTTTTCTTGTAGAAAATGGTAGAAGTACTTTATTAGATGTACTGCAACGAGGAGATATTGTTCTTAATTCTTCTGCTAAGAGGGGGCCACCATGGATGAATGTAAGTGAACCAAGAGGGTAGATTATAGAAGGTGGAATAGCTTGGATAGGTGGTAAGATGGAAGCATGAAGCGAAGGAGATGGTAGGATAAGATCTTGATTTAGCTGATGGGATGAAAAGATATCTTGCAGTAGAGGAGGTATGGCTTGAGGTTTTGGAGATGGAGGGGATGGTGACTGCACTATGGATGGAAGACATGGTACAATGATATCTTTGTTTATGCTTTGGGGGATGTCAACATGCTTTTGGGCAGGATCTTGATAGGATTGGATTGGAGTGGATGGTGTGATAGGAGGTGAAGGGATGGATTCTTCAAAGGCAACAGATGGATAGATGGGAGATTCGGTAGTGGAGATGGGTGAGTAGAAGATGGATGCATAAGGGTCATTACGGGAGATTTGGGAAATGCTTGGAGGTGATGTGGATAGGATTTGGAGGGATTTGATAGGTGGTGGGATTTTGATGCTTGTGGGAAGTGGGAGGATTTTAAGCAATTTGATGGATGGTATGGGGATGATAGCTATGGGAGATGGAGGTGATATTATAGCTAGGGAAGCTTCATTATTGACTACTTTACATGGTTGGATTAGATGACATGTCTTATTGAATATTGGAGGTGGCTTTTCTTGTATTTCCTCTAGGAGATTCTTGGGAGACTCATGTGTCAGAGGTGGAGGTGGTGGATTGATAGGAATAGCTGGTGTGATGGGGGTGGAAGATTGGAAGCTTGGTTGATTGGGTGATGGAGGAGAAGCTGGGATATGAGATGGCATGACTAGATAGTTTGGAGGAATGCTTGGATTTTGGGGGATCGTTGGCATAAGGCATCTAAGGCTCTCAAGATACCCGTCATAGTCAACAAAATTTTCTTCATCATTGGAATAGGATGTAGCAGGAGAAAGGACAATGCGACCAAACTCATCATGATAGGGTTGGGATTTCATGTTTTGATGATGAGTTGGATGGGGATGGGGTCTTGCATATGAATGAACATAGAAGCTCATGGTTGGATTTGGATTAAGCGCAAATTTTGGATTGGCTGATGAAAGATTTCCTAGGGAGAGTCAAGGCTGCATGACAAACCTAAGGAGGACTGGCTGGAGATTTTTGGCTTTCCTGTGGATGGAAGACTTCCAGGGTATGCTATCAAAAAGTGAGAGTTTTGCTTTCCTATGTGCAGGATTGGTGGCTTTTGGTGTCAACTTGAGGATAGAAAAATGATCCTATGGGCATGACACAAGATTGACCACTTGTGGATCCCAACCTTTAGCTTAAGGTGATGAGGGATGACAAGTGACAAGGCTAGATTACCCTAGACAAAGCTCTGTCAAAGGGATAACCTTGGGGAGATTGAGGGATTTAGATAGATTGATTGGATACCAAACTCTAGCAGAGTAACAACAATTCCTTAAAGGCTTGGGTGATTTTGGATTGGGTTGCTAGCTGGCTAGGGGGATGCTTTGGATGGACTTTGGATTTGGGATTTTTCTAAAGCAAAGAACTAGATAGATTCGATTGTGGCTGGGGAGCTTGGATGATTTTCTGATGAGGCAATGACTATGCTAAGTATGCCTTGAGTTGGGAGATTTCTATTTTTCTAGGATTTTGACCAAAGTTGGCAAACATTCATTCAAAAGCTATGAACAAACAAGCAGACAAAAGTTTGGAGCAAGCACGTCAAACACACCAACATCCTAGGAAGCTTTCTACAAGGATGAAATTTGGTTTAGCTAGGGAGTCCTCGATATACACAAGGTACGTGAGGCCCAAATTCATAGATGAAACCAAAAATATGTCACATAGCTGAGAGGAGCGGTAACCCACTTCTCCTCTTTCACTTCTCAAGGGTATAAAGTTCCTTGAGGCTTAGCCCAAGTGACAGAATTTTGATCCCAAGAGAGGTGTCTTTGGATTCACCTCCTGATCTTTATACTCCATCAGAACACTGGAGTTGAGGTCATCCCAAGGGGTGATGAAATCCTCGAGCAGGCCTCCTAAAAAAAGAAACAAG
Source organism: Cupressus sempervirens (assembly GCA_028749045.1). Classification (NCBI taxonomy): domain Eukaryota; kingdom Viridiplantae; phylum Streptophyta; class Pinopsida; order Cupressales; family Cupressaceae; genus Cupressus; species Cupressus sempervirens. The sequence goes on from CM053786.1 coordinate 829,346,189, forward strand.
GTTTTGGATCCTAGTCTTATGCACCCAAGATAGCCTCAAAAGATGACAAGGGGAGACAAGATTTGGATGACCTTGGGCTAAAAAACACGTTTGTTCTTTTACCGACTGATTCTTATGTGTGCTAATCTAGACTTTGCAAGCACTCATGTTTAAGATACAATGTTTATTCTAATTTTGAAGCGTCAACAAAACTAAAATTGATCAAAGAATGCAAGAAAGAAGAAGAGTTAGGGTCAATAAGAAAATAAACCCACGCGCTCGAAGGCCCTCCACGTCAAGTATCAATTGATTTTCTTTAAGACATTCAAGATTGAGTGTGATTTTGTTTTAAGCCCAAAAAAAAGATGTGTGTAAAGCTCAATTTCAAGTGCACGCTCGGAGGCCCTCCACGTCAAGATTTGTTCAATTTTTTATGCCCAAATGAAGTGTTAGCGAGACTAATGTGCATTCAAGAAATTTTCTATCTTAAAAAATCCAATAAAAACTCAAGTGAGTGGAGTTTAATTTTTGTGGAGCACTTAACATCCTCTTAGGTAGACCCATCCCCATATATGGCACTGATATTGCAACCAATGGTTAGAATGATGGGTGATTAAAGAGGGTGAGTACAACAACAAACTCACTCAAAGTGTCTTTATTAGTTTTTATAACTTAGAAAGTTTCTAAAATGTGGATTTGCCCCAAAAGATGAAGTGTGATGTATGATAATGATTATTTGATCTATGGAATTCAAGATTGGATTTGTTATGCATTCCAATAATAATGAAAAACAAACTTGATTTTAATCCATGGCACTCAAGAGTGATTTTAGTAACATGCATTCAAAGACAAGTGTTTAAACATTCAAGTTCTTTCCTTCGAGCATTCAAGATTGAGATTTTGCATGTTTTTTTAAGAACTTTGAAGTGCTTTGTTTTAACCTTAGATCATTCACGATTGAGTTTGTTTGAACTGAAATTCAAAGAGGAAGGAATAGGGATGCTTTTCTTTCCAATTTAGATCATTCAAGATTGTTTTGACTCAAAAAAAATGACTCTTTGGACTTTGATTTTCATTCAAGATTTTGTGTTCTAGTTTGCATGTTTTAAGCCCAATAATGATATTCTTAGATTGTTTTGATGCATGAAAAACCTAGGAAACATTCAAGATTTTGCAACAAGACATTTGTTTAGAACAAATAACAAAGCTTTTAGGACAATTTTGGCAACCATTTAGGACTCTTAGTTTTCATGAGATTTTAAAGAACTTAAAAATATTTGCAAATGAAGTTCATTTTATCCCTAATTGATGCTTTGAGTTTGATTTAGAATTTTGTGTGCATTTAGTGTTGATTTTGAACCTTTTGAAATGAAAACTTGAAGTTCTTTTTAAGTTTCCAAAAATGAAGTGTTCCTAACTTTGCATGAATGCATGCAGGATGCAAATGATTGGATTGGTTTAGTTTCACTTGTTAAAAGATTTTATTATTATTTTTTTTTGCAAATTTTTAGTTTTTAATGGATTTAAGTATGATTTGGGGGTTCATTTTAAGCACTTAAAAAAAAGTGTGTATGATTTTGCTTCCTTAAAAAAAAAGGCCAAGATCCCTCAAGAAGAAGAAGAAGAAGAAGTAGATGGAATAGAAGAAGAATATAGACAAGAAGAGGAAGAAGAATTCCAAGTGCTCCATCCACCTATAAGTTTGAAAAATCTACAAACACTATGAGATAGACTATGAGTTCCTTTGTCTTCTTCATGCTCATGTGGACCTGCAAAACCAATTTATACAATCCTAACAATCACAAAAACAAGCAAAATTAGCCAAAATTAGCAAATGGCATACAAAACTTGACTAAAAAAGCTAATGAAGATGACCCATGTGGGGTCCCACAGGGTGTGCCAAAATGTATATGCTACTTTAGTATGTTAGAAACACTAAATTAAAACAATCAAAAAACATTTGCATACTAATTTAACATAACTTCATGAGAGACAAAGTGAAGTCCGCAAATGAAAATATGAGCCATGGATAGGCTCTCTCAATGAGGATGATCACTTGATGTAGAGGTGTGTCTAATAGCTAAGATGGCTTGATTATGTATGTATGCTCAAATGCTCAAATGGGCTTCAATGGAGGACTTTTGATAGATTTTGGTGAATGAATTTGATGTAAAAAATGGCTTCTCAAAATGGCATTATGGCTTTATTTTCTAGATTGTGTTAAAATAGCTTGGGAGAGGATTCCTTAAATAGGCAAAGGGCTTGAGGGATCAAGGGCTAGGATGCAAGGATGGGAGAAAGTTTATGGAAGGTTTAGATTGAATGAGAGGAGAGCACATGGATTGTGCTTCTTTACAGCCAATCAAGGAGTGAAACATGTCACAGGGTTATTAATTAGAGCAAGAGGGGTTGAGGGGTCAACAAAGGAGGCTCAAAGCTCATAAAGACCCTCATAATGGCTTGTAAGAGAAATGAATGGGTGTGTAAGAGTCATTTATGGCTTTGTGGGCTTCATAAAGTTTTATGGTTGGGATATTTGTGAGAGAGTTGAGATATTTTGACTTGGGTTGGATTAAGAAAGTCTTAAGCTTGACTTAGGAATGCGAAAATGATTAAGGCTTGGATTAGGCTTGGGTTAAGATTAGATTAGGCTTGTTAGAGATGGGCAAGTGGATGGCATTTAATGAGGATGGGTGAAGGAGGAGATATTTGTTGGTTTTGGCTTGGGTTAGCAAGTCTTAACCCATGTTTAGGAAATATGACAAGGTTAGGGGGGGGATTAGGATTAGGCTCAAAGATAAGGATTGACATCTTCTACAAGAGTCTAGGCTTTGGATGAGGATGAAGACTTTCTAAAAGAGTCTAGAACTTCCTAGGATGAGGATAAATAAGATTTTTAGCAAATAAATAAAGTTTTATTTATTTCAACGGTTTGGGTTGAGGAGATATTTATTAAAATATTTTTAATAAACATGAGGATTAATATTTAATCTTAATTAAATATTTTGAGTTGGGATTAGGGGTAGGAAATGATGGGATTAGCCTTTAATTGAAATTAAAGAAGGATTAGAAGATTTTGGAAGAGGTTAGTGGTCTTAAAGAAATTGGCCAAGTTTTGGGCAAAAAATAAATAAATTATTTATTTTGAAATTTTTGGTCAATTTATTAATTAAATAATTAATAAATAAGGAAATAATGTTTAAATAAGATTTAAACATTTTTGGGAGGGATTCCTTAATTAAATATTTTTAATTAAGAGAAAGGGATTTAATGGCATAAAAAATAAATTAATTAATTAAATAAATAAATAATTAATAAATGATGATGTCATCAGGAACTTTTTCAGAAAATAAAAATACTTTATTTTCTAAAGGATTATTAGGTGTCTACAAGGGGGAGGAGGGTGAATCAGTTATCCAAGGTCTAGATGTACCAATTAAAAAAATAAACACTTAAACTACTTCAAATTTGAACATTCATTAGCTTGGCCTCTCTAGTAAACTTTTAGTAACATAAACTAGCAATTCACTATCCTAAATATAACAGACTTGTAGAATGTAAACATTAACAATAAATCATCACAAATAATATCCACGCACGTTTGACACTAGGATTTAATGTGGAAACCCAATTTGGAAAAAACCATCGGCAAAATGTCACCAATATTTTCACTCTTCTAAAGTGAGCTCTGTTAGGATCCAACTTTGTTAAAGGTTACAAAACACATTGTTAAATATGACTTTGTTAAAGGATTTAATCACCCTATTAGGAGTGGCCTTGTTAAAGGACTTTAGAACACTCCATTAGAATGCTACCTTGATTAAAGTATTTACATATGACTATCTAGTTAACCTTGATTAAAGGATTTCAAATTGATATAATGGTTAGAAAGTAACAACAGGTTTTGATCTAGAAAATACATAATGGTTAGAAAGTAACAATAGGTTTTGATTTAGAAAATACAACTCACTTTTTAAATATAGATCTAAGTTTAGGTCAAATACTGATCCACTGACTAGCCTTCATTGTCATCTCAATCTCTGATTTTCTTGGCAACTCTTCAACAGTCACTCTTCTCCTCTTCTCAACTTTTCCTAGTCTCTTGCTTAAGTTCACCAATCAATAAAAACAAAATCTTCTCCAACCTCATTAGGTTAGCCCTTATACCTCCTTAAATAGAAAATTCTAATCTTTTTCTACTTAAACATCATCATAGATCTTGGGGTTTGGTCAGATTCATTGAATCCTTCCAACATTTCGTCTCTTCTTTTCTATTCTAGAAATTTCTCCAAAATTATGCTTTAATTCTTGCATAGAAACACCCAAACATGGTTTCCTTTGATTTAAATGTTCCAAGTCATCCATCATTATCTTCAAAATGCTCTACATATTCCAAGAAATCAACTCTGTCAGCGGGAAATCACAATTTTCTCATAAACTGTCAAAATGTTGTCCCTTGGCCAACACTATGTTTTGATGCTTGGTCATCATTGAGTTACTTAGTTTCTACCAACTTTATGTTTGGCACATATATTGTCTCTCAATTAATATTGATGATTGGTCAACACTAATTCTATTTAGCACATACTGTGGCTCAGTTGACACTAGCATCACTTGACACAAACTTAAAGTTCCTTAATCTTCTGCTCTATTGCTCGGCCAAGCTTATGCATTTATTAAATCTTTGATCACTTCTTCAATTCTTCAGTGCAACTATATTATTCTCTTGTAGTATGATTAAACAACCACGTTATCTTGTTAGAGTCTAACTAATCAAGTGTTGAAAGTAGTTTCTTCTAATAACTCAATCTTTCCTCTAGGTACTTTTGTTATGACCAACTTCTCAAATCCTTTCCATCAATCATCTAGATATGACACTCAAATCAAATAGAAATCTATCTCACCAATAAGATTTGACATCAATGACAATATACAAATTGGTCTAATTGTAGTTTCCAACAATCTCGCTCTTTGGCATTGATGGAAACACCTCTAGTTACTATGCAATCCAAAACATGTAGTGCATTGAGAAAACTCCCTTTGTGTATAGTATCATATATTTATTAATATCATTAATTTCATTTTGATTCTCATCCATGCAGCTCTAATATGCAACTCATAAGCTCCCTCTATCATATCAGATTATATTGTATTGTGGCAACACCTCTTATAAGTTCTATGAACCCTTTCTTTCTTTCTTAGTCAATCTCTCCCTCTTGCTGATCACAACATAGGTAACTACTTCAATATTCTCACTCTTCATGGTAATTGAATTACGTCTTCTCCCTCTTTGACAACAATGCCAAAGACACTTTGTCTATCTCATGTATATTTTCCTTGTAGATATTTTCATGTCAGTAATTAATTCTTCCTTTGTCATCTGTGTATGAGTAAGATAACTCTTTGTCCTTCTTTATCCACTACTACTTTAGGAAACTCCTAAAGAAGGATTTTCTGCATCAACTTGTAAAGTATTCTAATCAACACATTTGATGCAAAGCTCCATCTTAGCTTAAGTAGCCTTGTCAAGGGGAATCACCCCTAATGTTCCTCTTAGATATTCATGAGCATCCTTAGGTAATGCTTTAGAGAAAATATCAGCCATTTTCTCCTTAGTTTAACATATTCCAATCTCACGTCTTTTTCTAGAACTATCTCTCTCAAGTAATGATACTTGATAGAAATATGCTTATTCTTAGTGTGCATTACATGATTTTTTTGATATGTTAATAGCACTAGTATTATCACAATAGATAAAAACTAAATCAATAATATCTTCCTTCATTCCCTTCAATGATTGCTTGAACCATATGATGGTTGAACAATTCACTATTGTTGCTACATACTCATCCTTAGATGTTGACTAAGAAACACAATTCTGCTTCTTTCTTGTCCATGATACAAGTCTCTTTCCTAGAAAGAATGCTCCCACTTATACTTTTTCTATCATTAAAATTTCCTTCCCAATCTAAGTCAGTGAACACTTTTAGTTCAAAATTATCATTCTTCTTGTAATATAATCCATAGTCTTTTGTTCCTTTTAGATATCTCAGTATCCTTTTCACTTCCATCATGTGATTCTTTGTAGGACTTACAAAAAATCTTGCAACTATCCCAACTATTAATACAATATCATGTTTGCTGTGAATAACATGTTATAGTTTTCTAATCATTAATCTATACAATATTTGGTTCACATCATTAAAATCATCATTCTTAGATAACTTATGTCCTATGGCCATAGGTGGACTAATTGGTCTTGAATCTTCCATTCCAAATGTTTTCAATATCTCCCTGATGTATTTAGATTGAGTAATGAAGATACCTTTCTTCATTTGATATACTTGTAAACCAACAAATAATTAATCTCTTCAAACATAGACATTTCAAATTCCTTCTTCATCTCATCTACAAATTTCCTTTCCTCCAAATATGATATCATTAACAAAGATTTCAGATAACAATATCTCATTGTTATTACTAGTCTTCAAATATAGATTGGTGTTATCATTAGTTCTTTCAAAACTAATCTTTACCAAATAATTGTGTAGTCTTTCATACCATGCTCTAGGGTCTTGTTTCAAACCATATAGAGCCTTGTGCAATGTACATACCATGTTCCTTTTTCTAGGGTCAACAAATCCTTCTAGTGCTAAATGTAGACGTCTTCTTCAAGTATTCCATTCATAAATACAAATTTGACATCCATCTTCTATACCTTAGATCCTTTATAAGAAGAATATGCAAGTAGTGTTCTAACTCCTAATTTTGCAACAGGGGAAAATGTTTCCCCATAATCAATTCCTTCTTCTCGGGCATATCCTTTGCATACCAATCTAGCCTTATTCCTTGTGACTTCTCCTTTTTCATTCAACTTGTTTGTGAATATTCACTTTGTTCCAATCTTAGGTCTAGATACTAGTGTCCATGTTTTGTTATTTTATATCTTCTCACTTTCTCAATTTATTGCTTGTACCCAATCCTCATTCTCCAAAGCATCTTTTACTAATTTGAGCTCAAACTCACAAAGTAAACATGTCTCACTTCTAAGTATTTTCCTTGTCATAACACTAGATTATTTATCTCCAATGATTTTTTCAAGTGGATGATGCTTCTTTCATATTTCTCTAGTGTAGGTTCTTTCCTTCTCTCTTCTTCTATAAGTTCATCTTGAAAAAAAATTTCAAGCTCATTTTGTCTCTCTTGTTCAGGTTCAGGTTCATGTTCTTCTTTCTTGACATTATCTTCCTGATGTTCAGCTCCTTCCATCTGTGACTTAGCATCACTTTGTTATTTCTCAACACCTATAGTCTATTTCTCGACAATTTGTTATTGCAACTTGACATTCCCATTTTGGTATTGATTTGCAGCTTAGTTCTCTTGTTTAGGTGGGGTACTGGGAGAACCTTCATTCACATATATGAATGTATTGTAGTCTTTAGGTTCTGTCTTGCATTCTAATTTTTTTTTTGCATATTCATCAACTTTCACATTTTCACTTTCCACAACTTTGTTAGTGTTAGAGTTCAAACACTTATCAACTTTTCTCTTAGTGGAATAACCTAGGAATATGCCATCGTCACTTTTAGCATCAAGTTTTCCATTTGTATTATCCTTCAGTATATAACATTTTCTTCCAAAAACTTTAAAATACTTTACATTAGGTGCATATTCATACCATAGTTCAAAAGGTGTAACATTTATACCTTTCTTGACTTGTATTCTATTCAAAGTATAAATTTTTGTACTTACACCTTCTCTCCAATATTTTTGTGATGCATTCTTCTCCATCATTAGTGTTATATCACATTCTATAATTGATCTATTTCTTCTTTCATCTATTATATTTTGAAGAGGGAAATACTTTACATTAGGTGCATATTCATACTATAGTTCAAAAGGTGTAACATTTATACCTTTCTTGAATTGCATTCTGTTCAAAGTATATATTTTTTTTACTTACACCTTATCTCCAATATTTTTGTGAGTCATTCTTCTCCATCATCAGTGTTCTAGCACATTCTATAATTGATCTATTTCTGCTTTCATCTATTCCATTTTGAGGGGGGATCCTAGGTGTTGACATCTACCTTTTGATTCTTCCATCATTGCACCATATTTTAAATTCATTGGAAATGAATTATCCACCTCCATCAGATCTCAAACACTTTAGACTCTTTTTAACTCTGGCCAAAAACTACTTAAATAATTGAAAAGCATTAGATTTTTATTTAAGAAATATCAGAGTCATTATTCTAGAATAGTCATCAACAAATAGAATGAAATATGTGTCTCTACAATAACTTTGAACTCCAATAGGTCCACATAGGTAAGTGCAAACCAATTCCAAAATATCATTAGATGAATATGTCTTGTTCTTGAAACTAGCCTTTGTCATTTTTCCTAGTTGACGTTGTTTACACATAGCATTGTCAAGTTTCTTCAATTTTGAAAATCCTCTTACTCTTTTCATCTTACTAATACTAGCCAAATTGTCAAAATTTACATGGCATAATCTCTTGTGTCATAGCCATATATAATCATATTGTACAAATAGTCATGTCTCATAAGATAAATCTAGATAGAACAATTTACCTTCTATTTGATGACCATTTCCAATTAGTTCACCATCAACATCAAATATCTTGGCCTTCATATGATAGAATTCAACTCTATGTCCTGATTTGTTTAAGTATGAAACACTCAACAAGTTATAGTTAATTCCTTCAACCCAATAAACATTTTCACACTTGATCTTATCAATCAATTGTATTGTTCCTTTACCTTTCACAAGACATGCTACATCATTACCAAACTTAACACAACTACCCTCATATGGTCCAATGGTCTCAATTTTACTTTTGTCACCAATCGTGTGAATTGAACAACTACTATCAATTATCCTTCTATCACTTTTATTCACATATGAAATTAATGCAGTTTTATCATCTTCATCAAAATCTTCTTATATAGAAACATAGACAACTTCTTCAACATTACTTTTTAGATTTATTATCAATTTCCTCTTTAGCAATGTAACAAGATTTCTTACCTTTATCTTTGTAGTCCTTGTTTCTTTTGTCATCTCGATCATCTCTTTTTCCTTTGTACTTTCTTTCCCTCTTTTCATCCTTGTCTTCTTTGTTAGGACATCTTATAGCAATATGACCAACTTTGTTACATGAAGAATAGATTATATGAAGTTTACCTTTGTATTTTCCTCCACCTCTTGGAAGTCTTCTAGCCATCAATTCTTCAAGCTCATCAAGTTCATCATGAGAAGTATCACTATCACTTTTCACATATTTTCCTTTTCCTTTCTTACTAAGAACCAATTGTGATTTAAGAGCATATTCAAAAGTGGTAGGAGTGAATTTATCAAAATTTGACATCTCAAAAGTAGAAAGTCTACCAATCACACCTTCTAGAGTTAGGTCATTACATAGAGTACATCTTAGTTTGTGTATTGCAGAAACCCTAATAGCATAAATGGGAAGTAGAGTTCTCAATACCTTGTTGATTACAGTTTCCTCATCAATCTTTCCATTGACTCCTCTTATAGAATTAACAACCTCTTTGATTCTTCCACAATACTAGACTATATTCTCACCTTCTACCATTCTCATTTCACCAAAACTACCTCTCAAGCTCTATGATTTCTCTCTCAAGATATTCTTGTCTCCTTCACAGATGGTCTATAGTGTATCCCATATTTCTTTAGTAGTCTTGTAGTTTTTAATAGCATCAAACTCAACATAGCTTAGGGATGATGCAATCTCCAACATAGCTTGGTTTTATTCTTGCTTCTCCTTCAGTTGTTGAGTTGTTAGAGGAATTGTTTTTATCTCCACATATGCATTGTTCACAAAATGTATTGCACCTTATTTGATTCATACTAGATGTAGCATAATCAAACATTGTCATGCAGGGAAGTTCTCTTTGTTCAACCTTGGCACCTCCTTTTTTTACATCTTGATCTTTAGCTTCAAGAACCTTAAAAAATTTCTCTACAAGTACCAATAGCTATGATACCAATTATTAGAACTTTTAGAATAACTGAGAGGGGGGAGGGGGTTAAATTAGATATCCAAGGTCCAGATGTACCAATTGAACAAACAAACACTTAAACTACTTCAAAACTAAACATACATTAGCTCAACTTCTATAGTAAACTTTTAGTAACATAAATTAGCAATCCACTATCCTAAATATAAAAAACTTTCATAATGTAAACATTAATAATAAATCATCACAAATAACATCTACATAAGTTTAACACTAGGATTTAACATGGAAACCCAAACTGGGAAAAACCACTTGCAACAGGTCACCAATAGTTTCACTCTTCTGAAGTGAGCTTTGTTAGGAGCCAACCTTGTTAAAGGTTACAAAACACACTATTAAATGTGACCGTGTTAAAAGATTTAATCACCCTGATAGGAGTGGCCTTGTTAGAGAAATTTAGAACATTCTATTAGAATGCCGCTTGATTAAAGGATTTACGTATGACTGTTAGGTCAACCTTGATTAAAGGATTTTAAACTGATACAATGGTTAGAAAGTAACATCAGGTTTTGATCTAGAAAATACAAGTCACTTTGCAAATACAAATCTCAATTCAGCTCAAATATTGATCCACTGACTAGCCTTCATTGTCATCTCAGTCTTTGATTTTCTTGGCAACCCTTCAAGCAATCACTCCACCTCTTCTCAACTTTTCCTAGCCTTCTTCTTAAGTTCACCGATCAATAGCTACAAATGCTCCAACCTCATTAGGTTAACCCTTGTACCTCCTTAAATAGGTAATTCTGATCTTTTTTCACTTAAACATCACCACAGATCTTAGGGTTTGGTCATATTCATTGAATCCTTCCAACATTTCATCTCTTCTTTTTTGTTCTAGAAACTTCTCCAAACTTCTACTTTTATTCTTACATAGAAACATGCAAACATGATTTCCTTTAATTTAAATGTTCTAGGTCATCCATCCTTATCTTCAACATACTTTACATATTCCAAGAAATCAACTTTGTCGGCTAGAAATCACAATCTTCTCATAAACTATCATAACGTTGTCCCTCAACCAACATTGTGTTCTAATTCTTAGTCATCACTAGGTTACTCGATCACTACTAGCTTTCTATTTGACACATATATTGTCACTCACTCAATAATGATGCTTGGTCAACACTATTTATGCTTGACACATACCATGGCTTGGTCGATACTAGCATCACTTAGCACAAACTTCAAGTTCCTTAATCTTTTGCTTTATTGCTTGGTCAAGCTTATGCATGTAGTCAATCTTTGATCACTTCTTCAAGGCTTCAATACACCTATCTTCTTCTCTTGTAGCATGATTAAAAAATCACTTTATCTTGTCAAAGTCTAACTAATCAAGTGTCCATTGTAGTTTCTTCTCATAACTCAACCTTTTCTCTAGGTGCTTTTGTTATAACCAACTTCTCAAATCCTCTTCATCAATCATCTAGATATGACACTCAAACTAGATAGAAAATTATCTCACTAATAAGGTTTGACATCAATGAAAACATAACAATTGTTCCAGTTGTAGTTTCTAACAGAACCACCACAAGGTGATTCTTTCAGAGTAGAGGGAAACAAATTTAGTCTATGAACATCAATTGTGTAGTTATAAGTCCTACAAAGAATATAAAATTCAAAGAGGAAGGTTTTAGAATCTTCAATGATGAGCCCATAGAAATTTGGAAGTGTACAAGAAGGAATATTCTTTAGATTATTATTTTCATGCAAGTCAGGAATAGGAAAGGGAAAGGTAGATTGTGTCATCCTTGGTGGTGGTCTCACTTGGTAAATGACAAGAGCTAAAGTGTTATCTTGATACTTAGGCTCAACAAAGATATCATTCAAATGAAAACTTTTTTTTGAAGATGGATTCATTCAAATGAAAGGAGTCTTTTGAAGATGAAGGCAAGGGCAATTCTTTGGTAGCATAATCAAATGGATTTTGTTCATGGGGAATTTCTAGTTCAGCTTCAATATTTTCCCCTATCTTGAAAGGGAAATTTCTAGGAGGGAACTTCCAAACTTGTCCCTGTATCACCTAGTTTAGTAGTGTAAAATGAATACTAGCTATTAAGGAAAGCATTAACCATACTAAAAAAGCTAACACTTAAAAAGATAGGACCGATTGTTATCACCACAAAAGGAAGAAAACCAAGAATGGTAGGCTCCTAATGGTATAACATCATGATGTAATGGATTTGTCCCTGATTTAGGATATGTATGCTCACAAGTTTATGCTCAAGCTTTAGATGGATGGATGGAGTGAATGAAGCAAGGTTTCAACAATGGATTCATATAGTGATTCCAACATTATAATGGTATTTTGGTAGTTTATGAGCTCCCAAAATAGCATTATAACTTTGCATGAAAGGTGGATTATTTTGTGAAGGGAGGAGGTTCAATTTATAGGCCAAGGGTTGGAGGAATGGATGGTCAAGATGCAAAGATGATGAGATGTGAGGGAGGGTCAAGATGCACTCAAAAGGGAGCACAAGGATTGTGCTAGTTTAGTACCAATGGGGAGGTGACATTTGTCACAAGGAGGATGAATGTGAGAGGATAGGATAAGGGTTGGTCAAAGGCTTGATGAGGGTGGTTGAGTATGTAAGAATCATGTAAGAGATGTAAGAGAGGATGGGAGAGGTGTAAGAGATGTGTAAGGCATTTATGTTGGAGGATGAGGAGAGAAGGTATTTGTTGACTTTAGCTTAGGTTAGTAAGTCTTAACCCATGTTTATGATTGTGCACATGATTAGAAAGGGGATTAGGATTAGCTTCGAATGGGGGTTAGGGGGTAAGTGATTTAGCTTTGATGGGATGGTTTAGTTAGGAGGCTAAGTAAGGTTAGTATGGGTGAATGGGTTGGATTAGGGGTTAGGATAGGGTTTAGGAAGGCTTTTTAGATTTTAGATATTTTATTAAAATGTTTTATTCAATAAAATGGGAGTATGGGATTAAATTGAATAGATTTGAGGATTTACTCAATTTAATAGAGGAATAGGGATTTAATTGATAAATTGATTTTGGGTGATCATTTGATTTTATCAATTGGGTTATAGTTAATTAAATAAATTAATTAACTAGGGGATGATGATTAATTAATTAAATAGTAAATATTTAATCAATAATGTCCTAGGAGATGACTAAATATGATTACCTATTGATGTAATCAAATTTAGGTGTCTACAGTCCCTTCTTCTATGCACACGGTAGAAATAATCCTAGCTTAGTACACAAATTTAGAATGCTAATTTGAAATACAACTAACATGTCTGGAATGGTCTCTTAGTTTAACACCATCCCCGAAAATGGCACAAAAAATGTAGAGTCGAAGATATGGAAAATAACTAGGAACATATATTCCTTTACTCAAGGATTGGACATCTTAATTGGCATTCATATTAAAACCTAAGACATCATTTATTTATCAATCCACATATGTTAAACTTGAAATGAGTTAGCACAATATATGCACTAAACTCCTCTTCCAGACATGGATTCTATCCTAGAGCCTATCATGATGGAATATAATGTACTAAAAACAAAACTAACCTAGTTTATACTATAGGAAACAAAATGTAAACTTAGTCTTTATATATATATATATATATATATCTTAGTGGTTGGAGGAACAACTAGAAGCTTTGTAGTTCTACGAACTACAGGAACACTCACATCGAGTTTCCTATAACAATAATTAAAAAAGAATGAATAGAATTTTTAGTAAGAACTAATCTATTTATTTAAAATTAAAGGAAGACAATTCTCTAAGTGGGCTCCATTAGGTAGAATCCAATTTAACACACCAGACTAAGATAAATTCTTCATGAACTTTATTGATAATTTAGTATTGCACAGTACATAGCGCTTTCTCACTAGATCAAACTTGCTAACAATAAACTTTATATCCCTTGCATTCATCCTAAGGATTCAGGAGAATAGGACTTATTTATTCATACTAACTTCTAACTAACTTCATAAGAACTCCCAAAGAATAGGAGACATTTATTACAATTTTATCTCTTTACAATGAACAATGAACACGAGAAGAAATAAGTAATTCAAATTAGTTGTAGAAGTTATTGATCCACTATCCTAGATTGTTGGATCGTGGGAGGCCTCCCCTTCTTGATCCATGGAGCCTTGGAAGACATCATCTAAAATTTAAAGCTATCCACCAAATGGTAGATGTTCTTCCAACTATTCCCTTTTTTGATGTTGAAGAATCCTTGTTTGACATAGCCCTACAACAACCTAAAGATGGCTATATATTCTCCTCAACAATTGGCATCTGCATGTTCTAATAAATAGTCATGTAACAATAGCTTAGGTAGACACAATAACCTCATATAGGACTCATCAATTCATTCATATGTTCTTCCAACATTAGTAGAGTTAAAGAAACAATTCCTATGTCATATGTAGGATTCATGACAACATTGGCTTATCGGGAAATACTTCACCTCATTCACTCGGGAATCAAAACAAATTTGCACTATTTTCAAAACAAGTAAGTAACCATGAAATAGTATAAAGATGCACTATAATACTACATCTAATACTATCATAAAATTTTCACATATAATCCATAATTAATACTTAAAAGTCTAATTACAGGTATCAGAGTCTCCAAAAGTGTCTGAAAACATGAGAAAAGTATTCTAACCATGAGCTTAAAATATGCCAAAATCATGGCTCATAAATCTCCTTACAACTAATCATACAATTTTCAACCATTTTATGAACTAGTTAACTATTGAGAACTTTGTTTTGTAAAAGCAAAAGTTGCATTGATAACATTTTGTCAACTTAGCAACTTTTTGCCTAACGACTTCCAACATGAAATGTGTCTACCTAAAGCTCCTCAAACTTTTCCATTAGATTTTTTACATTATTTTGGATCATTAAATAGACCATTTGGCCTTATAACAAGTTTTATACCAACTTGGCCAATATGGCCCTAAATGTCCCTAATGGCCATTTAGGCCCAAAACTTTACTCCAAACCTATATTGCCTTTTAGATGATTACATGAAATGACCCATGGGGTCTCACAAACTGACTAGACCCTAACTTGAACCAACCCTTAGCTAGGTTCTTATTGCTCTTGGAAGGTGCTCTTGCACCAAAAAGGTAACAACAAGATCCATGTAGTTTTCTAGGAGTAGTGTACTAGAAGTAAATAATTAGGTGGATTGGAATTGAAAGATCTTAGAATTTAGAGGATTTCCCTTGCAAGTCAAATAGATTTCTAAATCTAGTTAGGGGGATGAGCTCTAAAAGTTTCTAATAAAAAATAATCTTTCCAGAGGCCATCCTTGTAAGGCTAAATTTCTAATTGGTTTAACATGTTGGATCTTCTTGCCCCTAAACTACAATATAAAGGTGGGGGAATTTAATGTTTTTAAATCCATTTAGAAGAGTTGGAGGATTTTCAAACATTTCTTTGGTGGTAGTGGGTGATATTCAAACAAAATAGCCTTTCATGTGGTCAAAAATCTATCTGGTGGAACATGGTGACAAATATCCTTCTCTAGTTTAAGGTTTCTTTGCTAAAAAGTAGGATGAGAAATGTATTTAGAGATTCTAGGATATTGTAAATGGTGGCTTCATTATTCCTTAGCTTGGTATTAAGGAGAAATTTATCATCCCAGATTCCCAATGTAGGACCTACTCTATAATGAGGGGTTCATGTGATAAAATTGCTATCCCTAAAGGAGGTTTCTCAAGTGATACATGTTCCTTCTGGCTTACTAGCCTAGCTCTAGCCCCCTTGATTTGGTCAAATATAATATATTTATTCTCTCTTCACTCACAAACTTGACATTTTCAACCACCTTAACCTTAATGGAATTCCTACTATAAGCCTTCAACTTGTTGTAAAATTTTGACCAACCTTAGGAAATGCCCCCATTGAACCCAAGTTGTCTTTCTTCTTATCATCTTTGTTTCTACCTAGAAGTTACCCTTTAAGAAGCTAGGAGGGGAATCAAATACCTATTCTATTTGCATAAGTTATGAATATATTTTCTATGTAAGTTCTTTGAATGCATCTTTCCTAGAGAGGTGTGGAATTTGTTTGGATTGACCCTCATCAGAGACTTTTCTTTTGCTAACATTAATTTTGGTTCCTTTGACAACATCAAAAAGTTTTGTAACATCTTTTTGTCTATTATTTCAATAGTCTTTTTATGGAATATATAGAAAATTGGGAATAATGATGTTTTGAGGGGAGGGTCAGGCACCTTACTAAGTCTTTGTGAAGATTCATTTATATTGATGTTGCATTGCAGGTTACAACCATCATCAAAATGAAGGAGATAAACTTCTTGCAAATCCTAAACGAAGGGAGAACTATGGTTGAAAAGAAAAAGGCAGCCTACGGATATACCACTATTAGAGATAGGGATGAATTTGATATTACTTTAGTAGAGTTTATTCAACAACTGAAGAATGGTGGATAGTGGAGGAATAAAGGGGATAAGGGAGTTGTCCACCATGTATGTCTGGACAAAAAATTTATATTTGTCGATTCCCTCAATCACACTAATTTCCTTGTAAATATAGGGGCTTCTAATACATTCATTATGTATTTTAAACCTCATTAAAATATTCACTTTTGAAATACAAATTAAGTTTTTCTTTTTCTTTAAATTGTATGAAAGGTTCAATAGGTTTAAGAACCTCTAACATATGTAGCCTTTTTCATGGATTAACTTTAAATCAACTTAGAGGTTCATGAAGTTCGTGACCCTGGAACTCCTTGTCATTCTCTCTTTGTTAAAAATCCAAATACATTTGAACTATGTTAGAGAGTTAAAGGAAACTTGAACTAGCCAACATTCATTATTAGTGAAGTTTTCTTCCTCAATAAAGTAACATCACTAAGTGCAATGGTAAAAGAAAAGTAATGAACAAGGATTCTAGAAGAATTGAAGAACAATAAAGGAAAGGATTGGTAGTTGGGTCCTAAGAGAAAAGGTAGACCTAGAAATTGGATAGAGTGTGTGTATAGGTTAGGGGTTCAAGGAAAAGTATGGGAGAATGGAGTGTGGTAAGATTTGAGGAGTGGGATGTGAGATGGACCCTATATTTAGAACTTTGCCATGATAAAGAGTTCACTTGTAGACTTAAAGTCTAGTAGGGAAATAAGAGTGCAGATAAGGACCATAAAGATCAAGTCTTGAGAAGTAAGAAGATATAAGGAGTGAAAAGAGAAGGCACACATGAACCAAGATAAAACTTCAAAAACAAATTCACTTGTGTACTATAATTTTCATCTTTATGCAAACTATTTCACAACTTCACATGGTAAACTTGTGAACTATGTGACTTTGAGAACTTGGGAACTTTATCTTTCTTTTTTCTCCTTAAATTTTTATTCTTCTACACTTTTCTTTCCTTGCACAAACAACATAACATTATTACATATTTTCTGAACTCTAAAACCCATTATCCCAGTTCTATAAGGTTTTACAAATTTTGTGAAGGCATTGTGAGTCATGTGACTTCAAGGGCCTTATCACCCTTTTCCCCTTTAGTTTTTGATATTTCTTTGTTCTCTATTCATCAAGCCATGCCATTTTTTGTAATGATAAACTATATTACAACTTTGTGAAGTTCACAAATGCGTAAACTTTGTAAAATAAAGAAACTTGTTTTTCTTAAATCATTTGACTTTACTTTTCTCTTTACATTCATGCTAAATTGTCAAAAAGCTTGTGGGCATGCAACATAACTTATCTTTCTCATTAGGGATTTGGGGAGTACGCAAACTTGCAAGCATCCTAATCATTTAGACTTGAACACCCAAGAAGTCATGTACTTAAACATATTTTGTTTTTGATGTTTGGTTGAATAATCCAAGTTAAAAGGACATAAGTCAAATTTAGACAACATAACATAAATGCCAAGGAAGATCTCTTTGATCAGATATAAGTGGTGGGTCGTAATTAAGAAAAAAAAGGAAAAGATGAATCCAATACTTTTAACAACTTTTATTCAATTAAAGGGATCTACACATACAAGCACCAATACTCCCAAATATTTTTGAAGGTTTGGACCTCTTTTTTGAAAAATAACTTTCTTTGAGTTGTATGAAAGTAATAAGAGACAAAGCAATCGCTTAGGGTCCGTTTGGTTCATGGAAGATGACGGGAATTGGCTTTCTCATAATCCGAATTTGGAAAATTTTGCGTTTGTTTCAAAATTGGCAAAATGGAATTAGAATACTAGATTTCTAATTTTGCCTCAAAACCAGGTTGTTAGACTTCCCACTAGCAATTACTTGAATTGAAAATCAAAACCTAGTTATGCTTTTTGAGGAGTGTAAAAAAATTAGATTGGACTATTTTTTTGGAGTCTGCCTTCAACTCCAAGCTTATGCATAAAAATGTACCTTTCCACTCATCTTCTGAGTGAAACAAACTGTACAAGTAAAATCTCAAAAATAGGAATGAAGATTTGCAAAACCTTGATCTGGCTAATTCGAGATTTGTAGAAATCACAATTTGTACAATTCCACAAACCAAACAAACCCTTAGATAAGATAGTTCTGCTAGATGGAAAAGGGTGTGAAAGGTCAAGCCGTGATATTTCAAATCAATTATAGGAAGACCACTTACCAAGCCTTTCAAATACTGTTAAATTCTATTAAGACATGATTCTTGAAATATAATGCTAGAAGAATCTTATTATTTCAACTTAAAAAAACCATGATCTAAGAACTATATTATATCAATATAGTGTCAAATTAAAATAACTTTCATAAAAGCATCTCTATATTAAAATTTCAGAAAAATATATTTAACAATAAAATACGTACCTTAATACCAAATCCGTAAGATCGAAACCTCCCACGTCTTTAAATTAATCTTTTTAAAAATTATTATAAATTAACTCTCACATAGAAAAAACAAAAGCTCATTTCGATATGGTATTATTTATGATTAACAACACTTAAATCGAAAGTTATGCTGAATCGTTTTCAAATCGGTATACGTGGAAAAGATCATTTTCAATTACCGAAAAGATAAATTTGTAAAATATTAGTTTACCTCATGAATGTATAAAATAATCTATTCCACAGAATATCAATATTTAATTAAACTTTCCCATAATTAAATTTGGCCCGTACCTAAATTCCCGGGCCTGAAAATACAAGTTTTCCAATGTCGTTTTCAATTTAACTACTGGAATTTCATTAGCCATTTTCAGATTATCAAGAAACTATTTGCTTATCATTTCTACAATAGACTGAACATTATAAAATGAGCTTTTTTGTAATCTTATTTTAAAATAAAATTAAAAAATAAAAATGATACCATATTTTGCTAACATTAGAACTATTCTAAAAATGTCAACCCTAATCTAGTGAAATGCCACATGGATTGTACATGGATACCCAACAGTTCTTTCACAGACTAAATAACAGGATAAATTGACAATTGGCTAAATAATAATTTAAATTGATAATTATATGCACTCTGGACGGCACAATTATCAATTGTCTCATTGTGTGTCTGTCATTGCCGTCCACAGTTTCATTTAATCTCTTAAAAAAAATTAAATTATTTCTTAATGGATTCAAGACATAATCAATGACAATATTTATGTTAGTATAATTCATAATTAAACATGAATATACATATGATATACACAGATAATAGGCCGGCTTTCTGATTGATAGGTTGGCAATTCCCATTTCCAAATGGAACGTACGAAAAAATCATGCACCATGTTGCATGAAATTTGAATTTTACACTCCCCTGTGTATATATATACACATTCCAGATCATAAGGACAGCAAGACGATAATGAGAAAGAAGCAGCTTCAATGATTCAGTGGCATTGTGATCATCTGGATGTTTTATAATTCAAGTAAGAACAAACAATTTGATGTATCCATGATAATTATTTGGCCTCTTTCATTAGTATTATTATGCTAGGATTGAATGCCCAAGTATTAATTGTTCTTGAGTATAACTGGTTAGACGTGTTAAAGATTTGGGATATTGTTTAGATTTTTCTTGTTGGATTGTTAGGTTCCTCAGAGGTCTTCACTAGGAGAATATGCTGGAACATTGTATAGCTGGTATGATTTATTTATTCAAATACATTGTATAGAGTGCAATTGGGTTTATGACAATATGATGTAATATTCAGACATTCAAATTCAAAAACATTTCAATTATGTTTCATAAAGATCAATTACACTTAAATGAGGACAGTTCTGAGTTCATAAAAGAGAATGAAACCCGTTTATTTCTATACATTGTATATTTTAAGAAGTATATGTATTTGAGTTAAGATATTTCTTAATTGCTTATTTGGAAATTGGTCTTGTTACATATGATATCCAATCAAATTGTGCAGTTTGGATTGAATTATAGTGCACAAAACCAGAAGATGACAACTTCAAGTATAAGCAACCGTAAGTAACCATGGAAGGAACTAAATCTGAATGAGGAAACTTTAGATTGGGACAGGTAAGAAAAGTCACAAAAAATTAGATTTTTAATGGAGACAATTGGATGTATATCTCTGGAATATATAGCAAACTTCAAATTCAACTGATTAGAGAAATCACGAGTTCTGAAATATATTAGCCTTCCAGGTTATTTGGGCTTCTCTCATCTTTTTTGCTTTTGCGTTTGGCAATTAGGTGCTATGGAAGATTATTCTGCTTTTGGAGATTCAATGAATTTAACGAGAGAATTTTCAGCTGATGAACGGTTTGAAATTCATCATTCTGAAGGTGAAGAAGTCCATGGAGAAGAAGAATCTCCTTTAATATCAAATGATTTTATGGCCATCCAACAAGGAAAAGTGTTTCCTGTCAAGTTGACTCACTCTGTGACTGGTAAAAAAGAGAGACATGAGATGGCGCAAAAAATCATTCAAGAATTTAAGGATTCTAAAAAGAAATCTGCTCATAGAAGTATACTAAACAGTTTGGAGGCAGAAGCTGAAATTAGAATTCTTGAAGGGGTAAAGTCAGGGGCTCACAGCGTCGAGTATAATGGTAATAATATTGATAAAGTCAATCATGCCTCTGAAGTCCATAAGCCCACAGAATCAAGAAGAAAACTGAATAGAAAAGAATCCAACAGGAGAATTTGTGGTGATAGAAAGAAAAAATATTCAGCCTTAAGTTCAGTCAATATAAACAGTGGGTTCACTCATGAGAACCAATCTTCAGTGACGAAATCCTTCTATAGATCTAGATTGCATGCAGATGATTTCTCAGTTTGTTCTTCAGGAGACAATTGCAGAGAAGATAGTCTTGAGCTTCCTTTGGGTGAAAGTGGGAACCATACTATAAGACCCTATGATAGATCTCATGAACTTAAAGGTTCCAGGAAGAAAAAACTGAAGAACCACATGAAGGTACAGAGAAGTGCTGAAGAAGTAAACAATTTCATTGGTTCTTCAACTGTACATGATAAATTTTGTGGAGCACCATGTTCTTCATATGGAAGGCAAGGGGATAAAAGTCATCAAGGCCAGAGATTCTCAGACAAGACAGGTGGCTTCTCTGGAGCTTCTAATTTTCGCCATTGTCAACCATTCTTTCAAATTGAATCTGTTACAGAAAGCGAACTAATTTCTTCAGATACATACCCTTTTGAGGATACTCCATTGCTTGGATCACCGTATGGGGACCAAAACAGCTCCTGCTCATCTTTTGATGATCAGAGTGGTCTTGATCTTACAACTTCTTTTCGTGACCTGGATCTCTACAATCCCAACAAAATTCATAGAAGAACCAGAAAATCAGGCGCCAGAGAATGTATTACAGAGAAAGAATCTATACATACAAAACCCATTGAACATACATCAATGCATAGAAGCCTGAGCCAAAAGTATAGTCCCAAGTCCTTTAAAGAACTGGTTGGACACACCATTGTAGCTCACGCCCTCTGCAATGCAATTAGCACAGGAAAAATTGCACCTTTTTATCTTTTTCATGGTCCTAGAGGCACGGGGAAGACATCCACTGGACGGCTATTTGGGGCAGCATTGAATTGTACAGCTGATTGCAACGCTAAACCTTGTGGGGATTGCAATGGTTGCTCGAAAAGCCCTGAAATTAAAGAGATGGACGCAACATCATCAAGATGCATTGAAATTGAAAGAATGAAAATCTTCCTCCAAAGTATTAAGTACTCTCATCCACTTCCCCACTTCCAGGTATTTATAGTAGACGAGTGCCAAATATTGACACCAGAAGCTTGGGCTGTATTGTTAAATGGTTTAGAAGAAAAGTCTAGTTCCGTGGTATTTATTATGATTACAACAGATGCAACAAAGCTTCCGAGGATTGCATTATCTAGATGTCAGAAGTTTCATTTCCCAAAGCTAAAAGATTCAGATATCTATGGGAAACTTGCGATGATTGCAGCCGCAGAGGGCATTAATATTGATCAGGATGCCTTGCACTTGATTAGTGCAAAGGCAGATGGATCCTTAAGGGATGCTGAGATCACATTGGATGAGTTGAGTCTTCATGGAACAAATGTTACGAAAGACATGGTCAACCAACTTGTGAGTATTCACTCCGTAGTTGTGTGGAAGTTCATTATAATTGCTTTTGACTAGAATACATCCTACTCAAGTTATGAAAGGCTAATTTATTCTCTGTTGTTGAAGCTATGGGAAGAGGTTCGGTAGTGATTAGGGGTTCAATAATTGTGATACAGTAGATGTTATAGATATTTTCTAATAGTCTAATCACACATGTACTAATAGTCTATCAATTTAAAGTTTTTTGGGTTGGTGATGGATCTATTTGTGCACTAATATTAAGAAATTTCATAACAATTACTGAGATATTTTACAATGTCTACTAGTATTTTTTGGTGATAATAGAAATATTCGTAAATGCCTAAATGTCAAAACCTTAGCTACTCTTGAAATTTGGACGGATACTAGATCTCTTCCCCTACTAAAAAATTTGGTTTTGAAAAGTTTGAATTTGAAGAGAGTTTCTTGTCTCAAGACTATACTCTTGTTTTTAAATGGCAGGTAGGACTAGTGCCTGATGAAAGACTTGTAACATTACTTGGCTCGGCTTTATCAGCTGACACTTTGGGCACCGTGAGATCTGTTAGAGAAATTATTGAGTCCGGAGTGCGGCCACTGGTTCTTGTAGAACAATTAGCATCCTTGATGACAGACATTCTTGCTGACACTTGTGCAGAGGCTGTATGGTTACAAGAAAAAGAAAGATCCTGTAGGGGTTTTCTTTGTAAGTATTGCTTTCAATTCACCATTTTGCTTCATCAAACATGAGCTCTGGCCATGTGGCTTGGTTATGGTTTGTAGTCTCTTCTTACTTGCTTGCCGTTGTCTCATACTTCATGAATTATGATGATTGTTCAGCATCCAAGGAAGAATCGAAGAGGTTACGCCACGCCTTGAAAATCCTTTTGGAAACAGAAAAGCAGCTAAGTTCATCAAACGATCACACAACTTGGATTACAGCTGCTCTGCTACAGTTTGCACCTTATGATCTCTATCAATTTTCTACACCACCTTCAAATACTAGTCTAATACAAAGTCCAGTGGCGTTCCTTGACACCATTGAAAAAGAGGCAATTGATTTGGAACATCCTGCAGAGGAGCACTCGTTTAGAAACGACCGCTGCGAGCATTACCAATTTGAACTTGAACTAATACCACCAAAAACCTCAGTGGCGACAACAAATATAAACTCTAATGTTGTACCAAGTCCATTTATCTCTGATACAGGTCGAGAAAATGCAACCAATCATTTCCAGAGTACAAAGTACATACATCAGAGAAGCCATTCTTCTAGTCACTCGCAAAAACTGGAGGTCATCTTTGAAAATGTAAGTGAAATTGTAGAAAACAATCATTTCCACGCATATACTCTAGGCTCTTCAGCGGATGCCAGTGAAGCTGGGCAAAGGGAGCTTAAACTAATGAGTATGGGCGATACAGAACAGATATGGCAAAAGGTACTTGAAAAATTCCAATCTTCTGATCTCAAAGAGTTACTTGGAGGAAGGGGAAAGTTATCCTCTGTCTTCGTGTCCAAAGGTATGTATATTCTTCAATCATCAGAATTACCTATTGCCTCTACTTTAATGATCACGGTCATGTAATTTCAAAATGATATATTGACATGATTTTAAATGGCATGATTGTGTGCTAATGTCTAAGATTGTTAGAACTTACTGTCCATCTGATGTCCTGTTTCTGTACGATTGAAATGAAATGAAATGAAAGATTTTTAATGACGTTCACAAAACCAACAGTCTAAGGGACCAATATAAGACCCTTTAATCAGTCTATTCCAGGCTGTTCCTTTTGTTGTGGATCTATGTAAGTAAGATGGCTCCCTTGAGGAGTCTTGTTCCTTCAAAAAGCTCTTTTATGTTGTTCACCTTTAAAGTGTCCTTGTACTGGTTGCGAATATCCTTGTATGCAGTGCAATCTTTCACATAGTGCCACTCTATTTCCACCACTCCCTCGTTGCAAAGCCTACAAATTATGTCCTCCCACTCTTTCTCAAGGACCTTCCATCTATTAGTTTCACATCTCAAACGGTGTGATCCAAACCTCAGCTGGACGATTAAGATTTTTTCCTTTCCTTTGATCTCGGCTCCTAAATACTCTTTGTCGCCATGCTCGCAAGTGGGGTTAAATTTTTTGACATGGTAACCTTTTTTTCTACCTAACTGATTTGTTCACATGGCAGATCTGATTTTTTCTACCACCAATTTTTTAAATTTCTAAGTTGTTTTCCAGGAACTTTTGGTAGTCAATGTTAAAATTGTTGAACCATTTGTCATTTTGTTTCTTCCATGTCCTCTTCCGATGGTCAAGCTCTTTGTCAACCACCTTACTACACCAGCGATGTGCATCCATTTTACCCACCTTTTTTAGATAGCTCAACAATCAAACAATTGTCGAGACCTCCACTGGGAACATGCATGCCTCCGCCAAAATAATCTCGTAAGGGACTGTTGATTTGATTTTAAGGTTAGTTGTAATGAAGTGCTTTTGAATTCTTTCAATTTTCCGCCATTTGTGGTTTGATACACTGCTCCCCCATACTTCGTTGCCATACAGAATTACCGAAATCACCAACAACCCAAAGAGGGTTTTCTTAGTCTTCCAATCCCATAACTTTGTTGTCCTCCACCTATTTTGAAGAAGATAAGATGCCTTCCATCCCCCCTATATCCTTTTTGATCTACATGTCTCCCAACTTAGCCGGTAATGAAAATCAATCCTCAAATACTTTGTATTCTTCTACACTCTCGAAAGCTTTTCCCTAAATATGAAGTAAGTTGTTTTCTTTTCCTCAAGGAAAAGATCATGATCTTGGTCTTAGATGTGTCAACCTCCATCCCTACCTCTGTGCAAAAGGTTTCTAAGTTACTCAAATATTCCCTCAGCCTGTGTATTGTTTTAGCAATGAGTATAAGGTAATCAGCATAAAGAAGTAACCTAATCACATAATCAACCAGCCAAATTCCCTCTCCATTGGTTTTGTTTAGTCATTCCTTCAGCTTGTCAATATAGAAGCCAAACAAGGTAGGAGATAACGGGCACCCCTGTTTGACCCCTACATTGTAGCCAAAACATTTCGACATGCCCTCTTTGGTTCTGATTTTTTCTTTAACCTATTCATAAAGCTTATAAACAGCAGCCTTGTACTCTATTGGGACCTCCAATTCTTCCATTCTATTTCATAGTTTATCCCTAGGGATGGTGTTCAAAGCTTTCTTAAAGTCAACAAAACAGAAAAATGCCCCTTCTCCCTGTTTCTCCCACACTTCCATGATGAGATATCTTAGGGTAATGCAGTGATCAATGGTGGAGTGTTTTGGTCTGAAACCCGCTTGTCCTATGGCTCTTTTTCCTTCTTATTCTACCCATTTGTTGATTCTATGCTCTACCATACTCCCATAGAGCTTGCCTAATAGGGGGTTCACCATGATGGTGCGGTAGTTGGAAGGGTTGTTGATATCCCCGCTTTTGTGAAGAGGGATAAATATGCTGGTGGTCCATTCAATGAGAAAGTAGCTTTATGTGACCTTATTAAAAATGTTCTTGATGTGCGAAGCCAACAAATATGACCCCATTTTAGAAATTCAGCCAGCAGCCCATCAATATCCTGAGCTTTTCCACTCGCTAATCTCCCTATCCCTAGATTAATGTCTTCATCAGAAAATAGTTCATCTGAGCTACTGATTGTGGGAAGTGGAATTTTGCCCTCCGGTCTCTCATAAAGAATTTTTGCATATTTTAACCATTGGGAATCCGTAATTTTATTTTCAACATGTTTTCTAGCTTGTTGTAACTTCCTCCAAAAACCTTTAGGAGTATGCTTTCCTAACATGATTAACACTTTCCTTCAGTTAATCACATATTCTTCTTTTTTGAATTTGATCGTTTGTATTCTCTTATGATTGTTTTGTTTTCCTTTCTCCCTTTAAGGTTTCTTTTTGTGGCCTTGCATTCTTCATCGTACCATGGGTTAGCTAGAAAGGTGTTTGAGATGCTCTTCTTTATTCTTGTTCTCTTACAACCCTTTAACACTCTCTGAATTAGTGGGATCAATGATCTGCTGCTGATGTGGTCTTTGTTATCATTGTTTACATTGAGATTTGTGATATCATGGTGCATTTGGATCTGCCGTTCAAGAGCGGTGCAAAATACCTCTTCATTTTCATTGTTTATAAGAATCTTTCCCTCTTTATGTCCTTTTGTACTATCGTCTTGGACCTGATCACTTTTCACCCTTTTGAGTTTCATATTGTATTTAATATAGAGGGGCATATGGTCTGAATTAGCTCCATAGGACATTGTTCAATTCTAAAATCAGCTACTTTGGTGATGGTTGAGTGAGAACATATCATATAGTCCACCATGCTTTGTCCATTATATGTTTTACAAGTGATTCTATTTGATTTTGGCCACATCTTCATGTTGTTGCAAACAACCAACCCATGGAGGCTACATAGCCCCAAAAGTTCAGCGCCAAAGTGAGAGACACCACCTTTTTTATCTTGTGAGGTCCTTTTACTAATACTATCATCATCTTCTTTTAGCCACAAGGGGTTGTTGTCCTCTGTTAAGTCATTACCCAACTGAATAGATTGGTTACTCGCAGTCCTAGCATTAAAATCTCCTTTAAGGATTGTGTTTCCAGTATAACCAAAAGAAAGCACATCTTTCTTTAGAGCTGCAAATGGATCTTTACTGTCTAGATTTCTCTTTTTGTAGAATTTAGAGCTTTTTGGTGCAAAATAGCACACTGCCAGCCATGTGATCTCCTCATCATCCTCAATCTTTAGCCAATTGTTTATTTGAATCCTCTTTCTCCACTTTAATGTTTTTGTTCCACGTATCTTTTATTAAGATAGTAATCCATCCATGACCTTTACCTATCTTTGTTTCTTCATTCCACATGAAGAATTTATCGTACCCTTCAAAATGTGGAATCCTGCACCCTTCATGTTCATGTGTTTCTATTTGAGAGAAGTGTGATGACTTTCCAGCTTAAGATATATAAATTCTTTTCTCTAGCCACTCATTCAGGAAAGGGCTAAGGTATGAATCAGCCCACCAGATGCCTAATTAGTACTTCTATTATTTAGTCTTCCAGTAAGAATATGGTAATATATGCTTTTATGCTGTTTGATTTCTTTAAAGTCTTAGGGCAGTTCTTCTATCCAATGAATAAACTTCTCTAAATTCAAACTGTGCCATACCTAGAAATCTCCATCTGATTTCAGAAAACCTACTGGAATCATATTCATACTGAGCACTATTGTTATTTCTATAGAAAATCTATTCTCCCTTTTTCTTTCTTAGTCTTCCAGATTATGGACTGGAAGAATGTAGCACTTGTTTCTTGCATGCCTTGAAAGACAAACAGTACTTGGAACTTTGTGCTCATAAATTTGCATTAGAGAATGCCAAATAAGAGCCCAACTTAGTTCAACAGATGTGATATTATTAATTTCTTACTAGGGTTAATACACCATTGATTTTTCAATTTGAAGACAGTTTCTGAGATGGGCATGACGAATAGGAAAGCGAGGTTAAGTGAGAAAGAATTTCCCTTCTTTGACTAAAGAGTTCGTAGCTAACGTTATGTTCACCCAAACACACTAGAGAGTATCCATAGTTATCAAATCTTGATAAGTTTGCTGCAAATCCAGCTGAATCTAGTTCCAGTTTAATTTGTCTTACTCAATCTGGCCTTTTCAAGTCCTGTAGAAACCTTAGTAATTTTAAGGAATTGACTTTTTCAAAGCTGGTAAGTATGATATGCTCTACCAATGTATAAAATATGTTCCTTTCTTCAGTTTATCCAAAAACTCTAATAATTGGTTGCCTTGTTTATGCATTTCATCAATGAATGTTTGATAAATTGGCTCTCAAACAATCCATAGGAGAGTGGGAGATCACCTATGACCCATTCACCCTAAGTTGTTATTAGGAAAGGATAAATTTAGAAAATGCACTCAAATAAAGATTTATCTTACCACATTCGACTCATGTTAATGCCCATTGTTTAATGGCAGCAAGTGCTGTCGTTCACCTAAAGTTTGAATATAGACATGACAAAGAACAAGCCGAAAGGTCAGAAACAAGCTTGTCCAATGCATTCAATGAGGTCCTGGGGTTCCCTGTTGAAGTGAAAATAAGACTGCGACATGATACTGCAGATGAGCGTGAAGATTCAGAGTGCAGTGCTGATGATTTTAGCCAGAATCAGGAAGGCATGCCCCATGTTGAGGAAAAGAAGATCTTGACGCCCAAATCTGTAAGAAGACAGAATACAAGAACAATCAAAGTTTGGCCAAGCTATCGAAGGAGAAATAGGATTGTTGGTATGCTTGACAAAATACCAGGACCTTCGGAGCCCGATACAAATTTACTCCAAATGAGTTCAAAGGATGATGAAGTATTTGACAAATGCAGTATCGACCAAGACAACTTAAACAGAAAAGAAATTCCTAAAACAGAGGAGCGCTTCAATGGTGTCAATCCACACACGGAGGAGTTGGAGCAATGGTCTTACGCATCAATAGGCATGAATTCATTTTCCTTTGAACAGGCCGAAGGAAGCATTGATGCCTACAGCCAAGACCTGGTGTTTGATCATGTCAGCTCAGGACGAAAGCACAGCAGTGGGACAAAATTGAAATTGGACATGAGCTTCAATAAAGCCAACAAAGCGGGCTCTAATCCAATACCAACATACATGTGAGTATAAATTGTAGTGTTTTATCTTTATTGGTTTGTTCTGTAAAGCCCTGTTTCCTTCTGCTTAGATACTGAGATTAAGGGGCATTTCGTTCTGTTGATTTTACATGGTAAGCACCCAAAAGATCATATTAATTTAGCAAGAAAGTAAAATAAATATGAGAACTTCAAAAGTCTAGTATCAGCTCCAAGAAGTCAGCATGGACTTTCTTTCAGTTTATATTTCAGGTTAATTATATTTCATCAAAGTTTGTCCTACACTTCCACATGGAGTGCTCTATGAACTGAGTTAGTGAACCCTCTTTGTGGCTTGTTTCAAATACCCTCTTAAGCAATCAAAATGACACGTCTTTGTTAGAATTTTTATCACTTTGGCTTACCTTACTCAAGCCTAAGACCTCGGTTCTAGGACCTTCTATTTGTTGTTTGAGTGCTCTATCAACTGAGTTAGTGAATCCTCATGGCTTGCACATCCTGAGTTCACATGTGGCTTGTTTTGAGCACCCTCTTAAACAATCAAATTGAATGTCTTTATTAGAACCTTTTACCTTTTTAGTTTGTACCTTATACCTTGACAATAGGTTCAACAGATTGATACATCTTTGTTAGAACCGTTTACCGCTTTGGCCTGTACCCATTTACCTTGACAATAGATTCAGCAAAGAGACCTGAAACATCTGAAAAATAAGCAGTGTCTACAGCTTGTTGAACCTCTGCCATGTGGACTAACTAGGATTTGAACCTGGGAACTTTTATTTTTTCTGGACTGCTCTATCAACTGAATTAGTAGCCTCTTCTCGGGCAGCCCATTGCAGATTCAAGTGTGGCTTGTTTGTAACACCCCCTTAACTTACAATGCAGGTGCTTAAGACTTCAAATGATGCTCCCATACGACTTGTTCAGTTGTTAGCAAAGATTCAAATCAAGAATCTTTTATTGGTACTGGAATGTTTTTCTTACTCAATTCATGATCCTCTAAATCAGCATGCTACTCTTAGAAATCACAAATTAAAGAAAAAACAAGTTTGAAAAAAATTAGTCAATTTTAACTCTTTAAGACTTTAACCTAGAAATCAAGCCTTATTATATGATATTTAAACCATCCTAAACCACCCATAATAGAAGTGTGACATACTTATTTCTAAACTGAACAAAGCCATGGGATCAAATAACTCTCCATTTCATAAATAAGAATATATATACTGTTTTAAGAGCAACATGGCTCCTCGGCTCCAAACTATGCATGAAGCAAGATTTTGCCGATCATCTAAAGTTTTGGCCATTTGAGTATGCAGGGCAGGTCATTCAAAGCACAGATCTCCTATTCACAGGAATGAAGTCCACGTAAGTAAATTACCTTAAAACACATCAGTCCCCGTTATACACATTTCATACATGACTTATTAAATGACATTTTCATCTACTAATACACCTGGATTTGTTAGAACAGGTCAATCAACACAAGTGGAAGCAGAGGAGCAACAAATTGCTGCTGAAGTTATCTCCATGTACAGATTCTTCTGTTTCAATCAACGCAAATTTGTTGAAGAAGGGAACAGCTTTGTAGTAAGAAAGCACCGAAATTTTACTAATGTTCAAGTTCGTGCAGCTGCCAATGAGAAATTTTATTCGAGGTTTATCTCATCTCTGTCTGTATTAATACCATTGTATTGGCCGGAATGTTGAAAGTATAGAACACAAAACCTTGAGGATTTTCTCATTTAACCGTTTTGGTTAATATTATTATGTACTTGCTGGAGGATGACTCTCTATTCTATATATAAATGATAGTGTGATTATTTCTTCCTATGCCTCACATCCAATGCTCCTTTCATCCGTTCGAAAATATTTTTAAAACTAGCACTTGCATCCGAAGAAGGTGCAATGTGTTTTGAAAGCAACATGTAACAAGAGACGCAATGCATCAGAGTTCCTGCCTAACGCATAATGGTTGTAGAAGTGTAGATGAGTGAGAATCTAAGTTAACATTGTGAATGCATTAATTTTTGCTTAGAAATGCACTTGTGATTTGATAGGATTGGTCATATTTTGTTGTTAAATTCTCATCTTAGAAATGCGCTTGTGATTTGACAGGATAGCTCATATTTTGTTGTTAAGTTCTTGTGCTATATTATTATATCTTTGGGCATTTAAGCCCAAGAATAAGAGGCCAAAGTCCCCAATATGGCACTAAGTACTTAATATCATACTACGATCAATACATATGCTTTAGACAAATTTGCACCTTCTACATTGACAACTTAAATTATGTGCGATGAGGAAAGATATCCATACCAATATTTGAATTATAGAACTTGAAGAAGTGATGAAGCATTTGGAGTATCACATTATATGTTTAAGCATACTGTGCATTCTACTAGAGAATCATAAGTAGTTGGAATAACTCCCCCAACTATGTATTATTCTCATCTTGATTATCAAATGGAACTCACACTATTTTTAATTATTAGCACTAGACAAAAATTAGGATAGAGATATAGATAGAGATAAATAGCAGTATACAACAATAAAAACATAACCATATATGCAGAGGAAAAAAAAGGATAGATAATATAGAGGAGGAAGAGAAAGAGAGATAAAATAGTAAGATAGAGTGATAACAACATAAGTTGTGTGCGTGCGAGAGAGAGAATTAAATATAATTATTTTTGTTAATAAAACAAATAGTCGAAATAAAATAATGGTTATAATAAAAAAATTAAAATATATTATATTTTAATTAATGAAACTAAGAATTTAAGTTTTATATTAAAACTCACATTTCTATAAGAAAAAAAGAAATGTATTGAAATATAAAAATATTTTATAAGCAAAATTAATTGTTTAATTTTACACAATTAGAGAAGTTTTACTATTTTGTATTTTCAAAATTTTCATAAAATTAAGTAATTTTAACTTATGAAAAATATCTATATAATTTAATATGTACATTTGTAAATAATAAATAGATGTAATAGACATAAATTTGATGTTGATGAATAAATATGATGTAATAAATAAAAAATAAAATATAACTATTTAATTTTAATACATTGTTTATAAAAATAGAATAATAATTTATATATTTTTTAGAATTGAATTATTTCTTTTTTGTGGTTATTTCTTTAGTATTTTTTATATAAAATATAATTATTAATTTAATAGTTAAATTTTAAATGGATTTAAATTAAATGATAAATTTTTTAAATAAAAAATATTAATAATAAAAAATGATATAATTTATAAATTGTAACTCTTATCAATTATACATATTACAAACACTATTATAAAATATAATTAAAAAATAAATTTTTTAATTTATTTTTATAAAAGTAAAATAATAGTAATAATTTAACTACTTTTATTAAAAAGGCAAAATCTAAAAAAAATTAGAAACTCGAATGCAAAGATATAACATATTGAAATTATATTAAAAAAGACACACACACACACACATATATATATATATATATATATATATATATATATATATATATATATATATATATATATATATATATATATATATATATATAATTTGAACTTATGCATTACAATAATAAATATATTTAAAATAAGAAATTAATTAATATTGATTAGACATGTTGTGTGAGGTGGAAGATAAAATGATTGAAAAAATAAAATCTTATTCACTTGTCACAAATGTGGAAAAGATAAAGTTGTAATTAATACATTCAAATGTGATTTGTAAAATAATGAAATATTAGAAAAAGATATAAACATTTGAAATCTCATATAATCTTTTAAATTCTTTGATTTGATTGGTTAGTGTTAATGTCATAATGCATAAGTAGAACTAAAATAATAATAATTTATTGTGTGGGTGGCTTGTACAAAATTAATTCCAACATGTTAGAAAATGGTGTACTTGTTAATACAATTAGAAAGGGAAATTTAAAGGAATTAAGTACGAAATTCTTGAAGCGTGTACAAAGAAAGTATAATTATTTGCATGTCATTGGATCAAAACAATTGTATATTTTATAAATTTTTTTTGTTAAATTACATAATATAAACAACTTTGTTCTAATTGTCTATAATAACAATGAATATAACTATGGAGAAATTAGTAAGAAACCAGTCAAAGAATCGAACAAAATGTATCTAGAATTCTATAATAAAATCTTAGACATGATAAAGTAAATAAGAAATTGAACTTTCAAATGCTCAAGTTAATAGACAAAATGTTGAAAGTCATTATTACATTTGAAAGGCAGTAGAAGTGATCAAGGCATTTAAAATATTTTTATTTGAACCTCCCCCTAAAACTATTACTCCTATTAGAAGCTTGAACCCATTTCAAACATAATGGAAGTGATCAAGGCATCTAAAATATTTTTATTTGAACCTCCCCCTAAGACTATTACTCCTATTTGAAGCTTGAACCCATTTCAAATACAATGGATGATAAAAGGTCATGTGACTGTGAAAGTGATGGGAAGTGTTGGCCTTACGAGGGTTTTTTAAGTTATGATAGTGTTGTACATAAAGTTTTGGAGAATGCTCTTAAATCATTTTCTCATGATGGTTGTAATTCAATCCTTGGACAAAACACCAAGAAATTTGAGTTATATTGTTCTAGGATGGCTAAAAGGTTTTTAAAGGACAAACAATTTTAACTTTGTACTTTTTAAGTTTCTATGCACATTTTTTAAATCACTTGTAATATTTAAAAAAATTATTTGATAAGTATTATTCTTATAACTAAGTTTTTAATATTAAATCACAAAATATCCTACCACGATAACATTTTATTTTATCAAGGTGTTCACTTGCTAAAAGTATGAAACTCAAACTATTGTATTATCATGTTTTGTTAGCACACTAATGTGGTATCACATAATTGATTACTTTTGAGATCTGAAAAATTATGGACTATTAAAGATATTTCTTTTCTTTTTATTTTAAACAAGAGTGGTACATATGTAATTAAAAATTATAATGAATTTTTTAAGTCTAGATTTGTATTAAAAAATAATAATTCAAGTCTAGAAAATAATAATAATTAAAAAATAATTTCTATTAGGTAGATTTTCAAAGAAAAATTCTAGGATGGGTAGAACAAAGTTACTTTAAAGTCAACATAGTCATAAAGAGAACAAAGTAAAGCATAAAAGGAAACCACACTCTAGAGAGTGAGAATTCAATTGAGAATAATTGAATTGCAACTCTGTTTTTTTTTATATTAGGGTTTTGGATGTGGTGACTAATTTTAGTAAGACTATATAGAATGTGCATTTCAATTTGAAGATTGATTGTAATAACATACTAATACAACATTAGGTGTTTCATGATAAATAACATTTCAATGTTTATTAAGAAAGCATGTTTATATTACATTAATTTATAAATTATACCTAAGAAATAATTTATTTATTATGTATTAATTATGTTAAAACTATTTTTTATATTTAGTTGCAATAATTTATTTAATTTGATAAAATTAAATTCTTATTTCATAGCGTAATAGAAATTTTATATATGTATATATATTTTGCAAGTTAAAGCATACATAAGTGGTACATTTACAATGAGGCCTTTTAGGATCTAGTATATTATATTAATCCTCTTTGTATAAATTGATCTCTAAATAACTACTTTACAAATATAATTAGGATTTTGATATGCACGCATAAGCAACTAGGAAATCATGACTACACAAGACAACACCCTTAAGTGGTATTCAAATAATATAAATATAATCAAGTAAAAATTTTGGTAAATAAAAGAGTGTCAATCTAGTTATAGTAAATTAAATTTATTTATAAAACACTAAATTATTTTAGAATAATCTTAAATTATTGTGACCAAAATTAAATATTGGACTAATATAAGCAACAAGTGATCTTTACTTTATTTATTGTTAAATAATTAAAAATTTGTTTGAACTTAAGCAGTTAGGAAGGTTACATGGATTAAAAGAATAACATGTAAGGACAACCAACATATTTTTGTTTCAATTTTTTATACAAATGAATATTCTTTATCCATTTTAAATTTGTTAAATTATTCTTTCAAACAACTTAAGTCATAAAGAAATATAAATTTTTTAATTTGTATCATTAAACCTTATAAAGTAAAAAGTTTAAGATTTATGTTTAATGAGGAGTTGTTATAAGAATTAAAAATATTTACAAAAATATTTTTAACAATAAACAAAGATATCCCAACATGAAGGCATGTTTTGATCCCATACAAGTTGATTTCTTGAAGATTTTCTATGGTGGAAGGAGGCTAGATCCCAAAAATGGTTCATCCCCACTAACTTCAAGCAAGGTTCACTTTATTGGCGAATATTTTCCATTTGGAAATTTTTTCTCATTGACCAATATCAATTTGGAAAAAAATTCTTTTTTGCATATGTGGTATGACACATCACCCCAAGTTTACCAAAAAAAGTCAAACCACTGGGCCCATCTCCACAAGATTTACTCCATCAGATCTTCTTTCAAAGAAAAATAACTAATCAAAAATATTTTTTGCACATGCCAAATTAAACAAATTCACCTATGATTTTTGAAGCAAAACATTTTGGACAACCTCAAATTGCCCTTAGTTTAAAAAATATTTTAGGAGAGGAATGACATTCACCCCCCAAATATGTAAATTTGTTTCACACACTAATTCAATTTTGCCAACTTTATTATGCACGGTTGTATAATGGACGAACCATATTTGCCTTGGAAATTCAAGAATATGTGTTTCTTATATGCAAGCTTCACCAAATATTTTGTATGAGTTATAATATTCCCATGTAATTCACAAAAAAAGAGTGATATAAATACATTCATAGATCAATAGGTTGTCAATGCAATCAATAATGAAGTCTCAATTTCTAGATCATTGTTGAGCTAGTTGTGAGTGCAATGACTGCATTTTAGCCAAAGGTGAGTAACTCAAACCCCTATATGTTTGTTCTCTATAATTTTAGTTTGTTCTTATTTAATATATACAAGTTATATTGTATGTGGTCAGTTATCAACTGGGACTTGTAACTAGTACCATCAAGTCATGTTGTAACCAAGGAGATCTAAGACATCTTTATTTTATAGTGTAGGTTATACAGCCAATGAATACTATTTAGATAAAATAAATGTAATAGACTATAGTTGACTATCACTTTTTGAGCAAGTTGAATTTTATGGCAGCCTATATTTCTTTGGAGATGTCAAACATGAATAAGGGTAAGAGTACTACATGTGGTAGAAGTCAAGAAAGGCTAGCCAAGTGCACTCACAGAACCTTCTCATCATATTTTAGTGGCCAAAATCAGAAAGCTACAATATCATAAGTATATTTACAAGATTCCCAACCACTACCACTACCAGTTCCACTAGCACATATTGAAGAAGTTGGTGAACCAAATATCTCTAATCAAGATGAAATTGAAGAAGATATTTAATTAAATACCCAGAGTAGCCAAGATATTCAAGTCAATACCCAAAGTAGCTAGAATAATATAATAGACTTGGAAGATAATTACAAAGATAGTAATGGTGCACGACTAGGAAAGGAAAAAAGGAAATACAGTACAAAAACTTATTCAAACTCCAAAAAAAGTGTTAATAGGAATGTTGATATGCTACATTGGGGGAGTATCCTAAGCCTTGGAGGGTATTTACATGTTGCATTCATGACTGTGTTTGTCATTGATGTCAACATAGAAGTGTTTCTATAAAGATTGGAAGAACAATAGTCAAAGATCTTCCTGATACAAACAATGGTTTGATTGTCTGGTGATGTGTAGTTAAGGACTTGTTCCAAAAGATGTCTTGATGGTGTGCTTAGGTGTATAGAGTCTAAGTTGATGATGTGATGCAGGAGCATCTTGGGTTGCCTTGTTATCTTGCTCATTTTGTTCGCCTAGTAGTTCCTTCATGTGCCTAGCAGTCCTTCATGTGCCTAGCAATTCCTTCATGTGCCTAGTAGTCCTTCATGTGCCTAGCAATTCCTTCATGTACCTAGTACTCCCTCATGTGCCTAGCAATTCCTTCATGTGCCTAGTAGTTCTTCATGTGCCTAGCAATTTCTTCATGTTCCTAGTAACCCTGTTTTCTTCATGTGCCTAGTAACCCTGTTTTCTTCATGTGCCATGTTAAAGTAGCAATTTCTTCATGTGTCGAGTTATTGTAGCATTCCTTCATATGCCGAGTTACCCAGTGTATGTCGAGTGATTCTTCATGTGCCGATTTACTCTGTGTATGTTGAGTGTTTCTTCATGTGCCGAGTTACTCAGTGTATGCTGAGTGTTTCTTCATGTGTCGAGTCACCCAGTGTATGCCGAGTGTTTCTTCATGTGCCGAGTTACCCAGTGTAAGTCGAGTGTCAGTATTTGGACATAATTTTGTGAGCCGACTTGCGAGATTTATTTCATTTGCGACATTTATGTTGAAAATCTTTTCTTAGGATGAGTCTAGACCATTGTTGGGTCGGCCTTCCTCTTATGTATTGATTCTAGAATGATCTGTAAGCCATTTTGGCAAGTATAAATAGAATGTTCAGGCTTAGAATTAGGAAAGTTTTGGAGAAGCTTTTGAAAAGAAGATCAGAGAGCATAACTGAAAGTGCGAATTTGCAGTTGGATCTTTGAATGTGAATGTATTTGTAATTGGCTATAACCTAGAAGGCCTCACAACTGGACATGTATGAAGATATTCTTGATGAATCAATAAAAGTAATTCACTCTTCTTCCTCCTTTGGTTGTTGCTCTTTGTGTTCATTTCCATTGTGTTAACTCTTGCAGGGCGGTTTGGATAGCTGGGTGAGCCTTTAGCCCTAGTTATTTGCCCTCTTGCCTGCGTCAGTTGGTATCAGAGCTTGAGGTTCGTTCTTGTGGAGATTGGATCGTGTAGAACCCTGATTTGGATTTGGTTGTAGGGTGGCAAATCTGCAGATTTGACCTATAACTTGTAGAGGGTTACGATCTTGCAGGAACCTGATTTGTAAAGATGGTTCGTGGTAGAGGAAATAATGTTGATAATGCTATATTGAATCAGTTGAGACAAATTGCAGCTAGATTAGATGTTGTGGAGATAGCCCATAGGAGAGGAGCGCATCTTGAAGATGTGATTGATGATGAAGTAGTAGCACCAAACCATAATCTAGAACCTGAAGAAGATCAAGACGAGGAAAGATTGTTGCAAGTATTGTCTTGGGAAAATTCAAAACTTGTTGCAGAAGTTGTTCCTTATGATGGAAAATTGGATACCAATGATGTGCTAGATTGGATCTCTGATATGGAGAAGTTCTTTGAGTATGAAAACACTCCTAATAATTGAAAGGTGAAGATTGCAATCACTAGGCTGAAAGGTCATGCATCACTATGGTGGGAGCACTTGCAAACTGATAGACAAAGGAGAGGAAAGGAGAAGATCAGAACTTGGCCAAAGATGGTGAACAAGGTAAAGAACAAATTCCTTCCTACTGATTAGCAAGTTAGCTTGTTGAGAAAGATGCAAAATTTGAAACAAAAGGACATGACTGTAAAAGAATATACTGAGGAATTCTATAGATTAGACATCAGATCTCGACATGTGGATGATGATGTTGAGAAAATTGCAAGGTACATTAATGGATTGAGATATGAAATACAAGATGAAATAAGTTTTGTGAAGCTAGAAAGTATAGAAGAAGCATATCAATATGCCTTGAAAGCTGAGGAGATCTTGACTAAGAAGCATGAACAAAGACAGAAAGGTAGAGGTGGTAGATTCCAGAGAGGTAGAGGTAGAGCTTATGGTGAAGGTGGTTGATCTAGAAGTTCTGTGCAGGATAAAGGCTAATTTGAATGGAAGAATGATGACAAAGGCAAGATTGAATGGAAAAGTGGTAATTCTTACCGAGGAGACACTAGTTCTTATCGAGGAAGACGTAATTCCTATTCTAGAGGTGGATTTCATAGTAATTGTTTTAGATGTGGTAAAGAGGGACATATATATTTTGAATGTAGATCCTCTAAAAGTAGACAAGGTAACAGAAATGTTGTGATTCAAGAAGATGATGAGGGTTCACCAAGTGGACCTGAGGCTAGAGAAAATTTGATGGTGAGAAGAACCTTATGTAATAAGGGAGGTGATGAGGAACCTATTTTAAGGAGAAGTCTTTTCAAGACAAGATGTAAGATGGCTGGAAAATGCTGTAAAGTGGTCATTGAAAATGGAAGTTCTACAAATCTGGCACTAGAAGAACTGGTTAAAAAGTTGCAGTTGCGGAGGCTGAAACATCCCAAACCTTATCATGTTTCATGGATCAAAGATGAGCATAAGATATTGGTAAGTGAGAAATGCCTTGTGAAGTTCAAAATTGGACATTACTTTGATGAAGTTTTGTGTGATATTATGCCCATGGATTGTTGCTATATTTTGTTGGGTAGACCTTGGCAATATGATCGATATGTTGTACATGATGGAAGATTAAATCAATATACTCTTTGGGTAAATGGGAAGAAACCAACATTGTTGCCTTTGATTGAAAGTCCAGATTAGGTTAATTGTATTACTATAGAAATTTGCATGGTTAATGGGAAACAATTTGAAAAGGAAATGAAAAAGAATCAAGTCTGTTTTGCTATAATTCTAAGAAAACTGAGTTTTGTCAATGGACACCGAGTGTAAGAAAATAGTGTTAACTGAGTGCTAGTCAGTGGTGACTGAATGACAGATGGTAGTGTTGACCAAGTACGAGAAGAAATTGTAGAGTTGTTGAATGAGTATAAAGAAATTATTCCTGATGATATTCCTGATGGTTTACCTCTAGTAAGAAGTATACGTCATTGTATGGATCTAATTCCTGGAGCTAGTTTGCCAAACAAAGCACCATATAGATTGACACTTGTAGAGAATGAAGAACTTAATAGACAAGTGCATGAGTTGTTACAGAAAGGTTTGATCAGAGAAAGCTTGAGTCCATGTGTTGTACTTGCTATATTAGCACCTAAAAAGAATGGAGAATGGAGAATGTGCACTAATTCTAGAGCTATTAATAAGATAACAATGAAATATAGGTTTCCTATGCCAAGGATGGATGACATAATGGATTGTTTGAGTGCAACAAAGTATTTTACCAAGATTGATTTGAAGAGTGGCTATCATCAGATCAGAATCAGAGAAGGTGATGAATGGAAGACTACTTTCAAGACAAAAGATGGTTTGTATGAATGGTTGGTTATGCCTTTTGGTCTGACTAATGCACCTAGTACTTTCATGAGGTTGATGAATGAAGTTCTGAAAAGATTCTTGGGTAAGTTTCTAATTGTTTATTTGGATGATATTATGATATTCAGCAAGACTAAGGAAGAACATCTTGAGCATATTAGACAAGTATTGCAGAGGTTGAAAGAGGAAAAGTTGCTGATTAATCTGAAAAAGTGTTCTTTTATGCAAGAGGAGATTGTGTATTTGGGATTTGTGATTTTAGTTGATGGATTGAGGATGGATCTTGAGAAGGTTAAAGCAATTTTTGAATGACCTACACCTGAGAATGCAGGCGAGGTAAAATCATTTCATGGTTTGGCTAGTTTTTACAAAAAGTTTATAAAGAATTTCAGTGTTGTTTGTAATGCTATGACTGAAACAATGAGGGGAGATAAAAAGGAATTCAAGTGGACACATGGAGCTGATAAGAGTTTTGAGACTTTGAAAAAAAAAGGTTGCTGAATTACTTGTATTCAAC
This sequence comes from Cupressus sempervirens, assembly GCA_028749045.1. Lineage (NCBI taxonomy): Eukaryota > Viridiplantae > Streptophyta > Pinopsida > Cupressales > Cupressaceae > Cupressus > Cupressus sempervirens. Next base: position 829,387,159 of record CM053786.1, read on the forward strand.
AAAGTATTGCAAGTTGAATGTGATACAAGTGGTAATGTAATAGGAGCTGTATTAAGTCAAGAAGGTAAGCCTATTGCTTTCTTTAGTGAAAAGTTGAATGATGCTAAAAGGAAATATTCTATATATGATCAAGAATTTTATGCCATTGTTCAAGCATTGAAGAAATGGAGACATTATTTGATGCCTAAGGAGTTTGTGTTGTATACTGATCATAAAGCTTTACAATACTTGGGAAGTCAACATAAATTGAATCAAAGACATATGAACTGGGTTGAGTATTTGCAGAGTTTTACATTTGTGATCAAGCATAAGAGTGGAGTTACTAACAAAGTTGCTGATGCATTCAGTAGAAGACGTTCTTTGTTGACTAAAATGAAGGTTGAAGTTCTTGTTTTTGATTAAATGAAAGAATTGTATGATGCTGATCCTAATTTTTCTGAGGCATGGAGAGAGTGCAGAGCACCAAATCTAGTAGATCACATAAGTAAGTATGATGAGTATTTCATTCAAGAAGGTATGTTGTTCAAAGGCATCTAGTTGTGTATTCCTAGAAGTCCTATGAGGTTGAATTTGATTAAGGAAAATCATAGTGGTGGATTAGCTGGACATTTTGGAATTGATAAGACATTGAGTTTGCTGAAAGAGAAATATTATTATCCACAAATGTATAAGGATGTTCAGAAATTTATAAAGAGTTGCGGAGTTTGTCAAGTAGCAAAAGGAGTGAGTCAAAATACTGGTTTGTATACACCTATTACTATTCCTGAGAAACCTTGGACTAATATCAGAATGGATTTTGTTCTTAGATTGCCTAAAACAATGAAAGGGTGTGATTCCATATTTGTTGTAGTGGACAGATTTTCTAAGATGTCTCATTTTATACCATGTAAGAAGACATCAGATGCTGAGCATGTTGCTGAACTTTTCTTTAAAGAGATTGTGAGATTACATGGATTACCAAGAAGCATTATTTCAGACAGAGATAGTAAGTTTGTTGGTTATTTTTGGAGGACTTTGTGGAAAAAGATGGGTACTGAATTGAAGTTTAGTTCTACATTCCATCCACAAATAGATGGACAGACAGAGGTTGTGAATAGAAGCTTGGAAAATTTGCTGAGATGTTTAGTTGGGAATAAACCAAGTAATTGGGAGATGGTATTGGCACAAGCTGAATTTGCATATAATAATTCTGTGAATAGGAGTACATGGAAGACACCTTTTGAGATTGTTACTGGAATGCATCCTAGAGGTATATCAGATTTGAGAGATGTTGCTGGTGAAGAAAAGAAAAGCATTACAGGAGAAGAATTTGTTGATTTTATGGAGTCCTTGCATAAGGAAGTGAAGTTGAGGTTGGAACAAAGCAATCAGAAGTATAAGGAGAATGCTTATTAGTCTAGAAGACACCATGATTTTCAAGTTGGTGATGAGGTGATGGTTCATATAAAGAAAGGAAGATTCCCAGTTGGAACATACAGTAAGCTGAAGATGAGGAAATTTGGACCTTGTAAGATCTTGAAGAAGTTTAACAGTGGTAATGCTTATGAAGTTGAGTTACTTGATGAGATGGATATATCTCTTATATTCAATATTTTTGATTTTTATAAGTATCATGAGCCAGAGGATGAAGTTGTTATACTAGATGATTATCCTAAGAAACAGATTGAGAAAGTTGAACATATATTGGATCAGAGAGCTGGCAAGAGTACAAGAGGAAAAGATTACTATGAATATTTGGTGAAGTGGAAGAACAGACCTATTGAAGATGCTTCATGGATTTCTCAATTTGAGTTGGATTCAACTCAGGTTGGGACATCTCAATGATTCAGGAGAATCATTTATTTCAACCCCAGTTGTTTGATGTAGGAGCATCTTGGGTTGCCTTTTTATCCAGCTCATTTTGTTCACCTAGTAGTTCCTTCATGTGCCTAGTAGTCCTTCATGTGCCTAGAAATTGCTTCACATGCCTAGCAGTCCTTCATGTGCCTAGTAATTCCTTCACGTGCCTAGCAGTCCCTCATGTGCCTAGCAATTCCTTCATGTGCCTAGCAGTTCTTCATGTGCCTAGCAATTTCTTCATGTGCCTAGTAACCATGTTTTCTTCATGTGCCTAGTAACCCTATTTTCTTCATGTGCCGAGTTACTGTAGCAATTCCTTCATGTGCCAAGTTACTATAGCATTCCTTTATGTGCCAAGTTATCCAATGTATGCTAAGTGATTCTTCATGTGCCGAGTTACTCAGTGTATGCCGAGTGTTTCTTCATGTGCCAAGTTACTCAATGTATGCTAAGTGTTTCTTCATGTGCCGAGTTACCCAGTGTATGTCAAGTGTTTCTTCATGTGCTGAGTTACCCAGTGTTTTTCAAGTGTTTCTTCATGTGACGAGTTACCCAGTGTAAGCCAAGTGTTAGTATTTGGACATGATTTTGTGAGCTAACTTGCGAGATTTATTTCATTCGCGACATTTATGTTAAGATCTTTTCTCGGGATGAGTCTAGATAGTTGTTGGGTTGGCCTTCCTCTTATGTATTGATTCTAGAATGATCTGTAAGCCATTTTAGCAAGTATAAATAGAATGTCTAGGCTTAGAATTAGGCAAGTTTTGGAGAAGCTTTTGAAAAGAAGATCAAAGAGCAAAACTAAAAGTGCAAATTTGCAGTTGCATCTTTGAATGTGAATGTATTTGTAATTGGCCATAACCCAAAAGGCCTCACAGTTGGGCATGTATGAAGATATTCTTGATGAATCAATAAAAGTAATTCACTCTTCTTCTTCGTTTGGTTGTTGTTCTTTATGTTTGTTTCTGTTGTGTTAACTCTTGCAGGGTGGTTTGAATAGCTGGGTGAGCCTTTGGCCCTAGTTATTCATCCCCTTTTGTTTGCATCATGTTTTATGGTAGTTATGTTTGTTTTATGAAAGGTAGTTTAGAAATAGAGAATTGAGTAATAGCATTTTGATGTTTGATTGTTATCTTACATTTGAGATGTAATGAAGAGTTGCATAGTAAACCAGTAATAGAGAACAGTTAGGTGGTGACCTTAGAGAGTGCACAAGCCCTAAAGTTACACGTGTGAAGTTTTGTAATAGAATATTAGCCGAAAATGCTATTGTACTTGTAATTAATTAATTATCTTATTTTAATTAATTGAGAAATCCTTAAGGCTGACTCAAGGAATTATTATGAAGATATAGTATAAAGGAAAGTTGTGTTCCTAGATTGTAAACTGTACCAACTATCTATTATATTTTGGAAGTGAGAAAAGGAGCAAAGTGTTGATTGAATGTGTGTAAGTGATCCAAGAGATTATTGGATGCAAGATTGGTGATCTGGTTACAAGATCAGAAAGAGAAGAAGTCTAGTTGACTAGATAGTGATAGAGGAACGAAGTACATTTTATATCTATTATTCTACAAGGAATAATAGAGAGATCATTTGGATAGTGGGTTCATTGGTCTTAACCTTGAAGTTTTTTGGGCAGTGGGTCCAGTTGTCCTCCAAAACTCCTAATAGGGTTGGTACAACTTCTAACAAGGTTGGAATCTCCTAATAGGGACTCATATGTACTAAATATTTTAATATACTCCTAACAAGGTCCATCCCCTAACAAGGAACATTTATATTAGTACATCATCTTGTGGGTACCATCCCCACCGAGGTTTTCCCTCTGATCAAGGGTTTCCCTAGTTAACATATCTGGTGTCATTATGTATGAGTTTATTGCTATGGTTTATGTTTATGTTGATCACATCATTAAGAATTATTAAGGTTGATAACTGTGATAATAGTTTTATAACTAATTCACCACCCCCCGCCCCAGTTATATCAATGGACTATGTATTCTAACAATTGGTATCAAAGCTTCATGAACTTGAAGAGAAATCTTAACACCTTTAGGAGATTGATGGTGAATATTTTTAGAAAGGATAGTCCTAGATTTGATGGATCCAACTATGACAGTTGGAAGGAGAAGATGAAGAATCATTTATTGTGCATGGGTCCAGAGTATTGGCTTTTAACAAAATAAAAGAAGAAGATTGTGGAAGAAGAAAATCTTGAGGACTGCAGTGAAGCAAAGAGAGACTTGTTCATATGTAACATGAGAACCAGAGAAGTATTATTGTTAGATCTTCCTAAGAATGAGTACAGTTCAGCAAAGAAATTTCAAACATCTTATGAAATTTGGAAAGCATTAAAAGATACTTTTGAAGGTGATAAACATACAAAAATAATGAGATTATAGAACTAGATATGTGCATTTGAAGGTGCTAAGATGATGGAAGATGAATCTATAAGAAGTTATATCGATAGAGTATCAGAAAGTTTTGCAAGTATTCGATCACTTGGTAGAACTAAGAAAGATGATGAAGTTATGTAGAAGATCTTGAAAACTTTGACACCACCATTCAAACAAGTATCTTAGATGATTGAGCTAGTGATGTCATGTACTACAGATTTCGCAAAGGAAACATTGCTTGGAAGACTAGAGTTTACAGAAGTAGATCTCAGACAATCTTGAGACCTGGCTAGAGTCAAAACAACTATTAGTGCCCTAAACGTTCCTCCTAATCTATGAAGGAGTGCAAGCAAAAGAGGAGATTTTATTGGTAGTTGTAATGAAATTGATCATTATGCATCTAAATGTCCTAAAAGAGAGAAAAAGTATAAAGGGAAGTTCAATCATAAAAGAGATAGAGACTATTTATATCCTAATCAAGATGAGAATCTAGTGAGAAAGGTCAAAGTTAAAGTGATGATTAATTAGGATTTGTGGCTATCAAGGAAGATGACCTTGATAGAGAAATTAGAGAAGAAAGAGATCTAGTTATCTAATCAGATAATTAATAATGGATGTTCACATCACATGACTAGTGATATGAATAAGTCTGTTAAGTTTAGAATTCATGATGGAGGAATTGTTAGAGTTGGTAACAATGTAGCCTGTGATATAATAGGAATTGGATACATTATTCTTGATGGTAAAACTAACATTGATGATGTTTATTTTGTTGATGGTTTGAAGCATAACTTGTTGAGTGTTGAATAGTTGGTAGACAAGGGATATCAATTGAAATTCATAGAGAAGACTTGTATTATCAGAGAAAATGATTGTAAGCTAATTGGAACTAGAACTAGATCTAGAGGTAATGTATTTCAATTAAATCCTATTGAAATGACATGTTTGGTAGCAAAAGTTGATAACAGTTGGTTGTGGCCTAGAATATTTTTTCATAGAGACTTTAATAATATTGTGAAGGTTAGTAGTACATTTGTAGTGAGAGATCTACCTATGATAACTAAGCCTACTGATGTTATCTGCAAAGAATGTATTTTGGCTAAGTAGAGGAACGTATCATTTCCTAGCAAGAAGTTCTCTACTACAGAGAAATTGGAGATTGTTCAGACAGATCTTAGTGGTCTTTCAAGAACCAAAAGATTCTATGGTGAAAGGTATTTTATGATTTTTGTTGATGATTTCACTAGAATGATGTGGGTAGCATTTCTTAAATAGAAGTCTAAAGCTTTTGAGAAGTTTAAGATATTTAAGAATAGAGTTTAGAATGAATATGTTGTTAAGATAAAGTGTTTGAGATCAAATAGAGGAGAGTTCACCTCTAGAGATTTTAACATGTTTCGTGAAGAGAATGGAATCAAAAGGTAGTTATCTTCACCTAGAACACCTAAGCAAAATGGGATTTTTGAAAGAAGGAACGAGTCAGTAGTAGAAGCAAGAAGAGAGAAGTTTTTTGAGAATAATGTTTCAAAGACATTTTGGAGAGAAGCTATCAATACTATAGTATATACTCTGAATAGAGTAGAGATTAGAAAATGTATGAGCAAGACACCCTATGAACTATGGTTTGGTCATTCACCATCAATTAAGTATTTCAGAATATTTGGAGGTAAATGTTACATAAAAAGGGATGATGATATTGGTAACTTTGATCCTAGAAGTGATATAATTATGGAATTGTTAAATATAATGTTGAAGTTCTATTTGAGACTAACAATTATCTACAAAATGATGTGCAAATTGTTGAGCAAAGAGGAGAACAAAGTTTACGACCAAGAGAAGATATAAGAGTTGAGGTAGCAACTCCTATATCTAACAAGAATATGAAAAAGAATCAACCACTAGAGTATATAATTGGAAGCAAAGACAAAGGTGTGATGACAAGGAACAGAGTGAATGATGAATTATGTATGATTTCTCAAGTTGAGCCTAAGAGTGTAGATGAAGCATGTAAGGATAATCATTGGATTCAAGCAATGAAAGAAGAATTGGATCACACTGTGAAGAATGATACATGGGAGTTAGTTCCTAGACCTAAAGACAAAAATGTGATACAACCAAATGGGTATTCAAAAATAAGATGAATGAGCAAGGAGGAGTTGTGAGAAATAAGGCCAAACTTGTTTACAAAAGATATTAATAGCAAGAAGGAATAGATTATGAGGAGACATATGCACCTATAGCAAGAATGGAAGCAATAAAAAGTTCAAGGTATATCAGATGGATGTTTGTTGATGTAAATAAAGATTTACTTATTACACTTACTTAAGTTTACTTAGGTTAATGCATTAGTTTATTATTTTGCATTATTTTATTATTTTTATTTGTGAGACACTTAGGAGTTTGCACACCTTTATGAGTTGTCATGTAGACAACACAGGAGTACGCAACTCTTTTTTAGCACATGGTGTCTACAACACTGTTTTGTGTGTCACACCCTTGTAGGCTTATCTTCTCATCACCACACTTACTTTTGTGCTTAATTAAGGATAACCCATATTTGGTTGACATGTGCTTGGCTGTATGACACATCATGGTGTTGATTACGAGACATTCTAGATGTATCTCAGAGGCCTTTATATACAGGCACTCCTAGTGTACTTTTACATTGTACATTGCATGACATATTGAATATATTATCATTCTGATCATACTCTCTCTCTCTTTGGTCTACTGTGTGCTTGTGTTTGAGTTCTTAGTTCTTGGGTGAATTTTTCCCTTAGGAAAATTCTTACATGGTATCAGAGCAACTTGGAGACTTTCTCATCACATAGCTATTTGAGACCACACTTGCTTCATCACCTTAGCCAAAATTTGGGGTACTACAAAAATTGGGAGTGTCAAGCACCAGATTTGACCTCGCCATTTTGTCCGAAACATTGAACTGATGAAAACAGACTATAAACTTGCCTACCTCAGCCCAAAGTCGATCATGAGGCAAAATTTTTTTGCAAATCAGAACTCGGAGGCTCCGATTTGCAGTATGGGTATGATCTTTTGTAGATCTCATTGGTTATTTTTGGATCTATAATTTTTTATTTCTTTGCATTTATTTTCTGTCACATTATTTGCGGAAATAATGTGAAATTTGGAGAAATTTTTTTAGCAGACCTAGGCAGTGACACCTTGGATCTGCCATTTGGAAGGTTTTATTATTTGTCATAGGGGATTTTAATATTTGGTAGGATATATTAAATCCACACCTCAATTTGAAATCGGCCTATACTACGCATACAAGCCATACTATGTAAATTATTCATAGCGGGCCGAACAATACATCATAGCGAGAAGACTCCATATTTCTCGGCTACGACTCCCAACTGACCAAAAAACCTGCGGTAGAGCCCCATTACTCTGGAAAATTCTACCAACGACCAGCAATCACAAATTTGCTTGAAGTTTAGGCAAGGTTTTCTCTTAAAGTGCTCACAGCACACACCCACTACCAATGTGGGATTAAACCCGAACCCTGACAACTTCACTATTTTTCTAGCGCATATAATGGTAGACAAACCAATTTTTGGCCATCACTGCACACATTGTGGCACTAATTTCAATTCTCTGGCAGTCGCGAATCAATACCGTGCAGCAGTGGTTTCTAACTCCAACCTATGCAGTTGATAGCAAACAATCCGACATCGTTGGCAATATTCTGGTAACACTGTTAACGATTCTGACATTCAACCAGATTTTGGCTCGGGCATTTGGAGTTTTCTGGCACCATTTAACACTTCCCACCCAAGGAAATTCTTCTGTCACGTAGCCCATACATTAGCTACCACCTGTCCCTACTGCCTAACCTGCACATGCTACAACCAATGTGGACTACACTTCCTACCATGTTTGGCTGACTCAGCGCCACGATGGAAATATGTCACTTACCCACTAAACAACAACACATCAGCACATTAACCATGTCAAACTTGGGACTACCACATCACCTGTGGAACCTAGTTGGACTACCACATCAGCATTTTACCATACCTTCCGTACAATACAAAAATCCTGATCAACAGTTGAGTCATCCTGCCATGTCAGCAGGTGCTATTTTTTACTGACGTTACATTTTTGTGAGGTTAAAATTGATGACCATTTGACCGTCATTTTTAGACATTTTACAATTGCATTAACAACCATTTGACCATCAAAATTAGACTCGCAATTTTCCTTCCAGACCCCTCTTCAGATTGCATTTCAGTTTGGTAGCCTGACTTTGCAAGCCCATATCTTGGACATCTGGACTCCGATTCAAGTGCAATTTTTTTTGAAATCAGGTAAAATTTCTTGAATTTTCTAGTGGTGTGTTGTTTTCTAGTTTTGGTGCACAAATTTTGTAGAATTTTTGTCTTTTGGTGATTGTACCTGTATAATCATGTGTTTTGTAACTTCAAAAGCTCTGTACAGGCACATCTGATCACTTTTTCAGGTTTCATTTTTTTTGAAAGTGAGTATTTTTTGTCTACTTTCCAAATTTGAAGTCATATTCTAGGGTTGTGTGGAAAAAATTCTCACTTTCAGAATTAGGCCTTTTTCAACATTGTAAAGTTTTGATTCTTTTTCAGAATTGTTGTAAATCTTAGCTACAGTGTTTAAGTGATAGATTTCAGCCTCATAAGGTAGTTGTAAAAGCAAAATTAGAAAGTCCACTTTGTTCATTTTGACAAGTGGCCCATTGTAAACACACTACTTATAAAGTGCCAACAACATCTTTTTGGGGGAGTCTTTTGATTAAGTGAAAAGGGGGGTGTGCACTATGTTTTTTGTGTCTCTATTTTGTGCTCTTTTCATTTTTTGCATCATGGGTTTTAAATTTCCTCCTCTAACTTCACGCAACTATCCTACATGGAAAGATATTGCATGGAGTAGATTAATGGAAAAAGAATATAGTCTTTATGTTGATGGTATAATTACCAAACCTACTAATGCTAAAGAAATCATTGATTGGCAAAATCAAGATCGACAGGCTTTAGGTGTTATTGAGAGTTGTGTACAAGGGGATCTTCTCTTTCACATTAAAATTTTTTCAAACTCTAAAGAAGCTGGGGATAAACTTGAATGGTTGTATGGTAAAGTTGATGAAGAAAAGGGATTTTAGATTGAGGATGATCTACTTCTCTTGGATCCTAAGAATTATGACACAATTTAGGATTATATCATCAAAGTCAATGAGTATAGGGCACTTCTAAAAGATTGTGGAAATCCCATGAAGGATGATAGGTTGATTCATCACATCCTGAAGTGGCTACCTTCTGAGTACGCTAACTTTGTTTCGAGTTTTAATACTCATAGGTTGACCATGGGATCTGCTTACCAAAAGCCTTCCTTTGATAGATTTGCAAATATATTGATTATTGAACAATCTCACTTGGTGGATTTTGGACTTCTCAAGTCATCTAAGACCAAAGCCTTGGTGGCTAGTGATGATCACAAATCTAGTCAAAGGGGGTAAAGCAAAAACAAGAAGCAACAATGGAAGTAGAAAATACAATCTGAGACACAAAAATCCTCCTTCAACAAGGTGGTTCTTCTTCAAAAAAAAAAGGAAGTAATGAAAAGAAGGACAAACTCTTTTGTGCATACTAAAAAAAGCCAAATCATGAAGAGCATCATTGCAAGACAAAAAGAATTGATGAGTTAGAAAATCTACTCAAGAAGAACAAGATTCAAGTGCCAAGTACTTCCAAGGATTCAACTCCAACCTCTTCAAAGGGTAAAGGTCAAACACTTATGGCAAACACAAGTTCTTCAGAATGGATACTTGACTCAGGTGCCTCCTATCACATGGGTTCTTCAAAGGATGACTTTTCTTCATTAAAGCAATCAAAGGTACTACTCATATTCATGGGAGATGAGACTAAGATGGAAGTTGAATGGAAAGGACATGTAGAAATGGAAGATGGGGAATTCAAAGATGTTCTCTACGTTCCAAATCTAAGCTCCAATCTCCTATCAGTTTACCAAATCACTCACCTTGGAGATGGTCATAAGGTTGAGTTCCTTCCAAATTCAGTGATGGTGCAAAGTCTTAGAGATGATTCATTGGTAGCAGTGGGGAAAGTCAATAATGACATGAGGCTTTATTCCTTCTCCCACTTTGTGCCTAAGATTCCTTCCCAAGCCTTGTTAACTCACTCTACTTCACAAATCAACTTATGGCATGAGCGGTTTGGTCGCCTTGACTTCTGCCCTCTTCAACAACTTTGCTCAAAACATATGGTCAAAGGTCTACCTAATATCAACTTTTCTAAGGGGGAATGTTCATCTTGTATAGTGGATATGAATCTCAAGGAGAAGTATGATAAAGGGAAGTCTTCTTGAGCTCCAGTTGTTCTTTAGCTAGTTCACATGGTATTAACAGGACCCTTTGCTGTGACTTCAGTCAGCCAAGGCTGCTACATACTCACATTTGTTGATGACTTTTCAAGATTCACTTGGGTCTCTTCCTTCATCATAAGAATGAATTGGTTCATAAGCTTCAAGACTTAAGACTCATGTTGAACACAAGTCAAGAAAAGCCATCAAGGTACTAAGAGTGGACAATGAGAATAGATGTATGGACAAAAGATTTAAGAACTTTTGCAAAATTGAGGGGATTGATCTTCAGAACTCACCAGCATTTAGTACGCACAAGATAGATGTTGCAGCTATGAGGATTAGGACTCTCAAGACCATGGAAAGTTGCATGATAAAGGCCAAGTCTCTCAATCCTAGACTTGAAGTTGAAGCCATTAGCAGTACTACTCACATACTTAATAGGTCTCCTCATCTAGCCTTAGATGGCAAGACTCCTTTTGAGGCATGGTGCAATAGAAAACCAGTTGTGAGTCACCTTAGAGTCTTTGGTTGTCTAGCATGGGCAAACCTTTCTTCCAAGAGTTGCAAGGCACTAGCACCTAGGCCTTGTACCTTTATTGGTTATGAAGATAATGTGAAGGCTTATAGACTGATGGATCCAGAGACTCATGAGATTTTTGTGGAGAAGGCTATTCACTTTGAGGAAAGTTCACCAAGCTTATCCTCTACTCCTCTCCGCACATCATACATAGTGGAAATTGATAGTGACACCAGTGATAGTGCTTTAATAGGTTCGGACATGTGGGGTTCTATTGAAAGTTGCAGTGAGAGGTCACATCAATCCAATCCACATGCTTATATTGCCATAGTGAAAGGTCCATCACATCATGGTACATCTCGTCTACCAACTCCAGCTTCAATTGACTTGGGAGACAGACTTGCGAACTTACATCTTCTCATTGATGATGATTCTTCTATAGTTGTTGCGAGGGCTCACTCTAACTGTCATGTCCATTCTCTACATGGTCAATCTACACAGGTTGGCATGATTGTGGATCCTTATGAACAAAAATTAGTGGAGGTCTCTTTGTCAGTAGAGGAGATAGATGGTTCAGTGGAATAGGTTCAACAGACATCCTTGACAGATCTGTATTCATTCTTTTTAGCACAGTTGAAAGGGGTGAACTTCAACATCAGCACAAGGATACTTGAGCAAGTTTCAGGGCCACCATACATCTTTAGGAGTGTAACTTTGCCTTTGTTTCTTCCTAAGGGGAGGAACACCATTCTGCATTCATGGAACAACTTCTTCATTAGAGTAGCTTTCACTTGTTGGCATTCTTCTTTTTGGGGGGGAGCCTATTTTGTCTCTCTTCCTTCTCTTATTCTCTTATGTATATATTGGATGTATGTTGTAATGGAGGGGTCTTGATTACTCCATCCGTCGATGCATCCTTACTTATCTCTCTTTTTGGGGGAGGGTTTTTCCCATGAGGTTTTCCCTCTTTCCTCCCTTTATGAGAGATTCACATCTTCATTATGTACATGGGTACCTAATATGGCCTAGTAGCTGGGACCCATTATGCATCTTCATCCTAGTTCATTAGCTTAAGGGCATTCCCCTTAGGTGCACTTAAGGGGGGGTGTTGGTGTAAATAAGTATTTACTTATTACACTTACTTAAGTTTACTTAGGTTAATGCATTAGTTTATTATTTTGCATTATTTTATTATTCTTATTTGTGAGACACTTAGGAGTTTGTGTACCTTTATGAGTTGTCATGTAGACAACACAGGAGTACGCAACTCTATTTTAGCACATGGTGTCTACAACACTATTTTGCGTGTCACACCCTTGTAGGCTTATCCTCTCATCAACACACTTACTTCCATGCTTAATGGAGGATAACCCATATCTGGTGGACATGTGCTTGGTTGTATGACACATCATGGTGTTGATTACGAGACATTCTAGATGTATGTCAAAATTCTTTATATACAGGCACTCCTAGTGTACTTTTACATTGTACATTGCATGACATATTGAATACATTGTCATTCTGATCATACTCTCTCTCTCTCTCTCTCTCTCTCTCTCTCTCTCTCTCTCTATCTCTCTCTTTGGTCTACTATGTGCTTGTGTTTGAGTTCTTAGTTCTTGGGTGAATTTTTCCCTTAGGCAAATTCTTACAATGTTAAATCAACCTTCCTAAATGGAGAGTTGGAAGAAAAAGTATATATTGAGTAGCCTGAAGGATTTCCTTTGATAGAAGAAAAGGATATGGTATGCAGATTAAAGAAAGCTCTATATGGTCTAAAGAAAAAGCACTTAGAACCTAGTATGTGAGGTTGGACAAGAATTTGGCAAAGCTTGGATTTGCTAAAGGTATGACATATAGTAATTTGTATTGGAAATAAATAGAGAATGGTTTGTTGATAATAGTAATTTTTTTGATGACATCATATTTGGAGGTAATGATGAAGCTAGTGTTAAGTTTGCTAATGAGATGAAGAATGAGTTTGAAATTAGCATAATAGGAGAAATGAAGTTTTTCCTAGGATTTCAAATTGTGTAGAATAGTGATGGTATTTTTATTTTACAAGCTAAGTATCTGATAGATTTGTTGAAAATTTTTGGATTATAAAGTTGTAAAACTATTTGCACATCTATGATAACTAGTTAAAAGTTATCCAGCAAAGATGAGATACCTATAGTTGAGTAAAGGAAGTAAAGATCCATGATTGGAGGATTACAATATCTGACTAACACTAGACCAGATATAGAAAATATTGTTGGGGTTGTAGCTAGATTTCAAGTTGATCATAAGGAGTATCGTTATGTAGAAATAAAGAAGATATTCAAATATCTGATTGGAACATATGATTATGGAATTTGGTATGACAAATCAAGTGATTTCACTCTATGTGCATATACTAATGTGGATTGGGCAAGAAGTATGGATAATAGAAAGAGCACCAGTGGTGATGAATTATTTCTTGAAGGAGGATCGATTTCTTGGTTGAGAAAGAAACAAGATTGTATTTCTCAAAGTACGGCTAAGGTAGAGTATGTTGCAACAACAAATAACTCAAACCAAATTATGTGGATGAAGCAAATGTTGAAGGATATAAAGATTGAGTTGGAAGAACCTGTTATCATTTATTGTGATAATGCAAGTATAGTGAGTATGTTTAAGAATCATGTATTTCATTCTAAGACTAAACATTTATCTATCAAGTATCATGTTTTGAGAGAAAAGAAAGCTAAAAAGGAAATAAGATTAGAGTATGTGAGCACTAAAGATTAGATTGGAGATATCTTTATGAAGCCTTTTCCTAAAGATACTTTTGAGTACCTAAGAGGTATGCTAGGGGTTATGCTTCTGCCTACTTTAGAGTAGATGATGTAGAGAATGCATCGATCTATTGGTACAAAGCACTATTGTCAAATTGGACTAAATGTTGATGCTTCATGTATGGGGGAGTATTTGAGATGTGTTGAGTCATTAAGGACTCTTGGTATTTGGTATTGTACAGTGTCTTTAGACACTTGAGCTAATTGAATAGTTGGAAGAAGTATATGTAACAATTGATATTTAGCAATTGGTATTTTTTATTTTCTTGAGGCCTTTGACATTGATGTCAATGTGATCCAGATTATATAGAAGATCAAATGTTTGAAATCATTTTTTCATATTTTTAAAAGTTTTCCCTCGTCTTTTTATTTTTCCTTTTCAGAAGTCTTCTTCTCAAAATTTCAAGTCAAAATTATAATTAGTCCCTAAATTTGGGTAGTCATAGGCTCACTATATTAGGACTAAAACTATATTTTTATTTCTTCTTTCCAATAGTGTAAGTAGTTTCAAATTCTAAGCTCTAGGTCAAAAATTATGACCCCAACAAGTTGGGGTAATTAGACACCTAGTTTTGAAGAGTTTCAGTTTATTTTTGTTGTTTTTTTTTGTTAGCCACATAAAAATTTTGAGTTCATGACTATGGTGGTTGTTGATATTCCATAATTGTATATATTCTTTCAATTTCAATTAATAAGATGGCTTTTGGTTTGCATACAACTCTTTCAAGTTTTGCAAGATTTTCTAGAACTTGAACATTGGTATCACAGTTAATTGATTCACCAGATATCATGTTTGTATCCCACTTCTTAAATTTAGATTAGTGGTGTCATAGTGCGAATGCTCCTATATTCCAATTAACACAAGAACTTCCTATCAAAGACTACCATTGGCTACAAGAAATTTGTTGGAATACCTTCCTTTGTGGTACACAAAACCAAAGATGCCAAATAATTTGAAAGACTTTGTAAAGAGGATGGTGGAAGAAGCTTTGTCTAGGAAACAAGAAGACATGATGAGTAAGTTTTTAGAAATTGAGGATCTGAAAAGTGCCTAATTCAGTAGCACTATTCCATGGGAACACCCTTTTGAGGTACAAATGAATTTTAATATCCCAAATTTTGAAGGAAAAGGAGATTAATTTTTAAATAATAAGCCAAGGGGTGAAGGTAGTAATAAATTCAAAGGAAAACCAATAGGGAAGGACATTCCCTCAAATCCACCCAAGAATACTTGGGGGGATACTAAAAGGATACAAATAGATATGGGCATGTGGTGTGAGATACATAAGAGTCCAACTCATAACACAAAGGATTGTCGAAGAATTAAGAACTTGATGACATAAATATGAGGAGATGAAGTTGAGCCTCAATCCACACTAATAGAAACTTGTAAAAATGATTTGGTGATAGAAGCAAACCTGTATGCCATAGTTGTGATAGTGAAACTAGTTCCATGTGAAGATGAAGAGAGATTGTTCCATTCATAGATGTGGATTGATGGAAAGCCTCTACATTTTATTGTTGATAGTGGTATCCAAAAGAACTTAACTTCTATGGAGACAACCAAGAGATTAAGTTTTAAAATGACAAGACACCCACAACCATATTCTATGGGATGAGTTAATGAAGGAAAAGACATTAAGATAAATTAGCAATGTCTCCTATCATACTCAATCAAACCATTCAAGGATGAAGTAATTTGTGATATAGCACCTTTAGATGTATGTGATTTTTTGTTGGGACAACCATAAATGTATCAAAAGCATGGGGTGTATGAATCTAGACCATGCAGTGTCATAATCAAGCTTGGTGAAAAGAGATATCAAATACCAGAGGTATGCCTAGCATAACCTACTTCTTTAATTAGTGCTAAGTAATATAAACATTAAATTGCACAAACTAGAACTTTTGTACTCCTCATGATTCATTCTAAAAAAATAAAGGCAATTGTCCTTAACACTCTCTCTAAGGTAGCCACAATAGTAAACCAAAAAAAGGTGATGGATAAAATCTTAAAAGAATACCATAGTGTGTTTAAATCACTAACAGGGGTCCCAACACATTGCCAAGTCAAGCATTCTCTTGATCTAGTTCTAGGAACACCACCATTGCCACATAAGCCAATGTATAGGAGGTCATTTTTGGAAAATGATGAAATTAAGAGATAGATTCAAGAATTGATTGAAAGGGGACCTATCAGGCAAAGTACTTCACCTTGTGGTAGCCCTATTATTTTGGCAAGAAAGAAAGATGGGACAGGGAGACTTTGTATTGATTATAGGGTACTTAACAAAATTACTATGAAAAATAGATATCCAATTCCTTGAATTGATGATCTTTTGGATCAACTTAAGGGGGCTAAGTTCTTTACAAAAATTGACTTGAAATCTAGATATCACCAAGTACCAATTGATCCAATGGATGTATGGAGACTGCATTCAAGTCAAAGGAAGGTTTGTTTGAATGGTTGGTTATGTATTTTGGCCTTACAAATGCTCCTGCCACATTTATGAAGTTGTTGAATGATGTGATTAGACCCTTCATTAATTCTTTTGTAGTTGTTTATTTGTATGATATCCTCATTATTAGTAAAACTTGGTTTGAACACTTGCAATATGTTGAACAAGCACTCTTGAGTTTGCAGAAACATAAACTCTATGCCAATATAGAGAAGTAATCTTTTAGTATGAAAATCATCTAGTTTTAGGGTACATCATTGATTGTGAGGGTGTTCATGTGGACGATACAAAGATACAAATAATTAAAGATTAGCCACCTCCTGAAATTTTCATAGAACTTCACAGTTTCTTGGGTCTAGCCAACTTCTATTGCATATTTGTATTTGGTTTTTCACATTTATCATGGCTTCTTAGTCAGTCACTCAAAGGTGAAACACAAGAAAAATTTTGGTGGATAGAGGACAAACAAAAAGAATTTGAGGAATTAAAACATAGATTATATTTAGCTCTAGTATTAGTCCTTCCAAATTTGCAATAGTCATTGAAATAGATATAGATGCATCAGATTACACTCTTGGTGTTGTACTTATGCAACACGGGCATCTCATTGCATACCATAGTGAGACATTTTCTAAAATAGTTCAAGGGTACCCCACCTATAACAAGGAGTTGTATGCCATTTTTCAAGCCTATAGATAGTGGAAGCACTATATTTTAGGAAAGGAAAATGTGATACATTCAAATCATAAACCTCTTTGATTCTCGCAAACACAAGGGAAGTTACAGAATGATAGGCATAAGAGGTGGTCAGCTTCTTTGCAACAATTTCACTTCAGCATTCATAATAAAAAGGGTATTACTAATAAAGTAGTAGATTGTTTGAGTAGGCGTCCAATCATAGGTTTGAGAATGGCATTGGATTCCTACGGCCATCAAATAGAAACTTGGGCTCAACTATATGGTAAGGATCCTAAATTTTATAACAGTTCCAGTGCAATCTTAAAAGGGAAGAATGTTCCTAAATTTTATATATAGGATGGGTTACTTTTTCATATTGGTCACATATGTGTCCCCCGTGAAGAAAGAAAGAAATTGATATGGCAAGCATGATATAGATGAGTGGCAAGACATTTTGGTATTGGGAAGACTACTACAATTCTCCAAAAGTATTTCTATTGGCCAAAAATGAAACATGGTATTATTTTATATATAAAATTGTGGGTTGCATGTACAACTGCAAAACCTTCAAACCATAAATTGGGCCTCTATCTACCATTACCTATCCATGGTAAACCATGGTATTCTATTTCAATGGATTTTATGTCTAGGCTCCCAAGTAGTAGAAGGGGAAATGATTGTATATATGTGGTAGTAGATAGGTTTTCTAAAATGGCTATCATGATGGCCTATAAAAAAGGATTTCAATAGAGGAGACCGCTAAGTTATTTTGTGAACATGTTTGGGTTCACTTTAGGTTTCCAAAAAGTATTATTTCAAATAGGGATAATAAGTTCCTTAGAAATTTTTGGTCTTCATTTTGGGCCTAAATGGACACTAAGTTGACAAAGTCTACAACATTCCATCCTCAAACAAATGGCCAAATAAACATATTCAATAGAATGATTATCCATATACTTTGAATATACCACTCTAAACACCCACATACACAGGATGAAATTGTTCCTTATGTGTAGCATAGCTACAACTGTGCACTCCACACTACTATAGGACATAGTCCATTTGAGGTTTGTATTGGGTATCAACCATTGGCATATATAGATGTAGCACTACCCATCTTGAAATCTAGTCATCCACTCAATATTGAAAAGGAGGCAAACAAAGAAGACAAATTTATTAAAAAGATCAAACAGTTACAACAACAAGTGCATGATATTTTAGAGTAGACCAATAAGAAGTATAAGGAAAGACATGATCAACATAAAAATCCCCATCATTTCTAGATTGGTGAGAAGGTATGGCTACATCTTCAAAAGGAGTGCCTCCAAGGACCTAATAGAAAGATTCATCCTATTCAGTATGGGCAGTATATCATTAGAAAAAAAGTTGGTGAGAATGCTTTTGAACTTTATTTGCCACAGTTTTTGGGATTACATCTAGTTTTTAACATGGAACTATTGCAACTTTATTTTCCTCCATTATTGGACATCTCTCAAGTTTTTGAACATATTCATGCTACAAAATTGAATCCATCCACTACTACACCATTATAGTGTGATCATCTCATTGGAATCATGCTAAAATCTTTGAGAAATCAAAAAATTTCACTATATAGGGTGGTTTGAGCTAGTCAATTCTTTCATTAGGGAAAATGGTTAACCAAGGAACATATTATGGCACAATTTCCTCATCTATTGTAGAAGATTGATTAAATGTGTGTTGGTCTCATAATAGTTTTGACAATTTAGTGTCAACACACTTAACCAATTTTCATATAGAAGTTGAGTACACTATATATGCCAAGCCAGACAGAACTACAACAGGTGCCGAGTGATCTTCACGTGCCAAGCAATCTTTAGGAGCCAAGTGAAGATTAAGTGTTGAGTGACTTCAAGTATTGAGCATGATACAAGTGTCGAGTGACTTTAGGTGCCGAGTGAACCATATGAGCTGAGTCATATATAGGTGTTGAGTCACAGTTGATGCCAAGCAAGCCAGAATGCAATAGGTGTCAAGAAAATTAGAATCATATATGTGTCGAGCACCAGTAATCTAGTATGTACTAAGTAACATAGAATCAACATATGAGTTTTTTTCAAAAACTCATATGTAAACCATTTTTTGAGCCGACATAGATAGATCTCGAAGGATAATAATGATAAGAATGAATCTTTTATATTTCCTATGCAATCAGCATGTAGCCAATAAGAAAAATGGAGAAGGTATGCAACCAATAAGAAAAGTGCAAGGAATGAGTGGGAAATAAAGATTCAATATGGATCATAGATCCATACCTAACCATAAGTCTTTGTAATCTTTAAAAGGAGGACAAAAACCCATTGTATGTGTGGATGAGAACAGTGTAAGGGTAAACTATACTAAAATTTAGAGGGAAGTGTGAAAGACTTAGAGGAACATATCAACATTGCATACTTAGTTGATCAGAACAGAGCAAGGGTTACAAATAGATATCAGATCTCAAAGGATCAAGATCAGAGAGAGTAGATCAAGTGCCTAAATTCAGCAATCAAGGATTGTAAGCTATCAGGTTTATTAGTCTAATACTCTCTAGCAATTGTATTAGAAGGAAAATCCTATTTTGATAGGTTAGCTTAACTGCTAGGTTGTAGATCCTTTGAAGAGGTGATAAAATCCTTTAATAGGGTGACACTTCATGTAAAGTGTTTGTAAATCCTTTAAACAAGTCACTGTTGATATAGTGTAAAGCCTTTAATAGGGCAAGTCTTTAACAGGGAAAACCATCAAAAGTGGTCAAACATTATTGCTACAGTGATTTTGTGGGTATCATCTCCACTCTAGTTTTACCTTCTCATTTTGGAGGGTTTTTGGGTTACCAAATTTGGTGTTATGTGTTGTGATGCATGTGTTCACTTTATGGTTGTTTAATATGTTTACATGCATGCAATTTATTTTCAGTTAAAAGTTTTAAAGGTTAAAAGTGTGATACTTTTGATTCACCCCTTGCTCTCAAAAGTATTCTTCCCATTTGATTATTCCAACAATGTAGCCCATCACTTTTTAAGAGGGGAGGAATGATTTAGATTATATAGAAGATCAAATGTTTGAAAGTATTTTTTCATACTTTTAAAAAGTTTTTCTATGTCTTTATGTTTGGCCTTTTCGAAGGTCTTTTTCTCAAAATTTCAAGCTGGAACTATAATTGGTCCCTAAAATTAGGTAGTCATAGGATCATTGTTTTAGGGACTGAAACTAGATTTTAAATTCTTCTTTCCAATGGTGTAAGCGGTTTTGAATTCCAAGCTCTAGGTCAAAAGTTATGATCCTGACAAGTTGGGGTAATTAGACACCTAGTTTTGAAGTTTTAGTTTAATTTTGTTATTTTTTATTTTAGCCACATAAACATTTCAAATTCATGGCTATGGTGCCTATTGATATTCCATCATTGTCTATATCCTTTCAATTTCATTTAATAAGATGGCTTTTGGTTTGCACACAACTCTTTCGAGTTTTGCAAGATTTTCCAAAACTTGAACATTGTTATAATAGGTAATTGATTCACCAGATATTGTGTTTGTAGCCACTTCCTAAATTCATATCACAATGAGGGAGAAGTTGCATTAAAAACATATCCTAAGTAATGAGGGAGAGATATCTCTTTAGGGATATTTAGAAAGATTCATGTAGGTGCACAGAAGGAATATCTCTATGGGGGAGATATGCAGCTAGGAGGTATTGTGAGTTTTCTACTATAAATAACTATTGCCAATCCTAGAGAAGAGTAGGAGTAGCAGCAACAACAGGTTATTGTTTGGTATTCTTGGAACTTAGATGTGTTTTCATCTATGTTGCCATCAATGCCAAAGGGGGAGATTGTTAGCATGCATGTCGATGATACTACATTGGGGGAGTATACTAAGAATTGGAGAGTATTGACATGTTGCATTCATAACTATATTTTTCATTAATGTCAACATAGCAGTGTTTCTATAAAGACTGGAAGAACAATAGTTAGAGATCTTATTGGTACGGATAATGGTTTGATTTTCTAGTGATGCATAGTTAAGGACATGTTCCAAAAGTTGTCCTGATGATGTGGTTAGGTACATAGAGCCTAAGTTGAGGATGTACGATGGTTTTTTATTTTATTGAAGGTAATTTAGAAATAGAGCATTGAGCAACAATGTTGTGATGTTTGATTACTATCTTACATCTAAGATGCAATGAAGATTTTCACAGTCAACCAGTGACAAGGGATAGTCAAATGGTGACATCAGAGAGTGTGCAAGCCTTGAAGTCACATGTGTGAAGTTTTGTAATAGACTATTAGCTGAAAATTCTATTGTAATTGTAATTAATTAATTATCTTATTTTAATTAATAAGAAAAGCCTTAAGGCTGGCTCAAGGAATTATTACAAAGATATGGTATAAATGAAAGAAGTTTTCCTAGATTGTAAAATGTATCAAGTATCTATTGTATTTGCAAAGTGCTAAAATGAGTAGAGTGTTGATTGAATGCATACAAGTGATCCAATGGATTATTGGATGTGAGATTAGTGATTTGGTTACAAGATTAGAAAGAGTAGAAGTCTGGTTGATAGGACAGAGACAGAGGAAGGAATTACATTTCATATTTATTATTCTACAAGGAATAATATACAGATCATTTAGATAGTGGGTTCATTGCTCTTAACCCATGAATTTGGATAGGCAGTGGGTCCAACTATCTTCCACAACTCCTAACAAGGTTGGCACAACTCTTAACAGGGTTGGAATCTCCAAAGAGGGATTCAAAGTCTCTTAACATGGACTCATATGTACTAAATGTTATAATAGACTTCTAACAGGGTCCCTCCTCTAACAAGGAACATTTATATTAGTACATAATCTTGTGGGTACCATCCCCATCAAGGTTTTCCCTCTAATCAAGGGTTTCCCTAGTTAACATATCTAGTATCATTATGTATGAGTTTTTTGCTATGGTTCATGTTATTTCTATGCTATGGTTTATGTTTATATTACTATATATTCTAACAAAAAGATCAACATTGGTATCTATCGATCAAGAATTTTCAAATAGAATAAGCCTCAAACTATCCATTCATTGAAATGGTATGAAATCCAAAAGAAGGTGACCATCTGCTAGAATGAAAAATTATGATATGCACAAGGATAAATAAAAAGGAAAAGAGGTCACAACTAAAAATTGATTCCATAGAAAAGAATATGGGTAAGATTATGAGAAGAAATTCATAGATGGAGTGGAAAAATTAGTTACAAGATGAAAAACCAAGGAGGAATGTCATTATGTTAAGAATGTAGAAATCTTAGAATTTTAGGAAAAAATATAGATAAAGCCTACTGAAGTAAAAGGCTAGATTGAATCTCTTCTTGTAAAAGAAATGGAAGTTGAAGAAATGGGTAAAATTCTTTAGTTAAGTGTTGTCTTCTACATTTATGAGCAAGGGGAATACCCGTTAATGTCAAATTGGTTTTGAAAAGTGAGTGTCTATACACATAATTTATTTACTTAGTTCATGCCAAAGAAGTAACATATGTCGAGAACAACATATAAGATAGAGCATGTCGAGTAAACAGTGAGTGCTGAGTCACTTAGATACCGAGAAGATAGTATCTGCCGAGTGATTCAGGTGTCAAGCACGTAGTGCATGCCAAGTCATTTAGATGTTGAGTGAAAACATTAAAGTTACAGTTATTACCAAGTACCAGGGACTTCAGAAGCTGAGTAACACAGTTTCAACATAGTTGTGTGTATTGGCATAAACTACTATGTAAATGATTTTTAAGTCGACTTAAGGATTGATTTATGATCTTTTGTTGATAAGGATGAATCTTAAGTGTGAATCCCTATGTATTAGATGCATCCAATCAACAAAAGGGAATGTTTAAGTGATAATATGGGTGAATCATAGTTGTTGAGTCATACTTAAACCTAAGTCACCTAGGTCTTCTTAAGGAAGAAAAACCCTAAATGTTCTATGTGTAGAGAAGGAGAGTTTGTGTGTGCAAATAAGACATTCATGGTGACCAAGGTATTATGATTTGAGTTTCATTATAGAATTAATTAGAGGAGGACAGAGGAAAGGAGAATAAAGTAAAGGAAATAGTGGAAAATAGAGAGATATATGATTAGAAAGGATCAAGTACACATCAGTATAGAAGTGAACTAACATCAAGCAATAGAGTGTTAATCACAGGATCAATGTTGAGACATTCTAATAGGTGAATCGGTTAAATTTCTTAATAGAGTATTCCTAACAAACTATATTGAAATCCTCTAACAAGGTGCTTACTTAATTGTGAGTTAAATTCCTTTAATGATGCACACGTCTAATAGGGTGTTGAAATCTTTTAACAGGATAAGACCTAATAGTCTTTGTAAGCTTATAACAGGGTAGACCTTTCACAAGGTAGATCATGTTTCATGATCAAACATTTTAGCTTTCGTTGGATACACTTTAGTACTGTACTAGTGAAGATTTGTGGGTATCATCCGTACCCCAGTTTTACCTTCTCATTAGAGGGTTTTTGGGTAATCATATATGGTGTCATACATTTGTGAATTCTTACTTGTTTACATAATATAGATGTATATGCATTATATGGTTTTTTAGTTTACTTGTTGAATTGTGAGATGGATGTATGTTGAAGTGAATGTTTTATGGGTAAAATTTTGAAGCATTGATTCACCACCCCCCCCTCCCCCCCCTGCCCCCCCCCTCAGAGTTTACCTTTCCTATTGTAATTCCAACAATTGGTATCCGAGCTAATGTCTCTAAAAGTAAAGGTTTGTAGCCTTGCTGAAAAGATCTTGGAAATGGAAGTCTACAAGTTATAAAAATTATTGAGAACCAAGAGATCGAAATACAACCCATTTTACATCAGTTTAATGAAGCAAGAGATGATCTAAGGACATCATTGAGAAGAAGGAAGGAAATTGCAATTGAAGACAATGACACACAATATCAAGAGATGGACACTACTACATTGTTTGCAAATGAAAACTCCAATGAATTTGATGCAGTAGTTTCAGATCTAATAGAAAATAATAGTACCCTAGCTAAATAGATCAGAAATCTAAGATAGAGAAAGAATCACAAGCCATATTGCTATGTGAGGTGTTTGAAGAGAAAAAGAAAGCTATGGAAGAAAAAGTCATGATTGAAGATGACAAAAGAGTTTTGACCAGTAGACTAGAAGAGAAATCATCAAAGATAAATAGGATCACTCACATGCAATTGGAAAAAATGAATCAAGTCACCATTGCTAATCATGAAATAAATAGTGAAGACATTGAGATCACAACACTGAAGTTGCAAAATGAATAGTTGAGAAAAGATCTGAAAAGGGAAAAGGATTTTGCTGAAAGCTTCAATAAACCTAGTGAAGCCATCAAGTACTTTGAACAATTGATGAGATCCCCTAGATCTAACAATGATACTTTTGGATTGGGATACACTAATACTAAAGAAGGAGAATCATCCAAAAGTGGTGAAGAAAAAAGTAACAAAGGTAAGAAATCCAAACCTAATTGTCATAATTGTGGTAAGATAGGTCATACTACTTATGTTTGTAGGAGCAAGATTGTAAATCTGAATGTTAAGAAGAAGAACATGGGTCACTTCCACAAGTGTAACAAACAAGGTCATTAGGTATGTGAATGTAGAATCAAGACCATGCACACTCAAAGATTTGAAGAACACTTGGTGCAAGAGCACCCTCTCATGAAACAATGAAATGAGGTTGTTTTGGTCATTTATGACCTTGCTCTACTTTACTTTTCTATGTTTTTAATAAGACAATGATTCTAGACTCCTAGGTTTACTCTGAACCCTCTTGTGTGGCCCATTAGCAATTTGGGTATTTTTATAAGCCCATTGCTCAATGAGGTCACAAGGGAAAAATTTATGTAATTGAATACATTTAATTTTAATATAGGGTCTATTAGTTGCATTGAGTCAATTAGGACTCATTTGGATAGTTAAAAATGCCCTTGAGGCTTTAAAATGTAAAAATGCAACAAATGTTGCAAAAGTTGCTATGCAACATTGCAACTTTTTGCATAATTAGGAAAATTGTTTGTAATTAGTCCCCCAATGGTCAAAACCTTTGAAAATTGGTTGGATCAGTTGGAGAAAACCTTCATATAGCCTTTCAGGTGGGTGGAAGGTAGGATGCATGTTTTTTCCTTGAAATAAATAAAGAATAACCTTGTTTTCTATATTTTGGCCAAGTTTTTTGCATGGTACAACCTATATAGATGTGTAGGAGTGTGAGCTCAGTACTGTTGGATGCACAAGTGAGTTAGACTTCAAATTCATTTGGTTTGAGGTCCTAAAACACCATAAAACTCAAGTTATCCCTATTTTAGTGCTGACAACCTAAGTTTTGAGGGTTTCTGGAGAAATTGCTTCATAAGTCCATATTCCACCATAGGAAATCAATGGCCTTTGGTGGAATCCTTGTACTTATAGTCCCCTTTAAGATCCTTTTTTTTTTTAGTTGTTAATATGTAGGGACAAGGAAAAAAAGTGATGCCCTAGGTGCATATACCATGTATGCACCATTACACTGTTTTGCTACAACAAGCATTTGGGACCCCAAAACTCAATTTCATAGCCAAAAATTTGGATTTAGCCTATTTGGAATTTTCTCTAGCATATCCAATTGTTTTGATGTTTTAGCAGGTGTTTAAATGGTACTTCCTTCGTAAAAACATCCTAATTAACACTTTAGGCCTAATTGTTGTCACAAGGGTTTTGGCAGTGTCCTTATTGATGGGATCTCAGCACTAGGGGGTCCTATAGTACATTTGAAATGATAAGTATTTTGATGTTTAGGTTTCTTTTTTCAATCCTAAATCTTCAAGTTGTAGGCCAAAATCTCATTTCTTGGGCTACTAGCATTCCAAGGGTGTATTGAAGGAACTATGCAACTTATTTGTTTTGGGGTCCTCAAACTCAGTTAGCGTGACCATGATGGTGTAAAAACAACATCCCCTAAGCCTTGTGTCATGATGACATGTTTTGTGTAGGTTTCATGTATCAAGTCATTTTATGTAAAGGTGCAAGTGTGGGGTACTAGGGTCAATTTTGGCTCTCAAACCTTTTCAAAATCTGCTTGTGGGTTGATCTCTCCCAACTTAGTCTATCCATACCCTACTACTTGCATCAAGTGGTATTAGACCTTCTAATTTTTTTTGTCAAAATGTCAGATGGAGAGAATTATGGATTGCCTTCCAAGATGTCTAATGAAAATATAGTGAAATATTTGAAGGAGCAAAAGATAGCACAAAGGAATAGAGATGAGCTTAGAAAAATTGAGATGTAGAAAATGAAAGCTGAGTTGAAAAGGCTTAGAGAAGAGCTTGCCAAAGCTAGGAACTCTAAATAATTTGATGAAGGGAGTGATGAAGAAATCTCTTTGGAGGAAGAAGAACAAATACCTCCAGAACAAAGTCTTCTTGTGAGCACTCTTAAGTCCATGGAAGAAAGAAGCATGGATGCCAAATTAGACTTATCAAATTATGATGGGAGAATGAGACCTAATGTTGTAGTTGTTTGGGTGGATGCCCTAAATAGTTTCTTTGGATGTGATGAGATTCTTGAGAATTAAAGGAAAAAGATAGCCAAGACCAAGTTGAAAGACACCGCTCTTACATGGTGGAATATCACCCAAGGTGATAGGGTAAAGAATGGAAAAGGTCTAGTAACCACATGGATAGAGATGCAAAAGTTATCCAGGAAGGCCTATGTTCCCAAAGATTATGAAGTCCAACTTCATAGAAAAAGAATAAATCTAAGTAAAAAAGAATTGATAGTTTCAGCCTACATTGATGAGTTTCAAGCATTGGTGATGAGGGCACAAGAGGTTGAATCTAAAAGTATCAAGTTGGAAAGATACTTGCAAGGTCTCAAGTGATCTATCCAAGATGAATTAAGTTTGACAATAATAACCACAATGCAGCAATGTGTGCAACTTCCACCAAAGGTGGAAGAGAAGTTCAAGAGAAGAAATGAATAATTCAATAGAGGAAGAGGTAGAAATAATAGGGGAAGAGGTAGAAATAATAAGAGGTAGAAACAATCCAATGAAGGCAAATCCATCAAGCAAACTAACAAAGACCATGGTGAATCTAGTTGGAGAGGAAGCTCTAGAGGAGGAAGATCCTTCAATAGAGGAAGAGGGAGATCTAATGGACCTCCTCAGTGTTTCAGATGTAATCATATAGGACACTATCCAAACAAGTGCCCTAAAAAACCAAACAACAACAATCAAGGAGAAAGAAGGACCCAGTTGGTGCAAGAAGAAAAAAACTTAGAGGCTAAAGAAGGTGTGGCTCTAATGATGAGACAATCATTCCTACAAGTACCTCATGCTCAAGAACTGACACAAAGGAAGAACCTATTCAGGAAAAGGATCAAATGCAAAGAAAGGGTGTATAATCTATTAATTGATTCAGGATCAACAAAAAATCTAGTTTCTAAAGAAATTGTTCAAAAATTAGAACTAGAAAGAATTCCTCATCCATATCCTTATAATGTTTCTTGACTAACAAAAGAGCAACAAACCCTTGTAACTGAACAAGCCATGGTAGAGTTCTCTTTAGGTCATTTCAAAGATAAAGTTTTATGTGATATTGTAGAAATGGATAATTGCCACCTTCTCTTAGGAAGGCCATGGCAATATGATATGGATGCCATGTATAATTGCTAAAAGAATACATACACCATAGTGAGGGCTGGTAAAACTTATAATCTCAAGCCTCTACTTGAACCTAAAAAGGAAAAAGAACCTTTGGCTATCATAGTGGGAGAAAAAGAAATGTTAAAAGAAATAAAAGAAGAAAAAGAGGGATATGCATTAATTTTGAAACCAAGGGATGAACCATTACCTAGAAAAGATAAATCTGTCCCAAAAGAAATTCAAAAGTTTCTTGAAAAATACAAGTGGTTGCAAAAGATTTACCCTCGTCCCTCCTACCTATTAGAGACATAAGCCACCAAATAGACTTCATACCCGGAGCATCCTTGCCTAACAAAGCCCCATGAAAACATGCTCCTACTCAAATTGGTGAAATATCCAAACAAGGCATAGAATTATTGGATGGACTTATTCAAAAAAGTCTTAGCCCATGTGTTGTCCCTTCAGTTTTGGCTCCCAAAAAGGATGGTAAATGGAGACTATGCACTGATAGTAGAGCCATTAACAAAATCACTATCAAATACAAATTTTCTAACCCAAGGATTGAAGACCTCCTAGACCAATTGGGCAATGCATCATACTTCTCAAAGATTGATCTAAAATCTGGTTATCACCAAATAAGAATCAAGTTAGGTGATGAATGGAAGACTGCGTTCAAAACTATAGAAGGTCTCTATGAATGGCTAGTAATGCCATTTGGTTTAAGCAACATCCCCTCTACCTTCAAGAGGCTAATGAATGAAATATTTTATGATTACAATGGCAAGTTTTTGGTTGTTTATCTTGATGACATACTAATTTTCAGTTGCAGCTTGGATGAACACATTGAATTGGTTCTCAAAACGTTGAAAGAGCATCAACTAATGATCAACCTTGAGAAATTCTCATTCTTGCAGAAAGAACTCATCTTCTTGGGATTTGTGATCTCACAAGGGACACTAAAAATGGATCCAACAAAGATAGATGCAATCATAAATTAGCCTCCTCCAAAGAATGTAGGTGATGTAAGAAGTTTTCATGGTTTAGCAACATTTTATAAAAAGTTCATTAAGAACTTCAGCCATGTATGTGCACCTATATTGGATACAATAAAAGGAGGTAAAAAGGTAAAGTTTGTTTGGACTAAAGCATCAAATGATGCATTTGAATATTTGAAATCAAGGGTGGCACAATATCCATTACTCACTCTTCCTAATTTTAATAAGGTTTTTACTATTGAGATAGATGCAAGCAATCTAGCAATTGGGGTAGTCCTTAGCCAAGACAATAAACCTGCGGCTTTATTCTTTGAAAAACTAAATGATGCTAAAAAGAAGTACTCAACTTATGACTTAAAACTTTATGCTATGGTTCAAGCCCTCAAGAAATGGATGCATTATTTATTACCTAAAGAATTTGTGGTTTTTATAGATAACCATGCTCTAAGTTACCTAAGTTCTCAAGACAAGTTGAGTGTGAAACGTATCAAGTGGATGGAACAATTACAAGCCTATTCTTTCACTATAAAACATAAGAAAGGCCAAGAAAATAAAGTTTCTGATGCTTTAAGTAGGAGGATCAGTTTGGTGCAGGAAATCCAATTTCAAAGCATAGGCATCAAAGCATTGAAGGACCTCTACAAAGATGATGCAGATTTTGGTGAAATATATCAGGTTTGCACTACTCTTATGGATAGATATCATACAGATTTTTTTGAGTTTCTTATTCAAGATGGAATACTTTTTAAGGGTCATCAACTTTGTATCCCAAAATGCTCTATGAGAGACAATATAGTAAAGGAAAAACATTGTGGGGAATGAGTGGTCATTTTAGTATTGAGAAAACATTAGAGGCTGTTAAGAGACATTATCGTTGGCCAAAAATGCAGCATGATGTCAAGAAATTTGTAGAGTCATGTGTCATATGTCAACAAGCAAAGGGTACTACAAGTAACCAAGTGTTATACCAACCTCTACCAATTCCTTCTAGACCTTGGGAAGCAATATCTATGGACTTTGTAATGGGATTACCAAGGAAA
This sequence comes from Cupressus sempervirens, assembly GCA_028749045.1. Classification (NCBI taxonomy): domain Eukaryota; kingdom Viridiplantae; phylum Streptophyta; class Pinopsida; order Cupressales; family Cupressaceae; genus Cupressus; species Cupressus sempervirens. Next base: position 829,416,959 of record CM053786.1, read on the forward strand.
AAACTAGGATATGATAATATATTTGTGGTTGTAGACCGTTTCAACAAGATGGCACACTTTATCCCTTGTAAAAGCACTCATGATGCCTCTCATATTGCCCATCTCTTATTTAGAGAGATTGTAAGAATTCATGGTTTTCCTAACTCTATTGTTTCAAATAGAGACACCAAATTCCAAGGACACTATTGGAGAACCTTGCACAAGAAATTGGGCACTAATCTATAATTTAGTTCTGCCTACCATCCTCAAGTGGATGGTCAAACTGAAGTTGTAAATAGATCTCTTGGAAACCTCCTTATGTGCTTCACCAAGAAATATGCAGAAAATTGGGATCTAATTCTTTCATGAGCTGAGTTTTCTTTCAATGATTCATTCAACAACTCTACAGGAAAGACACCATTCCAAATTGTCTATGGCTATCACCCAAAGGGACCTCTAGAACTTAGTGAGTTGCCTAATGACATAAAGGTTAGTGCACAAGGAGAAGAATTGGCTGACCTTATCAAACAAGTACAAGAAATGGTGAAAGATACATTGAAACATACTTCACAAGAATACAAAGCACAAACATATAAGAAGAGAAAAGATGTTCAATTCCAAAATAGGTGACAAAGTATGGGCATATTTGAGAAAGGAAAGACTACCTAAAAACCATCATACCAAACTCTAAATGAAGAAGATAGGACCTTGTAAAATCTTGCATAAGTTTTCTCCTAATGCTTATGAAATTTCATTAGCATCTACTATTGCAATCTATCCAATTTTCAATGTGGCTAACCTTACTATTTTCAAGGATACTTTTGATGTTGTAGGTACATCTATAGCAGATTCACATGAAGATTGTTTGAAGGATCTACCACCTTCACAACCCTTAGAGTTGGAAGCAATATTGGAAAAAAAAAAATCCAAAAAGATAAGGAATCACACCTACTATCAATACTTGGTCAAATGGAAGGGGTTACTTGCCATTGATGCCACATGGATGATTGAAGAGAAAATTCAGCAACATGGATACACTCTTGATCAACTCACCTCAAGTAGGAACTTGAGTTTCTTTTTGCTAGGGTAGCATGGTGCAGAACCACCCTCTCATGAAATAATTAAATAAGGTTTTTTGGGTCATTTATGACCTTGCTCTAGTTTACTTTTCTATTTTTTCAATAAGACAATGATTCTAGACTCCTAGGTTTACTCTTAACCCTTTTGTGTGGCCCATTAGCAATTTGGGTGTTTTATAAGTCCATTTCTCAATGAGATCACAAGGGCACAATTTATGTAATTGAATACATTTACTTGTAATCTAGGGTCTATTAGTTGCATTGAGTCAATTAGCACTCATTTGGATAGTTAAAAATGCCCTTGAGGCTTTAAAATGTAAAAATGCAACAAATGTTGCAAAAGTTGCTATGCAACTTTGCAACTTTTTGCATAATTAGGAAAATTGTTTGTAATTAGTCCCCTAATAGTCACAACCTTTGAAAATTGGTTGGATCAGTTGGGGAAAACCTTCATATAGCCCGTTCAGGCGGGTGGAAGGTAGGATGTATGTTTTTGTCTTGAAATCAATAAATAATAACCCTATTTTCTATATTTTGGGTGAGTTTTCTACATGGTATGGACTTGTATGGATGCATAGTTAGCATGAGCCTAATATTTTTGGATGCACAAGTGAGTTATCTTTCAAATTAATTTGGTTTGAGGTCCTGAAATGCCATTAAACTCAAGTTATCCCTATTTTAGTGCTGACAGCCTAAGTTTTGAGGGTTTCTACGATTTCTAGAGAAATTGCTTCATAACTCTAGATTCCAACATAGAAAATTAATGGACTTTGGTGGAATCCTTGTAATTTTTGTTCCCTTTAATATTATTTTTGTTTCAATTGTTAATATGTAGCTACAAGGAAGAAAAGTGATGCCCTAGGTGCATATACCGTGTATGCACTATTACACCGTTTTGCTACAACAAGCATTTGGGGCCCCAAAACTCAATTTCACAGCCTAAAACTTTGGATTTAGCCTATTTGGAATGTTCTCTAGCCTATCCAATTGGTTTTATGTTTTTAGCACATGTTTAAATGGTACTTCCTTTGTAAAAGTGTCCTAATTAGGGCTTCAGGCCTAATTACTATTGCAAGGGTTTTGGCAGCATCTTTATTGATGGGATCTCAACACTTGGGGGTCCTATAGTACATTTGAAATGATAACTATTTTGATGTTTAAGTTTCTTTTTTCAATCCTAAATCTTCAAGTTGCAAGCCAAAATCCCATTTCTTGGGCTACTAGCATTCCAAAGGTGTATTGAAGGAGCTATGCAATTTATTTGTTTTGGGATCCTCAAACTTAGTTAGCATGACCATGATGGTGTAAAAACAACATCCCCTGAGTGATGTAAAAATTATCCATGGAGTAAACCAAATTTTGGGATACATGCTTATTCCATCATATTCATGAAATAAATTCCATTTTAAAGACATTTCATGAGGCAAAAAAAAACTCTTTCCAACATTGGTTTACAATACTTTACCATTCACATGGTCTGACTGCTATACCGAAGTACATTAATCATTACTTTCAATCCTGACATTTTATTTCAAAACCCTTTAGATTATTTGTTTTAAATTAGAAATAATAAAACATATCCAAATCTAAGTCAAAAATAATCAATCCATTACACGTTATAGTCTCTACATGTAAACCCTTTTTTCTGTCATAAATCAAAAGTAAAACTAGTAACCCTTCGTTGGGTGTCTAATAAATTTCTCAAAATGACTCCAAATGTAACCAAACTAATTTTAAATCAACCCTATATGAGTCTAGTTTATTAATATATAAGCCATTCAATTTTTCAATTCATAAATCATTCTATGAGCACAAACTATTGCCTACAACTTCAACACAAATCTTTAAAAACTAGTCTTCATTAAAATGAGCATAACTAACACATATCTAAATGAAAACAACTCAAACCAATTGGAAATAAATTCTGGTTCATATATCTTTCCAATTAATACAACTTAAATTTTTTTATCATCCAAACATGTCTGTACAAAACATATAAATCTGACTGTAGCTGGACATCCTCAAATCTGCAAATAACCACTTTTACCAAAACTAGCATAACTTCTTCAAAACTTAAAAAAAATTGTTCCAAAAAAAGAGAGAAAGAATATTACTTATCCTAATCTTCAAATTTATATAAAATACAAGGGTTCTAGGCTATACATTGCCATACAAGACCCAAGACCAACACTAACATAGTTAAAATTAATCAAAATGACAAGTTCTTGAGAAACCAATTGCTTCAAAATGGTCTATTCTTCTTCTCATTCATCCCTCTCTATTTGGAATGACCAATACAATGATTTTAAAGTGGTTGTGCTGGTTTACAACTTTCCAACCACCTTTTAAACCAACCCAACACATTCTTTTAACCCTTGTACATTTTTCAATACTTCTTTAAGCACTCCCATTACAATGCAAATGTATTTTTTTCTTGTTTAGTACATCACAATGAAAAGTTAAGCATTTTAACCATTTCTTCAACATGGTTATATGTTTGGTATGGGTATATTTGGATGAAATAGAAATTCTAGTTGTATTCATTGGAAAGATATATAAACTAGCTTTGATATCCAATTGGTTTGAGTAGTTTTCATTCAGATATGTGTCAGTTATGCTCATTTTAATGAAGACTGGTTTTTAAGGATCTGTGTTGAAGTTGTAGGCAATAGTTTGCGCTTATAGAATGATTTATGAATTGGAAAATTTAATAGCTTATATATTCATAAACTAGACTCATATAGGGTTGATTTAAAATTGGTTTGGTTTCATTTGGAGTCATTTTGAGAAATTTATTAGACGCCCAAGGAAGGGTTACTAGTTTTACTTTTGATTTATGATAGAGAAAATGGGTCTACATGAAAAGACTATAACATGTAATGGATTGATTATTTTTGGCTCAGATTTGAATATGTTTTAGTATTTCTACTTTAGAAAAAATACTCCGAAGGGTTTTGAAATAAAATATTAGGATTGAAAGTAATGATTAATGTACTTAGGTATAGCAGTCAGACCATGTGAATGGTAAAGTATTGTAAACTAGTGTTGGAAAGAGTTGTAGGGCCCATTTGCCGTTGCACCAAAAGCCATGACTATTAGTGAACATGGAACACCACATAATTAACCACCTATGGGCAGGGGAGCATGTCACATCACCCAACAATCTCCCCCTCGATGCGCATACCAGGTGCTTACGTGGGTCGGGAAGGCACCAAGGAGATTTGAACCCATGACCAGGCCAAAACCAGGCTCTGATACCAATTGTAAGGCCCATTTTCCATTGCACCAAAAGCCATGACTGTTAGTGAACATGGAACACCACATAATTAACCACCTGTGGGCAGGGGAGCGCGTCGCATCACCCAACAAGAGTTTTGTTTTTCCTCATGAGATCTCTTTAAAATTTAATTTATTTCATGGATATGAAGGAATAAGCATGTATCCCAAAATTTGGTTTACTCCATTGATGCTTTTTACATCACAATGAAAAGTTAAGCATTTTAACCATTTCTTCAACATGGTTATAGGAAAATCTAAATGACTTAAATATTACAATATTATGAAATTAATCATAATGTATGAAGGGTCAAGATGCTCCCGCATCAAAATCATTGGAGAATATTAAGAATACACACTCATTGAAGGAGAAATGATATATATGCATATTCCTCTTAATAGTCTACATTCCCAAATTGCCAATACAAAGAGGATTACTTTTAGCCAGTCAAAAAATCCAATCAATAAGCATAGCAAGTGAATGTGTCACAAGAATCAATAAAAGAATTTACTTAGGATCAAGTCACTTATTGCTTTGGATTCATCATTCTTAAAACTAGATACATAGTGGATAGAGTATACAAAACAATAAAATACTTAAGTAGAAGTACAATACGAAGAGCACTTGGAAAAGGACATTGAGGAATACTTGCACATTAATAAATTAGGATCCCAACAGAAAAGTATATCTAATTTTCTATCAAAATAGTCCCACCATTGTCTTGAATGAATATTTATTAAATATTCACCTTTGAATCATTGTTCCATATATGGACTGTAGAACAATTACAGTGAAGACAAATTCATTATATTTCCAACTATAGAACAATAATTGAAGTTATTCATAAGGTCTTAATTGAAATTAAGAGCAATTAGAGGTATAGGCCTAAACAAGACATTACAATATTCTTTTAAATATCAGTTCCAAATACCTCTTGATTGTTTAATTTGAGAGGGTGTGATTACTTGACACCTTGGGTGAAGTGATCTCATCTACAATTGATGTGCTGCAATCTTCCCTTTTCTTCCATGATTTGTTCATCTCATCTCTGACATTATCAATATCTACCTTTCTTTTTCCATTTCTAAACTCACAATTTGGTGCCTTTGACCTTGTTGGACAATTTCTTCTTATGTGACTAGTTTTCAAATAGCTAAAACATGTGGTTTGACTCAACCACCTTTTGTAATCACTTCTAAAATGTGTTCTAATAAAATTATTAGGAATATGTCCATAGTCTTGACAATAGTGACAACTATACCTTGTATTATAATCCCAATTATAAGTGTTTCCATTGTTCTTTACCTTTGTTTTCTTGTTTGATGACCACTTTGGTTTGGATGTACATTCAAAAGTTTTATATCCATACTTCTAATAGTTATAGCAATATTCATGCAAGTAGTAGGGTATGGATAGACTAAGTTGGGAGAGATCAACCCACAAGCAGACCTTGAAAAGGTTTGAGGGCTAAAACTAACCCTAGTACCCCACACTTGCACCTTTACATAAAATGACTTAATACATGAAACCTCCACAAAATATATCATCATGACACAAGGCTCAATGATGCGGGAGCATCTTGACCCTTCATACATTATGATGAATTTCATAATATTGTAATATTTAATTCATTTAGATTTTCCTATAACCATGTTGAATAAATGGTTAAAATGCTTAACTTTTTATTTTGATGTATTAAAAACTAGAAAAATATACACTTGCATTGTAATGGGAGTGCTTAAAGAAGCATTGAAAAATGTACAAGGGTTAAAATAATGTGTTGGGATGGTTTAAAAGGTGGTTGGAAAGTTTTAAAACACCACAACCACATTAAAATAATTGTATTGGTCATTACAAATAGAGAGGGATGAATGATACGAAGAATAGATCATTTTGGAGAAATTGTTTTCTCAAGAACTTGTCATTTTGATTGGTTTTAACTGTTTTAGTGTGGGTTCTAGGTCTTGTATGGCCGTGTACAGCCTAGAAACCTTGTATTTAATATACATTTGAAGATTAGGATATATAATCTTCTTTATTTTTTTGTTTTGGAACAATTTTGTTAAGTTTTGAAGAAGTTATGCTAGTTTTGGTAAAAGTGGTTATTTGCAGATTTGAGGATGTCCAGCTACAATTAGATTTATAAGTTTGGTAATGGAATATTTGGATGAAATAAAAATTATAGTTGTATTCATTGGAAATATATATGAACTATATTTTATTTCCAATTTGTTTGAGTAGTTTTCATTTAGATATGTGTTAGTTATGCTCATTTTAATGAAGATTGGTTTTTAAGGATTTGTGTTGAAGTTGAAGGCAATAGTTTTTGCTTATAAAATGCTTTATGAATTGTAAAATTTAATGGCTTATATATTCAAAAAATATATTCATATAGAGTTGATTTAAAAAATTTTTGGTTTCATTTGGATTCATTTTGAGAAATTTATTAGATGCCCAAGGAAGGGTTACTAGTTTTACTTCTCATTTATGATAGAGAAAATGGGTCTACATGCAGAGATTATAACGTGTAACGGATTGATTATTTTTGTCTTAGATTTGGATATTTTTTAGTATTTTTAATTTGGAAAAAATAATGTAAAGGTTTTCGAAATAAAATTTTAGGATTGAAAGTTACGATTAATGTACTCGGGTATAACAGTCAGACCATGTGAATGGTAAAGTATTGTAAAGTAGTATTGGAAAGAGTTTTGTTTTGCCTCATGGGATGTCTTTAAAATGGAATTTATTTCATGGATATGAAGTATTAAGCATGTATCCCAAAATTTGTTTTACTCTATTGATTCTATTTATATTAGATTAGTATCAGAGCCAACGAAAGATCTAGTGTTTTTGTGGGTAGAGATAACTGGTCATATGTGGATCCATCATAGCTACAAGAAGGATGCATTTGCAATTGTATATGTGAAGATATCATGAGAAAAGGTCTTGTTATTTTCTCCATAAGAGATGTGTCTAGAATAGGATGTTGAGAGCAACCACTAAGCAAGAGTGGAAGTGCATCACCAGACTGAGTCTACTGTTGGGTAAGATGACAAAAAGGTGGTATGAAGAAGTAGCATGAAGCATGATGGCTAGTAGCCAGTCTTTACTCCATTGATGGGAGTTCTTTGAAAAAGATAGAGCATGTAGTAGAAGCATGGACCCAGTGATAAAGACAAGGAAGTAAAAGATTTGTTTGTTGAACTCTCCACTGCACATTTTCATGGGACATGGAAATCTTTTAAGCCTAGGAGTATGATGTAGGAGCATCTTGACCCTTCATACATTATGATGAATTTCATAATATTGTAATATTTAAGTCATTTTGATTTTCCAATTCATAAATCATTCTATAAGCACAAACTATTGCTTGCAACTTCAACACAAATCCTTAAAAACCAGTCTTCATTAAAATGAGCATAACTAACACATATCTAAATGAAAACTACTCAAACCTATTGGAAATCAAATCAGGTTCATATATCTTTCCAATGAATACAACTAGAATTTTTTTTTCATCCAAATATGTTTGTACCAAACATATAAATCTTATTGTAGCTGGACATCCTCAAATCTACAAATAACCACTTTTACCAAAACTAGCATAACTTCTTCAAAACTTAACAAAATTGTTCCAAACCAAAAAGAGAAAGAAGATTATTTATCCTAATCTTCAAATGTACAAAAAATACAAGTGTTCCAGGCTTTACATGCCCATACAAGACCTAGAACCAACACTAAAATAGTTAAAACCAATCAAAATGACAAGTTCTTGAGAAACCAATTGCTTCAAAATGATCTATTCTTTTCTCATTCATTCCTCTCTATTTGGAATGACCAATACAATGATTTTAAAGTGGTTATACTGGTTTACAACTTCCCAACCACCTTTTAAACCAAACCAACACATTCTTTTAACCCTTATACATTTTTCAATGCTCCTTTAAGTACTCCCATTACAATGCAAATGTATTTTTTTCTAGTTTTTAATACATCGCAATGAAAAGTTAAGCATTTTAACCATTTCTTCAACATGGTTATGGGAAAATTTAAATGACTTAAATATTACAATATTATGAAATTCATCATAATGTATGAAGGGTCAAGATTCTCCCGCATCATATTTTTTTATCCTTGCTATCACGTGCCTCTATTTTTTAGATGTCATTGCTTAACCATTGAACACTTACCTGTGTATGTTGTAATGTCTGATCTACTAAGTAGCTGTCTGCTAATTGTGACTGATTTATATTGTTCCTTCTAGAATCACTCTTCTTTCCTAAATATATCTAAGAATATTTGATGGTTCCTTCTTATTAATGCCGATGTGGAAGCTAAGTGTTTCTACCTTCCTTAATCAACTCGATTCTTCCTTTATGCTGACACGATGGTGTATAAATTGATCCTCCTCCTTCAATGCCCTTGTCCTACCTTCCATGTCTATTCCTTAATATGTGTTTCTCGAGAGTGGTTAACAGTTGCATCCCATAGAGACTCATTAATTAATTAGTTATGATTATGTTTATATATATATATATGTTGCTATTATTATTATAAAATATATTAGACTATTTTCTCTTATACTCATGTTTTATTATCATTATTGTACCATATTTATTAATAGATATAATATTATATTGATAAATATATCTAAATTTAGTAATCAATTCGTTATCATTAGTTATTAATAGTATCTATATTCAAATGTGATAATAGTTAGATATATTATCATCTTATTGATTTATAATATAATTATAGCATTTATCTATTCTTATATCTTGATATCATTATTATAATAATAATAATTTATATTATTATGAATAATATAAATAATTAAGTAAAATGAATAGATCATAAATATTTATGTATATAGTTTATCAATATTATTTCTTTTTTTTGAATAATCAATAATAAAATTATTATTATATTTTATCCAATTATAATTATAGGATTCTCTTTAGGAGGGGTCATGATAGTCTCCCATTCTCAAAATTGCTTGTCCTCAAGAAATATCACTCATACACGAGCTCTTTCATAGACAAGAAACATATTTTAATATAAAAGGCCTAGAAGATTTTATAAAACATACATCTTTAATGAATAAAAACACGGAGCAGACACGATGCAAACAGATGAAGACACAAAGCATACACAATGTAGACACATCATACATTATTTATTGATTCTTTATAATTTATTTCCCACGATGAAATAGAGGTAAGAAATTGATTTATAAAATATACTTCCCTAGTATGTTTTATTGATCATAGATCCTGCAAGCACAAACAATTATTAGTATGTACATATGCATATAATAGCTCCAAAGAAAAGTTGAGTCATGATAAATTAGTTCTAAACCAATATCCTACCAAGCCCAAGAGTTTGGCCCCCTTGGCCTCAATGGAAGACATCAGTCATCCCATGAGGTGGTCTACTTGGCAGATTCTTAACTAAATTGAGTTGACCTAATGCCAAATTTTTCTTAACTTAACTAATCTAAGTCCAAGAGTGAAACTTTGGTCCTCCTAGCCTTGATAAAAATATTCTATCACTCCATCAAGGTATTCTATTGAGATGTCGATCTTATTTTATATTTTCCAATCTAAGCCCAAGAGTGAAACTTTGGCCCTCTCAACCTTGATGGCAACCTTTGACATCCATTTAGGTGTTCTACTTAGATGGTAATCTTATTCTTCTTCAATATCCTACCTAAGCCCAAGAGAAAAAATTTGGCCCTCTTGGCCTTGATGGCAGCCTTTGACATCCATCAAGGTGGTCTACTTAGGAGGTAATCTTATTTTTTCTTAAATATCCTACCTAAGCCCAAGAGTGAAACTTTGGCCCTCTTGGCCTTGATGGCAGCCTTTGATGTCCATCAAGGTGGTCTACTTAGGAGGTAATTTGATTCACTAATTATTATAATTCATTTTATTACATACATATATGTATTCTACTAAATTTGTAGCTCATCTAGTTCTTGTTGGTCCTTTGCACTATCATTACATTCTTGATTATATTTAGGTCTCTTATTTACTTTGTCCTTTGCTTCCTCATCAAGTGAAGCATCCATTTTTTGAACTTGGCTTCTCTTCCCACATGTGTGTCCTAGTTCCCAACTTTCCTTGCAATGAAAGCATAATTTTTTTCTTTTTAGTTTGTCATAATAGCTCTTGAGCTCTCTTCTACATTTATGGCAACGTTCCCATGGTTACTTGTAATGGTGACATAATTCATCCTTCTAGAAGTCCTTGGAGTGATTTCTTCCCTTTTCATAATGTCTAAAATATGTTCATTTGGTGCATATCAAATTTTAATGCCTCTTGGATGGCATCTTCTAGTTTTTTTGGTTCATGTGCTCCCACTGTGCTCTTGATTGATTCCTTCAATCCATCAATAAATAAATAGGTGAGTCTCTTTTGTGATATCTTAGGTACCATGGTTGATAACCTTTCAAATTCCCTAGCAAAATCCATCACTGATCCCTCTTGTCTAAGTTGGGTTAGTATTTTGAAGTACTATTCTACGTCTATTTGATCAAATTGCTTTATGAGTTTTTGGGTAAATTCATCATAACTCTTAATTTGTTTATGTCCCTCATTGTTAAGGCCATGTTGCCACCAATCTTGTGCCTCTCCTCTTAAATGAAGGACAACAAATTCGATAGCACTTTTTTCTGTCATAGGGTTTAAGGAAAGATATGTATCCAACATTTGTACCCATGAGCATGCTGTAGTTCTTTCTATTCCATCAAATTTTGGAAGACTCACTTTATTTATCTCCTCTCTTGGTGTATTTGTCTCTTTCTACTAGATAGAGACTTCATCCGAGCATCACAATAATATTTAAATGATATCTCCATTCTAAGTTTAGGATCAATTCTTGAATACTCATTTATAATTTCATTTATATTATTTACTTCATTTACCTTGTCCTCATCTTCTTTTTCTTCTCCAGGTAGGAAGGGGAGTCTTGTGGGTCTATGTTCTAATTCTGGTATATGTAACTGATTATTATCGTCTTCAGATTGGTGAGAATTTGTATCTCTCCCATTTTTTTATATATTATGTATGGCTTCTAAGAGGAGTCAATTGGTTTCACTTTGCTCAGTTATAGCTCGAGTGTTTCTTTCCATTTGTTTCATGAGTTCTTGAGTAGTTCGATTTGTGTTTTGCATGAAAGCTTTCAATTCTTTACTTATTTGATTGTTCATGTTGGTAGACTATTTCCTTCCTTCCCTTTCTAAAGCTCTTTGATCTCTTTGGTGTTTTTGCATTAACTGCTTTCCATAGGCTGGCAAGAAAGATGCTCTGATACCACTTGTAATGTCCCATTTAGGGCTATACCTCTAATTGCTCTTAATTTCAATTAAGACTCTATGGATAACTTCAATTATTGGTCTATAGTTGGAAATATATTGAATTTGTCTTCACTATAGTTATTCTACAATACATATATTGAACAATGATTCAAAGGTGAATATTTAATAAATATTCATTCAAGATAATGGTGGAACTGTTTTGATGGAAAATTAGATATACTTTGCTACTAGGATCCTTATTGATTAATGTGCAAGTATTTCTCAATAGCCTTTTCCAAGTTCTCTTCATATTGTACTTCTGTGTAAGTATTTTATTGTTATGTTTATTCTATCCACCATGTATCTAGTTTTAAGAATGATGAATCCAAAATAGTAAATGACTTGATCCTAAGTAAATTTTTTTTCTTTGGTTTGTATTCTTTTATGAATTCTTGTGACACATTCACTTGCTATTCTTAGTGTTTAGATTTTTTGACTGGCTGAAAGTAATCTTCTTTGTATTAGCAATTCGGGAATGTAGACTATTAAGAGGAATCTATATATATATATCATTTCTCCTTCAATGAGTCTATGTTCTTAATATTCTCCAATTATTTTTTTATCCTTGCTAACATGTGCCTCTATTTTTTAGATGTCACTGCTTAACCATTGAACACTTACCTGCGTATTTTGTAATGTCTGATCTCCTAAGCAGTTGTTTGCTAATTATGACTAATTTATGTTGTTCCTTTTAGAATCACTCTTCTTTCCTGAATATCTCTAAGAATATTTGATGGTTCCTTCTTATTAATGCCAATGTCAAAGTTAAGTGTTTGTACCTTCCTTAATCACCTCGGTTCTTCCTTTATGTTGACGGGATGGTGTATAAACTGATCCTCCTCCTTCAATGCCCTTGTCTTGCCTTCCACATCTATTCCTTAATAGTGTTGCTCGAGAGTGGTCAACAGTTGCATCCCGTAGACACTCATTAATTAATTAGTTATGATTATGTTAATATATATATTATTTCATATATATATATATATATACATATATATATATATATATATATATATATATATATATGTATATATATATATATATGTATATATATATATATATGTATATATATATATATATGTATATATATATATGTATATATATATATATATATGTATATATATATATATATGTATATATATATATATATGTATATATATATATATGTATATATATATATATATGTATATATATATATATATGTATATATATATATATATATGTATATATATATATATATATGTTGCTATTATTATTATAAAATATATTAGACTATTTACTCTTATACTCATGTTTTATTATCATTATCATATCATATTTATTAATAGATATAATATTATATTGATTAATATATTTAAATTTAGTAATCAATTCATTATCATTAGTTATTAATAGTATCTATATTCAAATGTGATAATAGTTAGATATATTATCATCTTATTGATTTATAATAAAATGATAACATTTTTCTATTCTTATATCTTGATATCATAATAATAATAATAATTTATATTATTATGAATAATATAAATAATTAAGTAAAATAAATAGATAATAAATATTTATGTATATAGTTTATCAATATTTTTTCTTTTTTTCAATAATCGATAATAGAATTATTATTATATTTTATCTAGTTATAATTATAGGATTCTCTTTAGGAGGGGTCATGACAAATATACTATACGTCACTTCCAAGGGTTTAGTTTTGAAAATATTGTAGAAGTTGAGAAAACCAACTTCATAGTTCACCAAGAACACCTACATGCAAAATAACCTTTTGTTGAAAAGAAACCAAAGAGAAAAAAAATGAAGCTTAGAAATCTCAGTAGAGTGAGAGAAAAATGTGTTCCGAGATGTGTAAAAAATAATTACAAGAGTTCAATTAAAGGTGAATGAAACCCTAAAAAGGGAAAAAACTAGGTTGTGAATTATAATTAATATAAAATATTAATTATATGCACCTAAGAGACAGCTTAAGTAAACTAGAGTAATAGATAACTTAATTAATTAAATCAAAGTGATCTAATTAATAAGTGTAAACAAATAATTACTCTAACACTCCACCTTAAGCAAAGCTTAGGAGGTAAGCTAACCTAGATTAGCTATGAAAGCAAGAAAATGGGTCCCAACAACAAGGCCTGATCAAGTACCCAAAATAAGGAAAAAATCCTCTCCACAAAGAGATCGAAAAAACATGCTAAAAAAAATGAAGGAATGAAGGCTTCAAGAAGACCCCCCAAGGGCAACTTCTGTAACACCAAGCATAGAACACAACTAAAGATAGCATGGCGATGCAAAAGGTTTGGTGAAGATGTCAACAACCTACACACAAGTGGGAATATACTCCAAAGAGAGAACACCATCCTAAATCTACTAACAAATGAAATGCATATGAAGCTCAATGTGTTTAGGGTGCTAATGCTCCATCAGGTTGTGGGACATGTGAATAGAACTTTGATTATCGCACCACGAAATAGTGCAACAATTAGGAGGAAAACCAAACTCAATCATCAACTATCAAAGCCATATAATCTCCTAACTAGCATGCATTGTTGCTGTATACTCAGCCTATATAGATGAAACTATGTGAGAATTCTACTTCTTGCACAACTAGGTGATAGGAACAAAGCCAAGGCAAAAGACAAAGCCAAAAGTAGACTTTCAATCATCAACATCACCAACCCAATCTGATTTAGTGAAGCCAACAATGTGAGGAGTCCCTAATGTGTAATGAATTCCATACATAAGGGTGCCCTAAATGTATCTTAAAATATTCTTGGCAACTTGCTAATGACTCTCATGAGGATCATGTGAAAATTGAGAGACAAGACCAACTACAAAGGAGAGATCAAGACAAGTATGTGTTAGGTACAACAAATTTCCAACCAACTATTGATACAATGTAGGATCTACTAAAGGAAAAGTGCAAGAGTTAGACAAGGTAACACTCAACTAAAAAGGTGTGGGAGCAGGCTTGAAATCCAGCATGTCAAAGCATCGAAGCATGTCAAGAGCATACTTCTGCTGGTAAAAAAAAATCCTAGTAGAGGACTAAACAATCTATAGACCAAGAAAGTAGTGTAATAGACCAAGATCAATCATCTCAAACTATTCCATCAATGTATGCTAAACATCCTAAAGCATAGAGGATGAGCTACCTGTGAGGAGAAGGTCATCAACATATAGCACAAGGATAGAAACATTAGCCTCAAGATGCTAAATCTATATTGTAGGATTGGAATGGCAGTGGGTGAAGCCTATAGAAAGTAGAAAGGATTCCATCTTCTCATACCAAGCCCAAGGGGCTTGTTTGAGACCATATAATGAGTGTTGAAGTCTACAAACCAAGGCGAAATCATGAACAAATTCCTGAGGTTGCTCCATGTGAATCTCCTTAGTAAGATCACCTTGCAAGAATGCACTCTTCACATCCATCTAAAAAATGAGCCATCCATGAGAAGCTATGAGGAATAAGACAAGAATATAGTTCATCTTGCTGATGGGGGCAAATATCTTAGTGTAATCAATACCCTCAACCTATGAAAAAACCTTTGCAACAAGACATGTCTTGTACTTATCAATAGAATCATCAATAGTAAACTTAGTACGATATAACCATTTGTATCATACTAACTTTCTTCCCATAGGAAGAGAACAAAGATCCCAACAATGATTCTTCGTCAACAAAGAATACTCCTCCTCCATGGCACTGTTCCACTCAGTATGTCTTGTCACTACTGTAAATTTTTGAGGATCATCACAAATAGCATGACTTAGAAGATTAGAACCTGCAATATGAGAATGGGTATGATGGGAAGTGGAAGGGTCACCAACCACAAATCTGATAGCTTCAACTATAACACGAGCCCATTTGGGCATCTGTAGAGGGTCCTGTGGTGGAGGTAAATGGGGTTACCAAGATCATCATCCTCATCATTTGAAAAAGAAATTAGAAAGGATGAGGGAGTAGTGGTAAGTGAAGTACACTCTGGAGGCAGGGTATCTACTACTAGAAGGTGCTCACCAAATTGGATGTCCCATCAAAATAATACCTGCCTAGAATTAGGATCAAACAACCTATATGCCTTAACATCCTCATAGTAGCCAACAAAAATGAGGTGTTGGCTCTTCCACTCCATTGCTCTCCTCTAAGCATCAGGTACAAATTCCCATGCTTCACTACAAAAAGCTCAAAATGAAGATACATTAGGCTTGACATGAGGCCAAGCCTCCTTACGAGTCATATGTTGAATTTCCTTGTGAGGCATCTGATTCTAAATATAGTTGGCACAATTGACTGCCTCTACCCAAAAAGATGAATCCATGGACCTAGACTATATCATACAATTAGCCATCTCTTGAAGTGTTATGTTCTTTCTCTTTGCCACACCATTTTTCTGAGGAGTGTAGGACACTGAAGATTGATGTTGAAGAACATGTTCAAATAAAAAATCCCTTAAAGCTTGGTTCACATACTCCCCCTCATTATTTGTGCATATCTACCAAATAGAAAGACCGGATTGCTTCTCCACAAATGTCTTGAAGACTTAAAATGAATCAAAGACATTAGACTTGTACTTTAAAAATTACACCTATGTGCACTTAGAGAAGTCATTAATGAAAGTAAGCACATATATGGCACTAAAAAAGGAGTGGTAAATTACATGAGGTCACTATGAATCAACTCCAATTAAGTCAAAGCACGAGTAGCTCATCTATGTGGAAAAGGATCCCTACATTGTTTTCCAAGAGCTCAACCCTGACAAACACCATCTATGCAAGAAATCTGAGGAAGCCCAAGAACTAGTGCCTATGTGCTCATTTGCTAAAGATATCTATAATTGACATGGCCCAAAAACTCATGCCAAAGTCTACTTACTAAATCTACATGTGCTACAAGATAGGAACCTTTTCCATTAGAAGACTCAAATCCATCAAATATGTATAGGTAAGATGCAAATTCAACACTCCCAATAGCCACTATCAACTTAGAATCATGTAAGTCCTAAATAACCACATCATGTAGTGAGAACTCAACTATCTTACCAGAGCTAGAGTGGCAAATCTGATAAATAGATAATAGGTTCATCGAGATGTCAAGAATAAAAAGAACATCTTGAAGAGAACCCCTAGCTAATGTAACAGAACCAAAACCCAAGACTAAAAAATGTAATTAGTTCCCAATAGAAATCTTTGGAGTAGCACAAGGAGCAAGTGAAGTGACCAACTGTTGAGTGTGACTCATATGGTGAGAGGCACTAGAATCAAGAATCTAAGTGGGCCCAAAAGTCAATGCTTGTGTAGTAAGAGAATGACCTTTCCTTGTAGGGGGGATGAAAACTTAGGAGCAAAAATGTGATGCTCCTATATGGCTTCCTCTAAAGCCTCCAAACATTTCCAACACCTGGAGATGAGATGTCCATCATTTCCACAAAAAATGTAGGTCTCAACCTATTTCTTCTTAGTCTTGGAGGAAGACTTAGTAGACTTTGAAGAAGATAGCTAGAGGTTTGGAATCAATTTTTAGTGTATTGTTCTTTGGTTTGGCTTTCAATTTTGGTTTCCCCTGAGAAGACTGACCAACCAATGCTTGGCTAGAAGAGCCAAAAGCATCCACCTATTGGGTCTTTACCTATTCCCACGTAATCAATCACATAATGTCTCAAAAGAAGGAATTTGATGTCTATTGCCCAAAGCATCCATAGTGGAGTAGAAAGTGGAAGAAAGATTTGATATTGTCCTCACAACTTTGAGAGTATCAAAAAAATACACTCATCATCTATCTTGTTTTTTCACATCGTTGCAAAACTAAACGTAAAGATTTGAACTTCAACAAGAAGTCCTCAATGGTGGAAAAGTTGGTAGGAATCAAAGTAGTCAACTCTACATCAAGTTGTAGTGCCTAAAACTCATTCACTATGCCAAACATGTTGTAAAATTTGGTCCAAATAGACCAAGGAGTGGTTGATTTTCATCTAGAAATGACCATAAGCCATGTGACATAAGAAGTCAAGTCATGTGTACTTTCCAACTGTGGTAGTTGTGTGGTGTCAGCCAAGCCATAGAGGGGTCTAACATTGAGAGAAGAAGACAAAAGTAGAAGGGTCATTTCTAGATTAAATTATAGAAACAAAAATGTACCCCCCACAATGTATAAATTTATCCCTCGTAAAAAAAAGAAACAACTAAGTAAAGCACAAAAACTTAGAAGAAAACCTGGATGCTAGATGTAGAGAGGGAGGAAACTAAAGCCTCTAATTCAATGCTAAAAATAGGAGCTCAAATGGCCAAGTCATAAAATGAAACCAACATCATCGTCTCCAACTCAAAACTAGCTTTTCAGTGATATTTTCTTTTCTAAAAATAGACACTGTATGCAAAAGATATGGTTGCAAAACCAAATGCTCCTCTTGTAGACACTTAAAATCATCCCTAAACACTATATTAATTAATTTTAATATCACCCGTGACATTGTAATTAATTATTAATTAATTAATTATATTGTTTACATTCCTCTACTTATTTAATTAAATTATTTTAATTAAATAAGTTCATTCTTCTAAGTATTTAAATTTAATTTAAATGCTTCTAGCCTTACTGTGTTAAGTTAATTTAACACATGATCCTCCACATTCCTCTTTTTAAATAAATTTTATTTATTCAAATTCTCCACATCCTATTAATTCATCTAAACCTATGATTAAATTAAATCTCATTTAATTTAATCCTAAACCTCACTAGCCTACCTAACCCACCTTGCTAAATCTACCCACTTCCTTAATCATACTTGCTTTGCATAATCATCCTAGTTAAATCTCTTCTTAATCCTAAGTGTGTTCTCACACATGTGTGAGGAATCCTCACACATGTGTGAGAGATGTTCACACTTTTCTCATCCCTCATGTCTTGCATGCCTCTTGCACACTTGTCCTCTTGCATGAGAGTCAAGGTGTCTCACACATGTGTGAGAAGCCATGCCCTCTTACACCTCTTACACATTTGTCCCCCACTTTCTCCCCCAAGGTTGCTCACACATGTGTGAGCACACCTTGAGCCTCTCAATCATTAAACTCTTTTTGACTTTTGCATGACTTGTCCTCTAGCCCATGTGTCTCCCTTGTGGCACCTATGTGGATGCCACATGGATGCCACCTCACCAAGCCCTCCCTCAAGCCTATAAATAGAAATCTTGTCTCAAGCATTTGCATCTCCCATTATTTTCATTGTTATCATGTTGGTTTGAGATTTGAGTTTGCATTCATAGTTTGAGCTTTCATGGTAGTTTGAGCTTGCATTGATAGAGTCTCATAGTGATTGTGTAGGTTCATACTAACAATTTGGTAGTGGATTTGATTTACATTATGCATTGTTAATCTAGTTTCTACATGCATTCGTAGCTTCATTTTAGCTTGCATTTTTATCATAGTTTGCGTATTTAGTTAGCTCTTTCATTACATATCATCTCCATCTTTGAATGCCTTCAAGAATGGCTCTCTCCATAGCCATTTCTTGAGGTGTTCTTCATCTCATTTAGTTTAGATTCATACTTTACTTGCATACACACTTGCACTCACTCACTCAAGAGATTCATTTATTTTTGTGTTTGGGAGAGCACATCAAACACCCCCCATATCTTAACACACCAACAAGGCCTCTCATGGTTGTCCTTGTTGAGCTGTAGAGGTGGCTGGAAGGTTGGATTTGTTGGTTGCTTAGGGTTTCAAAACTCAAGCAAGCATTAGTTAGTATTTTGTTCTTTTCATTTTGATAAGTCTTTGATGCAATTTCAAGATTTTAAACTAGTGTTTGTTTGTTAACCCATGCTTCTTGCAGGTCTCATTTTCTAGCACACATTTTGGCACGCTCGATGGGACCCACGTCCCTGGTTTCATTTCAAGAATCTGCAAACAATCTCAGTTCAGTAGTAAAACATCACATTATCATCTTTGAAGGTCGCAGCATCATCTCCGATTGTCGTTTGCATATACTAGCATCTTCGCCTTCTAGAATCTCCATAGTGATACAAAACATTCTTTTTTTATCATCTCCGTTTCTGATCTATCGTCTGCGTTTCTGATCTATTGTCAGTATTTCTGATCTATCATCTGCGTCTTTAGTTCTATCGTCTGTGTCTTTAGTTTTGTCATCTGCATCTTTAGTTCTATTGGCTCCGTCTTTAGTTCTATCGTCTAAGTCTAGTTCTGTCATTTGTGAAGTTAGTCTGTCATCTTTGAAGTTAATTTGTCGTCTATGTTGTGGGCTATAACTATTTTTTCATCTTTGAGTTTTGGCATCTTTGATTTTCACATTGTCGTCTGCATCTGAAATTGCATTATCGTCTGTCATTTGTGATTTTCAGTGTCTGTGTAGTTTGGCATCTTCGAGTTTCATTATTTGCGTGTTTTAGCATCTGCATAGTTTGGCGTCTCCGAGTTTCATCGTCTACGTGTTTTGGCATCTGTGTAGTTTGGCGTCTTCGAGTTTCATCATCTACGTGTTTTGACGTTTGCACCTGTATTCTGGCATCTCTGTGTTTTGACAAAATTGTCCAATTTTTAACAATAATTTTAGCCAACTGATTGACTTGCAGGTTTTAACTAACGATTTTCATGTAGAAAAGTAACCTTAAAAACCTAAAAAGAAAAACCAATAGTGATTTTCATCACTAAAGGAGATTTGTAGTGATTTTTATCACTTAAACCTTAAAGGCTAATGAACTTGAATGGATTAAACATTTTCATTTGAATGCATGAATGTCTAGATCAACAAACATTTGGACTTTGGTGCTTAAAATTGACATGAATGCGTAGAGTAGCAAACATTTAGACTTTGGTGCTTAAAAGGGACATGAATGTGTAGGGTAGAAGACACCTTTGGATTTGGTGCTTAAAAAGAATTCACACCATCTTAAATGCTTTAAAAAATAATGGACATGTATGCCTAGGCTAGACAATATTTGAAATTGGTGCTTAAAATGAACATGTATGGGTAGGCTAGATCACATTTGGATTTGGTACTTAAAATGAAGTCATACACTCTTGAATACCCTAAGGTAAATTGACTTTATTTCTTGCATTTTTCTTTTCAGCATTTCACTTTCACGCGCTCGCTTTACTTTCTTGTTGGCGAACCCGCGTTTTCATTTATGTTGGCACTATTTCAAGTTAAAAAGAACCTTGCATGTTTTAATCATGAGTGTCTTCAAGTAGATAGAAAATTTAAAGCTTCATTGGAAAAGAACAAGTTTCTTTTAAACCCCAAGACCACTTATGTATTCTCTCCCCTCATGCCTTTGGGCGATCTTGGGTGCACAAGAAATAAGTGATTTTGTTTTTATTTTTTTTAGGAGGCCTACTTGGGGATTTCATCACCCCTTGGGATGACCTCAACTCCCGTGTTCTGGCAGAGTATAAGAATTGGGGGGTGAATCGAAAGACACCTCTCTTGGAAGTGGAATATTGTCACTCTTGGCTAAGCCCCAAAGAACTTTATACCTTTGGTAAGTGAAGGAGGAGATTTGGGTTACCGTCTCCCCTCGGCTGTGTGGCAGTATTTCTTTTCATCTACAGATTTGGGCCTCACGTACCTTGTGTATATCGGGACTCCCTCTAGATAAGCCTTGTTCATCCTAGAGATAGCCTTATTAGGGTTGTTGGCATGTTCAATGTGCTTGTTCAAACATTCAAAAAACCAAAAGCCAAAAACATCAAACGAGTTCTAAAACGAGTGAAATTGTGAGGTAACTTTTCATTGAGTGAGATAGGTCAAGTGAGGTCTTCTTGACTCACGGTTACTTTTGGTCATTTGTATTTGGTTGAGTCTAGTCACATCTTATTGCAAAGTTCTTAGGTACTTGAAATTTGAGTCTTGTTTTACTCCTGCCATGACCGATAAAGTTAACCAAGTCAAACATAAGAAAGTGAACTTGTCCAAGCCACCTGTCTACAAGGAAAGGAAGAACCTAACATACAGTGACAAACAATTTCGATACGCTATCAAAGATATTAAAAAAGAAGAAGCTACACAAGACCGTTATGATAGAATTGAATACAATGCAAAACTTTAAAATTGGTCTACTTTCCCAGGAGTGAACCCAAGGTTTTTATTTCCAGTGAACGAGGATTGAGTTAACTACATAAGTAACCACAACACTTTCATCTTCTATATCTACCTTCATCTTTCCAAACGTCTAGTCTTCCACTTTCAAATTTTCTTCTAGGGAGCTTAAACCTTAAAACATCTTTTGACATTTCAACATTAGACCTTTCACCTATAAGCAAACATTTATCCTAATCACACTTGCTTATTTGGGATCACATGTCCATCTCCAAATAGTGAGTAATCAATTTGGTGTCTTATCTTGCCTACAAGAACACTTGGCTATCTTTGGTAGGAGAAAGATACTACTATCCTCTAATCAATCTCTATTTGCTAAACCAAGGTCTTTTGTTCAAACTTGGGTAGTTGACCCTTTAATCACATAAGGTTAATAGCTCTCATCCTCATTTTCTTTTTCTTCCACAATCTTCCACCCCTTGGTTTGGTTACTCTTGTATGGTGCACACACGATCAGGAAGGTTCACGTTTAATCCCATGTCACGTTTGTGGGAATCATTGAGGCAACCAGAGATGGAGAATCCTTTTCCTCCACTCACGACTTCATTAGGGAACACAATTCCCTCTAGTTCAAACCTTGGCAGGCCTAACTCAACATCCGCACGAGAACCAGAAGATCCCTTCCATAGCACAACTTTGGGAGATAATGACGACAAAGTATACCAAGATGAAGATCCTATTTACCCTAACGATGTACCTAATGATGTCAAGACATTCCTTGTAGACCCCTACAATGTGGAAATGATGAAAAAATCCATTAGGGCAAACAAAACTGAGATATTCCTAAATTTGGTCAAGGATGGTGTTAATGTTCCCCCAAGCTTTGATAAGAACACTTTGTTTAGACAAATTACAAAAGGTGGTGCACCCATGTTTCCCACTTCAAATGCAGCTCCAACTTCTAGCAAAGGGAAAGAAACCATGATGATAACTAGTGCTATGCCTACATCTAGCACTTCAACACAACCTACATTTCAATTGAGTGCAAAAAATATTCAACAAATCATTAATGCCATGCCTAATGTTACCACACATGCTAGTATTCCACAATCTACCTTGACAACTTCAACCGTGGGATGCTTAGGCATTGGACAAGTGCCTACTCAACCAATGGCAATTTTGACACAACCAATGCACTCTTCTTATTTACAAGTGCCAACCACTATGGTAAAGACATCCGTGCCAATTCCAACAACTGCATATCAATACATTGGCCAAAGTGGAGTGCCTCCACCACCTCCCACTACATTTGGAATTCCCCACAATTTAGGAGGTGGATTTGTGAACACCCAACAATCACAAGTGCAACCTAATCAAGATTTGGCTCAACAATTACAAGAATTGCAAAATTTGGTCCTTAACATGAACAAAAAAGGGGTGAAGGATGTCTCTTTTGAGAAAATTTATCCTTTTCCATTTGATAAATCCATTAATATGGTGCCATTTCCAACCAGTTTTGAAATACCTAAATTTGACAAGTATATGGGAGAGACATGCCCCGTCACCCATCTCAAAGAATTTTCCATTTTGTGCCAAGAGGTAGCCTACAGTGATGACTATCTTAAGAGGCTCTTTGCATGAAGTCTTGAAGGCCCTGCACTTGAGTGGTTAATGAATTTACCTAAGAGCTCCTTTACTACGTTCAATGATTTGACAAGCAAGTTTATAGCACAATACTCTTACAACATTGAACATCATGCCTCATTGAGTGACTTGTGCAACACAAAACAATGAAACAGAGAAACTTTTTCCAACTTCCTACAAAGGTGGAGACATCTTGCTAATCGTATGCCATATAAAATCAAAGATTCCCATCTTGTGGATATATTTATCAAGAACTTGATACCCGAAATGTCCTTCCACATGAAAATGGCTAGCCCCAAAGACTTTTCCACTTTAGTCAAAAAGGGCAAGAATATTGAAAATGGAATTTTGGAAAAAGGCACCATCAAACATTATAATTCATCATCCTCCAACAATGAGTCAAACAACAATAGCAAACCCAAATTCTGGTCCAAGAATAAGGGTGTTACACATGATGGTGTTACTGATGTCAAAAACCTTCAAGGAGGGAACAACAACAACTACCACAATCGAAACAACAACAATTCAAATCATGACAACCAAAGCAATCAACAATCTAGAAATCAAACACAACTTTTTTCACACAACAACAACTACAATCGTGACTATGATCAAAATATAAAGTTCACTAACTTTCATGAACCTTTGGAGACCATCTTTCAAAAATTAGTGGATCACAACTTGATGGTATTTCCTAAAACACGTCCTTTTGATGAAAATCAACCAAAGTCAAAGTGGTATAGGGAAAATGAATACTGTAAATACCACCGTATCAAGGGACATGACACCAATAAATGTATCAAGCTCAAAGTTTTTATCCAAAATCTTGTTGATGATGGGGAAATTGAGGTGGAAGGAGGTCCAACCTCTAAAAATGCTAAATTGAAGATATTTCAAAAACCATTTCCTGATCACAACAATGATAACAACAATATCAACAATGCAAATCAAGCCTCCACATCAAATGCATTACCTTATGATTATTCCACTAACCACATATTAGGGTTTGACTCCTTGTGTGGTCACATTGAAGAAGTAGACACTCATGTGAATACCCTTGTTTTACAAGCGGCTGATTGTGATGCAACCACTCGACAAGGAAGACTTACTTTGCAAGCTACCACTCCCAATAACACTAATTCCCCAATGCCACATGCACCTGCTACACCATCCACCTCACAAAGACCTGCTTCTCGCTATGATGTGTTGTCTCAGCTAGGTAAGACCCCTTCACAAATCTCCATTCTTGAGCTTCTTACCACATCACCCATCCACAAAAAGATCTTGGAGAAGGCTCTTTTAGAGTCTCGTGTTCCTAAAAACATTAATGCTTCCCAATTCACTGCCATGATTGGAAACCTTGCCGCTCAACAACACCTTGTCTTCACAGATAAAGATTTCCAAGGTCCTGATCCCCACCATAATTTGTCGCTCCATATTGAAGTCCTTATACAATGACATAAGATTAAAAGAGTCCTTATAGACAATGGATCCGGTTTGAACCTTTGTACATTGAAAATGATTCATTTCTTGGGACTTCCAGAAGACCTCCTAGATGTCAATAAAACGATCACAATAAAAGCATATGATGAAAGGGAAAGAGAATCAAAAGGAGTTATCATGTTGCCTCTAAAAGTTGGACCAGCCATCATAAATACTGAATGCCATGTCCTAGACTTCGATTTTCCATATAACATCTTGCTTGGTAGACTGTGGATACATACACTAAAGGCAGTCCCATCCACTTATCATCAATGCTTGAAATTTCCCCATAAAGGAAGAGAGATCACAATCCCAGGGGATCCCACCCGTTTTGAATTTTGTAAAAGATTGGAAGGTGCACCAATGAATTTTTGTCCAATAAGTGAGTTTGCCAAAATTGTACCTAAATCTCTCACCATAACAGAACCATCTTCCACAGTAGTACCAGAACTAGTTAACAAGGATGCAAGTTCCCCCAAGGGAAAAGAGAAGATTGGAGATACTAAATTTAATACCACAGGAAAGAAGGTCACTTTTGCTGATTTAGGAATGAGAGAGTATAAGTTCGAAAATGCCTTGTGTGTGGGACAACTACCACTCTCCCCTAATTCCTTTGGAAAACCTTCTCAATTGTCACCTTCTACTAATAAGGAAACCATGCAAGTTAGCAAGACAATATTTGAGCATTGGGGTTCACTTAGTGATGAGCACATGGAAGATAATATCCTAGATTGGCTATATTATGATGGAAAAGATGAACCTGTAGAGTTTTCTAAGGATAAATATGTCAAGGCACCTCCCATTATTGAAAAAATGGGATATCATGGTACCGGCCTTGGACCAAAAGAAGATGGAATTAGACAACCCTTAGAAGCTAATAGCTATCCTAAAGGATGTGGATTGGGCTCCATTAAACCTAAGGTATCCTTTGCTGACAACTATTGTACAGTTGAACCTAATTTTGAGACTGAAGAGGAGGAATTCTTTGAAGTACCTTTCCAATACATTGAAGATGACCTAGATAATTATGTCCATGCCATTACCATAGATGACCTTTCATCCATTAACCTACCTCTCACCAACCCTGACATGATAGACTGGGACCTTCAAGATACACCACCAGCTCTCGATATCTATAAGTCTGATGAAGCAGTGATGGCACTTTTTGGCCTCAAGAATCTTCGAGATTATGAACATGAGATCTAGTACAATGAAAAAGCCTACTTTGGTAGCCAAGTCAACTCTCTTAGTCACAAAAGTGAAAAAGAAAATAAAAATAGAAAAATAAAAGAAACATCCTCTAGTGAAAACTCTTCTAGGGCACTTTTGGATGAAGAAAAAGATAAAATAAAGGACGCATCTTCTGGTTAAAACCTCTTAGAGGTGCTAGAAGAGGGAGAGCTTGACTTGCCATTTAGATCCTTTCCACTAGAAAAATCACCTATTTTGAATGAAGACACAATTCCAGTCAACTTGGGAACAAAGTATAGTCCACAAATCACCTACATTGCTGCTATCTTAAGTCTTGAGGAACAAAAAACCATGACTGAATTCTTGAAAAAAGGAAAAATCAATTTTGCATGGACATACAAAGACATTTCTAGCCTAGATATAGATTTGGTTGTGCATCATTTGACAGTTGATCCCAAGATTAAACTAGTCAAGCAGAAGTTGCGCAAAATGCACCCTAAAGTAGCACTCCTAGTCAAAGCAGAGTTGCAGAAAATGTTAGAGGCAAAGTTCATCCATCCTATTGACTATCCTAAGTGGGTCTCTAACATTTTTCCTGTAGGAAAAGCATCTGGGGGCATCCGTGTTTGTTCAAATTTTTGAGATTTAAATCTCGCATGTCCTAAGGATGATTTTCCACTTCCTAACATAGACATCATAGTGGATTTGACTGCTGGACATGAGATGTTGTCTTTGATGGATGGATTTTCTGGTTATAACCAAATCAGAATTGTAGAAGAGGATCAACATAAAATGACATTCATAATCCCATGAGGAACCTTTTGTTATCAAGTCATGCCTTTTGGTTTGAAAAATGCTAGCACCACTTATCAACGCGCAATGACTACCATATTCCATGATCTTCTACATATCATAATGGAGGACTATGTTAATGATATAATAGGAAAATCCAAGACAAGAGAATCCCACATTGATGTCCTTACCACTATTTTTGATAGATTGGAAAAATATAAAGTGCGTCTTAATCCTAAGAAGTGTGTATTTGAGGTCAAATTAGGCAAATTGTTAGGCTACATTGTGTCAAGAAGAGGTATTGAGGTAGATCCACCAAAATTTAAGGCCATCATGGATATGCCTCCACCTACCACATCGAAACAACTTCACAGTTTTCAAGGAAAGTTACAATCTATTAGGAGATTTGTGTCACAACTAGCAGATAAGGTCCATCCACTTCAGTATTTGCTTCACAAGGGAAACAAGTTCCAATTGGATTGCCTATGCCAAAAAGAATTTGAACAAATTAAGACATATTTGGCTAATCCTCCAGTTTTAGCACTTCCAGTTGCAGGATAACCATTGATTCTATATATTTCAGCTACTTCAGTTGCCTTAGGAGCACTTTTGGCACAATTAGATGATAAGGGGAATGAGCAAGCCATATATTACCTTAGTCAAACACTAGTGGGCTATGAGTTAAACTACACTATTATTGAGAGAACATGTTTGGCTGTAGTCTTTTGTACGCAAAAAATATGTTATTATATGCTTAATCATACTACATATCTCATTGCCAAGATAGATCCACTCAAGTATTTGCTATCAAAAGCCACCCTCACTGGTCGAGCCGCAAAATGTGTCTTAATTTTGAGTGAGTTTGAAATTGTTTATAAGGATCGTAAGGCCATTAAAGGACAAGTAATTGCAGATCAGCTTGCTAAAGCTCCTCTTCAAGGTGACCATCCCATTATAGCTAATTTTCCAGATGACACAATTATGACCCTAGCCCCAACTGCACCATGGAAATTATTTTTTGATGGATCCTTTACACAAAAGGGATCGGGGGAAAGAATTTTGTTTGTGACACCACAAGGGGATCTCATTCCCAAGTCTTATAAAATCTCATTCCCTTGCACAAACAATATAGCTGAGTATGAAGGTTTTGTCACAGGACTATGTCAAGCTATTAGATGGAATATCAAAAACCTTCTTGTCTTTGGAGACTCACAATTGGTCATTAAACAAGTCATAGATGCATACCACACCAAGGATGAGAAATTGTTGCCCTACCGTACAATAGTTGAGGCTCTTAAGCAGCATTTTACAGAGATTTTTTTTCAGCAGATTCCAAGGGCTAATAATAAAGTAGCAGATGCCATGGCTACTATTTCTTCTATGATTGCCATGCCAGAATATAGTCCTAAATGTGAGTTTCTTGTTCATAATCTTTTTACTCCTGCTTATGAGCAAACTAATTTAGAGTCGGTGTGTGAGATTGTTGGTCCTGAGTCTCCATGGTACACTGACATCTTTGCCTATTTACATCACAAAACCATTCCCATAGCCCTCACCCCAAATCAAAGAAAAACCTTCATCCGTCGAACCACCCGCTATACCATCCTAGGTGATACACTTTTTCGAAAACACTTTGATGGAACCCTCCTTCGATGTCTCAATTTAGATGAAGCTCGAACAAAATTAGAAGAGGTTCACCAAGGGATTTGTGGCACCCACTCTAGCGGCCTTACATTAGAAAAAAAGCTTCCTAGGACAGGTTACTATTAGCCCACTATGGAAGCAGATGCATATCAGTTTGTGAAAAGATGTGTTCCATGTCAGTAGCATGGTGATTTGATACACGCTCCCGCCCAAGACCTTCAGCCCACCATCACTCTATGGCCCTTTTCCCGTTGGGGATTCGATCTTGTTGGTCAAGTATAACCAAATTCCTCCAATTGCCACAAGTACATTATTTCCGCCACTGAGTACTTCACAAAGTGGGTCAAGGCTATTCCATTAACCTACATCACTGGAAAACATATTTCAAAGTTTATCCTGAATTACATTATTTGTTTACCTCAAGATATCATGACTGATAATGGAACCCCTTTCAAAAATCAAGAGGTTACCACACTATGTAGGAAATTTGGAATCACCCAACATTTTTCCACCGGATACTATCCCCAAGGCAATGGCCAAGCTGAAGCTACCAATAAAACCATTTTGAAAATCCTAAAGAAAACTGTTGATGCAACTAGTCATGATTGGCACATCCAAATTGCTCCCGCCCTTTGGGCCTACTGTACCTCCATCCACACCCCCACAAGAGCCACCCCATTCTCCCTTGTTTATGGTTTCGAAGCCATCATGCCCATCAAAATTGAGCTCCTTTCCCTCAGAATCTCTCTCAAGAACCTCATATCCAAAGAAGAATACCGAGTTACTCGCTTGCAAGAGCTGGCACTCCTTGATGAGAGACGACTCAATGCCCTAAACCACCTCTGCGTGTATCAAAATTGCTTTCAACTTCAGTATCATAAGAAAGTCAAGCCATGGGAATTTGAAGTGGGTGACTTAGTTTTGCAGCATAATATGAAGAACCTCCAGAACCGTAAAAAGAAAGGAAAGTTTGAGGCAAATTGGCTAGGACCATTTATCATTACAGCCAAATATGGTTCTGCGGCCTATCAGATTGCTACTCTAGAGGGAGATCCACTCCCTGGGCCTGTAAATATCCAGCATCTCAAGCGATTCTATGCTTGAGCCTTTGTAGTTCCTATACTGTGTTTATAGTCCCAAAAAAAAACCAAAAAAAATTAGAAAATCAGAAAATCCAAAAAAAATTCCTAAAAAATATTCTTGAAAAAAGCCCTAAAAAGTAGAAAAATGTTCCTAAAAAAAAGTATGAATTCATCCATTGTCTATAAGGCTCGTTTTGCTTCATTCCATTCCACCATTTCACTTCCCTTGTGCAAATTCTTATCTAGCCTTTTGCATTTCATGCATCTAATACAAGACCTCTTGTCTATGAGGCTCCATTTCACTTCCATCTTTTCAAAGACCTCTAGTTCGTGAGGCATTTTCTGTCAAGTGATTGTCATCCCATTACGCTAAGTTTTTTCACAACAGTGACCACACTTGGACTTACACAAAATCACCATTTGAGACTTAATGCTTCAAGAAACTTGTTCGCTTCACAGCCCTTGCCGAAAAAAAACAATTTTATGATCATTTGACATTTCAACTTGACACACTTTCATAGGATGCATCCTTCCTATAGGTGACATTGTGACATTCACTTCTAGACCTAAGGTTCTTGGCAGGAACTATGGACTGAATGACTACTTGGTCACGATGTTCTTTTTGGTTGATTTTATTTGTGTGTTAGTGATAGCCTTTTATGGTGCACCTTGATCTTCCATATTTTGGTCGTACTAGAATAACTGTCATTAACTACACATGTTTTTGTGGTATGATCTATTTTTGAGACTTTACTTCATGTGTGTCAGTTTCAGGTTATGTTAATGCGTTGCGTAATGGGGGCAACAGGTTAGCACACATCCCACCAAAGATCCCTAAAAGACTTTGGGTGTGCCCAGACCTCTCTATTGTGTATATGACATTTGATCCATCATGACTATGCAAACTACACCTATTGTCCTAAAGTCTCTATGCTTTTGTATGTCTAGTCCACACAAAAGAGTCATGTCATTTATGCTTCTATAGCATATAATGCATAAACTCATTTGCAAAATCAACTTAAGGTGTGCTCTCCATATGAACACAATGGAATCTCTTGATATCATGTAGTTAGGATGCATGTAGTCTAGGGTTTCATCCAAGTCATGCTTGAGACAAGGTCCTATTTATTTCCCCCCTCCTATGTTATGCTACTGGGTTTCTATGTGTGACAGTTATGACAGATATTCATTCATTGCATTAGTATTCTTTTGATTCATTTCATTTCATGTTCATTAGCCATTTTTAGTTCATTAGATTGCATTAGTTCATCCATTTATTTTAGTGATAACATCTAGGGGCATATACATCGTAATCACATCTAACATATATATATATATATATATCATGCATCTATAAAACAATGCATACATCTCATAATCGCCCACTAATCTGCATCACACACATGTTAGGCATCATGTACATATGCATACATCATAGGAAATATCACATAGCATCACATCCTGCATCACAAGCGTTAGTATCCACATCATAAATCCATACATATACATCCATACACACATAAAATCATCAACTCATGTCATGTATATATCTCAAAAAATAATGTCTGTATAGTCCATATACAAATCATATAGAATCATATAATACAAATGCATCATCAAAAATCGTTGCATCTGCACATATTTGTCAAAACACTGATCACTATATGTAATCACGTAGCTGGCTTTGAGGGCCCTACCCCCCCTATATCCCCCCCTTGAGGAGGTCTCTGCTATCCTATGGATTGCTCTGATCTGGTTCTGCCCCCTGAGATCCATGAGCTGGCTCCCCTCTCAAAATCTGGCTACTGCTGGTCAATAGGCACAACCTCCCTGTAAAGTGACCTATAATAGGCTGCCTCTCGTATGGCCCACGTCTCTGCTCGGCTAGCTGTAAGGGCCTCCTGCAACACTATGATGGCTGTCCTTGGCTATACCATCTATATAGCTATGTCACGTTGCCTACGGTATCCGTCTAGCTGTGCTTGATGGGTGGCCCGCTCGGCTCCTAAGGCGGCTACCTCCACTCAGAGCCTCTCTACCTCTGCCCGATCCTCCACCCCTGTCTGGGTGCCCATCCCTACAAACTCCCCAACATCCACCCGTGTCTGTAAGGCTGCTAAGGCCTCCTATGCACTATCCCCCCTGACCCTCTGCACCTGCAACTCTTCCTGTATGGCCCCCATGGCCTACTCTAAGCTATCTGCTCGTGCCTGTTGCACCTGTGCTACCCCTTGTAGACGGGCTACCTCTGTCCGCAGGCTATCCCTGTTGGCCCTGACCATGTCTGGGTCCTCCCCCTGTCCCTGCGGCGGTGCCTGTGGTGGTGCATGTGCCTGTGCTCGTACCTATACCTGTACCTATACCTGGGGTGCTATCTGTGGTGGCCCTTGTGCTAGTATTGGCCTTGGCCCTCTTCGTGCTTGGACTCTGCACCCATGAGGTCCCTCTTGTGGCCCTTGAGCTGGTAGTGGTATCATGGCTACCCGCCCACCAACCCTTGCTCCATCCCCCTCTCCCTGTGCCTACTTTGCTAGCGGCGGTGCCTCTGGCACTGTCAGCCTGACCCGCTGGTGGGCTGCCCACCACTGCGTGTATGCCGGTGTCATACCTGCGTCCCCCCTATCTTGGTCATGCACCCATAGCACTGCTACCATCCCCATCCAAGATGCTTGGGCCAATCGTACTATGGTCTTGTGTCCCCATATCTGGCCATACTCACGTGACACTACAAGATATAAAAATCTATCTGGCACTGTATCCTGTACCCTACCAAATTGTCATCGCACTCGAGAGGGCATGTAGTGCATGATCACATGCATGGATCGGTCAATGTTCCAGCAGTCAGTCTGTGTATACGGGAGGTACATCTGATCCCCCACCACTCTACTCTTTCATATAGAGTCCACTCGAACATGATGATCTCATCTAGGCATCGACACCAAAACCCCATAGGCTCTGTCGATGTATACTGGATAGGAGGTCAGTATCTACAAGCATATGGCTCCCCAGGCTGCCTAGTCTCGTGCTGAGTAATCGTCCGTGTGACTCCGATATGCTCCCATGACTAGACCATCAGTAGTGTTAGTCCTAGTCCTACCGTGTGCTGGGTCCGATATGCACACATATGCAAATCGTGATACAACTTAGCCAAGATAGTCTGTCCCCAGTAGTAGATTGCTCCATCCTCCTGTAGCAGAGTTCTTAGTAGTTGTGCCCACTCGATCAGCCACTTGTGTCCTACATGATCTGACAGCATCCGCCATACCAGTGAGGCTAGGTATACTACTAGCCTCGCTAACTTCTACTCTAGTGTACCCCTCCACGACAACCATGATCGCTGGATGGGTAATCTTTGTCACCGCCAGCCAAAACACTCTCTCAGGAATGGATTTAAACCCTCCACTACATACTTTGGGTAAGCACCTCTAATCAGTACCCGCAAGATCTGCCACACATCTAACAGTGCGACTGAGGTCTCCCCTGTCAGTAGATGGAAGCTCCCAGTAGGCATGTGCCAATGCTCTATGAGAGCCAATAGTTGTGTTGAATGGCCCCTCAAATTCGGCCACTCGTGAACGTTCTCTAGCTTGCATAGCCACACGTGCCCCTAGTCTGCATCTGTTAGCCTCTCCTATATCGTAATGGTCAGAGGATAGTGCTCCCTCAACCTAAACACCACCGTATCTTCCTGCAGCATAGACATGCAAAGCGTCAGTTTTGCTAGCCTGTAATGTTCATACACTGGGGCATCTCCCATTGCCTCCCCCTAGTTTACCCTAGTTGGCATGATCACTTTTCGGCACAGACGCTAATTAGCAGAGATGCTGATCAGCGGAGACGCAGTTCTGCATTTTGTCATCTTTGAAGATGACGAGGCATCCTTTGTCGTCTCTTCTAGCCTTTATCGTTCGCGTAGACAACAGAATGAACCCTGTCATCTCCATGAACTTTTTTGCCCTTTTGGCATTTGCGCAGACGACAGGATGTAACCTATCATCTTCGTGGACGTCAAAGTTGTCGCATTGTCATCTGTGCAGACGATAGTGTAGAGACTATTGTCTCCGCTCGGACCTCTTTTTTAGCGCATTTATAGCCTAATAAATGCGCCTTGTCTAGTCTAGTTTACAAAAACACGAAGAGGATCAGATGACTTATCGGTGGGCCCATCTCGACTACTCGCTGGTACTCCTGCACACGCTCACCAAGTTGCAATTGATCAATGGGGTCCATGTTCGCTCTAGATGCTTTGCTTGTGGTGTGACAATGACCTTATTTGGGCCCCTCAGAGGCTTATATAGGGCCCCTGCAGACCCCATTTGAGCCCATGCCTTTCCTGAGCTGTGCCCGTCCCCTTTTTACCCACAAGCCATGCAAACGTTGTCATTCTTTTTCCTCTTTCTTAAGACCTTTTTCACAAAAATTGCCCAAAATTTATTTTTTTTGCATAATTTTCGCGAGGGGGCACCCTCCTCCTCTATCGTCGCCATAGGACTCTTTCCTTCTCTGGGGCAACCTATATTTTCTATTCTTTGATATGAAGCCATTTTGACATCACATCAAAGAGGGGCAAAATGTAGACGCTTAAAATCGTCTCTAAACACTATATTAATTAATTTTAATATCGCCCCTGACATTGTAATTAATTATTAATTAATTAATTATATTGTTCACATTCCTCTACTTATTTAATCAAATTATTTTAATTAAATAAGTTCATTCTTCTAAGTATTTAAATTTAATTTAAATTCTTCTAGCCTTAATGTGTTAAGTTAATTTAACACATGATCCTCCACATTCCTCTTTTTAAATAAATTTTATTTATTCAAATTCTCCACATCCTATTAATTCATCTAAACCTACGATTAAATTAAATCTCATTTAATTTAATCCTAAACCTCACTAGCCTACCTAACCCACCTTGCTAAATCTACCCACTTCCTTAATCATACTTGCTTTGCATAATCATCCTAGTTAAATCTCTTCTTAATCCTAAGTGTGTTCTCACACATGTGTGAGGAATCCTCACACATGTGTGAGAGATGTTCACACTTTTCTCATCCCTCATGTCTTGCATGCCTCTTGCACACTTGTCCTCTTGCATGAGAGTCAAGGTGTCTCACACATGTGTGAGAAGCCATGCCCTCTTACACCTCTTACACATTTGTCCCCCACTTTCTCCTCCAAGGTTGCTCACACATGTGTGAGCACACCTTGAGCCTCTCAATCATTAAAGACTCTTTTTGACTTTTGCATGGCTTGTCCTCTAGCCCATGTGTCTCCCTTGTGGCACCTATGTGGATGCCACATGGATGCCACTTCACCAAGCCCTCCCTCAAGCCTATAAATAGAGGGCTTGTCTCAAGCATTTGCATCTCTCATTATTTGCATTATTATCATGTTGGTTTGAGATTTGAGTTTGCATTTATAGTTTGAGCTTTCATGGTAGTTTGAGCTTCCATTGATAGAGTCTCATAGTGATTGTGTAGGTTCATACTAACAATTTGGTAGTGGATTTGATTTACATTATGCATTGTTAATCTAGTTTCTACATGCATTTGTAGCTTCATTTTAGCTTGCATTTTTATCATAGTTTGCATATTTAGTTAGCTCTTTCATTACATATCATCTCCATCTTTGAATGCTTTCAAGAATGGCTCTCTCCATAGCCATTTCTTGAGGTGTTCTTCATCTCATTTAGTCTAGATTTATACTTTACTTGCATACACACTTGCACTCACTCACTCAAGAGATTCATTTATTGTTGTGTTTGGGAGAGCACATCAAACACCCCCCCCATCTTAACATACCAACACGACCTCTCATGTGTGTCCTTGTTGAGCTGTAGAGGTGGCTGGAAAGTTGGATTTTTTGGTTGCTTAGGGTTGCAAAACCCAAGCAAGCATTAGTTGGTATTTTGTTCTTTTCATTTTGATAAGTCTTTGATGCAATTTCAAGATTTTAAACTAGTGTTTATTTGTTAACCCATGCTTCTTGTAGGTCTCATTTTCTAGCACACACCTCCAAATAATAGACTCTCTAGAAATATACATAGATGAGAAAAAATTTGATAGCCATATGACTATCAAGTGGCCATGTGCTGGAAAAAATTTGGTTCACTAGGAAAAAAAATTGGTGGCCAAAAAATTGATGTCATCGATGAAAAGATGATGTCACCACCAAGTCACCAAAAAAAGTTGATGTCACTGAAAAGATGATGTCATTGTTAAAAAGCTAATATCACTACCTAAAAGTTCACATCACCACCACTGGCAATAACAGGTTAGTGGAGGTAGCAGTCAAGCAATGGGATGGTAGCCGTAGAAGTTGTCGGGCAGCACTGCATCGGCAGCGTTGGCAGGGCGGTGGCACACCAACGGTGGTAGGGAATGGGCTAGGCCATGGTGGCACACCAATGGTGGCAGGGCATTGGCTGAGTGTGGGTGGTGCATGGGTAGCACACAGGTGGTGCATTCTACCTGCTCATAAAATAGGAAAAAAATTATTTTTTTTTTTTTTTTAAAAATTGAGCCATATGGCCTAGGAGAGAAAAAAAATTCCTAGAGGCTACTATGGCCAAAATTGACAAATTTTATATATATTTTGAGTCAATCGGACCTTTTGAGCATAATGGGAACATCTATTTTTGCCCAAAGTGCACCAGAAAAAAGTGCCTCCTCTAGATTGAAGAAAAATAACCATGAAAAGTTGGGTTTTTCATCTTCAAATTATGGCTTCAAGATCTCCAAACTAGGTGGCAACAAGTTTTCTCTAATAACATGTAGAAGTTGAAAAAACCAACTTCACAGCTCACCAAGAACACCTACATGCAAAATAACCTGTTGTTAAAAGAAACCAAAGAGGAAAAAAGTGAAGGTTGGAAATCTCAGTGGAGTGAGAGAAAAATGTATTACAAGATGTAAAAAACAATAATTACAAGAGTTCAACCTTAAAGGTGAACCAAACCCTAAAAAGGGAAAAAACTAGGTTGTGCATTATAATTAATATAAAATATTAATTATATGCACTTAAAAGATAGCTTAAGTAAACTAGAGTAATAGATAACTTAATTAATTCAATCAAAGCAATCAAATTAATAAGTATAAACAAATAATTACTTTTAAAAATATTACATATGCATGAATAAAGATGCAAAGTGTTGATAGGAATTAAGAATAAAACTTTAAGTTTTGTCAGTTTTCATGTTACTGCCAAGCATGAAAAATTTCACTATTGTTGCTGAGTGAAATGTTAGTGGATGTCGAGCTAGCAAAGCTTTTAGTGAAGAACGAGCTCATAGTGGTTGCTGAGTGTACGTAAAAACACATGGATATCGAGTGAGCCAAAAATTCAATTAAAGTTGAGCTTATAGTTGTGCAAGCACTTAGCATTAAATGCAGTGTTTTAAGGGCTATTTGATCGATTTCTACTCATTTGAAATCATTTGAATTTTAAGTAGAGCATGAAGAACTAAAGGCAATCTAGAGAAATTGATCTAAACATTTGTAAGAAGTTTAAAAGGTTGTTTGACACCATTCTAGCAAGATTCACAAGGTATTTATCGTGTACTGAGCTATGCAGTTTTAAATTTCACAAAGCCTATTTTCATGTGATGGCATCTAGTTCCTTAGTAGCCAAGGTTGTAGAGGGAAAAGAGGTTTTAAATGTGCAATTGATAAGAAATGAAATCAAGCAACCTACCTTTAGGGCTATCCCAGATATAGCTTACAAATATGATCCCTCTGGTGCATTATATAGGATACCACTACAAGTTTTGATGATACAAGATGTTAGAAACTGTTATACATCCAAAATTGGAAGTATAGGTTATATAGAAATTAGGGAGACATGGATAACTATGTGAGAATAGAGTATTGAAGGAAGAATTTAAAATTTTTGGGAAGAAAGGGCTAACTTGTGCCCTAGATTTCTCCAACATATTCAAAATAGAGTGGATAAAAAATGTTTTTGAGTAGAATTCATGACAACTTTATATGGCTAGAGAATGAACAGGTGAAAATCACCAAGAAGATTATACACAGAGTCATAAGGTATCCAACCTAGATCGGCCGAAGACAATGAGAACTAAAGCTAAGGAAATAATTGAAAGAAACACAGGGGCTGTGTGGAATAAATGAGGGATGATAATTGATACAATCATAGATCCCCATATAGCTTTTGCAGTACAGATTATAGCACATAAGTTCTATCAATCTAGTAGATTAAATAGTGTATCTTGTATTGAAGATTAAACAGAACTAAATAGAACTTATATACTAAACACACCTATAGTCACAAGTGTACAATCTTCACTACATAGAGTGGTATATCAAAGGAAGGAGACAACAAGTTTCGCTATTTGTACACTTATGTAAGACACTCTAGTCTTAGTGAATATGAAAGAAACTAAAAAAGATAAGGATGAGACAGTTGGACAAGACAAGGTAGAGACACAAGAGACTGAAGGCACTCAAGGAAAAATAGGTTAGGTAGATAAATCTGCACCTCCAACATAAG
Source organism: Cupressus sempervirens (assembly GCA_028749045.1). NCBI lineage: Eukaryota > Viridiplantae > Streptophyta > Pinopsida > Cupressales > Cupressaceae > Cupressus > Cupressus sempervirens. Next base: position 829,455,060 of record CM053786.1, read on the forward strand.
ATCAAGGTGCAACTAAAACTACAAAGGAAGAGAAGAATAAGACTAAAGAGTTAAGTTTGACATCTAAGCCAAAGGTGCAACTAGCAATTCAAACACTGGTGACATTACAAAAATGTACTACTCCTTCTAGTAAAACTCTTCAAAGGCTGAGCATAGATGCTACACCATTGAAATTTTCAAGGCCAAGTCATAGCTCATCTAAGGCATAAGAGGTAACTACATATGGTGATCTTAGCCTAGATGGAAATATTGTATTGCCTAAATTTGATTTGGCAGCAATCACAATTGAGTAGATGGTATATTACAAGAGGCCCTAGCAAAGAAGAAAAATCAAGAACTCTTAAAAGGGAACATAGGCAGAAGCAAGCTTGAATTGACATCAAAGAGATTTTCCTAGATGCATTTAGTCTACCAACTCTAGATGAAAACAAGCCCATTATTGAATAATTAACCAATATAGTGGAAAGGTTAATGACACAGACTTGGATACAAATATAAAACTACTTGAATGATCTGAAAGGAAGTTTCAAAATAAGATAAATGAGAAGATATCAAGTGTTATTGCACTAACATAGGTTGAGCTAGCAACCAAGATAGAGAGTGTGAAGAAGGTACTAGAGAATATTTTCTCTTTGTACACCAAATTGTGTAATCCTACACTCTCCACACAAGAAATAAGGAATCACATCCTAAGTTTGTAGAACCATATATAGTCATCTAGTGATACTTTTCCCAAGTATCCATCTCAAAGTGAGAAACACTTTAGGTACCTCTTGCAATCCCAGAGTTAGCTAGCATCTTTAAAAACAAATGAAGCCAACATCAAGGCTAAACTAATTAGCATCCAATCAACATTTACTCCACACATGGAGATATTGTACAATGAACTAGGCTATGTTGAAACTCTTATGAAGAAAGATCCCCATCTTTCTACACTAGAAGGCTTACTCCACCTTGCTGCCGAGCTGGCCATCCAAATCAAGTCCTTGGAGGTAGCTTGTAATAATTAGGATGTAGCTCTCAAGACCATACTTGAGGTCCATAGATCATTTTTGGACAAATACACTATTAGTGTATAAACCATTGACATAAGTTTCAAAAGAGGGGGGGGGGGGGGGGGGGTAAGAGTAATGGGGGAGCAAGCAAAGCAAAGAGGGAGCAAACCCCATGGGGGAGTAAGTGAATAGAGCAACAAAATTGAACAATATCAACTTAGACAGAAATAATGACAGCATATAGACCAGAATAATCAACTCAAGGGGAGTTATGAAATTTTGAGGAATGACTGATAAGTCATGTATTGCAAAATTTTGATATTTTAAAATTTTGTATAGAAGCTGAATAGATATCTATGTTATGATCATAAGCATAAGATCATTAATGCATAACCAAGTTTTTTTGACACTTATGACCAAATGCTATGATCTTAGAATTCTAGGAAAAATATAGATAAAGCCTATTGAAGTAAAAGACTCCATTGAATCTCTTCTCAGAAAAGTAATGGAAGTTGAAGAAATGGGTAAAATTCTTTAGTTGAGTGTTGTCTTGTACATTTTGAGAAAGGGGCATACCTATTAATCTCATATTGGTTTTCACAAGTGAGTGTCTATACATCTAAGTCATTTACTTAGTTCATGCTGAACAAGTAGTATATGTCGAGCACAACATATAAGATAGAGCATTTCGAGTAAACAGTGAGTGTTGAGCGACTCAAGTTTTGAGTCACTTAGATGTCGAGTAGATAGTATGTGTTGATTGATTCAAGTGTCGAGAAAGCAGTGCATGTTGAGTCATTTAGATGCCAAGTAACATCATTGAAGTTATAGTTAGTTCCAAATAGCAGGGACTTCAGATGCCGAGTAACATAGTTTTGACATAGTTATTTTTATTTGCATAAACTAATATGTAAACTATTTTAAAGATGACTTAAGGATTGATTAATGATCTTTTGTTGATAAGGATGAATCTTAAGTGTGAATCCCTATGTATTACATGCATCTAATAAATAAAATGGAAGGTTTAGTGGCAATATGGGTGAATCACAGTCGTTGATTCATACCTAATCCTAAGTCGCCTAGATCTTCTTAAGGAGGACAAACCCTAAATTTTCAAGTATAGAGAAGGAGAGTTTTTATACACAAATAGAACATTCATCATGGCCAAGGTATTATGATTTGAGTTTAATTACATAATTAGTTAGAGGAGAACAAAGGAAAGGAGAACAAAGTAAAGGAAACAATGGACAACAGAGAGACATCTGATTAGAAAGGATCAAGTACACATTAGTATAGAGGTGATCTAACATTAAGAAATAGATTGTTAATCACAGGATCAATGCTGAGACATTCTAACAGGTGAATTAGTTGAATCTCTTAATAGATTATTTCTAATAGATTGTATTGAAATCCTCTAACAAGGTTCTTAATTGTGAGTTAGAGTCCTTTAATCAAGCACACTTCTAATAGGTGTTAAAATCCTTTAATAGGGTAAGACCTAACAGCCTTTGTAAGCTTTTAACAGGGTAGACCTTTCACAAATTGGATCATGTTTCATGATAAAACATTGTAACCTTCATTGGATGCATTTTATTAATGTCGCAGTGAAGATTTTTGGGTGTCATCCCCACTCTAATTTTACCTTCTCATTGGAGGCTTAATGGGTAATCGTATCTTGTGTCATACATATGTGAATGCTTACTTGTTTACATACTTTAGATGTATATGTATTATATGGTATTTTGTGAGATAGATGTATGGTGAATGTTTTATGGGTAAAATTTTAAAGCACTAATTCACCCCCCTCCCCCCTCAGAGTTTACCTTTCCTATTGTAATTCCAACAATGTACCATGACATGCTACCCATCCATAAGTGATTTATTACACTTTGTGAAAGTTTATTATTATCTGAGGAGTCACTAGTTAGTAAATAGAGGATGGGAATAGGAAAATTTTCCTCTTGAGGTTAGAAAGGAAAATTTCAAAGAAAAAAATAAAGATTCAAATTTTATTGCATTATGTTTAGATGGGGTGAAAACAATTGATAGTACTTACTAGGTATGTATGCATGTCTATAGTGTATACTATTTTGTCTAACAACCCAATCTACTACCTATTGCTAAAATGAAGGATAATCCAATAGTAGAAAACATATTTGAATTAGTAAAGAGTTATCTAATTGAATATGGAGGTATGGATGAAATGATGACTACCCAAACATTGGTCTATTTTGGAGATTATGGAGCTTCAGTAGTACAAGGCCATAAGAATGGTCTTGTCACAAATTAAAAATATTTTCTTTGCACCTATTGCATGGTCCACGGAATAAATTTAGTTTTTAGAATTGTCAATAACTCTCCAAAAATATATAGAGTTGAATTTTTAATAAAAGAGATCGATAGGAACCTTTTTTTTGAAGTCCTAAACAATTTAACAAATTTTAATGGTTTGCAAAGGGACTAACTAATGGGAGAAAACTTCTTAAAGGATAATGATACTAGATGGATCTCTTTGGATGGAAAAACCTATCAAGTTTTTTTCTAAATATTTATCATTGCTTGGTATAATGAAGTCAAGTCATGATGATCATGGTGGTCAATGTAAATATGTTGAGCTACTTGAAAGGATACATAATCTAGAGACACTCTTGACATTAGCAAAAATTCTTCCCATGCTAGAGGAAATGAGAAATATAATGAAGAATATGAAAAAATTATTTTTGTATATTGTAGAATATAATACATTGCATAAAAATACATATTCAACCCTCAATAATCTCTACAAAAATCCAAATTCATTTTCTGTGGATGAAAATTAAACTTTTAGGATGGATGAGAATCACATATTTGGATAATCTTGATAACTTTGTAAAGATTGATGTAAAGGGTGGATTATGTGCCAATATATAGGGTGTCAAGATACCAATGAACTACTATGGAAGGCACGTGTCCACTAAAAAAGGAAAGAAACCCACATAGCCAAAATTAACTGTTATAAAGGAAGTGTTTAGACATATTCTTAAGCTTGTAATGAATTCTATGAAGAATATTTCTTATAATATTTCCTTAGAAATTAGAGAAATACTACCTCAACATGAATTACTTGAATCAATGTGTATTGTGTTTCCCCATTATTGGAGTTTAAGAAGTCCTAAAGATTTTAGAGATAATTTACTGGTTTTGATAGATCAATTTTGCAAAAGAAAATAAATTAATGGGGTTACTATAAATGGAGTTTTAGATTAATCTCATTTGAGAGAGAAGTCTAGTCATTTTTCCATTATAATGAAGGAATAATATGATCTTATGTGGAACCCCAGAGAAGAAGAACCAATAACTAAACTTTGGAGAAATCTAGCTCACAGTGAAGTGTTGTGGTATTCAATATTAGAATTTTTCAAGCTTTCTAATTTATTTTTGACCATAATATTGGGGCCTATGGAGGATGAGACATTTTTCAGTGCTTTAGGGTTCCTAAATTCAAAGGTAAGAAATAAACTAGACAAGAACTTGGAAAATTGTTTCAGGTTGTATACAACCAAATATGAAGTCAATAATTTTCCTTATGAAAGAGAATTGAAATTATGGAAGAAGAAATGTAAAAGAAGAGGTTTTGGAAAAATTTGAAACAATGAGATCACTAACTCAAGTAGTGGTACTGGTATTGATAGCATTGATGTTGAAACTAAGGATTAGGAAGGTGAAGGTATGCAGACTGGAGAAAACATGGAGCATGATGAAGGAGTTTTTGAACTTGATGATGAGGAATCCAAATATTCAAATGATAAGATGTTAAAATTTTAATAGTTATGGTATGATGTATCAACTTTGAATTTATAACTTATTAGTAATTACTTCAGTCTACATTCTAAATTTTGGATAATATTTTTTGAATCTAATCATGATTCATTTATCATGCATAATAGGTTATATCATTTTCTAAATGTACAATGTCAAAAAAACATGTACATTTTATATTACATGATGACATGAATCAAGATTCATTAAAATTTTACCATTACTAGTGTATTTTATTTTCATTATTATGCTCATATAATACATTTTTATGGTACAAACCTTGATGATTTTCATAAAAATATAAAAATTCAAATGATAAAATTCATATTCATTATCATTGTTTTTTTACACATGATAATTGATAAAATTCAATGAATTCAATTTGTAAAAGTTAAATTTGAATACCTAATTCATAATCATGAGTTAAATGTAACAATTTAAAACTATTACATTTAGCAAATGACCCTAAATTACCTTCTATAGAAATATAGAAATAAGGGAGCAACAACAGCTTTAGATTATTTTACCTCATGGGAAGAGTCTTAAAGTAGCATCAAATTTAGTATCAAAAACATTTTTTGTCTTTGTATTTGACAAGCCTATTAAGAAAAATAGTATTTGGGTTCTACTATATTTATCATGTTCAAGAAACAAAGTTCAAACTTTAAAATCATATCAAGCAATTACAAATATAAATAAACACTACAAAGATGATTAAAACCACTTTCTAAGTTTCACATGCTCCAATGGATGTCTTATGAGATGATTGAAGATTTAGTCAACTTTTTTAGGATGTTGAATTCTACTTCATTTGGATTTTGAACATTTTTATGTTATAGTAGATGATCTTTTCATCATACTTCCATGTTTAGAAGATTTACTTGAAAGAAATGCGACATCCAATAGTGCTTTCAGATTTATCAATGGTTTGATGCAATTCAAAATGCCTTCAGGAGTTGAATCCTGAGGAAAATTTACTACTTAAAACATCATTTTGGTCTCCAACTCTTTTTGGTAAGCATCCCTTCCAATGAATGTCATTGATGAATTACTAGGAAAGGATTAGGAAAACTAAGAATTATCATTAATTTATCTTCATCATCCATCTTGGTGAGATTTCTCGCAATTGAGTTCAAATATTCCTCTCCTTCCCTTATACTTTGGCATTTTTTAATGATAGCTAAAAAATTTAATGATGTGGTAACACGGTCAGGGACTCCTTGGCTAGCCAAATACCTATCACTATGTGTGTTGATTATGTTTATCTGTCTTGTAGTCTTCTCAAACTTAAATTTTTTTTTATTCTTCTTAATCTTCTCTTTGATACTCCCACAAATAGCTCAAAAACTTTGATGCAATTCAAACGAATCACACAACCTATTAGTATTTTTGATAATCTCCCCCCATACTTTTCCTTTAATTAGATTGACTAAATTTTTTATTTTTTCATTTGAATCAAACAAGTTGTTCTTGTAGGTTTTGATTGTTTTATTTTCCTCCTATACCTCTTACAGCATTTGTGACAACTAATTTTTCACTTTGCTTCTTTATGTCTTCAACTTTCTTTTCCCATTATTTTTTGTTTTCCCTCTCATTGACCAATTCCTTATTTATGTTATTGATTGTATGTCCACTAGACTCTAACTTTTTAAAAATATCTACTACAGATACTCTTTCATCCTCAAGTTGTTAATTTGATTCTTGTAATTTGTCCCTGAGTTATTTGAATTTTACATTTGCATCCATATTAACATGATTCATTCAGAGTATCACTAATTTTTTTATTTCTCTTTTCCAATTGTTCCATCAAATTCTTGAGTTCTTATTCTCTCTCTACATTTACATCTTTTAGCTTTTTATTGCTTTCTTCCAATTGTTCCTTCAAAAATTTCATTTCTACCTCCATATTTTTTAGTTGAGGTTGTGCATTTTCTTCTTGAGAGTAAGCACTTGTAATCCTTTTCCTTTGCATTATCTAGGTCTACTTTTAACTTTTCAATTGCCTTCTCCAATCCTTTTTTATCTCTCTCCATCTTGAATAGTGAATTGTAGACCAAAGAGTTGGTCTTTTTCTCCACAGTAACTTTGTCCAGTTTTTTACTTTGGAGAAATCTATAGATAGTATGCTATCATAAAAATATGTTGGATTTATCTCACTCTCTAGTGGATTATTATCTAGCTATGGGGGAGAAACAATCATAAAACCCATCATTTCTTTATTTATATTATATGTTAGAAATATCCTACTTGGTGCAGGTTCTTGAGAATGATCCACCTCAAGTATATCCTTCTTGAATGCCTTATTATTTTTCCTATTCATTTTTGTGGTCTCTTGAAAATTTGATACAAAATTATGGAATTCAAAATTTGGGTCTATTGATACAATACAATGTTTGAAAGGAGAAAGAGCACTTACAACATTGTACTTATCTCCACCAATGCTCGAGACTATAATAATTGCATTTTGAGGATTACCAATGGTATCACCTCTTCCTAATCCTACCCCACTTCCACTAACAAGTGAAGTTTTTGGATTTTTTTGAAGGTTTTTTCTAGAGGGAATTGTGACTAGCATTGTATTTGTATGAGTATCTAAAACATTTTTCTTCTTTGCATAGTGATCTTCAACTATAGTATTATGGTCAAATTTTAGTTTCATCATACATTTTGAATATGAAACAATATAGGAGGTTAGAATTACACCTGTAGATGCTCAAAAATGGTTCACATCTACGAATTCATCACTTCTTCATACTAATTTGTCCCATTTTCTCATGCTACTAACTTTGATCTTTTGGCCAGATTGACCATATTTTGTCATTTGTATCCCCTTTCATATCAATTTCATATCAACTCAGAATCATATCAAATCAACTCAGAATCACCCCAAATCAACTTGAAATCACTCAGAATTAATCCTAATCAACCAAAAACATATCAAACATCCCAAATCAATCATCATTTATCCACTCTTGGGCATTGTTGTGGCTTTCAGTGCCTTGGAAACCTATCAACTTATCAATCTTATCAATCTGACCTTAGTATTGTCATGGCTCTCAGTACTAGGTCAAACTATCATTCATGTCATTCAATCTTTGACATTGTTGAGGCTTTCAATGTCAAATCATGACATCATCAACCATTTTAATAATATTGACAGTGTTTGTCAGTGTTATTATGATCAAACCTTATCAATCAATTTCAATCCTGTAGCATTTACAATGTCGGTTAAATGTTACATATCAATTAATTCATGTCATGTGTCCTTGGCATGTTATCAACTTCAATCAATCAATTTGACCATGGCTTTGGTCTACCTTTCCATCATCTTATTCGATATCCATCATCATCACGTTTTCATCAAAGGATACGGTCGCATTCATTTAATCAATTTGGCCAATCATCTACTAATTTTCTCTATAGGATTAAATAACCCATAATTTAATTCTATTATTCTCACTAATTATTCTTCCTAATTATCATCCTCAATTAATTAATTTTATTAATTAATTGATTCATTATATGCAAACCATGGAAATTGACAATTTCCTAAGTTCTATTTTCCATCATTAATCCCATTTTCTACTAATTCTTATTTTGTTGAATAAAAGGAATTTTAATTCAAATATTCCATAAAATATTTCATCATCATGACACTTGGATGTGACACCTCGTGGATTCTCCTTTGACACTTGGCTGAGATTTGTCATAATCAAATATTATTATCTCTTATGCATGTCCCTATTTGGCTTATTCGTCATAGATTCTTGGCTTTAAGTGGGTTGAGGAATCTTATGATGCGTCATAGATTCTCTTCCAAATTTGACTCTTGTGTATCATAGAATCTTACTTTTGGCATATTCTGTCATATGCATCATAGGAATTATTATTACCTCTTACACATGTCCCTATTTGGCTTATTCGTCATAGATTCTTTGCTTTAAGTGGGTTGAGGAATCTTATGACGGGTCATAGATTCTCTTCCAAATTTGACTTGCATGTGTCATAGAATCTTACAATTGGCATATTCTATCATATGCGTCATAGGAATCTCTTGCCACATCGCATGTTTGTGGGTGAAAAATCCAATGCTCTCACCCTACATGAAAATTATAAAATGGACACCCTTCCTCTCATTTGAGGGTTGAATGCTGGTCTCTTGGAGGAGAATGCTTAAGTCTTGAGTCCTTGAATCTTTGAGTTTTTGAGTCTCTACTAATTTGCATTTTACATTCTCTCTCTCACATAAAATCACACTTCAAGTATTATCATGGCATTATCACTATCATAGGCTTTTGCTTCAATTTTGTGTGCACTATAGGCAACTTTGGAGCTACAATCATTTGGAGAAGAAAGAAGGACATGGGAGCTAAAAACGGAAAAGGGAGTTTTTGATTATGCTTGCTTTCTTTTGTTTGGTTTGGCTTTCATGGTAGACTAGTGGGTGCTAATACATGTTGATTGGGTTTGTGATTTTCTCATAGTGTGTTAAAAGCATAACATACTATGAGCAAATCCCAAACTCAATAATCATACGTTAGCACCCACTAGTCTACCATGAAAGCCAAAATAAACAAAAGAAAGAAAACATAATCAAAAACTCCCTTTTCCATTTGTAGCTCCCATGTCCTTCTTTCTTCTCCAAATGATTTTAGCTCCAAAGTTGCCTATAGTGCACACAAAATTGAAGCAAAAGCCTATGATAGTGATAATGCCATGAGAATACTTGAAATGTGATTTTATGTGAGAGAGAATGCAAAATGCAAATTAGTAAAGACTCAAAAACTCAAAGATTCAAGGATTCAAGACTTAAGCATTCTAGATCCAAGAGACCCAAGATTTCAAGGACCCAAAATGAGAGAAAGAGTGTTCATTTTATAATCAACACTCAAAGTGAGGGCATTGGATTTGTCACCCATAGATGTGCGATGTGGCAGAGATTCCTATGACGCATATGACAGAATATGCCAAAAGTAAGATTCTATGACATATGAGAGTCAAATTTGGCTAAATGTGGAAGAGAATCTATGACGCGTCATAAGATTCCTCAACCCACTTAAAGCCAAGAATCTATGATGAATAAGCCAAATACGGACATGCGTAACAGGTAATAATAATTCCTATGATGCATATGATAGAATATGCCAAAAGTAAGATTCTATGACACACGAGAATCAAATTTTGGAAGAGAATCTATGACGCGTCATAAGATTCCTCAACCCACTTAAAGCCAAGAATCTATGATGAATAAGCCAAATAGGGACATGCGTAAGAGGTAATAATATTTGATTATGACAAATCTCAGCCAAGTGTCAAAGGAGAATCCATGAGGTGTCACATCCAAGTGTCATGATGATGAAATATTTTATGGAATATTTGAATTAAAAATCCTTTTATTCCACAAAATAAGAATTAGTAGAAAATGGAATTAATGATGGAAAATAGAACTTAGAAAATTGTAAATTTCCATGGTTTGCAGATAATGAATCAATTAATTAATAAAATTAATTAATTGAGGATGATAATCAGGAAGAATAATTAGTGAGAATAATAGAATTAAATTATGGGTTATTTAATCCTATAGAGAAAATTAGTAGATGATTGGCCAAATTGATTAAATGAATGCGACCGTATCCTTTGATGAAAATGTAACGATGATGGATATCGAATAAGATGATGAAAAGGTAGACCAAAGCCATGGTCAAATTAATTGATAGATCAAAATTGATAACATGCCAAGGACACATGACATGAATTTATTGATATGTAACATTTAACCGACATTGTAAATGCTACAAGATTGAAATTGATTGATAAGTTTTGATCATAATAACACTGACAGACACTGTCAATATTATTAAAATGGTTGATGATGCCATGATTTGACATTGAAAGCCTCAAAAACATCAAATATTGAATGACATGAATGATATTTTGACCTAGTACTGAGAGCCATGACAGTACTAAGGTCAGATTGATAAGATTGATAAGTTGATAGGTTTCCAAGACTTTGAAAGCCATAACAATGCCTAGGAGAAAATAAATGATGATTGATTTGGGATGTTTGATATGTTTTGGGTTTATTAGGACCAATTTTAAGTGATTCTGAGTTTATTTGGGGTGAATCCGAGTTGATTTGATTTGATTCCGAGTTCAGTTGATATGATTCTGAGTTGATATGAAATTGATGTGAAAGGGGATATAAATGACAAAATATGATCAATTTGGCCAAAATATTGAAGTTAGTAGAATGAGAAAATGGGACAAATTAGTATGAAGAAGTGATGAGGTTGTAGATGCAAACCATTTTTAAGCATCTACCTTTTGCCCCTCTTTGATACAATGTGATTTAGAGAGTTGTATCAAAGAATAATTGATGAGAAAGCCACAACATGCCCTAGTAGGGATGATATATATGGGTGCCCCCTCAAGAAATTGACTAAGATAAGCATATGATAAGTCAATTTATCGACAACAAGAAGACAAAACCATAACAACTGACGGAATGACCCGAAACTGTGCATGCATGCCCAAAATGATGGAAAGTGTCATAACATGAGGGGAATCATAAAAAATGTTCGTATTTGGTCAAAGATGATGAGACAAATGTCAAACTAAGGTTGAAACAGGTGGAAAGACACAAAAAGTTGATTGACAATGTAGGATGATGCAAGAATGCATGAATGCAAGATGAAGATGATTTGGTGAATCAGAAGACATGATCATGGTGATGGTGAATGAGATGAAAAAGAAAGATTTGATGAGCAGATGTTAGTATTATGGAAAGACTTTTGCTTCTAGAAAGTGCACTATATGTCAAATGGAGCTTTATTTTGATATGGCAAATGGAATGCAACGCATCATGGCATAAAGGGCCAGAGCGCAAATGCAAGCCTTTTGCATAAACAAGCACAATGCAAACAGAGAATGACCTTGTCCTTCCTGAGGCATATGTACATGCCCCAGACTCTCAAAGGTACATTGTAATAGACAAAAATGGAAAAAGATGACCATGAACCATCCTGGCCACTCTCATAGATCAATTTATATCATCGAGTGGCATAGGGACATGATCAAATAAAAAACAAAGCAAAAATAAATCACTCACTAAATAGCGTGAGCCAAAAGCTATTCTTGTCCATTATTATGTTTTTGTTAATGTTTTAAGTGTGTAGATAGTGTTCGACATGTTGATAATGTGATAGTTCTGGTTGTTGATTCAATTGATAAGTTCATAGTGACATGTTGGATTGATTGTTGGTTCACGTTGGTCAGATAGTGTGATTGGCATTGAAGTGTAGTGCTTTGATTTTCAGTTTGCAAAGTGCAAGTGTTTATGCAAAAGGGGTGGTTATCCGTGGTGAAAATATACAAGGTTTACTATAAATTTTTGATGAGTTTTGTGATTTTTAGGGTTTTGTGGAGATATTTGATTTTTTTGCATGACTAGTTTCTTTAGGACATTTTATGATTTTTAGGGTTTATTTCAGGACATTTTATGATTTTTAGTGATTTTTTCAGGATTGTATTTGAATGTTTAGGATTTTTTTCAGGACATTATGTAGTTTTTAGTAATTTTTTTAGGACATTTTATGATTTCTAGGGATTTTTTCAGGATCGTATAAGCATAAACAAGTGTTAGCTCCAATCCGTTATGTGATAGGTCTAATGGATAAAAAGAAATTAGGGATATGCCCCCAGTTCAAATTCAAACTTACGCACCATGTAGGTAATATGCCCCCAGACAAGACGCAAATTATTTACAAAGGCCAATGACATAGTGTGTTTTTAGACAAGTGATACTTAAGCAAGGTAACAAAGGACATTAACCAGTTCATGAGCCATGATAAGGAACCAAGGATGTCTTGCAATATGAAGGATATGATCAAGGAATGATAGAGGTGGAAAAGACCAGATGGAATCCTGATAGATGGAGGAGTGACACTGATTACACATGGTGCCTGTTTGCTAGGTTTTCACCATGGTACTTGCCTAAAGCCCCTATTTTCCAGGTTTTCACTTTTGGATGGAATTTTTCTCTTGACTCAAATTTTTGTGCCAAGATGCCTGTTTGCCAGGTTTTCATCGACGCATCCTCTTTTTTTTCTTTTTTTTTTGACATTTTTCAATTTTTTTGGTTTTTTTCAAGACTTTTAGATGAAATCAAGAATGTCACTGACAAATGCTGAGAAGATATTTGTTGTTGGTGCTGCTAGCTAATGAGCTCTGGATCCATGAATGACCATAACTACATAGGAGTCATTCTGAGTTTGTAGCTAAAATCAAACCACTAGAAAGGCCTCGAGATATACCATCGTGTACCGTATGTAAGACAATTTCTATCTCTTGCAAATCAAGGCATCTAAGGATAAATGGGTCAATAGAAATGTCATGTGGGATGTCAATGATGATGACATATGCAAAGGCTTGTTGGATAAAGGATTTATTTTGGTTATTGGACAAATTAAGTAGCTGGATTTGGGGATAAACAAAGGGATATAAGGGAGGGTTGGGAGGGTTGAGACCAATGACCTTCCGCATGAACGCTGATTGAGAGAGCTCCAAAAGACTTTGTGGTATGTTGAACACTGGAACACTGATATTTGTGGCATCATATTTTTCATTTTGTATCAGTGGGAGCTGCTTAGCTTTTGATTTTTTATAGTCTAATGGCACCTTTTTATTTTCACCAAGAGACCTATGCTTGTTATTTCTTTCTCTTTTTTCTTTGTAACTAGAAGGTGGAGTTGGCTCCCCAAAATATGCCAATGTGTTCTCTTTAGGAGAAACTACTTCTTTATGATCTTCAGTCTATATGCCTTCAAAGTCTATTATGAGAGTGTCATCATCGTCGAATTGATCAAAAATTGGTGGTCCACGTTGATCCCAATCCAAAGGTTCACGATAACTTGAGGAGATGTCATCATTAGTGTTGAATGGGCTTTGGTTGAAGGTAGATATATGGGTAACTGATTCAACTGGGTCATTGGGGTTATGCTTAGAGGCTAGGGGATTGTTGGTTTCAAGTGGGATATCTTCAGATGCCTTTTCATCATTTGAAACATCCATAGTCTTACACATAGGTACTATAGTACTAGGAGGACCTATTTGTAGTGGTTTAAATCCAAGCCCCAAACTAGGAGGTTGTCCTCCTATAGTGATAGGTTCAATGATTCCTTATTTCTGAGATCCAAGACCACTATAGCCATCATAGCCTTGTTTCTGCATGATGGTAAACCCAAGTCCATACTTGCTACGAGATATCAAAGTGGGTTCTCGTTCTACTTTTTCTTTCTCAATACATATGGATGTATTCTCATTGATAGAAGTATCATTCTCTGTACTGATGGGAGAAAGTGGTGACTCCCTAATGTCAGAGATTTTAGACATAAAGTACTCTCCACACCCATTGTCTTCAATCTTCATCTTTTCCTTGGCTTTAGTGAGCAGTATATCAGCATCCACATACTTAGAGGAATTTGTGGGTTGTGCTTCATTGTTTGTTGGGATTTGGAATGCAGTAGCATCTCTTAGATTAGCACAAAACTGGAAAGGATATGGATCATCAGGGATGGTAACCTCTACATTATGATAGGAAAAATTTAGACATTGATGATATGTAGAAGGGACTTCTTTCATAGCATGAAGCCAAGGGCATCCTAGTATGATGTTGCAATTCATTTCTATATCTAGAACATGGAACAATGTGTCTTCAGTAGCTGGACCAACCCTGATAGGTAATGTGATGATGCCCTTGGAGAAGCATTCACTGTCATCATAAGCTTTTATTGTGATTCTTCGAGATGGATCCACATCATCTTCAGAATAACCCAAATTTTTGACAACCTTAAGAGTACAGATGTTTAGTCCTGCTCCTCCATCTATTAAGACACATCTAACTTTTTCATTATGGATGAAGACTTCGAGATAAAGGGGATAATTATGGTTAGGTTTGTCCTTAGGAATATCTCAGGGTGAAAAAGTGATATGTTGTGATGCGGATAGGTTTCCAACCATGGCTTGGAACTGGGCAACATCAATGTTATCTGGGACTACTGACTCTTTAAGGGCTTGCTCCAAGATCTTTTGGTGTTGGGGGGATGCACATAGTAGGTCCAAAATGGATATTTGTGCAAGAGTTTTTCCAAGTTGTTTGACAAGGCTATAATCAGCTAAAGTAGGAGCAGTAGGTCTAGATGGGGGTACAGGTCTAGTAGAAGCAGTAGGTCTAGGTGGGGCTCTAGGTAGGGTGATCTTGCTATGGCGTGTAGTGACAGCATAATGAGGGTCTTCAGCCTTCAATGTGAATGTGGATATGTGGAAGTTAGACTCATTAAAGCATAACATACTATTAGAAAATCACAAACTCAATAATCATACGTTAGCACCCACTAGTCTACCATGAAAGCCAAACTAAACATACGAAAGCAAACATAATCAAAAACTCCCTTTTCCATTTGTAGCTCCCATGTCCTTCTTTCTTCTCCAAATGATTGTAGCTCCAAAGTTGCCTATAGTGCACACAAAATTGAAGCAAAAGCCTATGATAGTGATAATTCCATGAGAATACTTGAAGTGTAATTTTATGTGAGAGAGAGAATGCAAAATGCAAATTAGTAAAGACTCAAAAACTCAAAGATTCAAGGATTCAAGACTTAAGCATTCTGGATCTAAGAGACCCAAGATTTCAAGGATTCAAGGACCCAAAATCTGCATTTCAAGCTCCTATCACTCTCTAGGACATGGATTAGGTGATTTTGTGTTACTGATGGTCTATTTGCAGCATGTGGCAATCATGGGATGAAGACATGATATAAACTACTAATGCTTTGTTTGCAGGACGTTGTCAAAGACTTTGTCTATCTTTCAAAACTATGTGTGTGGATTTTCTAGATTAGATAACATTTTGTTTGGTGCTTAAAAAGAACCTTTTTCTTTTCTACTTGGCATGTCTACGGTGTTAGATCCCTAGGAGTTGCATTGGACGTATCCTCTCCCCTCGTCATTTGTGGATCTTGGGTGTAAGAGAAATTTGTGTAACTTCTACAAGAGGCTTGCCTTGGACCAAGATACTTGATATTGGGTATGACAAGGGACGACCTCAGAGCCATAACAAGCCAAAGCTAGGTCAACATTCCAGCCGCTATATAAAACTCGATTACAGTGAAAGCTGTGTCGGTGATATTGCTATGTGATAGCTCTCCTCTAGTACCCTTTTGGTGCATCAAACCCTGGTTCTCGAGGCTGGGAGACCTTCTGCGGAAGTTTATCATTAACTTGCCGAACGGAATGCCCTTACTAAAAACCATGTTTTAGTGGCCAAAATCCTTTCTATCCACTGGCTCAAGGGGTCACCCATGCCCGTGAAGACATCCTACATTCTCATGGTCCTTAGTAGAGGAAATAGTCCCTTGGGAAGCGGATCTTGGTAGCCCCGAGAAGTGAGTGCACTATAAGGGGGAGTCTGTGGTGCCAAGATCCTAGGTTGTCTGCTCTGGATAAGTGCAGCTAAACTTCAGTTCAAGTAGGAATTCAATGGATACAGTCCTAAAAGCCTATGTTGTGGTGTGTTTGTTAACTTTTACAACAACTATTCTTGTCTTAATGTGTCTTGCGTGTGTGTAAAACATAATCAAGATAAAAGCCATACTTTTAAATTTACACCTTGGATATCATTTGAACTTGTCAAAACCTCACACATTGCCAAAACATTTCAACCTTTATCAAACTTTGCAAACATTGATTCAACACACTCGAACCTTAGAAAACATGGCAACTTGTGTTCTTAAATGTGCTTGGCAAAATGTAGATCTCACACTTGCATAGATTTCACTTGCATTCACCCTAGTGCAGACTTCATTCTTACATCATATAGACTTCATATTGCACCTTTTAGTTCTCATTACTTTTCATATTGCATCCATTTAGGTTCAGTTTTACTTTCCTTAGTTTTTGCATTCCCATCTCAGAATCAGCACTTTGCATTCACCACCTTGCATCTTTACATACCTATTCATCATCTTGACCACTTCATCCATCATTCCAGGTGTCCTAATCATCATTTTGAGCATCCAAACTGGCTCTAACACTATCGTCTACCATTTACCTCTCTATGACATCTCGCTTAGCATCACTACCATTTTGAGTCCTCAAAACGTCATTTTGAACCCCCAAAACCTTTGAATTTAGTCAAAAATCTAGACAAAGTATAAGTCTTAGAGTATCTCCTAGTGTTGACAGATAATGGATCTTGACTAGTCTTTTTATCTTTTCTTATCACTTTCTTTGGTCAAAATCTATCTATGTCTTGATATCTTTGACCTTTTCATCTTTTATCAATTTGATCTTTTCATCTTTTATCAATTTTTGGTCAAGATCCAAAGTCCTTTATCACAAGGTTAAACTCCTAGATAAAATACTTTCTAAAAGGTTTTGCCTAAGTTCAAAACTTTCCATATACCCTTGTCATAGCATAATCATATCCCTAGCATCCTCAAACGTCATTTTGACCTACCCTAGTGGCATATCCCCTTCATATTGCATTCGTCAAAATCCTTAGCATCATTTTCACTACCAAACCCTATCAAATTGTCCATCAACCAAATTACCTTCTTGAGCATTTACCCTCTTTTTGCATGTCCCAAACGTCATTTTGAACCCTAGAACATTATCCTTTACATGATACACCTTGCATAGATCAACCTTTAGCATCCTTAACAAGTCCAAAACATAATCCTAATTGTCATTTTGTATACCTTAGATACATTTTCATCCCCTCTAGTCAAACTTCAAAACATCACCTTGCATTTGCATTTGCATAACATCCCTAGGACATTTTCACTTTGCACATCAAAACCATAATTCATCCAGCATTTCCTCACATTGCATAACATTCCTAAACAATTAAAAAATCCCAAAAAAAAAAAAAAAGACACTCATATCTTGCATAGCCACCACTCTTTGCACTCTTAGGTATCATGCCAACACTTACTAGGAGACAAGTAGCTCAGAGACCCAAGGAACTCTATCAACCTTTATTTTTTGAGGCACAAGCACGACCAAAACCTCATCCAAGAATAAGAAAGAGGAAGAAAATCCAACAAACCTTTGACAAAGACCAAATTGAAGCATCACAACCATTACTAGCAGACCACTTGAACATGTATCCACAAGATCCTCAAGCTATGGCACAAAAAACCTTGAAAAATACACCTATCATGAGATTTCCTCCAAACACTTCCCCCACACATGGGATGGTTCAATGGAGTCATGACTTTGAACCTATATTCATGCCAATGCCACCAGGAGAAGGAAGTGTACCAACCTCACCTAAAGATGAACAATCACATTCATTTGAATTCAGCCAACCTAACACATCAAACATACAACAAGGTATTATACACCTAAGTGATGACTCTGACACTAATTATGGCATCACTAATGAGGAAATGGCTAGGGCATGTCAAGACAAAAGTTTTTGCAAGAACTTCAAACGTTTGGCAGCTCAAGAAATTGTCAAATTTAATTTAAACTTGGAAGGTCCTAGGTCCAAAAATCAAACCAACACAACAATTGAAAACATCCAACCCATGATGAATTTGGACTTAGACAAGGGAAAACAACCTTTGGAGTTTTCAAACACAATAATGGCACCTATAAGGTCCCATCAAGAACCAACAATTGAAATCCTCCAAAGTACATTTGAACACATCAATGTTAACCCCTTGTTTGATGAAATATCACCAATCCCTAAACACCCCAAAAGGACATTAAGACTTGATTTTAGTCACATGATGCAACAACAAGATGCACCTAAAGGGACCCATGCTCTAGGGATGCCAAGCATACCTTCTTTGGAGGCAAATCAACAAAGTACACCTTTGCTCCTAACTTTACCTAGTGCTACGACATCAAACACTATGGAGCCTCTCATAAATACAACATGTGAAACATCAAGCGCAACCATCCCTATGGACACAAAAAGGAAAAGTCTTATTGACATTACACCCATTCCCAATAGAAATGTATTGCATAGTCAATTCAATGTGATGTCACAAGCAAGAACATCTAAAACACAAAGGTACCAAAATAACAATACAAACATGACATTCAATTCTCAAGGACTTAGTCAACCCCCATGACAACAACAACCTATAATGGTACAAGGACTCAACACTTCTAAGAAACAACCAAGTCTACATCCGCTTGACACACATCCCACATATCAACAACAACATCAAATGCAACAACAACAACCATAAGTGGGGCAAACATCCAACTTTCCTAACACGTAATCCCATGTGGACCCACTTGACTTACACACAATTTATCAAAAACAATTCCAACAACAAAAAATGGTGTTTGCTAAACAACAAGATCAACTCAAGCAACAATTGGAATACCAAAGATGCTTTGAGCAACAAATTGGATACCAGCAACATTTGTTACAACAAAAACATGTGTGGAAAATACCTCTAGAACAACAAGCACGCACATGGTCTCACATACAACCAATAGAGGTATCCCAACAACAACCACAACACACGACACAACAACAACACATGGTACAACAATCATAGTCAATCCCACAACAAATTCCACATCAAATACCACAACAAGTTCCCCAACAACAGGGACCTTTCTGTCTTCGAGGTGCCAACATACCTCCACCACCTAGCGACACCTCATCAGACTCATCAGAAACAAAAATGTCAAAACCAAGTAGACATAGTTCTCGCCATAGCAAATGGTCTACTCATAGACACAAAAGACTTGAAGGAAAGACCATCATACAAAACCCTAATGAAGAACTATTACAACAATTCAAACAACTTTCTAAACAAGTCGAGGCATTGGCAGTCCAAAAGAAATAGGCTCTATATACAGAAAGGGACCTACGTCCTAACCCATTTGATTAAAGTCTGTATATGCCTCCATTCCCAAAACACTTTGAAGCTCCAAGGTTTGAAAAATATCGAGGAAAAGGAAACCCTATTGATCACATCCGAGAATTTTTTTGTTTATGCACTGAACTCAGTGATGAGCCCACATACCTTATGAGATTGTTCCCTCGTTCTCTAGGTGGGCCTACACTTGAATGGTACTCCAAACTTCCTGGTAATATCAAATCTTGGTCAGTGCTAGCAGACAAGTTTATCTCCCACTTTTCCTTTAACATCACAAATGAGGTGACACTTTCTAATTTGTGCTCAACTAAACAAAAGGTAGGAGAATCATTCATCACATTCTTACTACGTTGGAGAAACCTAGTTAGTCAATGCTCACTAGATATTCCTGAAGAACAACAAGTAAACCTGTGCATTGAAAATTTAGTCCCAAACTTAATGTATGAACTCAAAATCAAGAGTCCAAGCACCATTTCTAAACTAATGAAAAAAGGGGCTAGTATTGAAGATGCTCTTATCCATAAGGGAGTCCTCAAGATAAACAAAGAAAACACAAACACCAACTCGTCTAATGACAAGGCAAATTTTTTCTCCAAAAACAAGAATGTGACTAATGATGGTATTGTGGATGCTTGCACAATTAGCACAACACAACCTCAATTGACTTTGAAAGGTGTAAACCCTACAAATTCACAAACCTCTAATCAAACATCAGCTCCACAATAGAAAAATGAGACTCCCACGCAAGATAAACCTCGAAGACATCCTAGAACCAAAGACAGGAAATTCACACCATTGGGGATACCACTTGAGACTGCATTACAATAGTTACTAAGTAATAACTTCTTGCAATTACCCCCAATCAAAGAAGAAAAATTGACTAAAGCTGATTGGTGGGATGAAAAAAACTATTGTGATTACCATCGCACCAAAGGACAGAAAACTTCATCATGCTTCCAACTGGAACATGCAATACAAGACCTTATTGATGATGGTGTCATCACAGTTGATCCATCACTGTTAGTATCCAAATCTGATCACACTATTTTCAAATATCCTTTGGGTAATCATGACAAAGAGAAACCCTCAAGTTCAAACTCAAACTCACAAGGTAATGTGAATTAACACGTACCTGTTATGACTACACCATCAATTGCTTTAATGAGTCTAACTTTCGCATATCCACATTCATATTAAAAGCTGAAAACCCTCGTTGTGCTGTCACTACAAGCCGTAGCAAGATTACCCTACCTAGAGCCCCAGTTAGACCTACTGCTTCTACTAGACCTATACCCTCATCTAGACCTATTGCTCCTACTTTAGCTGATTATAGCCTTGTTGAACAACTCGGTAAAACCCTTGCAAAAATATCCATTTTGGACCTCCTGTGTGCATTCCCCCCAACACCAAAAGATCTTGGATCAAGCCCTTAAAGAGTTAATAGTCCCAGATAACATGGATGTTGCCCAGTTCCAAGCCATGGTTGGGAACCTATCCGCATCACAACATATCACATTTTCACCCCAAGATATTCCTAAGGAAAAATCTAATCACAATGATCCCCTCCACCTTGAAGTCTTTGTCCACAATGTTAGAGTCATGACGTGTCTTGATAGATGGAGGAGCAGGGCTGAATATTTGTACACTTAAAGTAGTCAAAGGTTTGGGCTATTCTGAAGATGATGTAGATCCCTCTCGAAGAATCACAATAAAAGCTTATGATGATGGTGAACTCTTCTCTAGGGGCATCATCACATTACCTGTCAGAGTTGGTCCTGCTACTAAAGACACATTGTTTCATGTCCTAGACATCAAAATGAAATGCAACATGATACTAGGATGCCCTTGGCTTCATGCTATGAAAGCAGTCCCTTCTACATATCATCAATGTTTGAAGTTTTCTTATCACAACATAGAGGTTACCATCCCTAGCGATCCAAATCCTTTCCAATTTTGTGCTAATCTAAGAGATGCTACTGCATTCCAAATCCCAACAAATAATGAAGTGCAACCCACAAATTCCTCTAAGTATGTGGATGCTGATATACTACTCAGTAAAGCCAAGGAAAAGATGAAGATTGAAGACAATGGGTGTGGAGAGTACTTTATGTCTCAAGTCTCTCACATTAGGGAGTCACCACTTTCTCCCATCAGTACAAAGAATGATACTTCTATCAATGAGAATACATCCATATGTATTGAGAAAGCAAAAGCAGAACGAGAACCCACTTTGATATCTCCTAACAAGTATGGACTTGGGTTTACTATCATGCAAAAACAAGGCTATGATGGCTATAGTGGTCTTGGATCTTAGAAACAAGGAATCATTGAACCCATCACTACAAAAGGACAACCTCCTAGTTTGGGGCTTGGATTTAAACCATTATGAATAGGTCCTCCTAGTACTATGGTACCTATGTGTAAGACTATGGATGTTTTGAATGATGAAAAGGCATCTAAGGAAATCCCACCTAAAACCAACAATCCTCTAGCTTCTGAGCATAACCCCAACGACCCAATTGAATCAAGCACACATATATCTACCTACAACCAAAGCCCATTCAACACTGATGATGACATCTCCTCAAGTTATCTTGAACCTTTGGATTGGGACCAACGTGGACCACCATTTTTGATCAATTCGATGATGATGACACTCTCATAATAGATTTTGAAGGAATTATGACTGAAGATCATAAAGAAGTAGTTTCTCCTAAAGAGAACACATTGGCATATTTTGGGGAGCCAACTCCACCTTCTAGTTACAAAGCAAAAAGAGAAATAAATAACAAGCATAAGTCTCTTGGTGAAAATCAAAAGGCGCCATTAGACTATAAAAAATCAAAAGCTAAGCAGCTCCCATTGATACAAAATGAAAAATGTGATGCCATGAATATCAGTGTTCCAGTGTTCACCAAGCCACAAAGTCTTTTGGAGCTCTCTCAATCAGCATTCATGCAGAAGGTCATTGGTCTCAACCCTCCCAACCCTCCCTTATATAACTTTGTTTATCCTCAAATCCAACTACCTACTTTGTCCAATAACCAAAATCAGTCCTTTATCTAACAAGCCTTTGCATATGTCATCATCAATGACATCCCACATGACATTTCTATTGACCCAATTATCCTTAGATGCCTTGATTCACAAGAGATAGACATTGGCTTACATACGGTACGTGATGGTATCTCTTGAGGCCTTTCTAGTGGTTTGATCTTAGCTACAGACTCGGAACAAATCCTCCATAATTATGGTCAGTCATGCATCCAGAGCTCATCAGCTAGCAGCACCAACAATAGATATCTTCTCAACATTTGTTAATGACATTCTTGATTTCATCTAAAAAGTCCTGAAAAAATATCAAAAAAAATAGTAAAAAGTCATGAAAAAAAAAAAACAAAAAAGTGAAAAAAAGTCATGAAAAAGAGGGTGCCTTGATGAAAAATTGGCAAATAGGCATCTTGGCAAAAAAATTTGAGTCAAGAGAAAAATTCTATCAAAAAGTGAAAACCTGGCAAATAGGCGCTTTGGGCAAGTACCATGGTGAAAACCTGGCAAACAGGTGCAATGTGTAATCAATTATTGCTCCTCCATCTATTAGGATTCCATCTGGTATTTTTCCCTCTATCATTCCTTGATCATACCCTTCATATTGCAAGACATCCTCGATTCCTTATCATGGCTCACAAACTGGTTAATGTCCTTCGTTACCTTGCTTAAGTATCACCTGTCTACACACACACACTCTGTCATTGGCCTCTGTACATACTTTGTGTCTTTTCTAGGGGCATATTACCTACATGGTGCATAAGTTTGAATTTGAACTAGGGGCATACCTCTAAGTCCTTTTTAATCCATTGGATCTATTACATAACGGATTGGAGCTAACACTTGTATATGCTTATACGATCCTAAAAAAATCCCTAAAAATCATAAAATGTCCTGAAAATTTTCCTAAAAATCATAAAATGTCCTAAGAAAATCTATAAAAATCATAAAATGTCCTAAAAAAATCCTAAACATTCAAATACGATCCTGAAAAAAAATACTAAAAATCATAACATGTCCTGAAAAAATCACTAAAAATCATAAAATGTCTTGAAAAAATACTAAAAACCACATAATGTCCTAAAAAAAATCCTAAAAATTCAAATACAATCCTGAAAAAATCACTAAAAATCATAAAATGTCCTGAAATAAACCCTAAAAATCGTAAAATGTCTTGAAGAAACTAGTCACGCAAAAACATCAAATATCTCCACAAAAACCCTAAAAATCATAAAACCCATCAAAAATCTGCAATAAACCTTGTACATACTCACTATGGATAACCACCCCTTTTGCATTCACCCTTGCACTTTGCAGACTGAAAATCAAAGCACTACACTTTGAAGACAATCACACTATCTGACCAATGTGAACCAACAATCAATCCAACATGTCACTACGAACTTATCAACTGAATCCACAAATAGTGCTATCACATTATCAACCTATCGAACACCATCTAAACATCTAAAACACTAAAAAACAAGTAATAATGGACAAGGATAGTTGTTGGCTCACGCTGTTTAGTGAGTGATTTATTTTTTGCTTTATTTTTCTTTGATCATGTTCCTATGCCACTCGATGATATAAAACTAATCTATGAGACTATTCGGGATGGTTCATGGTCATCTTTTTCCATTTTTTTTTGTCACAATGTACCTTTGAGAGTTTGGGGCATGTACATATGCCTCAAGAAGGAAAAGGTCATTCTCTGTTTGCATCATGCTTGTTTACGCAAAAGGCTTACATTTGTGCTCTGGCTCTTTATGCCATGATGCATTGCATTCCATTTTCCATATCAAAATAAAGCTCCATTTGACATATAGTGAACTTTCTAGAAGCAAAAGTCTTTCAATAATACTAACACCTCCTCGTCTCATCTCTCTTCTTCATCTCATTTTCCATCACCATAATCATGTCTTTTGATTCACCAAATCATCTTCATCTTGCATTCATGCATTCTTGCATCATCCTGCATCGTCAATCAACTTTCTATGGCTTTCCACCTGGTTCAGCCTCAGTCTGACATTTGTCTCATCATCTTCGACCAAATACAATCATTTTTTATGATTTCCCTCATGTTATGACATCTTTCCATCATTTTGGGCATGCACGCACAGTTTCAGGTCATTCCATCAGTTGCTATGGTTTTGTCTTCTTGTTGTCAATAAATTGACTTATCATATGCTTATCTTAGTCAATTTCTTGAGGAAGCACCCATATATATCATCCCTACTGGGGCATGTTGTAGCTTTCTCATTAGTTATTCTTTGATACAACATTCTAAATCACATTGTATCAAAGAGGGGCAAAATGTAGACGCTCAAAAATGGTTTGCATCTAAAACTTCATCACTTCTTCATACTAATTTGTCCCATTTTCTCATTCTACTAACTTTGATCTTTTGGCCAGATTGACCATATTTTGTCATTTGTATCCCCTTTCATATCAACTCAGAATCATATCAAATCAACTCAAAATCACCCAAAATCAACTTGAAATCACTCGAAATTGATCCTAATCAACCCAAAACATATCAAACATCCCAAATCAATCATCATTTATCTACTCCCGGGCATTGTTGTGGCTTTCAGTGCCTTGGAAACCTATCAACTTATCAATCTTATCAATCTGAACTTAGTATTGTCATGGCTCTCAGTACTAGGTCAAACTATCATTCATGTCGTTCAATATTTGACATTATTGAGGCTTTCAATGTCAAATCATGACATCATCAACCATTTTAATAATATTGACAGTGTCCGTCAGTGTTATTATGATCAAACCTTATCAATCAATTTCAATCCTGTAGCATTTACAATGTCGGTTAAATGTTACATATCAATTAATTCATGTCATGCGTCCTTGGCATGTTATCGACTTCAATCAATCAATTTGACCATGGCTTTGGTCTCCCTTTCCATCATCTTATTCGATATCCATCATCGTCACATTTTCATCAAAGGATACGGTCGCATTCATTTAATTAGTTTGGCCAATCATCTACTAATTTTCTCTATAGGATTAAATAACCCATAATTTAATTCTATTATTCTCACTAATTATTCTTCCTAATTATCATCCTCAATTAATTAATTTTATTAATTAATTGATTCATCTTCTGCAAACCATGGAAATTTACAATTTCCTAAGTTCTATTTTCCATCATTAATCCCATTTTCTACTAATTCTTATTTTCTGGAATAAAAGGATTTTTAATTCAAATATTCCATAAAATATTTCATCATCATGACACTTGGATGTGACACCTCGTGGATTCTCCTTTGACACTTGGCTGAGATTTGTCATAATCAAATATTATTATCTCTTATGCATGTCCCTATTTGACTTATTTGTCATAGATTCTTGGCTTTAAGTGGGTTGAGGAATCTTATGAGGCATCATAGATTCTCTTCCAAATTTGACTCTCATGTGTCATAGAATCTTACTTTTGGCATATTCTATCATATGCGTCATAGGAATTATTATTACCTCTTACGCATGTCCCTATTTGGCTTATTCATCATAGATTCTTGGCTTTAAGTGGGTTGAGGAATCTTATGACGCGTCATAGATTCTCTTCCAAATTTGACTTGCATGTGTCATAGAATCTTACATTTGGCATATTCTGTCATATGTGTCATAGGAATCTCTTGCCACATTGCATGTCTGTGGGTGAAAAATCCAATGCTCTCACCTTACATGAAAATTATAAAATGGACACCCTTCCTCTCATTTGAGGGCTGAATGCTGGTCTCTTGGAGGAGAATGCTTAAGTCTTGAGCCCTTGAATCTTTGAGTTTTTGAGTCTCTACTAATTTGCATTTTGCATTCTCTCTCTCACATAAAATCACACTTCAAGTATTCTCATGGCATTATCACTATCATAGGCTTTTGCTTCAATTTTTTGTGCACTATAGGCAACTTTGGAGCTACAATCATTTGGAGAAGAAAGAAGGACATGGGAGCTACAAACGGAAAAGGGAGTTTTTGATTATGCTTGCTTTCTTTTGTTTAGTTTGGCTTTCATGGTAGACTAGTGGGTCCTAATACATGTTGATTGGGTTTGTGATTTGCTCATAGTGTGTTATGCATTTTAACCCATTTTTTCTGGTCCTACAACACCATTGATGAATAATGGCATGGGTTCACCATTTTTTTAACAACTTGATGATTCATTTGACTCATCTCTAATGACTAGTTTATGACAAGGTTTCGGTGGCCCTAGTATTGGGAGTGGATATCAATTTCCTTGACCTCTTGTGCCTAGCCAATCATCACCAAGATAAACCATTTTTCCTATCATCTTTTTCCCTATGCCATATTTTTTCATTATGTGTTGATTAAGTACAAATATTGTCTAGTTGAACCAAATGTACCAGTAGTAGTTGGAGCAATTGATTCAATAGAACCAACAATAGTGCTTGTGCTGGTGGATGTAAGATCCTTACAAACCTCATACTCATTATCCTCATCATCTACATCATATTTTTCTACTGCTACATCTAGATGCTCATTATCCCATAATTTTCTAAGTATTTCATCCTCAAGCAAGTCTTCAAAATCTGCAAAGGTCTTAGGTTTGTTGAGATTCTTCCTCATTTCTAAAAAAATATTCATTTTTTATCAACACCAATGTACAACTACACAATATTTATTTATGGTGTCTGGAAGATAATTTTTACTTAGATGATCCACAATCTAGTAGAAATTGTAGGAGGTCATACTGTGAACTTTTTTTGTCTGTGCAATTCTTTAATTTGTGTTGACAATTCCTTTATTGAAATATTGTTTTCATTGGTGCATTTCTCCATCTCTATTTTGACCTCTTCCCAAGATTCCATATTTTTAAATCTTTCAATCAATGTCATACTCTCATGTTGAAATTTTCTTTTAGAGTTCTACCAATTATGTTTAGTAAAACATACTGCTAGGGCCTATCAACATCAAATTTAAAAACTATAAAAAATTCTTATACCATATTGAACTCTCTGAAGCCTCTACATCCAATAGGCAAGGAAGGAAAAATGGTACATATGTGCTTTCCATATGTTGTTTATATTCTAATGTAAATACCCTCGTTGTCACATGTATTAGAAGTATCTAGGGTTCTACAACTCAACTATAAAATCTTGATACAATGTACTCTTCCATAAATTATCAGCGAGCTAATTAAATTTGACTTCCCAGTTAAATTAGTCATTTACAAGATACGTGCAATCTAGGTATTGAAGTGCTTTTAATTTTATTATGAAGTGGTGCCAAAAAGAAGTCTACAAACTGTTGTAGTTCCCTTTGAGATTACCCATCCTAATCATATGTGTCCATTCAAATATTGGTTTATCAAACTTAATTGAAGCTTATTTCTTTCAAAAATTTGATGATGCCTACATAATAAAAAATAGCACAAGTAGGTCATGTATCTAAATGTCTTCTATGGCAGTGGGTCTAACCCTCTTTTAATCATTAACAATGTTTTTTACATATGATGTACAATGTCCCCAATATAATTATATCTTACCAATTGGTTTAGACAATGAATATTGTAAACCATTTATGGAATGTTGGTACCCACTTTCTCATTACTTTCCAAACTAAAACAAATTGATAGAAGAGATACAGTATCCTAAACCCATTGCAAAAAACAATCCAATTTATAAGGAGGTTTATGATCACAAGGAAGATTGAATCCATCTAGTAATGCTCTGTTATAGTAAAAAAAAAATTCTAGTCCTAAGTTGTCCTATGTTTCTGCCAATTTTTTCATGTCAATGTGGGTTGGATTTTGTGCTTCATACCCTAGGTCTAATAGTCTACAAAACTCACTCTGTGTGATCAAAAAAATTACCTCCTATGTATTTTGATTGCCAATTTTCTTTCTATCTTCATCATAGTTTTTAACAAAAACTATTACAAGTTCTAGGCAAGGGAATACATGAGGCAACCCTAAGGAGACAATTCCCTTAATCCACATTACAAATTTATTTGCAATGACCCTATCATATTGTTTGATTTCATGTATTTTGACTCCTTTTTTGGATCATTCCACTTATCTTCTATTGTATATTTCATTTCCTTAATACTCCTTCGATAGATAAAAGGATCCAAAATATCATTGAATTCATTAGTAAAACCTAGCATTTTAAGCAATTTGTGCATGTCAAAATATAATTTCCTAGTCCCCTATATTTTATTTTGGGATGGAATTCCACTACTAGTGCCATTGTCACTCCTCTTGTATATTTTCATTGTCATTGAAAAATTTATAGACCTATACATAGATAAAAATTACAATTTACAAATACAATTAACATTTAAACCCTAAATTGTACTTATAATATTTAACTTTGCAAGTTACCTAGCCACTAGAAAGTAAATAATTTATTATTACAATGCATGATAAATTGAAAATTAAACCCTGAATTCTATAGTCGATACTAGTTCCTAAATTGTTAGTAAAAAATGTGTTCAAGATCTTACTTGGAAAGTTGAAACTCAATTTGATAATTATTTTATGTAACATTGTGAGTTGTTTTGGAAGACTTGGTCTATGTTGCAACTTACAAATTGTGATTTGTAACCCCTTTATGATGCTCCAATGATTTTACTAAACCTTGGATTAGTAGTTTTAGAAATTTTAAAATCATTAGAGTCAAGAATGTGTTTGATATTAATTCTTACGTGCATTGTACAATGAACAGCTAGTATTATAATTCTTTGTGAAACCATAAATGCACAATGTTACAATATAATTCAGGATTAACTCTAGTAATTATTTCTAATTTTTTAAGACTTGGTGACTTATTTCTCAAAACTTATTTTTTAAGGAATTTTTGAAAAAAATTGAGGGTAGCCAAAATTGGCCTGAAATAAATCTTGAATTGTCAATCTTTGATGCTCCAATGGTGGTAGGCGCATTGACCGTTGCCTCTTTACACATCCTGTAACCAAACCATGGTCCATGTCAAATGCCACATTTCTTCTTTCTCACTAGATACATGTATGTCATGTGTCTTGTTTTTGTGGTATTTGAGAAAGCAAGACCATGCTTGCCAAAATTGACATGAAATACAATTACGGCCATTTGGATATTTGTTGATTAGATGGTGTGTAAAGGATGTCAATGCCTTAATAGATGTTATGTCAAGTATTCCATATGTCCTATTTCTAGGGCATATGGGAATACAAGTTTATTTTTGCCAAAATTGACCCAAATTCTTTTGGATCATTGATCTAAGTTATGGTGGTTGGCTTGTTTCTTTTTTTGTAGAATATAAATGATGCCCTATTACCAAATCACATGTATCACTATGATATTACCGAGGGTCCATCATCCACATCAAAATAAATAGTGAATAGTCATAGGTGATACATGTATGCCCCATGTTTTCTCTTCAGGGCAATTTGGGAAAACAAGTTGAGTGCTACCCAAATCAGCCCAAAATAAATCTTGAGTCGTTGATCCTTGCACATCCAATGGTAGTTGAGGCATCCCCTTTATTATACTAACACTTTAGACATCATATTAAATCATAATTATAATATTAATTATTAATATATTATAAATAATAGCATTATATTAACACTTATTAAAGATAAATATTACTAATTAAAAATAAATTGAATAAAGATATTTTATGTTTTATCTTAAGACACAATTAACTTATTTGTGTTATGCTTTTTAAATTGATTTTGTGATTGAATAAGAAGATATTCATAAAAAATTAAATACAAATAGGAATCTGTGTATTTGTGCATTGAATTTCAAACTGAATCATTCACAATAACAAAATAATTATCTAATTTTATACTTTTGATGATGATTAAAAAATAAAAAAGTTGGTATGTTATAATCAAAATGTTTGTATGAAAACTGATTAGTTTATAAATATTTAATATATTGACCATTATGATAGAACTTATAAAACTACTTCAATAATTATATTATAATATAAGGCTATATTTAAGGACCTAATATAATTTTTATATAGCATATTTGTAAGTTATTATAGAGTTGAAATGTGTCTTCTTTCCAGGTGCATTTATAAAAATGGTTGAATGTTCCCCAAATTATCCCAAAAATTATCTTTGGTCATTGATCTAAGGTGCTACTATGAGCATAGTTATTTAACACTCGATACATGTTCGTCATGTGTCTTCTTTCTAGGGTATTTAGAGAAGCTAGTCGATTGATGCCAAATTCAAACAAAAAAATAGCTAGAGTTATTGATCTTTGTTCATCCAATAGTAATTGCAAAAGTAAGTGATTTATTAATTATATTAATTGTTAAATATTAAACCTCAATATGTTAATTTAATTCAATGTTAAATGTTATATTTTGTTTCTTAACAATTTAATGGAAATTTTTGAAAATGCCAAAACATTGCATAAGTAAGTATAACAATAAAATGTAATTTTGTATGGAACTATAAAAGTTTTATTGATATTTCTTATATATTAAATTTTGAGGAAGATGTATGTACAATGATTGTAATTTGATTTAAAAAAATAGAAAGTGAAACTAGACTACAAAGGAAAACCCTAATACTACTGTACTAATCATTGTAGAAAGCACAAAACCTGACTAAGAGTGTGAATTCTTATAGCCATGGGTTTTCCTATGGAATTTCATCTAGATAATACCATTTTTAGAAAAAATCCAAGTCAGTTCATGCCCATTTTTTATGGTGCTTCAATTGCCCAAAAGAAATGGTTGCAGGGCCACATTCTAGCCAAGTTCGAGAAGCTTGTGGATTTCACCTACCTAAGGGATCCACACCCCTAATACTACATGAGTAACAATGTCAATGTTATTTTCTAGGTATTATACTTTAAAAATCTTCCTCAAGAGAAGCAAAATATCAACCCTTTCTTCTCTGAGGTCGAGTAGAGATGCAAGAAAATGGGACATAATATCCATGTTTACATGGTACCTATTCTCATTCTCCAAAATCTTGTGCCTCTGGACCATTTTTACAACATGAATAATGAAATGCATAGCAAGAAAAACCTCATTGAAAATTGACAAGAGATTTCCATCAGGGATGTTGCCTAAAAAGGCCTTTTGTTCCTCTTCCAATTGGCATATCAGGAAAATTGGAGTTTCCATCTTGATTCACAATTTACAAAATAATTAACTATACAAAAATTACTACAAACTATTGACTACAAAGAAATGACTACTAGTCTACCACACCAAGTAAACCGGACCATAATTTAATAAGCACTACAAGTATACTAGACTATTGATTACCAAAAATGAGATGAGAAATGATAAAAGAAGAAGCTTAATTGCCTATAAATAAGTTGAGTGGTTGAGTGATGGTCCCTACACATTTATTTGTCTAGCTTCCAATTAAATTATTTTAAAAGATTAAATCTTTACAAATCTTTAACATAAATTCAAGTTTTTGCCAAAAAAGTTGTAATGCATGTGATGCTAATAGAAGAGGGAATTCCACTAACAGTGATAAGACATATATTTAATATCCACTACAAGTTGTAGAGGGTGGAAGGAAATATGTCATTTTTCTAAAGACTTGAAAAAGTTGAGACTTCGTTCGAGATATTTGGTCTGAAATAGACCTTCAATCATTGATATATTATCATCAAATGATAGTATATAGATGGATGTTACTGGTTACACATGTATGTTGGAGATATGATGTGTTATTTGAAATATTTTGCAAAAACTCGTCATTTTAGACATCAATTCATGCTTTCATGTGGTATGTGTAGTATGTATTGTGTACTACTACTAACCAATAATTACTTGCTAGAAAATGGAATTATGATTCACATAAATTTAGAAAGTAATAATTAAATACATTATCTAATTACTATAAAATATGTAGAGCCCAAAAGAAAACACCATACCACTGAAATATCAAATATCAAATAAAAGGGGTTTACTTTGCATTATATTCTTTGTATATACTTCATATTTCATCCTTGTGTGTGTGTGTGTGTGTGTGTGTGTGTGTGTGTGTGTGTGTGTGTGTGTGTGTGTGTGTGTGTGTGTGTGTGTGTGTGTGTGTGTGTGTGTGTGTGTGTGTGTGTGTGTGTGTGTGTGTGCGCGCACGTGCGTGTGTGTACGTGTGTTGATTATGGTTTCCCTCAAAAAGGGAAGCAACAAGCTTCAAACCATTAAATTTGAAATTCATACACTTTTCAATAATATGTTTTACATAATAAACCCTAACTAAACCAATGATTCTTAATGTATAGCTTATTTTATCCTTCAAAAAATCTCAAAAGAATTGAAGTTATGGTTTTGTTGTTCCACCATATTTGCAATTTGTTCTTCAAAATTAGTAGGGTAGAGACCTATTTCAATGAACATTGCTTAGAGGTCTACCTTTCCCTGGTCCTTTTCGAGCTCTTTGATGGCATCCTTAGAATTAGTAGAGAGAAAATGTGAAGCTTCAATAATCCTAGTGATAAGATCACTTTGTTCCTCATCCTCCTCCATAGTCATCCTATAGAAACCTCACTTTCTTATCACTCTTTGATTTAATATTGAGCATAATATTTTGATAATTAGACAATTGATTTGAAAAACATACAATTAATTTTTAGTCAATTGATTTGAAAAACATATGATTAATTTTTAGTCATTTATTCATTGAGTGATCACTTTAATTTCTAGCACATTAACCAATGCACTATATATATTTTTCACTACACGAGAAAAATTGCCTAATAAAATATATTTTTTATCCAATAAATAGAAAAAATTGCCTAATACAATATATATATTCCAATAAACAAGAAATAAATGCCTAATACAATATGTTTTTTTTTTCAATAAACATGAAAAAACCCTTATACAATATATATTTTTTCTATAAAAAGGGACAAAATCACCTCAATTTTATGAAATTTTGTAATTGTCAAAAAAGAAATCATATCTTAAATTAAAATTTTCCTAACATCAAAAAAATAATTCACCAATAGAAATTAATTCTTCCCCCCACCCCCAAAACTAATGTTGGATTCGCCATGAATTTATATTTTTTTTTGGAGAGGGGGTTTCTTAAAGTTATCCCTAACTTCAAGTTTTCTGAAAGATTGAAGAAGAAGATAGAAAATATTATGGTTTTCTCACTCGTGATCAAGAATTCTTTTTGGAAAAAGGTTCAACATGTGAAAATAAAGAAGGCCTTATTGAAAAATGCTTTCATCTAAATTGGTGATTTAGAATAATAAAAATATCTATCATGCACTTGTGTCTCAACAAAATGAGATTTTGAATGATCTTGGACAAGTGAGCTTCGTAAAGAGTTTCTATGGGTGCCGGAAGTTGGATCTAGAAATTATTCATCCTTCTCTCCTTCAAACATTTAGAAACATTGAAGCAAGAGATGGGGGAAAGAACCATTTCTTCTTAGATGATCATTTGACTAAATCAACAATGAAGAACAATGATGATGTTCCTTCTACTACATCTTTTTTTGAAGAAAATAAAGGTGAGAATCATTTTCTTGAAGATAGAATAAATTGTGAGAAAAATATTGAAAGAGATTCATAAAGTGTGTACATTGGAAAATATAAAGAAGTGGGTAAGATAGGAAAATAATTTTTTATTGATTCTTGTAATAATAATTACAAATATCCCTAGGGAAAATAAGGATTCGTCCATCAATCTAAAAACATAGAGCTTGAACAAGAAACATTGAAGTCTCTCCATACATTCTTGTAGCCACAAATTCAAAGAACGATGAAGGATTATTAGAAGATGAACCTCATATGATTGTCATTCTGACTTGGTGTTTAGAGGTGTTAGATGATGACTTCCTCTATGGGCAAAACCTTCCTATTCATTCACCACTAATCATTAACAATGAGGAATCTATTAGCAAATTCAATTCTTTAAATCTATTGCACAATCTTCTACCACTATAACTAATGAAGAAATAACCTCAAGAAAAATCTTGTAGACATTGTCCTTATCTTCACAATTGGAGGTCTTTACATTCAATGATATTGAGGGATTTTCAAAAATTGACATGATAAAAATGAGCCTAAAAGATCATATACAAGATAAATATGAAGAGTTCTCAAGAAATCCTTTCCAAGGTTACATGAAAGTGGAGTATGAAGCTTTCAAATTTTGTGAAGATGGTCATCAAGAAGAATCAATGAACTAAATTTGTTCAAACATTGATGAATATTTAATAGTGGGTACAATGGACATGGAAATTAAAAACAAGTTTCAAGATAAGATGAAAGATCAAGTCCTCACCCTTTGTTATGCATGAAACCTAAATTTGAAGGATTTGAGTCTATTGGTGTTTTAAAACATTATAGGTTTTAAATTAATTGATGAGAATATGGTACATCTAGGGGTAGCTAACTCCCATCTTCAACATACTATTTTAGACACCGGGCCAACTATAAGGCTAGACCCTTCTTCTACTTCAAACTCTGCAAAACCTAGGCAGGTGGACCTCAGATTCAATCAATATGGTATCCATGCAAAAAACATATTCCTAAATCTAACAAAGTAGATAACTACCCTTATATCTCCTAATAACTAATGTAATGACATAGATCTATGGTAGCAAATTGCAAATCTAGGAAATTCATAAGCTGAGTGAGGGTTACACTTTTCAGCTCTTCAACATGAAAGGGGAAAAGTGTTTGATTAATAATGTTGAATTCAAAAAAACCCCTAATATGCAGCAGCAAGAACTAATGATCCTATAGCTGATCAGTGCCTTATCTATTGGGAAATTCCATGAATCAATCACATACATATGGATACCTGAGACATATTTGTATCTCTAGATATTTGATCTATCCATTCACCTTGTAAATAGACATTTGTGTTCAATCTAAATCTCATTCTTACCTGATATCCTCCTCAAAAAACTTGCAACCTTGTCGATTTCTCTGAAGCATTTACATAACTCCTTGATTTATAAGCAACAATGAAATAACATACAACCTTAAGGGACTAAAACTATGACCTAGGTTCTTTGTTCAAAGATCATAAAACATTACAACTCACTGAGAAAGGAGACAAGATTTAAAATGAAACTCAATCATCTATTGTTCTTCGTATTAATCTCCTTGAAATAATACATTCATATACATGAAATCAAAACATAAAATACCTAATAGATCTGAACTTCTTCTATAATCTGCACCACTGTTATTCATACAATAGAATTATGCTAAAAGAATGGTGTCATAGTCAAGGAAACATGTCAAAAACTAGAACCAATGGTCTCACAATGAAAAATTGGAACCCCTAATGGTATCACAACAATGAACTTTTTCTTCCCAAAAATTGGAGCCTATACAATGAATGAGAAAGAGAATGATATAGGAGGAGGTGAAATCCTAGATCTGCTCTATACATGACAAGTGTCCACTTGAAATTCCCTCTCCTAGCAATGAAAAGACTCTCTAATCTCTCTCTGCAATGGGTGAATAATATACTCATCATTTGGCCTCTACAAGAAAGAAATATCTGAGATACTTGATGAGAATCATAACTGATTTTGATGCCAAACTAAACTCAAGGTAAAAGTGAGAATCAATTAAATAGCCTCTAGACTAAAAGAAAATTGTTTAAAGTCAATTCTTTCCACATTCAAACCCCAATAAGTCTTCATATCTACCTTCTAACCAATTTGGATGCTCCATGGTGAAAATTACCCGTTTTGTTGAGAAAGCCCCAGAATTTACAAATTTGCTTATAACTCCAACTTGTGAGCACCTATGCAAAAATTGACTTTAGATTTAGAAAATTTAGGTTTCTTTGGTTCCAATAGTATATTAGAGTGCCTATTTTGAGCAAAAATTTCCCTTATTATGCCCATTTGAAATTCAAGTTCCCAACCATGAGTTTCAAACTTTATTTAAAAATATAATGACTGTATGTTCAGGGAAAAACATTAATAATAAACCTTTTTCTTTTGAAAACTCCCTTTACTTTTCATCTAAGTCAAACCTAGTTTGACCAACCTTGACACATGATGAGTTTTGATCGGTTCCCCTTTTGCACAATCATCCAACCCCTCTATCTAGGTACCATGTGGCATCACTTGATTCATCCTTCTTGCAGCCACATCAACACGCCACCTGGGTGCCATGTCATGGTCGCTATGTCACTATATTAACTGGCGTGTAACTTCACCTTAGTGACATAACGACATTTGTTAGATCTGCCATGTGGCACAATCTGGTGCATCATTGAGATTTTCTTGCCACATCATAGCCTACCTTGAAATCCATTCCATGTGGCACCTTGTGGTTGATTTGAAACTTTGCAACATCACTGAGTCATCATGTATACACACTGGCAGCCACCACTTGTCACTACTTAATTTGTTATCTACAACTAAGCAGGGCCCACAACAACTCTTGCTAGATTCTAAGGTTTTTTGGCTGGTCGCTATGTTGCTATTGAAAAACCTTTCCATTTTCCAATGGTGACATAGTGCCTTGCCTAATTTTGTAACTATTTGGTGACTTGCAATGCTAACATCATCATCTTGTTTGCATGTGTTTTCATTAAAAATATTACCTCAAGCTAGCATCCACATCCAAGGCCCACAACATAGCCACTACCTTTCCAAAATGGGTTGCCTTTAAGATAGTAAGGCTTGTGTGTGTTTTAGTATTTAAAGAATATAAAACCCACTTATATAAGCGATGTGGGATAAAATCTTTGAAACAAGTTTTGAAACCTCCTTGAAACGTCTCTTTGCCTCTTCAAACCTTTCACCCTGTTGCTAGCGATTGGTTTTTGGCTCATGTAGCTTCTATCTTGTTGGGTCTTCATGCCATGGCCTACTTCTCTTACGTGGACTCCTCTGGTAATCAACTTTGCCTCTGAATCTGCAGTTTTCCTTTCTTGGATGTGGGTTGTTTGCATAGGATGTTGCCTCAATTTGTAAATAATAATAGAAAAAATGTGGTGCTCAATGCATTTCCTTGGATGTAAATGTGTGTCCCTTATATTGGTGGTGTGGGAACTCTTTTGTTCTACCTAGGTGTCTCCTTTGTTGCCCCCTTCCTTTAATACGTGCCTCATTACTTTCTTTTCACAAGTATGCTCTACTGTCAACTCCCTATGAATCTCCCCCTTCTTTCTAGTGGGATTCCCCTTTTGAGTGTTGTAGCTTCCTTCCTTTGTGGTGTTATTTTTATTATGAATTCTCCTTTTACCCACTTTAAAATGGTAGCCTCCAAAAGCATCCTTCATTGCACATGCCATGGGCTTAACTGCCACCATGCCCTCTTCATCACATGGGCATCCTCTTAAAAATGTGGATTGTTTCTATCTTCTGCCTTTCTCCATAGCATGGAGACCCTATTCTACTCCATTCTTCACCTTAAGCATAGCATGTTTTTGTTCTTCCTAATGTGAGCTACAAGGTCAATGTTGACTACCCCTTTTACTTCTCATCGCATGGTCTGCTTTGCCTAGTTGCTTCATGTCACTTCCTTCTAGCTAGCTACGGGTTTCTTCCTTTCTTTTAGTGGCTTATCTTCTTTAGACTGGATGCTTTATTTCACTTTTAGGCACATCTACCAAAACAAGTGATTTATCTTTTCCTTTGTGTGAGATGTGTTATGCATATCTCATTATTATTTTTCAAAATTAGCATAACCCCTATTATTAGCTGGAGAGTGAATCTTGTATGGTCAATTCATGCCATCAAATCAACCATACAAAGTCTATATTCATAAAGGGTAAAATTATTTATCCACCATTAGACATAACCCTTAGGACTATAGCATATAGCATATAGCACATCATGTAACATTATTTATCCACCATCAGACCATGACTTCCAAAAATGATCTACTAATTTACCTCTATCCACTGTATTAGCTTCTTATCAATGTATGAGGTATTTGTAGGCATCTTCTTTGTCTTTAGTAGCTTCCTCTAGGTGGAGTCCCCTCTTATCCTGGCCAGATCTACTAAATGAAGACATCCTCACAGAGCTACTCCAGAGGATCAATCTATTCTTTCCACATGTATAGCTAGGACACTATGAGAGTGGTTGCTATGCTCATTAAGTGCAATGGTACCTACAAACACCTGCAAACAAACATGTCATAAAATCGTAAATTGCATTCAAAATCGGGTTCAAAACCTTTTGAAATGGATTTGAAATGACTTGAAATCTAAAACATAAGCTCTTTGGTATGGACACTAGACACTCCCAAAGTGGCAAGTTATGAAACATTACTAGGTGTGAGATATTTAGTTGCAAACATAGCCTCCTATCATTTGACACTTAAGCAAAAATGTAGATTTGATAAATGTTCAAAACATGACTTCACAAAATGACTCAAAATGACAAATTATCATCATGAAACAAGTGAACATACTGAATGGAAGGTGTTAGAAACATTGAATACCTCTTAGGCCTCAAAAGTATAGTTGGGCACATAGGCATTTAAAAATGTTTATAGGACCTAATTTCTTAATGGTACTCAAAATTGGGGCTTCAATTTTGAGTCCCAATAGAGTCCATCAATGAAGGTTACAATAAGAAAGACTCAAGAAAAAAAAAAAATTCTAACTTTTGAAGCCTTATGTTTTGAAGACATATAGTTAAAAGATCCTAAAGTTGCATCTCAATGTTCAATGTCTTGTAATTTTGATTTCATGAAGGACACAAATGAAGTGGACATGGAGGAATATGTTGTCATAGATGGTTCAAATGAAATCAAAGTTCAAAAATTAGATCCAATATTTTAATTGGCACAAATTTTTTCTTATCACAAGCTATGTCAAGGTTGCTCAATTCATGGTTTGGTTTCTTTCACTTCAATCTATTAGGGGGATCATCAAGGTAAGGATTTTGGCATATCTAGAGAGTTACCCAATGTTATGAGTAACCATATATAGAAGATATTGATGTGATTCATGAAAGCTTACAAATTTATGATGAGATATGGTTGTTTGGTCCAATGTTGAAGAATGTGTCATACCTCATATATGAATATTTGGTAAACTTGTTAATCTTGCAAGTATTGGTCAAGTGTTCACTTATGTTTTGCATGGGTTCTTATTTCCCCCAACTAGTAAATGGGTTTATATGATCATTTGAGTGTTACCTACCATGTACATATTGTGAATTATTTGAGCTTTTGTTGTGTGTCCCATTTTTGGCTTGTTTATTATTCTTTAGTTAGACCCCTTTTTTGTCTCCTTTTGGGTGACTCTATAGCCCTTTAATAATGCACTATCTTTTCCTACCTCTAGATTCACTATGTGTCCCTCATAGTCCTTGTACCTAGTTAGAGCTAATTATTGCCTCAGTTCATGTACTCATCAAAATTGTAAAAATTTCATCTTTCTGAGGCAAAATAACTTACAAATGTGTCAAACTTTGAGCTATAAAAGATTTGATAATTGATTTCATTTTTAATGATTCTATAGTTTTGATGCCTTTTTCTCATCTCTAGCTTTGTCCATTACTTTGAATTTCCAAAATATCGCACCTGAGTCTCAAATTATAGTAGGTTAATGAAAGGTGCCAAAACATGTGTTTTTGATGGCAACATTAACCTTTAAAAATTTAAGAAGTTAATAAACAAGGTTCAAAAATATGTGTTTCCATTCAAAATATTAACCTCTCATCCCAAAAAGAGTTAAGAAAAACACTCCAAATGCACATTTTGAATCCTGAACCTTAAACACCAGAAACTAAAAAGGTTAGGAATGAGACTCAAAATATGTAACTTGGAAATGATTCTTAACCTCTTTTCCCAAATAGGAGAGGTTAATTAACCTCAAGCAAAGCTCATTATGCTTCCTATTTACTAAATGCAAAAAATATATTCATTCAACTTGGTAAAAGTACACACTAAATTAGAATTTGAGAATGGTTACTAACACGAGTTCAAAGCAAGGAGAATATAGGAATAGGTGTGCTCTGAGATATATTGAAATTTTTTACGATCTTTAAAGCAAGTATAATCATCTTGTTCAAATTAAATTTTCAAATGGTTTTTTTTTATGCCTATTCATTATATGCATATGGGATAGATTTTTTGAATAATTCAATTTGGAAAATGATACAATATTTATTCTTAAATTTGATGGAGTTAGCTAGTGAAATTGCAAAGTTTTTATGAGGAGATGAAAACCCACCAATTTGATATTGTTGCAAAGTATGGATTCATTTACATTTCTCATATTGGTGTTGATTATAGAGGTAGATATAGAGAGCTTGATCAAGAACCGCTAGGAGTTACATAACAAATGTTTGAAAAAATACCAAGTTGAAGTCAAAAAACTTTGAAGAAAATGTGCCAAAGGTAAGAGCACATGAATTTGATATATCATGGTCTTAGAAACTTGGATACATAGAAATTTGGAATCATACATGAATATAACCACACCCATCTACTTGTCAATACGTTTTGACTTGCTTTTCCCTGAAATAATAGCTCAAAAGAAAGAAATAAATTTGTTACAAGCTAGAGTTGTCATTGCACCAAAAGATCAACTTGTCAATGTCCAATAAAACCACTAGACTTATAGAACATAGGAGGCAGTTAAGCTATGTCATCAATCCTGAAGGGGAACATTAGCAGTTAGTCTAACAATCCCCTCAAAATTACCCAAGGAGATTTGAACCTATGACCAAGCTCTGATATCACTTATTCAAACCTAGAGTTGTTGTTGCACCAAAATATTGACTTGTCAATGTTCGATGCAACCAATAGACTTATAGAACATAGAAGGAGGTTAAACCATGTCACAAATTTTGAAGGGTAATGTTGGTAGTTAGTCCAAAAGAATTCTGAAGGCACCATCATGAGAGGATTTTTTATTGCTTAATTCCCTAGTTACAAGGCTTATTGACTTAATTTATCTAGTGATGAAAATTTATTTGAGCATGTGTACATCATATGTGGATTGTCAAGTGAAGCATCTTTGCTCCATTCTAGCTACAACAAGGATAATATGAATGGTTTGACAATAAGCCAAAGACCTATTCAACCAAATGCTTTGTTAATATAATGAGAAATAATGAAAATTTCATGCATGACATAGTGATATTACAAGAAAAATAAAATGGATAGTGCAAAGTGATTAAACTACTGTTAGAATCTGAAAAGATTAATAACCCAGAAAACTAGTGCAAAGAGT
Source organism: Cupressus sempervirens (assembly GCA_028749045.1). Classification (NCBI taxonomy): domain Eukaryota; kingdom Viridiplantae; phylum Streptophyta; class Pinopsida; order Cupressales; family Cupressaceae; genus Cupressus; species Cupressus sempervirens. The sequence continues at coordinate 829,496,940 of CM053786.1, forward strand.
AAATATCTAAACTATGAATGCAAATGATACAAAATCAAAATAGCATCATAGAGTTAGTCTCCAAGAGAGTAATGCAAATGCTTGAAGCAAAATAGCATTAAGAGGATGCAAAAATAAGAGATGCAAATACAAGCCAGGTAGCATGCTTATATAGGCTAGGAAGAGGGAGGAGGTGTCAACACCAACCAATGAGGAGCAACCATCTATCAGACTAAAGATAGCAAAGTATCTTCCCAAGATAGCTAATGGATGCTCACATGTAGGAAGGTGACACCTCACAACCATTCACCTAATAAGACATGCTTTATTAACCTAAGCGAGATTATTAAAAAGTGTAGGAAAAACCTAGCAAAAAATAAAAAATAAAAAACTACACTAACACCCCCCCATAAGCGAAGCTTAGGTGGATGTAGAAATGGGTCCCGGCAAGTCAAGCCTGATGAGGTACCCATGTACATAAGATCTCTCAAAAGAGAGAGAGAAAAGAAACCCCCCCACAAAAAAGTCAGGACTCCGAGTGAGAGGAAGAGGCCCCCCCAAAAGATGAAGCATCCCGCACCCCCAGTAAAGCTTGCAAATGAAGGAACTTGCTCTCAGTGAAGGGTTTGGTGAAGATATCAGCAACTTGCTCGGAAGTCGGACAATAGCGAAGGTCAATGACATGACCATGGATGAGCTCCCGGATGTAGTGCATGTGGACCTCTATGTGTTTGGTCCGTTGATGATGAACTGGATTCCGTGAGATCTGAATGGCACTCTGGTTGTCACAAAATATGACTGATGGTCGTCTGATCTGGATACCAAACTCAGTGAGAAGATGTTGAATCCAAATGGCCTCAGTGGCAGCATTTACAGCCCCCCGATACTCAGCCTCAGTAGAAGACAAAGCAATAGCAGACTGCTTTTTACTCGACCAACAAACAGGACCTGACCCAAGTGAGAAGCTATACCCTGAAGTAGACTTGCGATCCTCAGAATCACCTGCCCAATCTGAATCTGTGTAGCCCACCAAATCAAGCTCAATACCTGCTGCATAGTGAATCCCACAACTATGAGAACCCTGAATGTAGTGAAGGATCCGCTTGGCTGCTTTCCAGTGTAACTCATGGGGCTCCTGCATGAATCGAGAGACCATGCCTACAGCATAGGAGATGTCAGGTCTCGTATGAGTCAGATAAATGAGACTCCCAACAAGTTGGCGGTACAAAGTGCCATCAACAAGTGGAGAAGAACATTGAGCCTCAAGTTTGACTCCAGAAAGGAAGGGAGTCGGAGCAGGCTTACAGTCAGCCATATGAAACCTCAAGAGTAAATCTAGAGCATACTTGGATTGTGTGATGGTGATCCCAGAAGGAGACTGAAGGATCTCAATCCCGAGAAAGTAATGCAACAAGCCCAAGTCAGTCATCAAAAAACTGTCCTGAAGGGCCACTTTGACAGCCTTAATGGTGGGTGAAGAACTTCCTGTGATCAGCAAGTCATCAACATACAAAACCAAAAATAGAAGTGAATCACCCTGTTGCAAAATGTACACATTAGGATCAGAATGGCACCGAGTGAACCCAACTGATAGAAGGAAGGAGTCCATCTTTGCATACCAGGCCCGAGGAGCCTGTTTGAGGCCATAGAGAGACTTTCGAAGACGACACACAAGTGAAGAATCCTGAAGGAAGCCCTGTGGCTGCTCCATGTAGATCTCCTCATGAAGGTCACCATGAAGAAAAGCACTCTTCACATCCATCTGATGTACTTCCCAACGATTAGCTGCAGCAATGGCAAGAACAATTCGAATGGAATTCATTCGGGCAACTGGCGCAAAATTCTCAGAGTAGTCAATCCCCAGAACCTGGGAGAATCCTTTGGCAACCAAGCGAGCCTTGTGTTTGTCAACTGACCCATCTGCTGCAAATTTTGTTCGATAGATCCACTTACATCGAACAAGTTTTCTTCCTTTAGGAAGAGGGACAAGATCCCAAGTGTGGTTCCTCATCAAGGAACTATACTCTTCCTGCATAGCTGTATCCCACTCAGAAATACCAGAAGCCTCATGAAAGGACTGTGGATCTGAGGCAGTAGCAATGAAGACATGTGGAGCATCCTGGAATTGTGAACGAGTTCGCCTGGTGTCTGATGGATCCCCAACCCAATCACCTGCAGACTGCAAGGTCTGTCTAGCCCAAAGTGGGCAAGAAGATGGAGAATCTGGAGGGGAATCATTATCCTCTGAATGATGACTAGGAGAGGAAGGAGGTGAGTTCTCTGAATCACTTTCTGCATCAGAAGTAGAGGTAGAAGACTGTTCAGGTGAATCTGACTCATCAGAAGATCTATCATGTATTCCAAGTGACTCTAATGTCACGGTAGAAGTTGGAGAAGTGATAGAAAGTGAGCTTGAAGATCCCTCCTCAAACTGAACACTCCTCTCAATGAATAACTCATGTGTAGTAGGGTGGAGCAACCGATAACCCTTCACACCATCAAGATAACCTACAAATATGCAAGGTCTGCTTTGTGGATCCAAGGCCTTACGTTTCTCTGTAGGAATGTGGGCCCATGCAGGGGAGCCAAAAACTCGAAAGTGCTTAACTGATGGTTTTCGACCGCTCCAAGCTTCAAAAGGAGTAACTCCCTTCAAGGCTCGGTGAGGAACACGGTTCTGGATATAACAAGCACAATTAATGGCTTCTGCCCAATACTGTGGTGCAAGAGATCTAGAGTGAATCATACAGTTTGCCATTTCCTTCAAGGATCTATTCTTCCGTTCTGCAACACCATTTTGCTGAGGATTGTATGGAACTGAATGCTGTAAATCAATCCCCTCTGAAGTACAAAATCTTTCAAACCGATGGTTGACATACTCACCACCATTGTCTGTGCGCAAAATCTTGATGGCTTTCCCAGATTGCTTTTCTACAAAATTTTTGAAGTCTTGAAAATGGTCAAATACCTCTGACTTCTGTTTGAGAAAGTACACCCATGTATATCGAGAAAGGTCATCAATGAATGTGAGGACATATCGGGCCCTGCTGAAAGAAGGATGTTGAAATGGACCAGCCAAATCACTGTGAACTAACTCTAGTATCTGTGAAGCTCTCCATGCCTTACTTTTGTCAAACTTTTCCTTAGGATGCTTACCAAGAATGCAACCTTGGCAAACACCTCCTGAGAATTGAACCGAAGGCAACCCTGTGACCATGCTCTGCTGGTTGAGCTGATGCAAATAGCGGAAGTTAAGATGGCCAAACCGCTCATGCCATAATTTACTCACATCATTAGAGTGAGTGAGAAAAACAGATGAAGGAGGATCAGGAACAAAGTGAGAAAATAGATAGAGCCGTGACTGATGATCTGCTCTCCCAACTGCAACTACAAAATCACTATGCAACTCACGTATCTCCACTGAATCAGGAGTGAACTCAACCCGCTTGCCTAAACCTGTGTGAGTGATTTGGTATATTGATAGGAGATTAGTTGATAATGAGGGTACACAAAGAACATCATGGAATGTGCCATCCACCACATCAACAGACCCTCTCCCACACACCTCAATAGGAGTGTCATCACCCATCAAAATAGAAGGCATAGTACATGGCTCTAAGGATGCAAGTTCTTCCTTAGATGAAGCCATGTGGTGTGAAGCACCCGAATCAAGAACCCAAGTGGATGGTGAGGAAGCAACTACAACAAGAGCTTTGCCCTTTCCTTTCCCCTTGTTGTTTTCTTTTGCCTTGTTAGACTCTTCATTAGAACTTTGTTTGATAGACTCAGGAACACTAATATTATTCTTCTCAAGAATGTATGTCAAGTGATCAATTTGTTTCTTCAAACATTTATGTTCATCATGACCGGGTCTTTTACAATAGGCACATTTAACCTTTTCTTTCTTAGGCTTATCGCCCTTGGAGGATGAGGTATCAATAGTTGCTTTTGAAGCAATTGGTATCTGATCTTTCTTTTCCTCACTATTATTTTGTTTCTCATCCTTACTATTGTTGTTACTACTTTGTCCTTTTTGTTCTTTTGTGCCTTGGTTGGTTGCTAAGGCATGTGACTTAGAGGACTTAAGAGTGCCCATCTGGATTAGCTTGTCCTGTTCTCGAGTAATATTGACAGCAAAATCATCTAGAGATGGCATGGTGAATTGAGTACCAAGTGCACCCTTAGTAGCATAGAAGGTAGAGACAAACACAGAATATTCTGAACTTAGCTTAGAGAGAATACTGAGAATCAGTTGTTCATCTTTCTTTTCAATTCCACATTGTTTTAACTGCAGCCTTAGTGATTTCAATTTGGTGAAGAAATCTTGGATTGTGTTGAAATTGCCTGGACTCAAACTAATTAATTCATTTTCCAACATATGACCCCTCATTGAATCTTGTGTGCCAAATAATGTTTCTAGCTTTGTCCATACTTCATTTGGTGTATCCAAAGACTCAATGTGAAATAGCAAGTCAGGAGAAACAGACAAACACAATGTTCCATATGCCTCATCACATTTGTTAAACCACTTAGGCTTGTCTTCATCTTTAGCAGGTTCAGTTTCAAGTCCCATAGTTATCCTATTTAATCCAGCTTTCCTTAAGTGAATTATCATGCGTGATTTCCACTCAAAGTAATTGTATGGAGTTAGGATGGGCATATTTGTTTGATCCATGATGAAGGAATGCAAAGAAATGCTAAAAGGAAGAGAATCCAGCCACGACAATGCCCCCCCCCTTTTTACTCAATCAAAGAATCCCCCCCCAAAGAAATATGATTTGGCACTTTATTTTAGTGCATTTACAATTACCACTAGAAAGAGATGTTTAGTGGTCTTGATTTCAATGCATTACAAACCCTCATGAAGAGCATATGCTAAAAGTGAAACTTGGGCACAATAATCAAGGAAACAAATAGTACCACTGTGATCTACTCAAAAAATCATGCACTTTCAAAAAAAGAATCGCCTCGATACGAGGTCGTATGAGAAAGTTATGATCCTCCGAAGTTTCCAAAACGAGAACTGTGCACAGTCACGGCTGAGAATCTACAATTTCTGAAGAATTCATGCATGAAAATCAAAAACTAACTCCATTAGTGGATAGAGCACAAAAAAATAGCCAAGTTCATAACAAGAATCATCAAAATCGAAGTCCGTATGAGCAAGAACGAGACATTTGAAAACTGCATTCAGATCTGCGGCTGCCAACGGAGAGGGGTATGGCTGTAGCTTTGCATGCTTGATTCTGAAAAATATACAACTTGCATGCAAAATCTAAAAGATATCCAGATGGTTTTTTGAGGCTGCGAACAAAACCCAGAAAGTGTTTTTCTTGCTGATGAACAGAAGATGTTGCTGTAGTGTAAATCAGACGCTTTTAACAGTAAAAAACGGCTCCAAAAATTAGAAAACGACCCCAGCAACCAAAATATGACATGCAAATGCTGGATCAGCTTCTTAAGTCCATCAATGGCATGCTGGAACCTGCAAAACTGATTGAAAACTCTAAATATGCAAGTTGGTTGTCAAATTTGAGATTGAAACCCCAGAGAAAAACTGTTTTTGTCAAAACTTTTTTGATTCTCAGGATCATCCAAAGATGCAAGAGAAGAGCATAGTTCATTTTTCAAAAAACTACAATAAAGTTTATTTCCCCCCCCCCCCCGAATCTCTCAAATAAGGAAACTAAAATCTACTCTTGCACATAGAAAAGCTCTGATACCATGTTAGAATCTGAAAAGATTAATAACCCAGAAAAATAGTGCAAAGAGTAAATATCTAAACTATGAATGCAAATGATACAAAATCAAAATAGCATCATAGAGTTAGTCTCCAAGAGAGTAATGCAAATGCTTGAAGCAAAATAGCATTAAGAGGATGCAAAAATAAGAGATGCAAATACAAGCCAGGTAGCATGCTTATATAGGCTAGGAAGAGGGAGGAGGTGTCAACACCAACCAATGAGGAGCAACCATCTATCAGACTAAAGATAGCAAAGTATCTTCCCAAGATAGCTAATGGATGCTCACATGTAGGAAGGTGACACCTCACAACCATTCACCTAATAAGACATGCTTTATTAACCTAAGCGAGATTATTAAAAAGTGTAGGAAAAACCTAGCAAAAAAGAAAAAATAAAAAACTACACTAACAACTACAAGCTACCACATTGTCTAGTAAGCTTCATTCATGTAGGCAAAAATAAAAAAATTTGAAACAAATTGATGTAGGCGCATCCTATGTTACCTTGTATTCTTTCTCTTTTGTTCATTTTGATAGTGTTTTCACTAAGTTTTAAGTGTTATCCAAGTACACACAGTGTTAGACAAGTACACGTAGTGTTAGCCAAGTATGCAATGTTAGCTAAGTACATGTAGTATTAGTCGACTATGCAGTGTTAGCCATGTACATGCAATGTTGGATGAGTTGTCCAATGTTGACCAAGTGTTCCTTCATGTTCCAAGTGAACCTGATATTTGTTGATGCTCAGTTCCTTCTTTGACCAAGTTTGTCTATGTTTGGTTCTTAGTTTGAGCTTACTTATGTATTTAATTAGGATCATAAACTTAATTATTAGATTGTGTCTTGGGATGAGTATAGACCATTTTGAGGTTGGCCTTTCTATTATGTAATGATCTAAAATATTTGGTAAGCCATTTTGGCAAGAATAAGTAGAGGTATTTGGTTTATTTTAGAAAAAGGTGGGACTTAGAGAGTTAGAGAATATATTTTCTAGAATTACAAAGTTGAAGCTAGATTATAGATCTTTAAGTTGTATTTTTTATCTGGTCATAACCTAGAAGGCATTATTGCTAGGCATCTATGTTGATAACTTGATGAATCAATAAGTGTCATGTTCTCTGTCCCCTTGGTGTTGTTCTTTGTGTGTTTTCGTTTGTTGTGTTTACTCAACAAGGTGTTTGAACAATTAGGTGTACCTTTGGCCCTAGTTGTTCATACCCTTCTTGCACTAGGTGGTATTAAAGCTTGAGGTTCATCCTTGTGGAGATTGGATCATGTAGAACCCTTGTTTGAATTTGGTTGTAGGGTGGTAGATCTAAGGATTTAACCTATAACTTGTAGAGGGATATGATCTTGTAGGAACCTAATTTTAAAGATGGTTCAAAGAAAAGGAAATATTGGCAATGCCATATTGGATACATTGAGATAAATTATAGATATATTAGATGTTGTGGAGATAGCCTAGAGGAGAGTAGTACATCTTAATTATGTGAGTGATGATGAGGTAATAGCACCAAAACCTAATCCATAACCTAAGCAAGATCAAGATGAGAAAATATTGTTGAGAGTATTGTCTAGGGCACGTTCAAAGCCTATTGTAGAAGTTGTTCCTTATGATGGAAAATTAGACACCAATGTTGTGTTTGATTAGATCTCTAATATGGAGAAGTTCTTTGAGTTTGAAAACACTCTTGATAATAGGAAGGTGAAAATTGTAGTCACTATGTTGAAAGCTCATACCTCACTGTGGTGGGAGCATTTGCAAACTGATAAACAAACAAGAGGAAAGGAGAAGATTAGGACTTGGATAAAATGGTGAACAAGATGGAGAAGTAGTTCCTTCCTGTTGATTACCAAGATAGCTTGTTGAGAAATGTGCAAAATTCAGACAAAGGGACATGACTATGAAGGAGTATACTGAGGAATTCTATAGATTGGACATCAGATCTGGAAATATGGATGATGATGTTGAGAAAGTTTCAAGGTATCTAAATGGATTGAGATTTGGATTTTAACATAAAATAAGTTTTCTAAAATTGGAAAGTGTGGAAGAAGCATATCAATATGCCTTGAAAACTAAGGAGATCTTGACAAAGAATAATGATCAAATACAAAGAGGTAGAAGTGGTAGATTCGAGAGAGGCAGAGGTTAATCTTATGGAGAAGGTGGAAAATTTGATAATTCTATGCAATATAAAGGGAAAATCTAAATGGAAAAATGATGACAAAGGATAGACTAAATAGAAAGGTGGTAATTCTTACCTAGGAGGTACTAGTTCCTATCGAGGAAGAGGTAATTTTTATTCTATAGGTGGTTTTCATGGTAATTGTTTTAGATGTAGTAAAGAAGGGCATAGATCCTTTAAGATGAGAATAAACAAGTTAATATAAATGATATGATTCAAGGTGACATTGAGGGGTCAACAAGTGGACCTAAAGTTGGAGAAAATATGATGGTTAGAAGAACTTTGTGTAATAAGGGAATTGATGAGGAAACTATTCTAGGGAGAAGTCTTTTCAAGACCAATTCTAAGATGGCTAGAAAATGTTGCAAGGTGATCATTGATAGTGGAAGTTTAACAAATTTGGCATTAGAGGAGTTGGTTACAAAGTTGTAGTTGTCGAGGTTAAGGCATACTAAACCCTATCATGTTTCATGGATCAAGGATGAGCATAATATATTGGTAAGTGAACAATGTGCTGTGAAGTTCAAGATTGGTAATTACTTTGATGAAGTTCTATGTGATGTTATGCCTATGATTGATGTCATATTCTATTGGATAGACCTTGGCACTATGATAGATATGCTATGGATGATGGAAGATTGAATAAATACACTCTTTGGGTGAATGGAAGAAAGAAAGTATTATTACCTTTGATTGAGTCTCATGATGAGATAAATTGTACTACTATGGGAATTTTCATGGTTAATGGAAAGAAATTTGAAAAAAAAAAAGGAAAAGAAACCAAGTTTGGTTTTCTATAATTCCTAGTGGACCAAGTTTTGTTAGTAATGACTAAGCAGTAGAAGCTAGTCATGATCGAGTGATAGCATAAGCTGTCAATGACCAAGTGATAGTTGAAGTTGGTAGTATTTACTAAGTGCAAGTATAAATTGCAAGCTTATTGAATGAGTATAAAGATATCATTATAGAGGATATACTAGATGGTTTACCACTAGTAAGAAGTGTAAGTCATTGTATGGACCTAATTCTTGGAGCTAGTTTTCTGAATAAAGCGCAATATATATTGGCACCTATAGAGAATAAAGAACTTAATAGAAAAGTGCATGAGTTTTTGTAGAAAGGTTTGATCAAAGAAAGTCCATGTGTTGTACCTATTTTATTAGCACCTAAAAAGAATGGAGAATAAAGAATGTGTACTAATTCTAGAGTTATTAACAAGATCACAGTGAAATATAGGTTTCCTACGTTGAGGATAGATGACATATGGACTGTTTGAGTGGAGAAAATTATTTTACCAAGATTGATTTGAAGAGTGGTTATCATCATATCAAAATAAAATAAGATGATGAATGGAAGACTAATTCAAGACAAAAGATGGTTTGTATGAATGGTTGATAATGCCTTTTGGTTTGACTAATGCACCTAGTACTTTCATGAGATTGATAAATGAAGTTCTCAAGGGATTTGTGGGTAAGTTGTGATTGTTTATTTGGATGATATTATGATATTTAGTAAGGCTAAGGAGAACATCTTGAGTAATCTAGATAAGTGTTGTAGATATTGAAAGAGGATAAGTTGATGAGTAACTTAAAAATTTATTCTTTATGCAAGAGGAGATTGTCTATTTGGGTTTTGTGATTTCAGCTCATGGTTTGAGAATGGATCATGAGAAGGTTAAAGTAATTTTAGAATGGCCTACAACTAAGAATGTGGGTGAGGTGAGATAATTTCATGGTTTGGCTAATTTCTATAAGAAGTTTATAAATAATTTTAGCTATGTTTGTAATGCTATGACTAACACAATGAGAGGAGATAATAAGAATTTTAAGTGGACACGTGGAGCTAATAATGCTTTTAAAAAATTGAAACAAATAGTTGTTGAGTTATCTATATTGGCTTTTCTTGATTTCAATAAGGTATTTCAAGTTGAATGTGATGCAAGTGCTAGTGCAATAGGAGTTGTGTTGATTCAAGAAAGTAAATTTGTTGCTTTCTTTAGTAAGAAGTTGAATGATGCTAAAAGGATGTATTTTGTGTATGATCAAGAATTTTATGCTATTGTTCAATCCTTGAAGAATTGGATACATTATTTTATTCCTAAGGATTTTTTTGTTGTATATTGATCATAAAGATTTATAGTATTTTGGAAGTCAACATAAGTTAAATCAGAGACATATGAAGTCGGTTGAGTACTTGTAGAGTTCCACATTTGTGATGAAGCATAAAAGTGGAGTCACTAACTAAGTTACTAATAAATTGAGAAAAAGACATTCTTTATTGATTGAGATAAAGTTTGAAGTTCTTGCTTTTGATGAAATGAAAGAGTTGTATGATGAGTATTTCATTCAAGAAGGTATGATGTTTAAAGGAATTCAAGTATGAATACCAAGAAGCTCTATGCGAGTTAATTTGATCAAGGAAAAACATTGTGGTGGATTAGCTAGACATTTTGGAATTGATAAGATATTTATTTTGCTAAAGGACAAGTATTATTGGCCATATATGTATAAGGATGTTTAGAAGTTTGTAGTGAGCTATGGAGTTTGTCAAGTTGCAAAAGGACTATGTCAGAATATTAGATTATATACACCTATTTATGTTCTTGAGAAACCTAGGAGTGACATCAATATGGATTTTTTTCTTGGATTACCTAAGACAACAAGAGGATATGATTCCATAGTTGTTGTTGTGGATATATTCTCTAAGATGGTACATTTGATTCCATAGTTGTTATTGTGGATAGATTCTCTAAGATGGTACATTTCATACCATGTAAGAAGACATCAGATGTTGTGCATATTGCTGAGATTTTTATCAAAGAGATTGTTACATTGCATAAAGTACCAAAAAGTATTATTTCTAACAAAGATAGTAAGTTTGTTGGTTATTTTTGGAGGAATTTGTGGAAGAGGATTAATACTAAGTTGACATTTAGTTCTACATTCCATCCATAGATAGATATATAGATAGAGGTTGTGAATAGAAGCTTGGGTAATTTGTTGAGATGCTTAGTTGAAGATAAGCCAAGTAATTAGGAGCTAGAATTGGCACAAGTTGAGTTTTCATATAATAATTATTTGAATAGTAGTACAGGGGAAATACCTTTTGAGATTGTTATTGGAATGTAGCCTAGAGGAATATTAGATTTCAAGGATGTTGTTGATGAAGGGAATAGAAGTGTTTAAGGGGAATAATTTGCTAGTTTTAAGAAGTCTTTGCATGAGGAAATGAATTTGAAGTTGGAAAAAAAAAATCATAAGTATAAGGAGAATGTTGATAAGTCTAGAATGTTGATTTGAAGAAAGGTAGATTTCCTATTCGACCATACAGTAAGCTAAAGATGACGAAGTTTGGACCTTGTAAGATCTTGAGGAAGCTTGACAGTGGTAATGTTTAGTTACCTAATGAAATGGACATATCTCATATATTCAATATTGTTGATTTGTATAATTATGATGAGTTAGATTATGAAGTTGTTATATCAAATGATTATCCTAAGAAGTAGACTGAAGAGGTTGAATAGGTATTGGATTAGAGAGTTAGTAAGAGCATAAGAGGAAAATATTATTATGATTATTTGATGAAGTGGAAGAATATACCAGCTGAAGATGTTACATGGATTTCTCAATATGAGTTAGATCTAGCTCAGGTTGAGACACTTGCATGATTAAGGAGAATCATTTCTTTCAACCCTAATTTTCTAATGTAGGAGCATCTTGGGTTTCATTTTAATCAAGTTCTTTTGTTCATTCGAGTAGTGTTTTCATCAAGCTTGTGTTTTCACCAAGTTTCTAGTGTTAGCCGAGTACCCACAATGTTAGTTGAGTACACTCAGTGTTAGCTAAGTACATGAAGTGGTAGCTGAGTACACAATATTAGCCAACTAAATGCAATGTTTGCTAAGTATGAAATGTTAGTTGAGTACATGCAATGTTAGCCAAGATGTCTAATGTTGATCGAGCGTTCCACCATGTACCAAGTGAACTTGATATTTGTTAATGTTCAATTCCTTCTTTGACCAAGTTTTTTTTGTGTTTGGTTCTTAGTTTGAGATGACTTATGCATTTAATTAGGATCATGAATTTAATAATTGGATTGTATCTTGGGATGAGTACCATTTAAGGTCGGCCTTTCTATTATGTAATGATATAGACTCTTTTATAAGTTGTTTTGGAAAGTATAAGTAGAGGTATTTTTTTATAATTTAGAAAAAGAAGGATTTAGAGAGTCAAAGTAGATGTTTTCTGGAAGTGTGATGTTGAAGCTAGATTGTAGATCTTGAAGTTTTATTTTGTATTTGGTTGAAACCAAAAATGCCTTATGGCTGGGCATGTATGTTGATAACTTGATGAATCACTAATGTGTTGTGTTATCTCTCTCATTGGTGTTGGTCTTTGTGTGTTTTCTTCTATTGTGATTACTCAACAAGGTTTTTAAATAGTTAGGCATTTATTTGGCCCTAGATATTCATACCCTCCTTGCACCATAAATGATGAACACATTGTGGAAATTTAGGGTAGGCTATGTGACGAAGAGAGGGGAACTAATTAGGAACCAATAAAACTTTTAACTTCAATTCACCATTTAATCCTTTATAAACCAATCTAATCTAATTACATGCATGAAAGACTGAAAGAAATTAAACATTCATAACACTTGACACAATATTTGGTAACCCAAAAACCCTCCAAATAGAAAATAAAACTGGGGTGAAGATGGAATCTATAAGCTTTAGTACTACATTATAAATTTGGCCTATTAAAGTTTACAATTGGTCACTTCTAGTGATCTAACCTATTAGAAGCAAAAAGGATTGTTAGGTCCACCTTGTAAAAGGATTTATACAATTCAATGAAGTATGTACTTGGTTAGGAGATTCTACATAAGACCATGAAGTCCACCTTGTTAGAGGATTTGACTGATGCACCTATTAGGATGAACCAATAAATGATCTCTTCTATGAAACTTGGTTTACTAAATGGGATTCCTTTGATGTAGAATGATTTCCTAAATGCGATGGATGAGACTCTACCTTTCCTCTTATACTATCTATATCCTTTAGTCAATCTTCATCTTTATATTCTCTAGTTTGCACTTCTTACACATGCTCTGTCTCTTTCATACTTTCTTATGTTCTCATTTGGATTTGACAAGATATCTCACATTTATACCAATCAAAATAATTACCTTCTGAACTTGGCTACAATACCATATTGAACAATCTTCACCTAGTCAACTTAGTTTTGACACCAGGGTTCGAAATATATACTATGAAATCTAGTGTGCTAAGAACATAAAATCTAGTCTAACATTCACATAACTAAATAAACAATAAATATTTATGATAAGACAAAGGAAACACTATAAAGGATAGAAAATTAAGAATGGTAAGCTCCTTGAGTGTGACCTTGATGTTTTGATGTGTCTGAATGATAGTGGATGTGTGCTTAAGCATGCTTTAAGCCTTTAATGGATATGAGCCTTCAATGGGGTAAAATATGGTGTAGGGGGTGACCATTAATTTTTGCATGGTAATGTTGAGATTTTTTGATTAGTTTTCTTCAAAGAGACATTATAAGTTTGTGTGAGAGTTGGATGAATTGGGGGAGGGGAAGGGTCCAATTTTTGGGCTAAGGGGTAATGAGATGGAGGGCTAGGATGAAAAGATGGAGGTTTGATAGGGGGGGAATAGGATGTAAGGAAAGGGAAGCATGTGGATTGAGCTTCTTCAAAGCCATAGCCTTGTGACAAGTGTTACAAGAGGACTAGATAGGGGAAGATGGTCAAAATGGGTGGCCAAAGGGAGTCATGAGGGAGGAGTGTGGAAGAGGGATGTAGGAGGCATTTAAGGGACATTAAGGTATGTAAGAGACAATAATGCACTTGGATATGAATATAAAAGGATAGGGGAGGACTTTGACTTTGGCTTGTGTTAGAAAATCTTAACTCATTTTTAAAGTTGTGCACATATTTAGGAGGGGGATTAGGCTTGACTTAGGACGGGATTAGGAGGCAAGTGGGTTAAGACTTAATGAGATAGGTTAATTAACTAACTAAGTGGGGTTAGCATGGGTGGATGGGTTGGATTTGGATAATGATAGGATTTAGGGATGGTTACGGATTTAGGAATGATTTTGTTTAATAAAAGAGGGATGTGATATTAAATTAAATAGATTTATGCATTTATTTAATTTAATAGAGGAATAAGGATTTAATTGATAAAATCATTTTGGGTTATCATTTTATTTTATCAATTGGACTATAGTTAATTAATTTAATTTATTAACTATGGGATGGTGATTAATTAATTTAATATCAAATATTTAATCAATAATGTCCTAGAAGATGACTAAATAAGATTACTCAATGATGTAATCATATTTAGGTGTCTACATTTTGCCACTCTTTGACATAGTGTTGGAACAACACTTTTTCAAATAAGTTTGAATATAAATGATGTGAAGATAATTTATTTAAAGAAATATAGTTGCACTAGTCTTGAGTAGGAGAGGAGAGACTAGACTGTGTGATGCCCCCTCAAGAAGGTTGTGTGGAGAGAAGATGATGTGCAACAACTTCTTCAAAAGGTACAACAAGCGAGGGAGAGCAGGACGACACAAAAGGAGTAGGAAAGTGTTAAAAGTGAAAGTATACTATAAAAATAATAGGTCTAGGGGAAATTACATGACAAACACCAAAATAATATGTTGGTGCTAAAAAATTTCTCTTGTAATTTTTTATTTTGTAGTTATAGTTTTCTTATATTTTAGAATTCAACTCACATCTTTTGCGGGTTAGCAAACTTGTTTCATAGTTTTTGTTGGATATCAATTTATCTCATGGGATAGACTTTGTATTAACAAGAATGTAGTCCTATTGAAAAAGGGTGATATAAGGTAAAATTCAATGTAGAAATGGGGTAAGGTTAACCAAGAGGGAAATAGTAGGAGATGCATTCCCACTATGATATATAGTTGTACGAATGATAGGAGAGAGGTGGGTCATGGTAATGCAATCCCATTAGCAGGAATATGGTAGTAGGATTAGGTTTGAGGGGTAAAAGATAGGGTGATAAAACATAGGTAGAGATGGTTTTTTAAGGAGAGTAGAACTAACATTAGTTTTGTTTTGCTAGATGAAGTGGTCACTTGATGTATTGGTGTGATGAGAGAAATGCACAACACTTCTTCATGTTGGGACACAATTTACACTAGAAAATTGGGTGAGGATTGACATCATCAGGTTTGGATATCTCATAAGGTTATTTCATACTTGCACATATATAGAAATGGTGATAGCACTATGCAAGCACTAGCACAACAAGATAGAGACATTTCATATGTCGATAAGTGAGATAACCATTATGTTGGAGGATGTGTACAAGATCTTCTAACTACCATTGTAGGGCACACTAGTGATGATTACATGAGGAGTAACAAGAAATAAGGTTGTACATCAACTAGTGAGACCTAGAGTCTAGTTATGGATATAGAGGGGCTAGTTCACTTTGGATGATCACTTGGATTGGGTGGTTGTTGATCAGCGGTTATACTTTTATGTGTGTGGGCTGGTGTCAGATTACATTTCCATAGATATAGGTGGTACTAGAGTGGTTAGAATAATTTAGAATAATTGAGTGGGGGTGACTCAGTTATCTAGGGTCCAAAACACCCAATTAAACTTTTTAGTGCTTTAAAAAATTCATACATATATCTCTTTATCATGTATTTTGCATGCATCCATCATATCATTTAAAACCTAAACTTATAGATTATTATCCTAGGTCAAATTCACTTTGCAAAAATGTAAACATGGAATATAATAGAATCATTCACACATATGACACAAGGATTTTACATGGAAACCCAATTTGGGAAAAACCACCAGTAACATTCTACTAATTCTCACTCTTTTGAAGTGATGCCCTATAAAAGGACAACCATGTTAAAGGTTACAATACACACTATTAAATGTGACCTGGTTAAAAGATTTCAATCACCCTATTAGGAGGGAGCCTTGCTAGAGGACTTTAGGTCATTACATTTGAATGTTATCCAGTTAAAGGATTTACAAATGACTATTAGGTCAACCTTAATCCAAAGGATTTACCCTAAACTAATACAATTATTAGAAAGTAATAGTATAGCTTCATTTGATAATAAATCACAACTCACTTGCAGATTATAGATCTTTTTTTTAATCCTCCATTCTACTTGGCTTTATTCATTTTAGCTCTGGCAGCTTGTTCACCCTTCAAGCATTCATCCCCTTAAGCCTTCTTGTTTTGCATGCCAATTGCAAACTCTCTCCTTAGCCCACCATATAAAGCAACACCCTAGACTCCTTGTCTTCCTTGGGTTCTCACACATGCCAATAGTTTCTTCTGGCCTCGTATTCCCTTATAAAGAGAATTTGGATGTTTTGTCACTTAATCACAATCGTCCATTCTAAGGTTAGGTAGGATTCATTGAATCTAACCATCTTTATTTTTTAACTCCCTTTAGAAACTTCCTTCTCAATCCTCCTTACATCTTCCTCAAAATAATTTACCTTGAATTTTTTGCCACCATCTCATCAAGCATATCTTCCATATAGTTCGCAGAATTCAAGAAATCAACCTTGTCGGCTTAGATTCATCAATTTCATGATCAAACTCATTATGTTGTCATGAGTTGGCATTAACTAACATTCTAACTCTTAGCACATACTATCTTTCTCGGCATTCACTTGTAGTTCACTTGACATATACTAAAGTTTATTGATGCTTGACATCAACTAAACTTTACTTGACTTACACTATGTTCACTTTGCTCGACACTATTTACAATTCACTTAGCATACAATAAAACTCAACTTTTATTGGATCCAACTAATTTTCTACTTAGTTTACACTAACATTACATGGCACTAACTATGCATTTTGTTAAGCTTAGTAGACTCAATTATTCTTTTTTGTTCTTCTAGATTTAATCAATGTAACCAACCTTTGAATCCTTAAGTAGAAAATCAATCCACTATATTATCATTGTCTTAACTAATCTTTGTACTTCTTTTACATAACTCAACCTTTCCTATAGGTGCTCTTGTTAGCTCATTTGATTAAATCATATTCATTAATCAAACAAATGATAGTACTCAAATCATCTAAGAAATTTTATTTCCAAAAAATAATAGGTTTGACATTAGTGACAAAATAATGATTGAAACACATTCTCATACTTGTACCAATCTTTAATCAACAATCTCCCTCTTTGGCATTGATGGAAAACTAATACCAACAACACCAAAAAGAAAATAATTCCTTGTATTAAAAATCTCTCCCTTTAATAACACCTTTCATCTTTTGTGTAAGCTACAACATTCTGTATCAAAATAGAAATTAATTTAATCTTACTTATGACTCTTGTGTTTCATCTCATAGGGTTTCTCCTTCTAAATTTTTTAACTCTCTTAGATCACTCCCTTTTTTAGATATTTAGGTATCAATCTCTCTATCTAGTTTATCTCTTTATAACTGTATTTCTCTTAGCTTGTTATCTCCTTCTGAGTTGATATTCATTTCATTTCTCCCTTCTAAATTATTTCTCCTTTTTAGTTGACATTCCTTTCATTTCTCCCTCTTTGGAAATAATACCAAAGAATTATCATCTCAACATGCATATATAGAAATTTTAGGTTCTTCCTCTATTACCTAACTTGTGATTGATCTTTTGTTCCAGCTCTTTGATTACCTTAGGCAGCTCTTAAAGTAAGATCCACAACATCAATGTGTAGCATATGCCATTCATTTTAGTTGATGCAGGGCACAACTCATGCTTCTTAAATAGCTTTGGATAGGGGTATCACCCCTAATTTACCTCTTAGATACTCATGAGCATCCTTAGGTAAAGCTTTTGTGAATATATCATCTATTTTTTCTTTGGTATTCACATATTCTATCTTTACTTCTTTTTTTTGAACCAAATCTCTCAAGTAATGATACTTCATAGCTATATGTTTTATCTTTGTATGCATCATAGGGTTCTTGGATATGTTTATAGAACTTATGTTATCACAATAGGTCTATTAATTTTCTCCTTCATTTCTTTGAGTAGTTGTTTGATCCATACAATATTGTTAAAATTTACTATAGTAGCAACATATTCAGCTTTAGTAATAGATTGAGATATGCAATTTTGCTTCTTACTAGTCCATGTAACTAGTCTCTTCCCAAAAAAAATGCTCCACCACTTGTACTTTTTTTTTCATCAACATTTCCAACCCAATTAACTTCTGTGTAGGCTCTCAATTCAAATTTCTCATTTTTCTTGTAGTATAGACCAAAGTCCTCTATTCCTTTCAAATATCTCATGATTCTCTTAATAGCCATCAAATGATTCTCATTAGGATTTGCAAAATTTTTTGCAACAATCCCAATAGCTAATGCAATGTCAGGTCTACTATGAACAACATATTGCAATTTTCCAATCATAGGGTTGTATAAATTTTGGTCCACATTAGCAAAATCTTCATTCTTTGAAAGTTTATGTCATGTCACTATACGTGTACTAATAGGATTTGACTCCTCTAATCTAAAATTTTTCAATATTTTCTTCACATACTTAGACTAAGTGATTTAAATACCATATTTCATTTGATACACTTTCACGCCAACAAAGAATTTAATTTCTCCAAACATGGACATCTCAAAGTCTTGCTTCATTTCATCAGCAAATGTCTTTCAAAGAACATTTTGTCCTCCAAATATGATATCATTAACAAAAATTTCAGCTAGTAAATACCTTTACCACCTTTAATATTTAATTATAAATTGTTATTATCA
Source organism: Cupressus sempervirens (assembly GCA_028749045.1). Lineage (NCBI taxonomy): Eukaryota > Viridiplantae > Streptophyta > Pinopsida > Cupressales > Cupressaceae > Cupressus > Cupressus sempervirens. The sequence continues at coordinate 829,515,670 of CM053786.1, forward strand.
TCAGTTCTCTCAAATCCAATCTTCATAAGATAAGTATGAAGTCTCTCATACCGTGCTCTAAATGCTTGCTTTAAACCATATAAAGCTTTGTATAATATACACACCATGTTCTTATTGTTAGCATCAATAAATCCTTCAAGTTTTTCAATGTAAACCTCTTCCTCTAATATACCATTCAAAAATGTAGATTTCATGTCCATTTGGTAAACTTTGAAACCATTTTATATAGAGTAAGAAAGCAATGTTCTTACTCCTAGTCTTGCAATAGGGGAAAATATTTCTCCATAATCTATTCCTTCTTCTTGAGCATACCCTTTGCAACCTAATCTTAATTTATTTCTTGTGGCTTCACCATTTTCATCTAACTTGTTCCTGAACACCCACTTGGTTCCAATGAAATTCTTATTTTCTAGTCTAGGTACAAGTGACCAAGTTTTGTTCTTCTCAATTTTCTCAATCTCTTCTTTCATGTCTTGACTCCAATCTTCATTCTCCAATAAATCCTTAACTAATTTAGATTCATGCATGCTTAGTAGACATGTATCACTTCTCATATTCTTTATTGTCATAGGTATAGCCTCTTTATCTCCAATAATTTGTAGTAGGGTGATGTCTCTTGATATACTTTGACAATCTTGGTTCTGCTCTATTTTCTTCAATAAGTCTTTCAACTTTAGAATCACTATGTGCTTCTCTATCAGGTAATTTAGGATCTCTTTAATGTGTACTATTCTCATTATCATACTATTCTCATTATCATAATATACCTTAGATACATTTTTTAACTTAGTTGCTAATCATAACTTTGTTCCTAACTGTAGCTCAACATTCACTGCCTGTGACTCAGCAATCATTGAAACTTCTTGTTAATTTGTAACTTGATTCACAGCATCATTATCAATCATGTCATCATAGAAATACACAAAAGATTTCTAATTTTTAGATTCTTTTGTATTCAACTTCATGTACTTCTGTATATTCATCAAACTTCACATTTTCACTTTCCACAACTTTGTTTGTGTTAGTATTTAAACACTTTTAATCTTTGCTCTTTGTAGAAAAGTCTAGGAATATACCTTCTTCACTTTTATCATAAAATTTTCCATTCCTATTTTCCTTTAGTATATAAAACTTGCTTCCAAATACCTTAAAATATTTTACATTGGGTGAGTATCCATACCATAATTCAAAAAGTGTAGAATGAGTACCTTCCTTGACTTGTACATGGTTCAAGGTATAGACAATTGTGCTTATAGCTTCTCTCTAGTATTTCAAATCAACATTATTCTCCATCATATTTGTTCTATAATAGTCCATCATAGATCTATTTCTCCTTTTAGTAATCCCATTTTTTGGAGGGGTTCTTAGTACAAAAGTCTATCTTTTCATTCATCTATCATTATAGAACATCTCAAACTCATTTAATGTAAATTCGCGACTTCTATTAGATCTCAGACATTTGAAGCTTTTACTTGTTTCCTTTTCACTCTAGCAAAGTACCACTTAAACATTTGAAATGCATTAAATTTTTTATTTAAAAATATAATTGTCATCATCCTAGAGTAATCATCAAATAGGATAATGTGCTTGTCACCTTTATAGCTTTGCATATTGATTGGTCCACACAAATCAATATGAACTAGGTCAAGAATTCCTTTTGAAGTATGAGTATTGCTTTTAAAACTTGGTTTAGTCATCTTTCCTAATTGACATTGTTTACATAGTACATTATCTACTTTCTTCAATTTTGACAAACCTCTAACTCTCTTCAACTTATTGATACTAACCAAATTATCTAAATTAACATGATAATATTTTGTTTCATAATCACACATCATCAAATTATACAACTAGACAAGTAGAATCATTCATCTCAAGATAGAAAAGATTACCTCTAGTCTAATAACCATTGCCAAATAAATCTCCATTAGCATCATAAATCTTGGTTTTTTCTATTCTCAAATTCAACCTTGAAACCAACACTATTCAATTGTGTTACACTTAGAAAATTGTAATTCAAACCTTCTATATAATAAGAATTATCACAAATGATCTTATCTATCAATTTAATTGATCCTTTTTCTTTGATAAGACATGATGCATCATTCTTAAACCCAATACTATTTCCATCATAATGCACAAGGGAATTGAACTTACTTTTGTCTCCAATAATGTGATTGGTACAACCACTATCAATAATCCACCTATCACTCTTATTCACATAAGATACAAGTGCACTTACCTCAACTTCATCAGATTCATACTTCATTGCAACATAGACAACTACATCCTCATGATCATCAAATTCTTTATTGGATTTCTCTTCAGCAATGTAACTAGATTTCTTTCCTTTGTCGTTGTAGTCTTTGTTGTTCTCATCTTTTTGGCTTTTGAATTTGTCTCCCCTTCTACTATTTTTCTTTTCTAGACATCTAGTAGCAATTGACCAACCTCATTACAATTGAAATAGATAATAGGTATCTTACCTTTGTACTTTCCTTTGCCTCTATGAAATCTCCTAGCCAACAATACTTCAAGGTGTTCAACATCTTCCTTGTCTATATCACTTTCACTAGAAACATATTTGACCTTTTTCTTCTTATTCACATTAGGCTTTTTAATGACAACTTTAAAAGTAGATTCAACATTCTTAGATTTGAAATTACCAAAATTAGAGAGTTCAAAAGCAATAATCCTACCTACTAATCCTTCAAGTGTCAAGTTAGTGCTAGGTATACATCTCAGCTCTTGTATGGAAGAAAATCTAATAGCATAGATGGGCGTAAATGTCCTCAATAATTTTCTCAACATTGTGTCATCATCAATCTTACTAGTAGAACCTCTAATATAATTAACAACTTCTTTTATTATAAAGAAATATTGAACAATGTTCTCAACTTATTTCATTCTTATTTCATCAAACTTACCTCTAAGACTTTCAGATTTGGCTCTTAAGACATTTGTATCTCCTCCATATATGGTCTAAAGAGAATCCCAAATTTTCTTTGTAGAAATATAGTCTTTGATATCATTAAACTCAAAAAACTTAGGATAGATTCAATATCCAACATTTTCTGATTGTGCTCTTTCTTCTTTTTTAGATCTTCAGCAGTGAGGGCTCCAACAAGGTCAACATATTCAACAATAATAGTAATTTTTGCATGATCACCAAGTCCTCCTAAGTGTAGCTTCATCAAACTTTTCCATGCAAAAGAAATTTCTCCTTGTTAAGCTTGGGTACCTCTCTCCTAGGCATTTTGATCTTTGACTTATAGTACCTCAAAACTATCTCTCACAAGCAACCAATGCTTTGATACCAATTGTTGGAATAATTTAAAATAACTGAGGGTGGGGTGAATCAGTTATCCAAGGTCCAAAACTCCCAATTAAAATTTTCAATACTTAACAAAACTCATACATATATCTCCTTATCATGTATCTCACATGCATCCATCATATCATTCAAATATTAAACTTGTAGGTTATTGTCCTAGGTCAAAATCACTTTGCAAAAATGTAAACATGAAACATAATAGAATCATTCACACATATGACACAAGGATTTTACATGGAAACCTAATTTGGGAAAACCACCAATAACATGCTACTAATTCTCACTCTTATGGAGTGATGCCATGTGAAAAGCCAACCCTGTTAAAGGCTACAATACACACTATTAAATGTGAACTGGTTAAAGGATTTCAATCACCCTATTAGGAGTGAACCTTGTTAGAGGAGTTTAGTTCATTCTATTAGAATTCCACCCAGTTAAAGGATTTACAACTAACTATTATGTCAACCTTAATCCAAAGGATTTACCCTAAACTAATTCAATTATGAGAAAGTAATAGTAAGGCTTGATCTAATAATAAATCAAAACTCACTTGCAGATTACAGATCTTTGTCTTACTCCTCTATTTCTCTTGACTTCATTCACTTCATCTCTAATAGCTTATTCACCCTTCAAGCATTCATCCCCTTAAGCCTTCTTATTTTGCATGCCAATTGCAGACTCTTTCCTTAGGCCACCATATAAAGCATCACCCTAGACTTCTTGTCTTTCTTGGGTTCCCACACATGCCAATAGTTGCTTCTAGCCTTGCATTCCCTTATAAAAAGAATTTGGATCTTTTTTTAGCTTAATCACAATCATCCATTCTAGGTTAGGTAGGATTCATTGAATCTAACCATCTTTGTGTTTTAACTCAATCTAGAAACTTTATTCTCAATCTTCCTTGAATTTTTCTCAAAATAGTTTACCCTGAATTTTGTGCCACTGACTCATCAAGCTTATCTTTGACATAGTTCACACATTTTAAGAAGTCAACCTTGTCATCTTAGATTCATAAAATTCATGATCAAACTCATAATTTTGACACTCGACATTAACTAACATTCTAATGCTTGACACATACTACCTTATTCTACATCTAGCCATAGTTCACTCAACATATAATAAATTTTACTAATGCTCAACATCAACTAAACTTTACTCAGCTCCACCATGTTCACTTTGCTTGATGTTTTCTACAAGTCACTCAGCATATACTAAAAGTCAATTTTTCTTGGCTCTAATTGATATTCTTCTTGGCTTGCATTAGCATTACTCGACACCAACTATCATTTTCTCAAGCTTAGAAAACTCAATTCTTCTTTCTTGTTATTCTAGACATAATCTATGTAACCAACCTTTGTAGCTTTAAGTAGATAATCAATCCACTACATTATCATTGTCTTAACTAATCTTTGTACTTCTTTTACACAACATAACTCAACCTTTTCTTTGGGTGCCCTTGTTACCTCACTTGATCAAATCCTCTTCATTAATCAAAAAAATGATAGTACTCAAATCATCTAAGCAATTATCTATCTATCAAATAGTAGGTCTGACATTAGTGACAAAATAATGATTGAAACACATTCTCATACTTGTATCAATCTTTGATCAATAGAAGTAACTTTGGCATTGATTCCAATGATCATCTAGACCATAGACGATGGAGTCCTAGTTTCATGGGGCTCACTGATGTTGGTTGAGCTATACAAGAATCCTCACCAAATAGTTTATCAGTGTGTGGGCTGCCACTAGGGGAGGAGTGTGGGTTTTCTTCCTCTATTATAGGTTTGGGAATGGGAGAAAATCATGGTTTTTAGATTGATTGGAAAGAGAGAGAGGTAGTTGGATGAGTTGGTGGTATACAGCTAGGGATATCCATTGATATACAACCATACTAAGGAGGTGGACTTCTAGTGAGTCTAGGTGGACAAGATATAGGAAGTGACATGGAGGTCATATATGGGTCTCAGGTCATGGGCAGAGGAGAGGAAACAACTACCTAATGTATCACCTAATTTAGTAGTGCAAATTGAATACTAATTATTTAACAAAAGCATTCACAATAACCAAATAAGTAAACACTTATGATAGGATGAGGTTAACACCAAGAAAGAAGGAAATCCAAGAAAGGTAAGCTCCTTGGGTGTAACCTACGATGATCTAGATATGTTTCTAATGGATAGGGGATGTATGCTCACAATGTGCTCAAGCTTCCAATGGATGGATGATTTTATCAAGTGTGCAGATGGGTAAGGGTTTCAATAATGGAGGTGTGGATGTATTTTAGCATGGTGATGGTGTAGAATGGTTGTGATGTAGTGGTCAGTGGAGCATTATAAGTTTACATGAAAGTTGATATGGATTGTGAGAGAGAAGGGCTTTATTTATAGGCCAAGGGGTAATGAGATGGAGGTTTTGAATGCAAGGATGGAAAAATGGTGTGGGAGGGCTAGGATGCTTTGAAAGACTATAATCTCCACAGCCTATGTTATTGATCTTCACGGTAGATAGGGTGGAGGCGAGGATGGTTTTTGGGTCATTACAAGTGTGGGATGAGCTGGCGATGGCTGTGCTGATATCAATTCCAGGGCAATGGTTTGTATATGAGGCTTCAACCGCATTGCAGTAAGCAAAGGGTTCTGGATCGGCATGGATGGTTACCTCAGTGCCTTGATGTGGAAATTTGACGCAATGATGGTAAGTGGATGGAATGGCTTTCATGGCATGAATCCATGGGCGACCGAGGAGGATGTTGAATGGTAGGTTTAGATCAATAACATAGCAAAGTGTCTCTTGGATGACTAGCCCAACCTTGATTGGCAGAAAAATAGTTCCTTCTATGGTTCTTTCCAAGTTATCATAAGCTTTCATTGACAACCAGAATCATTGACAACTTTCTTTAGGATTTTGAGGAGGGTTTTGTTAGTTGCCTCTCCCAGGTCGTTACCTTGTGGGAAATATGGGCTAGAAAAGTGGTGATGGATGCGAAGGGAAGTGCATAATTCTTCCATGTTGAGATTTTAAAAGTTACCTCTGTGGTCGGTGAAGATGGTGGATGGGATGCCGAAGCAGCAAACAATGTGGTACAAGATGAACTTGGAGACCTAAACTCCTATAGCTGAGACTAGGGGGACTGCTTCCACCCATTTAGTGAAATAGTCTGGAGCTGTTATTATCCATTTATGTCCATCAGATGAGAGGGGTGTGATAGTTAAAACTAGATCAAGGCCCCAACAAGCAAAAGGCCAAGGTGGTTCAATAGGCTGTAGATCTTGTGCTAGAGTGTGCACAAGATTTGCATGCTGCTAACATGGGAGACACTTTCTGACAAAGTCACAGGAGTCTTCTTCAATGGTAGGCCAATAGTAGCCTGCTCTAAGGATTTGTCATGCTAGGACAATACCACTCATGTGGGCACTGCAAGGTCCAGAGTGTACTTCCTTTAACACCATCATGGCCTCATTTTGGTCTAAACATCAAGAGAGAGTATCGTGATAACCCCGACGATATAGGGTATTGGCTATGATAACATAGCGAGATGATTTTTGGATGAGGTTCTGGCGTTGGGTACGTGTGAGGTGAGGGGATATGATACCATCGTTAAGGTAAGTGTGAATCTCATGGTACCAAGGGGATTGGGGACCAACGAAGATACAAACACGATTTGAAACCTCATTCACATAGGCGGGTGTGAGGAGCTGCTCCACTAAAAACTCATACTGTGTAGTTGCTTGGGGAATTTCCAAGAGCAAGCCTATAGTAGCCATAGCATCTGCTGCTTTGTTCTGTATTCGAGGCACTTGTGTAAACTGAAGCCTTGTAAAATGTTGGGTTAGCTGATCAACTAGCTCTTTGTAGAGTAATAGATTTTCATCTTTGGTTTGATATTCATTTAGGGCTTGCTTGATGATGAGCTAAGAATTGCCAAAGATTTGTAGCTCAGCAATGTTCCATTCTGCAGCTATCTTTAATCCTACTATGAGGGCATCATATTCAGCTATATTTTTGGTGCTAGGGAATTGTAGCTTGAAGGCTTTTGGAATGTAATCTCCTTGAGATGTGACCAACAATATTCCTGCCCCTGATCCATGAGATGTGTATGAGCCATCAAAATAAAGTTTCCATGGGGGTTGTTCTTCAATTAGACAGATATGCTCATTTGGAAATTATGTGATCAATGGATAAGCATCTATTAGAGGTGCATCAGCTAGGTGATCTGCTATAGCTTGCCTTTGGATTTCTTTTTTGTCCACATACTGGATGTCAAATTCGCTAAGGAGCATAACCCATTTGGCCATCGGCCTATAAGTGCTATTCTGGAGAGCATATAGTTGAGAGGGTCAATCTTCGAGACTAGTTGGATGGTATGACTTAGCATGTAATGGCGAAGCTTTTGAGTGGATAAAACAACTACCAAACAAGCTTTTTCCATAGGAGTGTAATTGAGTTCATAACTAACTAGGGTTCTACTGATGTAGTAGATGGCTCTTTCTCTGCTGTAGTCATCGAGCTGTGCTAGAAGTGCCCCTAGAGCTGTAGGTGTTGCTGATATGTACAAAATCAAGGGACAACTAGGAACTGGTAGAACCAAGATAGGGGGATTGATGAGATACCACTTGAGATGGTCGAAGCTATGTTGACTTAAAGGATCCCACTTGAAGTTCTCATCCTTCTTCAGTAAATGTGAAAATGGTGTACACTTATCTGCAAGCTGGGAGATGAAGTGCCGAACAGACTGAAGCTTTCCCTGAAGAGAATGAAGCTATTGCAGTGTCTAGGGAGGAGGCATGTCTAAGATAGCCTTCACCTTCTTGGGGTCGATCTCTATACCCCATTTAGAAACTATAAAGCCTAGAAGCTTTCCAGATGTGACCCCAAAGACACATTTCTTGGGATTAAGCATCAGATGATATTTGGCTAACCTATCAAAGACTTTCTCCAGGTCAGCAAGATGATCCATGAAGGTATGAGACTTGACCAAGATATCATCCACATAATCCTCCAAAATGCTATGGATGAGATCATGAAAAATGGCTATCATAGCTCTTTGATAGGTAGCCCCAGCATTCTTTAGGCCAAAAGGCATCATGTTGTAGCAAAAGGTTCCCCAAGGGGTAGTGAATGATGTCTTATGTTGATCCTCTTCTGCAATCTTGATTTGATTATACCCAGAAAATCCATCCATGAGGGACAAAATTTCATGTCCAGCTGTAAGATCTACAATCATATCTATGTTGGGCAAGGGAAAATCATCTTTTGGACAAGCTTTTTTAAGATCTCTAAAATCAGTGCAAATTCTAATGTCACCAGAAGGTTTAGTGACAGGGACCATGTTGGATATCCACTCTGAGTAGTCGATAGGTTGGATAACCTTAGCAGCTAACATTCTTTCTAATTCAGCTTTGGCCAATAATGCCACCTTGGGGTGCATTTTTCTAAGCTTTTGTCTGACGGGCTTGATCTTTGGATCAACTGCAAGATGATGAACTGCAAGCTTTGGATCAAGTCATGGCATGTCCTGACATGACCATGCAAATTGGCCAATTTTCTCTCTTAAGACCTCAAAGAGGAGATCAGCTTGGTCTTGTGATAGGGATGCAGCAATGTGAACAAGTCTAGGGATCTCTGAAGAACCGATGTTGACTTCCCTAGTATCCTCAATTAGAATAGAAGATATCTTTGGATGATTATCTTGAGGAGGTAATGCTAAATCCTCATGTTCTTCTTGTGGCTCTGGATGCTCTTGTTGAGGGGTTCTCTTCACTACCTTAGCTAGTCTCAGATTCACCTTAGTTCCAGTTTTGGGTGTATCGGAACTAGGTTGGGGATTTTCTCCAAAATACCCCTTGGGATCTAGCTTGTAGATATAGGCAAAATCTGGCTTTGTTTTCTTGTGAGGTGTTTTAGCTCCAATGAATCTTAGAAGTGCTTCCTCTGATGTGAACTCATCAATGTGTATGATGCTTGGTTGGTCCCAATCTATGAGTTGTGGATGGGCGAGTGGTAGGTCAATGAGGTGGATGGATAGTTCTTGGAGAACAGAATCTTCGAGGGAGATTTGGTCTAGGATATCGTAGTAGGCTCTCTTTTCAACTTCCTCAGGAATTTCTTCGATTTTGACAAGGTTGCGGTGAATGTTTGAAAAAGTGTGACCATTCTCATTGGTGCCCCCAATTGTGGGTATGCCAAAGCTAAGACCTGACTTCGATTCCCACTTGTGTGCGTCGATGGGGCACTACATGCCTCTTTCTTCTGGTCCTAGACCACCACCTTGATAGTTTCATTTGTCAATGATGAGCTTATGTTCTTGGGGATACTTTTGGCTGAATTGATCAAGGCATGCTTGATTTCTTTGAGGTGCATCCTTATGTAACCAATTGTTGATATCCGGAGTGAGCTCCTCATGAAGAGGGATTTTTGAGGATACAAAGGTTGTTGGGCCAAACTATTTGTATCAAGGAGGTGGAATATTCTTAGCTTTTTGATATGTCGGTCTTCAATGGGCATGTGGATCAAGTGGGAGTGCCCCGACAACAAAGGCATCTGATAGACTATACTCTACATAGCCTTTGTTATTGATCTTCATGGTAGATAGCATGGAGGCGAGGATGGTTTCTGGGTCATTACAAGTGTGGGATGAGTTGGTGATGGCTATGCCGATATCAATTCTAGGGAAATGGTTTGTATATGAGGCTTCAACCGCATTGCAGTAAGAAAAGGGTTCTGGATCAGCATGGATGGTTACCTTAGTGCCTTGATGCAAAAATTTGACGCAATGATGGTAAGTGGATGGAACGGCTTTCATGGATTGAATCCATGGGAAAACAAGGAGGATGTTGAATGGTAGGTTTAGATCAATAACATGGCAAAGTGTCTCTTGGATGACTGGCCCAACCTTGATTGGCAGCAAAATAGTTCCTTCTATAGTTCTTTCCAAGTTGTCATAAGCTTTGATGGCGATAACCTCACTGATGATATCTACCTCAGTATACCCAGCTTGTTTTATGAATTTTAGGGTGAAAATATTCAAGGCTGATCCATTATCTATCATTACTCTTTTCACAGAAAAATTGGATACCATGATGGCTATGCGAAGTGGAAGGGTGTGATCTGGCTCGACCATGGGTATGTCAGTGGGTTTGAACGATAGGGCACATGAGGATGAAAGGTGTCCAACAAGATTACGAAAATCAGTAGCATTGATATTAGAAGGGACACAGGATTCTATGAGAGCACTGTCAAGGATGTTCTTGTACACAGGACTAGTGCGAAGAAGGTCTAAAATGGAGATTTGGGCTGGCATGTTCCCAAGGTGTTCCAAGATATTGTACTAGCTTTTTGATGGAGCTGATGGTGCTAGTGAAACGGGTGAGCCTGCGATGTTAAATCAGGCTCTTTGAGTGGTGACTGCACACTCATTGTTTGGTCTTTGGATATTGATAACATTGACAGAAGGCTCTTTCTCGGATATACAACCTATAAGGCTACCATAGTCTATATAGGATGAAGTGTGGTCATTGTTCTTCCCATGCTATTGGTTTGGCTGACGGTTGTTGGTGTTGTTGGTGTTGGTTTGGATAGGTGCTTTTCCAAGATTTTGGTTGTTGTGTGGAGGAAAACCATTTTGATAGATCTGTAAGCCTGCATTGGGAGAGGTTTGGGCACCAACATTGATTTCCTTCCGATCAATGAGGTCCTGCACATAGTCTTTCAGTTTCATGCATCTGAGGGTAGTGTGACCTTTTACCCTATGAAATTTGTAGTACTCATTATCTTTGTACCATGCAGCTTTGGATTGGCTTGGGTCAATTTGCTGGGTAGGAGAAAATTTGATGAGGTTTTCCTTGACTAATTTCTCAAAAATGGCATCCAATGGCTCACCAAGGGGTGTATAGTTTCTAGGTGTAGGTTGGAATCTGGGCTTTTGTCCTGTAGCTAAATTGATGGCATTAGCTTGATTGCTAGACCCTTGGAAGTTGGGTCCCAGATTGTGGTTTTGATAGATTTGGTTATTCTGTTGTTGGTAGTTGATAGCTTGTTGATATGGTGGGTTGGACTGGTTGTGAGAAGGACCAACAATATTCACATGTCTGGTTTCAGTGACACCATCTATTGCAACGTGCTTGTTTTTGTTCCACTATCTAGACTTGTCATTGGAATGTGATTGATTTTGGTTGGCCTCTTTGTAAATCTTGACCACACCATCTTTAATGAGTCCTTGCTCAAGGATCATTCCTTTCTCTTTGATATCTTTATAGGTCTGCAAACAGTTCATGGTAAGGGCACTCTAGCAAGGTGCAGGATATGCGGGTTGTAAGGGTTTACCATCTTTGCAGGTATTCAGCAAGGCTTTCTGCACCTTTTTGCTTAGTGTGGACAACGTCAACTATTGATAGCTCTGTTTCAACAAGATGGGCATATTGGGCTACGAATGCCTCAGATAATTCAGCAAATTTTTTAATTGTGCCATAGGGGATTCTGTAAAACCATTCAAGAGCTGGTCTAGCCAAGCTTTTGGGAAAAAGGTGCAAGAGGAAGACATCATTGTATGCCACGTCCTGGCAGTGCATGTAAAATTCTTTGATATGTGTGACAGGGACTCCTTTTCCTCTGAATTTGTCAAATTTGGGTACCTCAAAGTTTTTGGGAAATGGTGTCATGGTAATGGCTCTGTCAAATGGGTAAGGACACACATTCTCAAACTTGAATGTCTTTGGATCATTCCCTTCTTGGATGGCTTTCAGAGCTGTCTTCATTTTCTCCCATTCTGAATTGATAGGTGATGGCTGGGGTGCCCCCAATGTAGGAGTGCCTTGAGGTAGGTATGCGCTAGATGGGTCCACTGAATATGGATAGATGTGAGGGATTTTCTGATAGGGACTGTACATTGTTTGGGGAGCTGCATGGTGGATGACGGGTTTTTGAGGGGGATGTTGTGCATATTGCTGCATGTGCTGCGAGGCTTGCTGTTGATATGGGATTTGAGGTTGGGATTGAGCAACATAAGCTGGCTGTGGGATAAATGAATGGCTTTGTAGAGGTAAGGTATAAGATGGTTATGAAGCTTGGGGAAAGGATCGGGGGGCTTGTGGGGTTTGACCAAGGTATGTGGGTTGCGCCCCCATTTGGGATGGTACCTACAAATAATTGCTGGCTGGTTGGATTGGTGGGTTACCTCCTAGAAGTGGCATTGAAAATTAGTTGGTAATAGGAGGTAATGGATTAGTTGGTGGTGGAGGTGGTGGGAATTGAAAGCTAGGAAATGGAATTGATGGGGTTTGATAGCTTGGTGGCTAGATTTGGAAGCTTGGTAGAGTGGTGGTGGGAGCTTGGGTCACTTGAGAGCTAGGCAGAATATTGGTAGTAGCTTGTGGGGTTTGATAGCCTTGTGGAGTGAGGGTAGTAGCTTGTGGATTTGTGGCTGATGGCACTGAGCTTCCAAGACCTAATGGAAATGATGGGATTGTGCTTTGGGTTGTGGTGAACAAGCTAGGCGTGATGAAAGGTTGATTACTTGGCCCCATGGGCAGCATCCCTGTTGTATATTTCTGAGGTTTTCCAAATATGCTAGCACTAATTTGGGAGATGGGTGTATTTGGAAGGCTAGGTTGGGGAGCAGCAGGAACAATAGTGAGGGGAGTGAATGGTGAGGTGTTTTGGGTAAAGGGGGTTTGGAGCAGAGAGGTATGAACCAAGGATGGAGTGGTGGTGGCTGGATTGGCTTGCAGCATGGAGATTTCAACTTGGGTGGATGATGTTATGTTTGGGTTTGTTGGATCATATGGATTGGCTAGAGGCTCTTCTTTTGGCATATATTGAGGATAATTTGGATCATAAGAGCCTATGGGTGGTGAAAACTGCCCAAGCAACAGGTGAGATGGATCTGATAATGGAGGGGGTCTTCCAAAGTCAAAGGTTCCTAGATTGTCCCTTCGAAAATTAGCCATTATTGTCTCTTTGTTCTTGTCTATAATGGCATTTACCAATACTGCATTTCCTGGTTGGTTCATGAAAGCTTCAATGTCAATAGATGATGGCATAGCTTTCTCTGGGCTAAAGGATGGATGAGTACTCAAGGGGGGTGAGGCTGTTTGATCCAAATGATAGGGCTCCATTGTTTCTTTCTTCTTGGCTAAGCAAGTGACGGGTGGCCTGAAAAATGCTCCTAGGGATGAGATGCAACAAATGCTAGTGGATGCAAAAGGGAGGAAGGCTTTTCTATGCAAATGATTTCCTAGGTTGAGACAAAGCTATATGAAAAAACCTAAGGAGGATTGGGTTGGGGATTCTAACTTCAAAGATATGTTGCCAAAGCACAAAAGTTTTGCTTTCCTATGTGCAAGCTTGGTGGTGATTGTGTCAACTTAAGGATAGACTGATGATCTTTTAGGAAGAACACGAGATTGACCACTTGTGGATCCCAACCTTTAGCTCAAGGTGATGAGGGATAACAAGTGGCAAAGCTAGATTGCCCTAGACAAAGCTTTGTCAAAAGGGATAACCTTGGTGAGATTGGTGGTTTTGAAAGTTTTTAGGAATGGTAAACTTTTAGCAAGGTGACAACAATTTTGAAAGCTTAGATGTGCAATTTTTGGATTGCTGGTTAGATGGTTTGATTCTAAATGAGATGGATGAGCTAATAATGCTTAAGGGGATAACCTAAGATGGCTGGCTTTTCTACAAAGATGACTCTAAAGTGAAGCTTATCCAAGAAGATGTGGAGAAACAAGGGTGTTTAATCATAGAAATCATGCCTAGTTGGTAAGGCATAAGTAAGATTAACTCCTGAATGTTGGCTAAATTTGATGGTGCACTCTAACCAAGCCTCTTGAAGTGCTTTGTCAGTAGCTTTGTCCTCTACTTTGTGGAGTTTGGCAATTTGCGGGCTTGGTGTTATTTCTTTTCTCTTGGCTGAAAGTTCTTGGTATGCCTGAGATGGCTTGAGTTGAACTTTGTGAAACTTTTGTTAGGGTTTGGGTTTCTCTGACATGAATTCTTGAATCTGCTTGGCTTTGAGAGACCTTGGTTATTTTTCTTCAACTTTTTCAACTTCTGGAATAGGCAGTGACTACGCTAAGTGTACCCTAAGCTAGGATTGACCAAGTTTGGCAAACATTCATTCAATAAGTAAAAGACCAAGCAATAGATAGAAACAACCAGATAGAAGTTTTGATTCCCAAAATGTGATACTTGCGCCAAGGAGTATGTGTGTTCTACAAATGTTTCGATCAGTCACTTCAAGCACATTAACATCCTAGATGGTTGTCTACAAGGCTGAAAATTGGTTTAGTTAGGGAGTCCTCGATATACCCAAGGTACGTGAGGCCCAAATCCGTAGATGAAACCAAAAAGATGTCACACAGCCGAGAGGAGCGGTAACCCACTTCTCCTCTTTCACTTCTCAGGGGTATAAAGTTCCTTGAGGCTTAGCTCGAGTGAAAAAATCTTGATCCCAAGAGAGGTGTCTTTCGATTCACCTCCCGATTCTTATACTCCGTCGAAACACAGGAGTTGAGGTCGTCCAAGGGGTGATGAAATCCCCAAGCAGGCCTCCTAAAAAGAAACAAGGTTTTGGATCCTAATCTTATGCACCCAAGATGGCCTCGAAAGATGACAAGGGGAGAGAAGACTTGGATGACCTTGGGCTAAAAAAAAAACACGGTTTTTCTTTTACCAACTGACTCTTATGTGTGCTAATCTAGACTTTGCAAGCACTCATGTTTAAGAGACAATGTTCAATTCCAACTTGAAGCACCAACAAAAGTAAATCGATCGAAGAATGCAAACAAGAAGAAGAGTTAGGGTCAACAAAAGCAAACTCGCACACCCAGAGGCCCTCCACATCGAGTATCGATTAATTTCCTTTAAAGCATTCAAGAGTTGGTGTGATTTTGTTTTAAGCCCAACTTAAAGATGTGTGAGACTCAATTTGTCAAGCGCGCGCTCGGAGGCCCTCCACGTCAATAGTTGTTCAATTTTAGTGCCCAAAATTGAAGTGTGATCGATTTAATCTAGATTTTTGGTCATTTAAAATTTTTGATAAAGTTAAAGCAAACGTTCAAAGACCAAGTGAGTGAGTTAGATTGTGGAACATTTAACAACTTTTTCAAGTAGACCCATCCCCATAAATGGCACTGAGATTGCAACCAATGGTTGAATTGATGGGTGATTAGAAAAGAGGTGAGTCTAAGGAACTACTCAAATTTATTTTTGCAAATTTGTATTTAACTTAACAAATTTTCTTAAATGTCCAAAAATCAAACTTTACCTAAATTGCATGTGGAAAAGAGATTTATTTTGTTCAATTTTAGAAGCTCCAAATGAAGTGTTTGATATTGCAATGGTTAATTGATCCTTGTCATTCAAGATTGGATTTGTTGTTTTAATCATGCATTCATAAAAATAAAAAAACTTGATTTTAATCCATGGCACTCAAGAGTGATTTTAGCAACATGCATTCAAAGACAAGTGATTAAACATTCAAGTTTTTTCCTTTGAGCATTCAAGATTGAGATTTTGTGTGTTGTTTTAAGAACTTTGAAGTGCTTTGTTTAAACCTTAGATCATTCAAGATTGTTTTGGACTCAAAAGTGAAAATGACTCTTTGGACTTTGGTTTTCATTCAAGATTTTGTGTTCTAGTTTGCATATTTTAAGCCCAAAAATGATATTCCTAGATTGTTTTGATGCATGAAAAACCTAAGAAACATTCAAGATTTTGCAACAAGACATTTGTTTGGAACAAATAAAAAAGCTTTTAGGATAATTTTTGGCAACCATTTAGGACTCTTAGTTTTCATGAGATTTTTAAAAGAACTTTAAAATATTTGCAAATGAGGTTCATTTTATCCTTGATTGATGCTTTGAGTTTGATTTAGATTTTAGTGTGGACTTAGTGTTGATTTTGAACCTTTTGAAATGGAAACATGAAGTTCTTTTTAAATTCTCAAAAATGAAGTGTTCCTAACTTTGCATGAATGCATCTAAAACCTTGATGTTGCAAGGATGCAAATGATTGAATTGGTTTAGTTTCACTTGTTAAAAGGCTTTTTTTTTTTCGCAAATTTTTAGTTTTTAATGGATTTAAGTATGATTTAGGGGTTCATTTTAAGCACTAAAAAGAAGTGTGTATGATTTTGCTTCCTTAAAAAAAAATGGCCAAGATCTCCCACAAGAAGAATAAGAAGAAGTAGATGGAATAAGAAGAATATAGACAAGAAGAGGAAGATGAATTCCAAGTGCTTTGTCCACCTATAAGCTTGAAAAATCTGCAAACACTATGAGATAGATTATGAGTTCCTTTGTCTTTTTCATGCTCATGTGGACCTACAAAACCAATTTATACAATCCTACCAATCACAAAAACAAACAAAATTAGCCAAAATTAGCAAATGACATAAAAAACTTGACTAAAAAAAGCTAATGAAGATGACCCATGCGAGGTCCCACCGGGCATGCCAAAATGTATATGAGTAATGTTAGTATGCTAATAGAAACCAAATTTAAATAAAGCTTCTACAAACTAAAAAAAATTCATAAACTTCAAGACAGACTAAGATGAACTCTCAATTGAGAATATGAGCCATTAATGGACTCTCTCAATGAGAAGCTCTCTTGTTGAGTGGCTTTGTCTAAATAGATAGGATGTATGCTCAAGCTTATGCTTCAAAAAGGGCTTCAAATGGAGTTGGAATTTTGGTGTGAGTGTATGGTTTTGATGTAAAATGGTTTCTTCAAATGGCATTATGAATTTACTTCAAGGATTGTGTTATTTTGCAGAGGGGAAGGATCCAATTTATAGGCAAGAGGCTTGAGGGATTGAGGGCTAAGATGCAAGGATGGGAAAAAGCTCATGGAGGGCTCAGATTGCATGAGAAGAGAGCACATAGATTGTGCTTCCTTACAGCCAATTAGGGAGTGACACATGTCACAAGGTGAGAGGATGGAGGAAAGGGGAAGGATGAGTCAAAAAAGGAGGCTCAATGGATAAAATCTTCATAAAGACCCTCATAATGACTTGTAAGAGCAATAAAAGGGCTTGGAAGAGTCATTTATGGCCTAGTGGACTTCATAAAGTTTTATGGTTGAGATATTTTGAGGGAGATGAGAGCAATTTCGACTTGGCTTGATTAGGAGGGTTTTAAGCTTGCTTAGGATTTTGCAAATGATTAGAGGATGGATTAGGATGGTTTAGCATTAGCTTAGGGATAGGCAAGTGGATGGCATTTAATGAGGGTGGGTGAAGGAGGAGATATTTGTTAACTTTGGCTTGGGTTAGTAAGTTTTAACCCATGTTTAGGGAATGTGACAAGGTTAGGAGGGGATTAGGATTAGGTTTAAAGACATCTTCTAGAAGAGTCTAGACTTTGGATGAGGATAAAGACTTTCTAGAATAGTCTAGAATTTCCTAGGATGAGGATGAAGACTTTCTAGAAGAGTCTAGAACTTCTTAGGATGAGGATAAATTAGATTTTTAGGAAATAAATAAAGTTTTATTTATTTCAAGGGTTTGGGTTGAGGAGATATTTATTAAAACTTTTTTAATAAACATGAGGATTAATATTTGATCTTAATTAAATATTTTGGGTTGGGATTAGGGGTAGGAAATGATGGGATTAGCCTTTAATCAAAATTAAAGAAGGGTTAGAAGATTTTGGAAGAGGTTAGTGGTCTTAAGGAAATTGGCCAAGTTTTGGGCAAAAAATATATTTTTTATTTATTTTGGGTTTTTTGGTCAATTTATTAATTAAATAATTAATAAATAAGAAAATAATGTTTAAATAAGATTTAAACATTTTTGGGAGGGATTCCTTAATTAAATATTTTTAATTAAGATAAAGGGATTTAATGGCATAAAAATAAATTAATTAATTAATAAATGATGATGTCATCAGAAATTTTTTAGAAAATAAAAATTCTTTATTTTCTAAAGGGTTTTAGGTGTCTACACTAACCATCGCGTCTGTAGCTTCCCTGACATATCCTTGAAGCGAGAATCATACAATAATGCCCAGTCACCAGCTTTGAACTGTTTGTTGAGGATATGAGAATCATGCCAATTTTTTCTCTATTTTTGCACCAATTCAGTATGTTCTAAAGTGGTCTTGCACATTTCATCCAAAGAATTAAGATGCAGGAGACGTTCTCTTTGTGTTGCAAGAAGATCAATATCAAAGGTCAAGGCTGTTCTTAAAGTCTTGTGTTCAAATTCAATTGGAAGCATTACCACTTTCCCATACAAAAACTCAAATGGTGTGAATCCGGTAGTGGTTTTCCAAGTTATTCTATAAGCCCAAACAGCTTCTTGTAACCGGCTAGTCCAATCCCGACAATGCAAATGGACTATTTTGGTTAGAATATTTTCTAGCTCACGGTTGGTAACTTCTACTTGTCCATTGGCTTGTGGATGATAAGGACTAGATCAGCGATGCCTGATGTTATACTGTTTCATCAATTTTGAAATCAAGTTAGAAGTAAACTGTGTGCCTTGATCAGTAACCAATTCTTTAGGAACTCCATAACGTGTAAAAATCTCTTCATACAGGAATTCGGCAACTTTTTCATCACGGGCATGTTTCATAGCCTTAACCTCAACCCATTTGGTTAGGTAGTCAGTACAAACCAGAATATAAGACTTCCCATTGGATGGAGGATCAATAGGACCGATGAAGTCCATTCCCCATTTTTCAAATGGTGTTAACACCATTTGAGGGTTCAAAGGCATTTCATCTGTTTTGGTTGGGTGACCCATTCTTTGGCATTGGTCACACTTCCTTGTATAATTGATTGCATCTTTATGAAGGGTAGGCCAATAGTAACCAATGCTGAAGATTTTGAAAGCTATTCTTTTCGCTGTAAAATCTCCTCTGCAGGGCTCATTATAACATGCATGCAAAATATCATATGTCTCATCTTCTCTTACACATCTGCGCATAACTTGATTAGGTCCAGTATAGAACAAAAAATTGTCTATCCATGAGAAATGGAAGCTTTTCTGTATGAATAGCTTTCTCTCCTTATAAGAAAAATGCATTGGTGTCTTATTAGTTACAATGTAGTTAGCAATATTTGCATACCATGGTACTTTAACAAAAATATGAAACAAATGTTCATCTGGAAATGCATCATCTACTAGAGTAGTTTCAATATCATGATGATTGATTCTTGACAAATAATCAGCTACAACATTTATTTTTCCAAGCTTATCTACTATGGTTATGTCAAATTCTTGTAACAATAGTAACCATCTTGCTAACCTACTAGTTATAGCAGGTTTGTTCATGAGATACTTGATTGCTACATGATCAGTATGAACATAGATAGGATAACCTATGATGTAATGCCAAAATTTATTTACAGCATAGACTACTGCTAACAATTCTTTTTCAGTCACTATGTAATTCAGTTCTGGACCATGAAGACTCTTACTAATATAATAAATGGCATTCTCAAGATTTGAGTGTTTCTGTGCTAAAACTGCTCCTATGGCATAATCAGAAGCATCTGTATATATTTGAAAAGGTAGGTTCCAATCAGGGCCTTTTGAAATTGGGGTTGTGGTCAAAAGTTTCTTAAGCTACAGGAAAGCTTTATCACACTCAGGTGTCCATTTGAACTCAGCTTCTTTTGTAAGCAACTTATACAAGGGACTGACTATTTTACTGAAATCTTTTATAAAATGCCTGTAATATCCAGCATGTCCCAGAAAAGATCTGATATCTTTTAATTTAGTGGGTATGGGTAATGCTTGAATTACCTCAATTTTAGTTCAGTCTACTTGTATACCTGCAGTAGATATGAAATGACCGAGTAACACACCCTCTTGCATGAGCATGAAACACTTTTCACTATTTAGTGCCAAATTATGTTCTTGACATCTTACCAAAAAAATTTCAAGATTTATCATTGCTTCTTCAAAAGTAACTCCAAATGTTGTAAAGTCATCCATATAGATTTCCATACAATCATGTGATATACCAGCAAAAATACTAATTACAACCCGTTGAAACATTGCAGGAGCATTACAAAGACCAAATGGTAAAATAGAGTATGCAAAAGTACCCCATGGATAGGTAAATGTAGTTTTCTCTTGGTCTTCAGGAGCAATACTGATTTGATTATAGCCACTGTATCCATCTAAAAAGGAGAAGTACTTCTTTCCAGCTAGTGTATCCAAAACTTGATCTATGAATAGTAAAGGAAAATGATCCTTTTTAGTAGCCTTATTCAACTCCCTATAATCTACACAAATTCTCCATTTTCCTCCTTTCTTAAGTACTATAACCAATGGTGATACCCATTTACTATCAGATATAGGATAGATAAAGCCAGAATCAAGTAGTTTCTACAATTTTGTTTTGACTATTTCTCTGAGGCTTGGATTTATCCTCCTCTGAGGTTGACGAAGTGGTAGAAAACCTTCATTAATGTATATCCTATGGGTACACAATGTAGGGCTTAATCCTTTCATATAATCATAATCCCAAGAAAAAGTCTTCTCATGATTCTGAAGTAATTCTTTTAATTGTTCCATCTATACGGATGTCAATTTGGGGTTAACATGCAGTTTATGGCCTTTACTCAGTTCAATATGAATAGTGGATTCTACAATAGCAATTTTAGAGATTGGGCTTCCTTCTACTTCACAGGGAAGTAGTGAACAAAGATTTTCAAGTTCCTTAAGTAAAGTACAACTTGTATCACACTCCTCATATGTAATCAATTCTAATATAGAGCTTTTAGACACATCTTTTCCTATCACATAGGTGTTGGTAAGGATGCTCTGGATTACTGAATCTTCTTCTTGCAACTTTAGAAAGATTGCCTATGTAACATCATAAGTTGTACTATGGAATTTAACTCTTCTTCTTCATCTCCTAAATCTGGCCAAAAAGATGTACTCAAATCTTGTAATGGTTGTGCAGGAGGATATAGATCAAATTGCTTGGTTGCTTGGCCATTTGATATGGTCATATTCCTTGATCTATAATTTATGTTTGCATCAGCAGTGGCCAACCATGGTCTACCTAGAATGACAGGATAGCCAAATAGGTTTACTTTAGGGGAAAAAATCATGAAATCCACAAGATATTCTAGGGAATCTAAGGTCACAACAATATTTTCTATCATTCCATCAGGAGTGACAGTGCAACTATCTGCAAGTTGTAGAATAGTTAGTGTGGGCCTTAATCCTTCTATTTGTAACTTCTTCATGGTTTCTTTAGTCATCACATTTATAGTAGCTCCCAAATCTATTAAGGAATTTTTAACAAATTGACCATTGATGCTGACACTTACTACTGGACTCCCTGGGTCAGAATATTTTGGTGTAATCACTCTTCCTAACATGATATCAGCTAATTGTCCAACAACATGAACTATGGTAGGATCCTTCTTCTTCCTTCCAGGTTTCTTTAGACAAGTTTCCCTTATAGCTTTTCCATAAGAAGGAATGTCCTTAATAGCTTGAAACAAAGGTATTCAGACATGCATATTCTTCAACTGGTTAACAATGTCAAAGGGTTGTTCCTTGCTTTGTTCCTTTTGTATTAGTTGGTCTAGAAAAGGAGGTTCTACTGCTGGTTGGTCTGGTTATGGTATGGTAACATTAGTTGGGTCAACAGGTTCATCAACCAAAGTTTTTGATGCTACAGGAGAATCCGATACTCCAGTTATAAGAGGTGGCCTTGGTGCTGGTAAGGTCATTCCAGATCTCAAATGTATATCTGCGACATCTAGGGCATAAGCAGGGTAGTGCTGGGTATCAGTACTATACACGGGATGTTGTGGTTTGCTATTTGGATTTGGCTGAGGCTGTACAGGTAGCTGTGTTTGCTTTTGAGGTCCACTATTTTCAGGTGGTGGCATTAAAGCAGGTTGTTGAGCTGGAGGGGGTAATTGTGGAACACCAGTATTTTGGTTAGGCCATTGTTGAGATCCCTTCCATTGATTTAGAGATTTCCAATTCCCTTGGTTTGGAGATTGCCAATTCCCTTGGGGTGGTTTCCATTGGTTCTACTGGTTCTAGGGCCATTGGTTATTCTACTGGTTGGGCCAAGGTTGTTGGAAATTTTGAGACCATTGAGACTATTGTGGGTTATTTTGCCCAACATTATTCCAATTGGGTTGATTTTGTGGGGGACCTTGGGTATTGCAATTTTGCCATTGATTACCATATAAATTTGAATTTTGCAAGGGGTCTTGAGGCATACCTTGACGTTGAGCCCATGGTTGGCATTGAGCAACAAAGAATACTGGCTCATCATCCCCATCTATCTTTACATATTCAGTTGGAAGATGTTGGTTCTCCATGCTTGCAACCAATTTATAGTGGCAATCTTTCTTTGATTTTGGCAATGAGAACAGTACTTAGCTAGTTGTAATTTAGCCTCTGCTTGCTTCTTCTTTGTAGTCATTGTATCTAACTATGTAGCAACATCATTACTGATGCCTTGTTTGAAATTTGACAACAAATTGGATATTTCAAGTTTTGAAATGCCTTGACTAATTCCTTTTGTAACCGTAGAACGGGTTCCTCGACCTTTCTTCATGGTTAACCTTGAGTAGTTCTAACATATCTTTTTGAGGTCATCACATTGAGCTTGATGTACATCTCCACCGGCCATCAGGTCCAATGCTTCCAAACAGTCTTCATTCACTCCTCTTAGAAAGACTAGTTTTTGGGAATCTTCAGACAATGTGTGTTGAGGATTCTTTTGTAGTGTATATAAAAATCAAGAAACATAGTCATCTAATGTCTCTTCCTCCTTCTGTGATATCCTAAAGATATCATCTCCTCTTGTGCCAGATGCTTTGCAATATTCTTTATATTTTTCCAAAAAAAATGCTTGCATTTCATCCCTATTTATAGCTACATTGGCTCCTAAGCCCATGAACTATCGTAAAGTTGATTCTTTCAATGTGGCTGGAAATAATTTAAGCTTATGGTCATCCATGTTGTAGTCAAAACTATGACAAAGGATGTCGAACTCAAACAAGAAGGTATTGGGGTCTTCAGTTGCAAAGCCATAGAACTTCGGAAGAGAAGTGGGAGGTATATTCTTGAGATTGGCATTGGTTATGAGACTTGGAAGTGGAAATGGAAAAGTGGGTTGTGCCATGACTGGTGGAACTGGATTATGAGGTTGCTACTGAAAAGGAAGGTTAGGCACTGGGTGATTAACAACTGGTGGATTCGAGGTAGTGTTATCAAGAAAACTGGTCAATATTTTAGTGAAGGGCTGGAGACCAGATATATCTAGGGATTCAGCCCTTGATGATGATGCTATGGGGAAAATAGGACTTGTGTCTTCAAAGGGCAACTCAACTTCTTCTTCAACTTCTTCATTCAAATTAACAGATCCCTGTGGAAGAAATCTGTCATATTCATCTCGTCGTCTTCCTCTTCAATGCATGCAACTAAAATTTTCACACTGGTAAAAAAAAACTTAACCTAAAAACTATGACTCAAAAATGTTCCTAGCTTGACACCATCCCCGGAAACGATGCCAAAAATGAACCGTCTCACAATAGGTGTTTCATAGTCATGTGCTAGTCCTGGCTTAGGAATAATC
This sequence comes from Cupressus sempervirens, assembly GCA_028749045.1. Taxonomy (NCBI): domain Eukaryota; kingdom Viridiplantae; phylum Streptophyta; class Pinopsida; order Cupressales; family Cupressaceae; genus Cupressus; species Cupressus sempervirens. The sequence goes on from CM053786.1 coordinate 829,539,579, forward strand.
TATTCAAGCTAAGGAATACTTTTCCCCTACCATGAGGTGCATTTAGATTTTCAACCCAGGGACGTATACTTGAAATGGTCAGCACAGTATGTGCACTAGGTACCTTGATGAGTCATTATGCTTGTGCTGCAGGACAGTAAAAATGCAAAGCAAGGAAACTACACTACTGCTATAGAAAGGAAACTACTGAATCTATGAATGTTGAAAACACAATGACAAGATAACAGAGATTCCATCTTGACTCATCCATTAGACTATTCTCGTAGATGTTACAGGAACGTTCATGAAGTGTGATGCTACAAGAAGGAATTAACTATCTATGTCTTACTTAAAATACTGCTAATGCTTAGTAAAATGAATCTATTCTATCCTAATCTAATCCACCTTCCAAGTGGGCCCCCTTGGTTGGCTTCTCTAATCTACCAACGCAGAGTAGAAACTAAAGAGAACTAATTCATTTTATTAATCAGTCATTACATAATTTAGAATTGTAAAACACAACTGCAAAAAACTATGAATCAGTGTTTTCTCTTACTCAATAAAACTTATCAAAACCAAAAAAACTGAAAACTAAAAAACTTCACACACAGGAGTCGATCCCGACATATATAGAGAATCTACTCTTTATTACATAACAGAAAAGTAACTATCCTAAATTAAGTCCACAAGAGAGAATATAGGAGAAAACTGAAAACGAAAAGGAAGGATAACAGAATTAAGGAGGGAGAAATGAAGTCGCGGCATCCACTTGTTACAACGTAAATGCAAAGAAGGTAATGGCTCGTAAAAACTCCTCCTTATTCGCTACCATGTTTCCTAGAGTGGTTATAACTTCCTTTTTGTGGTTGTTCCTTGATGCTCATTTCTCCTTGAATGTTGCCGGCAACCAACTTCTAGATTCTTCCGCTCATCCTTTAATCCTTATCATCAGGTTAGTTATGATATAAAACATATTTGCAAATAAACATCCATCAAACTAAATTCAAGCATAAGAACACAAATTTGGATATTTATATGAAATACTGCATATTAGATATAATTTAGGCAAAGGATGACATAGTTTTTCTACCCCATAAATCATCAAAGGTTTATCAAACATAGGCTTATAAGTGTTAAAACAAGGATGAAAAGAGTATCATAAAGTATCTTAAACATAACAAAATAAAGGCATTTTTTAGACTCATCAGTCTCTATGTTATCTTTTCAACTTATTATGCATATAATTATATTTGAATTTATATGATGGATAAATGCTAATTAAATAATTGAATTAAAAGTTGAAATTGTTGAATTTTAGAAGTTATTGATTTACCCCTCCCCTCTCAATAAGTTAGCTTAATCTTGAATATTTCCAACAATTGGTATTAGAGAGATTTTGGTTCTCATAAGAAAGCTTAATAGCTTGAGCAAAGATCAAGGCCATGGAGATATTTAGACTTGAAAAAACCATTGACAATAAAAATTTGAATTTAGAAATGGCCATTGCCCAACTCAAGAAAGCAAAGGAGCAACTCTCTCAATCCTTGAATAGGACAAAAGAACTTGCAATTCAAATGAACAATCAACTCTACATTGAAGAAATAATTGAAGACCTTCATTCAATAAATTTAGATGAAACCAATGAAGCAATCAAAGAACTCCTAGAAAAGAATGGTTCCCTACAAGAAGAAGTAAAAAAGCTAATAAGAGAACAAGAAGTTTAGTTGATAAGGTTATGTGAAGTCTTGGAATAGAGAAACAAGATAAAAGAAGAGATGAATGGAAGGAACAATGAAATCCAAAATCAATCTATTTATCAAGTACACCTTATTGATCAGCTCTCTAATGCAAATGAAGAAATCATGAGCCTAAGATTTGAAAATGAAAGAATGAGGAATTATCTAAATTCTGAAAGGCAAATCAATAAAAGAATGAAAAATGATCTAAAACCTTAAAGACAAATCAATGAAAGATTTAGGAATGATCTAAACTCTAAGAAGAAAATCAATGAAAGAATGATGAAATCTCAAGTAGACATGAATTGACTGAATTAGCAAAACCTCTATAGGAAATAAGGAAAAGCAAGAAGTGGATATACTGAAGAAGGAGAATCATCCAAGCAAGGAGTTTAAAAGAACCAAAGACCTACTTGCAATCATTTTGGTAAAATAGGTCATAGATCAAAAAAATGTTAGAGTAATGGAGAAGCAAAATTTAATGGAAAATGCTACAATTACAATCAGCATGGTCATAGAGCTAATGAATGCAAAGAGAAACCAAGATTTGAAGGTGTATGTCAAAAATGCAAGAAACATGGACAAAAGTCATCAGAATGCAAAACCAAGGTATTGAATCTAGTAGAGAAAATCATGAAAGTAATATTTGGATGGGACTACAACACCTGGTGTAGATGTCATTACTATGGAGAATTTGGACACATTGGTATGAATTGTGTTAAATATCGTATGAGGAAAAGAGATACCACTAAAAGATTTTTTTATTTGTACAAAAATTGGTCATCTTGTCAAGAACTGCATGAATACTGAAAGAATTAAAGATGAGAAAAGGAAAAAAAATGATAATATTCAAAAACAAATGAGACAACAATTAGTTCCTAAGTCTGCTGAGGATACAACTCTGAGCAAAGATGGTCAAGTCACTCAAGAAATGGGTGACTCTACCACTTCTAATTAAGTTCTCAAGGGAGACGTGGAACTAAGCCATCAAAGAAGACATCCAAAAAATAGTTCTAGATTGAAAGGTGGTAAAGATCCAAATTTGTATTTAGGATACAAAGGTATCATTGAGTGAGATCGGCATTAGTTACTACCAAGTTACTTCTCTATCGAGTAAGGTCAGTTCATAGACTCTACTAGCAAGATCAGGAGTAATAAAGATTCATATGGCTACCAGGTCATGAAGACTTCACTAAGTGTTTAATGCCAAGTAGTGGATGATATTCTATCAACATATCTATTTTTGTTCCAAGCATTAATGATGAAATTTCAACAAAAGGCATGGAATCAAAATCATTTCTTACTATGAAATTTTGAGTGCTATTGTGAAAAGAAATTTTTAGTGCAATCAAAGTGACTTGAGGGAATTACTAGTGTAAGATTTTTGAATTCTCTCAAACCCTACCAAGTGAAAATGACATCTAGTAGCAGCAAGGTTAAGCAAGGTTCTGACATGTTGGTTAATGGAGTTGAGTGGAAGGCACCAGATTTCAAGCTCACTCTTGCAGTTGCTAAAACCCTAGATCCAAGCGATGCACAATCCAAAATTCCTCTTAAGATACTTCTTATCAATGATATTCATGCTCATTTCAAATGTGTTATTCAAGAAATTGGTACTTTAGAAATGGATGATGCCCTAGCTTAGTTATGTGTGGATGGAGTCCTAAAACTGAGCATCAACATTTGGAAACCAAAGGGTTGACACACATCCCTCACATGCCCCAAGAATTTCAAATCAAATGGATTAGTTTTATCCTCAATCAGGTGCATAATGGGTAGCTATAGGCTAGAAAAACTAATTTTGATAACTAAGAAGATGATTCATCGAATCATTGGCCTCCCTATGCTAGCCAAAGCCAAAATGACAAAAACTCTAGGTTGGGCAAAACTAGAAAAGAAAACCCTAGCTGAATGGGATGGTAGAGGAATGAAAATTAGTAGTGTCACTGATGCAAAATTGAAGTTTTGTATTCACATCATTGCACACAAGATATATAGTTTGAGCAGACTAAATAGTGTGTCATGTGATGCCATGGACTTAGCTTACAAGGTGGACAAGAAAAATTTATCATATGACCTTGCCAAGCTATTGCTAAGACAATTCAATAAGAAAATGGAAAGTATAAGAAATTCGAAGAACAATCCATGTAAGTTCAGTTCCTTGTTAACTTGCCTATTCTTTTATGTACAAAAATTCTTTCCCTCTAAAGGTATTGTAGTATGGAGAAAAGATGTGCTTGTGCTCTATCAAATCAATGAGTATATTGTAGAGATGGGTGAAAACTACAATAGTATCATGGATAATTATTTTGATGTATTTAAGGAGAAAACAAACAACAGATTTAGAATTCCCAAGAAGCTAGTTGAGGACTACAAAGATGATATATGTTTCATGGTGGACAATGATAATGTGTATATTTAGGTAGTTAAGCGTAGAATTGTGTGGGTAAAACCTCTTGGCTATGAGGTCAACATTGATGAAGCAAAGGGTATCATTGAAGCTCTTATCAATGAACCAATTGATCCTAAGGCTGCATACTTTGGAATGTATGATGAAGAAAAGGCTAGGATTGAACTTGAAATAAAGCTCCCTCAAGAGGTCAACAAAGGGAAAAGAATAATTTCAAAACTGAAATCAAGTTCACCCCTTTTGTTAACCAAGCGAAAAGGTGAGGATGAGCAAGGTGAAGAAGCAGAGGATGAGGATGCATTTGAGGAAGAAGAGCCACTAAAGAAGAAAGGCAAGGTGATTATCACCAAGCCAACAAAACCATCCACTGCAATTCTCACGAGGAAGTCAAGAAAGGAAGTTGACAAAGGAGGAGACATCATATTTAGAAAACCTCCACTCACATTCTAGGACATGTTAAAGAAATTGGAAGGAGTAGGGATAAAAAAATTTATATTATTGAAATATGAGATTAGGATAGCAAAAAAATAGAAGAAAATTGAAGACCTGGTGCTGAATAAAATGGGTAAGTGGAAATACTCACTAGATCAGATCACTTCTCAAGTTCCCAATGAATTATTAGAAAAGATAAAGCCAAGATGGGATTTTTCTATGAAAGCTATCAAAGATATATATGGACAAACCCTGAGGCAATTATTACTAAGCATATCAGATGTTAAGGTGAAAGAGTCATTAAAGAAAAATGAAGAAAATTTGACTCTAAATTTTAATACTTTCTAGTTTTAATCAAGGACATTGAGCATGTTGTTAGGAATGAAATAAACACTTTGAAGAATATATATTTGTTACATAAACCAAGTGATTTTCTAGTCAATGTCAAAGATGATGATGAAGAAGAAGATAAGGAGAAAGATGAAGAAGAGAATGTTGAAGTAGTAACTCACTTTGATAATGAAGAAGATGAAGAGGATCAAGGAAAAGAGGCTACTGAGGAAGAAAAGAAAGATGATGAGGAGACTAACCCAGTTAAGATAGTCGTAATAGTCATTGCCTCACTTCCTCACTCTCTAAGTAAGCTAGTATCAACATCAAGTGTAGCGATAGCATCAGTAAGTTTGATTGTGACCACTAGTGATATATCAAATATCCAATCACTCTTTGTTCCCACTCAACTGAGCACATCACTGATAGAAGTGACTTCCACTTCATACACCAAGTTGAAGATTCTTCCTTAATCAACTAAGTTAAGTACTTTAATTTTGACTTCTCCAATTTTGACTTCTTTATTTATAAGTGTATATGAGAAAATGTTAGTATGCTAATAGAAACCAAATTTAAATAAAGCTTCTACAAACTAAACAAAATTCATAAACTTCAAGATAGACTAAGATGAGCTCTTAATTGAGAATATGAGCCATTAATGGGCTCTCTCAATAAGAAGCTCTCTTGTTGAGTAGCTTTGTCTAAATAGATAGGATGTATGCTCAAGCTTTATGCTTCAAAAAGGGCTTCAATGGATGATTGTGGATTTTTGGTGTAGATAGATGGCTTTAGTATGGATTTGACTCTCAAAATAGCATTATAACTTTACTTCATGGATTGTGTTATTTTGCAAAGGGGAAGGATCCAATTTATAGGCAAGAGGCTTGAGGGTTTGAGGGCTAAGATGCAAGGATGGGAAAAAGCTTATGGAGGGCTCAGATTGCATGAGAGGAGAGCACATGGATTGTGCTTCCTTATAGCCAATCAAGGAGTGACACATGTCACATGGTGAGAGGATGGAGGAAAGGGGAAGGATGAGTCAACAAAGGAGGCTCAAGGGATAAAATCTTCATAAAGACCCTCATAATGACTTGTAAGAGCAATAAAAGGGCTTGTAAGAGTCATTTATGACCTAGTGGACTTCATAAAGTTTTATGGTTGAGATATTTTGAGGGTGATGAGAGCAATTTCGACTTGGACTTGATTAGGAAAGTTTTAAGCTTGTTTAGGCTTGTGCAAATGATTAGAGGATGGATTAGGATGGTTTAGGATTAGCTTAGGGATAGGCAAGTGGATGGCATTTAATGAGGGTGGGTGAAGGAGGAGATATTTGTTAACTTTGGCTTGGGTTAGTAAGTTTTAACCCATGTTTAGGGAATGTGACAAGGTTAGGAGGGGATTAGGATTAGGTTTAAAGACATCTTCTAGAAGAGTCTAGATTTTGGATGAGGATAAAGACTTTCTAGAATAGTCTAGAATTTCCTAGGGTGAGGATAAATTAGATTTTTAAAAAATAAATAAAGTTTTATTTATTTCAAGGGTTTGGGTTGAGGAGATATTTATTAAAACTTTTTTAATAAACATGAGGATTAATATTTAATCTTAATTAAATATTTTGAGTTGGGATTAGGGGTAGGAAATGATGAGATTAGCCTTTAATTGAAATTAAAGAAGGATTAGAAGATTTTGGAAGAGGTTATTGGTCATAAGGAAATTGGCCAAGTTTTGGGCAAAAAATAAATTTTTTATTTATTTTAGAATTTTTGGTCAATTTATTAATTAAATAATTAATAAATAAGGAAATAATGTTTAAATAAGATTTAAACATTTTTGGGAGGGATTCCTTAATTAAATATTTTTAATTAAGATAAAGGGATTTAATGGCATGAAAATTAATTAATTAATTAATAAATGATGATGTCATCAGGACTTTTTCAGAAAATAAAAATACTTTATTTTCTAAAGGTTTTTAGGTGTCTACAATAAGTACACTAGTTTTTGGTTCTACAATTTTGAACACATCAAGTTTGGGTTCCTCAAACATTTCTATAAGTATTCCTTCAGTTAAGAGAGTGTCATTTTTTACTGCAAGACCAAGTATCTCTACTATTATTTCTATTCTAGATACAAAAGGAATAAATGCAAGGACAGTTGAGCCCAAGGTTCAATCGAGCACAATATTTTTTGGAAAAGGAAAGAAGATAGAGGAAGACATTGAGTTAGATGAGGAAATAGTAGTCCCCAATTGCAATATTTACAAGATTACTCCTAACCAAATGTAGACATTTGGTGAACTCCTCCAAAAGAAGGCTAAACTACAAAGGCTAAAAGAGGAGAAAGATAAACAGTATAAGATAATTGAAGATGATAAAAAAAATCTTGACAGAGGCTATAGGAATTGAGATTGATTTTTCTCAACCTATTTTGTATCAAGTAGCAAAAGTAGTCCAGAAATTCAATGAAGACACTGATGGACAAGATAAGTTAGTGGAGAAGGCTGAAAAGAATTTTAACAATAAAGTGTCGGAGGACATTGCCCAATAGATTATCATTTAGCAAGCACAACTCTCTACAATTTTGGGCAATTTAGAAACATCATGTTCAAATGTGTCATCACTTTTTGGGAAGCTATGTGATGTTTTTGGTTTTACAAAAGAAATAAAGGATAAATTGTCCAAAATAGATGAAGATCTAAAGGCTAGTGCTCAGTAGCTACAACTTGACCCCAGTTCAAGCTCTGGACACTTCAAGAAAATAAGATTTTTGTCAAAAATACAAGTAGAATTGCTAAGGGAAGAAGCAAGGATCAAATCTACACTGATTGACATACAAAACATGATCCTTACCAACATGCATGCACTGCAAAAACATATTACATATTCAAAAACTTTAATCCATGATAATATCTTCTCTATTATGGACCATATGATAGAATTGTCCGCAAAAGTAAAAATTGCACTTCATACATGCAAGGTCCTATAGGAAAATTGGGACAAAACTTTGGAAATCATTCTTAAGGTACATTTTGAATTTTTTTCTCATTTTGGTGTTTCTATGTAAACAAACTAGAATAAATCTTTGGCATTACTGTCAAAAAGGGGAAGAAAAGTTATATTGGAGAAAGTCATATATTATTGGTGAGTAAAAAAATATATATTGGAGAAAGCCCTATGTTATTTCTGAGTAAGAAAAGATATATTGGAGAAAGCCATATGTTATGGGTGAGTAAGACATGTATAGAAAGACACACAATATGGAAAATATGCTATAGGGGAGAACTTACAATAAGTAAGACATATTGTCTATAACAGAAAGATGTATAGTATACTGTATATACCTTACAAAATCAATTTTGAAAAATCCCAAAAATAGTATACTCTACCAAGCTAGTATCACATGGTGATGGATATAAGGTATTCAGTTTTGGTTGATAATTGTTTTTGTCACTAATGCAAAAGGGGGAGATTGTTGACATGTCAGTCAAGTTTGTTATTAGTGACACACACATATTCAGATTGTATATAGCTATCAAGCTCATTGTATAGTTCTCTGTGTTTTCCATGTAATTCAGCTACTATAGAGTTTATTATTGGTTATTGATCAGTGTAGTGTTCACCAAGTTCACAATGTATGTGATGAATGTCTAGTGTTAACTGAGCTTTCCAGTGTTAACCAAGAGAATCAGTTTATACCAAGCTTGAGGTGAGAATTTTTACTGAGTCATACAATGTAAACCAAGAGACTCAGTTTATATGGCGAGTTTCAAAATGTCCACCGAGTCATCAATGCAAATCGAGTTCAAGACTACTTAGAAGTAATTATTATCGACCGGGTTTCTATGTCTACTGAGTGCATGATGATGTCAAGTATTGATAGCGGATGTTGAGATTCAAAACCTCATTGAGTCATTCTTCAAAACCCAAATTTCTTCATGTGGGTCAGCTTTGTAAAATTTTTGGTAACTTGTATGATGGTCAACTTTGTAATTTGTATAATTAGATTGATATATATGTAATTCATTGTATCATATCCAAGGTATGATGAAAAATAGGATGTATGTAAGATATGTGAATGTGAATTAAATTAGAGAAAAGAAAAAGTAATGAATTATAAAAACCATAATAGCACAAGGAGCAGTAGAGAAATATCTATCATAGAAAGGTGATGAGTACACAAAGGAATCTCATTTAGCAATATAAGTTACAGATCAGAGATCTACTATTACTTCATCCTAACAAGTGGATCAGTCAAATCCTTTCACAAGGTAGACATAATAGTATTTTGTAAATCTCTTTACCTAGTGCATACTTAATTGTATGTTTATAAATCCTTTCACAAGGTGGACCTAGCATTCCTTATTGCTCCTAACAGGAAAATCATCAAAAGTGGTCAATGTAAGCTTTAACAGGCCTATTATGTCTCTCTTCCTTCTCTTATTCTCTTATGTATATACTGGATGTATGTTGTCATGCGAGGGTCTTGATTACTCCATCCATCTATGCATCCTATTTCATCTCTCTTTTGGGGGAGGGTTTTTCCCATGAGGTTTTCCCTCTTTCCCCACTTTATGGGAGATTGCATTTTCATTATGTACATGGGTACCTCATATGGCCTACTAGCTGGGACCCATTATGCATCTTCATCCTAGTTTCATAAGCTTAAGCGCATCCCCTAAGTTGCACTTAAGGGGGGGTGTTGGTGTAAATACAACATGGTGAGAGAGAGGGGGATATACTAGAAGCTTGAGGGTGGGGTGCTTCATAAAGAAATACCACCATGTAGTGTGAGCACTTTATTTAATATAGTAATATTAGGGATATGCCATGGTTACTAGGAATGACAAGGCCTTTTCCCCAATATTACATAAGATTGACTCAAACAAGTAGTCAAGGATTGCCCCAACATCACACGTGAGTCCTAGAGAAATTAGAATGGAAAAGATGTTGGGTGATGCACAATAAAATTATATGTCCTAATTGCATAATGTGATAACTAATGAAAACATGTTTGGAATATGCAAGTGTGATATCTGACTGGCTCACAAGCAAAAAAGACCTTGGTCAAAACCATGCTTTCAAATTTCTCTAGTCAAAGCACACTGTGATATAGAAGATCATGGAAACCATGAGGAGGGAACAACTTATAAGTCACTTGGAAATGACCCACTTGAATAAAAATACACAAAAACCCAATATCAAAAGAAAGAATAAATTCATCAAAAAGTAACCTTTTGCCAAAGAGATTGGGATAACTAGACACTGATAGGCTAATGTTTGGTATGGGGAAGGATGCATCCTATAAGGACCTAGTCACAATATGTTTTAGAAAATGATATAATGGGAAATGATAATTTCCTATAGATAGCTCGCTAGTGACTCAAGGTTTCACTACAAGACTTGAAAAATGCACAAGCATGACTATACAATGGGTAGATGACTCAGGAACTTATGATAGAATACAATAGCAAGTGTGTGTATGATGGGAAAAAGTTCAAGATGAGGAGATAACATTGATGTAATATGGTTATTTTTACATGGGTACAATACACAAAGTATGGTTACTGTCACAAAGGTATGGTACATAGAATATTGTTATTCTTAAAAGGATAGGCTACATAGATATGGTATAGAGGATAAAATACACCTAATATGATACATGTAGGGTAAAAGGATAAAATACACTTGATATGATACATGTGGTAGGGTACAAGAGTGGGAAAGATATGCTAAACACAATAGAATACATGATCTAGGTAGGCTTTCCAAGCCAACAGATGCTGAAAAGAAATGTCATGATTTGTTTGGAGTGTGAAGATGAAACTCTTGGAACATCTTGGAAAATGGGAAGATGGTCTATGAGAAGTGAAGGGATGATGGGGGAGATGTAGAAAATTGATAGATAATGAATAGGCTAAGTACACCTTGTGCCTAATTCCTATGTTTTCACCAATGTACCTATCCAAGGCACTTGAATTTCCAAGTTTTCACCATTGGAATCTTATTTTTCTTCATATACAAGATCATAGATACTATGAGGAGGGAACAACTAAATCGCTTGGAAATGACCCACTTGAATTAGAATACATAAAAACCTAATATTAGAAGAAAGAATAAATTCATGAGAAAGTAACCTTTTGCCAAAGAGATAATGATAACTTGATACTGACAAGCTAAAGTTAGGTGTGGGGAAGGATGCACCCTATAAGGACCTAGTGATAGTATGTTTTGGAAAATGATATAATGGGAAATGATAACTTCTTATAGATAGCTGGCTAGTGACATGAGGTTCCACTATAGGACTAGAAAAATGCACAAACATAACTATACAATGGGCAGATGACTCAAGAACTTATGATAGAATACAATAGTGGGTGTGCATATGATGGGGGAAAGCTCAAGATGAGGAGATGGCATTGATGTAATACTTTTATTGTTACATGGGTACAATACACAAAGTATGGTACATAGAATACTACTATAGTTACAAGGATATGATACATAGATATGGTACAGAGGATAAAATACAACTAATATGATACATGTGGTAGGGTACAAGAATGGGAAAGATATGCTAACCATAGTAGAATACATGATCTAGGTAGGCTTTCCAAGCCAATGGATGTTGAAAAGAAATATCATGATTTGTTTGGAGTGTGAGGATGAAACTCTTGGAACATCTTACAAAATAGGAAGATGGTGATGAGATGTGAAGGGATGATGGGGGAGATGTAGGACATTGATAGATAATGAATAGGCTAAATACACTTGGTGCCTAATTTCTAGGTTTTCACCAAGTTACCTATCCAAGGCACTTGAATTGCCAAGTTTTCACCATTGGATGCTTATTTCTCTTTATTATATTTTTCTTTTCTTTTCTCTTCCATTTTCCCTTTGAGGGAGCAAGATACACTGAGAATTTTTAGGCATAGAATTTTTTGAGGTGAATGAGGTTAGTGGGATCATTTAGGACTTCACCTTCAAGTGTGGATAGCTGATAGGTCCCTGCACTAAAAGACGTTAGAACCACATAAGAGAAAACCCATGTAGGCTCAAACTTGCCTTTCAATTCTCAATCAACTTGGACCTTCATGTTTTCCTCAAGGACCATGTCTCCTTCTTGAAATTGGCATAGATGGACCTTCCTATTGAAGTTATGCTTGAGGAAATTTTGGTAGACCATGAGATGGTCATAGGCCTCTTGCCTTTGTTCAACCTCAATAGTTAATACTTCTTCAGCACCATAAACCAAAAAGTATGGAGTTGTGCCTGTGGATGTGTGGAATGAGGTGTGGTAGGCCCATAGAGTGGGGTTGATTTGTAAATGCCAATCACGACCGAAATCATTGACAAATTTCTTGAGGATTTTGAGTAGGGTTTTATTAGTTGCCTCTACCTAATGGTTACCTTGTGGGAAGTATGGGCTAGAAAAATGGTAATGGATATGAAGGGAAGTGCACAATTCTTCCATATTAAGATTTTCAAAATTACCTCCATGATTACTAAAAATTGTAGTTGGGATGTTGAAGCAACATATGATATGATAGAGGATAAATTTAGATAATTAAACTCATGTGGCAGTGAAAAGGGGTACTTCTTCTACCCACTCAGTGAAATAATCGATGGCAATGATTATCCATTTGTGTCCTTCTAAAGAGAGAGGTACTATAACACCAACAAGGTCAAACCCCCAACATACAAATGGCTATGGTGGTGTAATAGGTTGAAGATCTTGAGCTGGGGCTTGGATTAGATTACCATTTTGCTAACAAGGTAGACACCTTTTTACAAAATCACATGCATCATGCTCTAGAGTAGGCCAATAATATCCAGCCCAAAGGATTTGCTTAGCTAGAATTATTCTACTCATGTGAGTAGCATAGAGTCTAGCATGTTCATCTTTGAGGGCCATTGCATCCTCATTTTGGTCTAAACATTGAGAGGGAGTATCATGATAGCCACAATGATATAGGGCCTGAGCTATGATAGTATAATGGGATGCTCTACAAATAAGGATTTGTCATTGGTTTGATGTGAGATGGGGAGATATGATACCATTTAGTAGGTAACCATGAATTTTGTGGTACCATGGAAATTGGGGACCAACTAAGATGCATACCCATGTTGATTCATTGTTCTCATGTGTAGGCTCATATAGCTGCTCAACTAAGAATTCATACTATATAGCCTCCTACAAGATCTCCAAAAGTGAACCAATAGTGGCCATGACATCTGCCACCTTGTTTTGCAATCTAGGTATCTGTATAAACTGAATCTGAGTAAAATGTTCCTTCAACTATTCTAACAACTCCTTGTAAGGCTACAACTTGACATCTTTAGTCTGATATTCATCCAGAACCTACTTGATAATAAGGTGTGAATCTCCAAAGACCTGCACCTCTATGATATTCCATTCAAGTACTATTTTGAGCCCTATAATAAGGACCTCATACTCTAAGATGTTATTGGTACACTATTTATGTGTGAATGGTGGGCCTTAGATTCTCACACACAGTTCAACGTGGTCTTTACCTGAGAGATCATCCTAGAATGAACATTGAATTGTTCATATGAGCAATCTAATTAGTGTGACCTGTTGCCTTCTAACTAGAAGGATTTTGCCTTTTCTCTTAGACCGAGAAGTGGGCAACTACACCTTTGAGTATGAAGGATTTATGCAACTAAATGATAATACAATTAATCTGGATGGGAGGTGCAATTAATCTAATAATAGGTAAAGAAAATTAAACTATATGATTGCATTTTAATCTATATGATATTTAATACTAAGCAATGATAGCTATGAGAATATTAAATAGAATGAGTATGCAATTTGATAGTAATTTGATGAAATTCAAATTCCAACCTTGTAATGAGGAATTAGAAGCCTCTTAAATAGAATTCTTTAAATCAATCAACGGTTGAGATCAACCCTAATCAATGGCTAGGATTGAAGATGAGATCTAGTTGAAATGGAACTTTCCTTGTGCAGATGAAGTTAACTATTTCAAATCTAAATGTGATGAAGAGTTAATTGAGTTTCACATGAGTGTGAGAATGAGTTGAAAAAGTTAATTCCAATTTGAGAGATAGTACACTTAGAGTTTCCATCTTAGAACTGAGAAAAAGATTTGAAGAGATTATTTAATTTAATAAAGTGAGATATGACCTCATAAATGCATATTTTAATTAATTGAGTAATTAAACCCAACAATTAAGATAAGGACATAATTAAATTAAATAAATTTAATTCCTTATTATATTAGCTTTAGGAGATGGTTTAATTTAACCAAAGTATAAACATTTTAAATTAAATTAAATCTAATCAATAGGTTTAATGTAGCTAATTCGAGTTGATACTTAGGAATTAAATAGATAGTGTGATTAATGCAGATTAGGGTTTTCCTACATGTAACAATTAAGTCAAGTAGCAAGAATCAGAATGAGAATTTCCTAGTGAAATAGGACTTTAGGGTTGATCAAAATATACTAGAATTGGTTAACATGGAAATGTGCCAATTTTGGGGTATTATATTTTCCCCTCTTTAAATGAATGTGCTAGCAGGATGTTTAATTCAAAAAAAATCAAAAAGCATGATACATATATCAAGAAATGAGTTTGGTTTTAGAATTGATGACATAGAGACCAATTGATAAGCTTTCAAAGATTATCTCTGTAATGAAGATTAACTTAGGGGATCTAGATAGAACACCTAGATACCAAAGTTGATAAGCTTTTAAATATTATCTCTAGAATGGAGCTTAACCTTAAAGGATCTAGATAGAACACCTAGATACCAAAGGTTGATAAGATATTAAAGATGATCTCTAGAATGGAGCTTAATCTTAAGGGATCCAGATAGAACACCTAGATACCTAGATTGATAAGCTTTTTAAAGATCGTCTCCAGAATGGAGCTTAATCTTAAGGAATCTAGAAAGAACACCTAGATACCTAGATTGATAAGCTTTCAAATATTATCTCCATAATAGAGCTTAACCTTAAGGGATCCAAATAGAACACCTAGATACCTAGCCATAAAAGATAGCAAGATCCCATCATGAGTCATAGAATCATCCCCAGAATAAGGCTTGACCCTTAGGAATTGGGGTTTAGACCATCCTGATACCTATCCATCAAACTCGGATAAAGGTTCCTATAAGATGTGATCAGTTGATCAAAAGATGAGATAGATGGTGTAGATGTTAAATAGGAAGGGGATAACATGCCCCAAGTGATGAGATGCCTGAAATGATGAGGACATAAGATTCAGATTGAGTTGAGGTTCAAATTCAATGATGTAATCATCCTGCTCCCTTGGGAGCAAAATCAAAAGATGACACACCAAAAATATGATATAGAGCAGTATAAAGAGAAATACAGAGGAAATCAAAGATTGAAAAGAATATAGAAGAGATCAGAATGATTAGGAGAAAACTTAAGGGCAATCCAAAGTCATTTCAAGGTCTAGAAGACCATGTTTGACCAAAGGTTGACTAGAGTTGACCATAGTTGACTTTATCCGAAATTTTTAGAAAATTGGAAGAAATTATGATTTGAAAAGATTCCAAGATTTAAAAAGTATCAAAAAAATTGGACTGCACAAGCATTTAATCGTGTTAGTCCCAAAATTTTAAAATGTGATTTTGAGTTGTTTAAGTGTGTCATATTTCAAATTCGATCCCAAAAATGGATTCAAAATGGTCAAATTAGCCAATAGGTGATTTTCATGCCAATTAGAGCACTTTGAAAAATTAAGTCAAAACCTATATAAGGGCTTACAAGGTCATTTTCAAATCATTTTCCCTTTCTTCTTTAGTGAAGAAGAGAGCTCTGAGGTGAAGATGGTGATCCCATTGTCTACACATCGATTCGAGCACTCCCGATGACACAATTGGCCAACAGACTATGGGCATTTGGTAAGTGGTTGATAACCTTGTCCCACATTAAGTTTTTCATGCTTTACGAGACATTTTAGCACCTTTTTAAGAGTTATAAAAATTGTCATGTTGGTTCTCGTGCCAGGATGTCTCTTCTTGTACAAAGAAGTACCAAGCTTGTACTTCTTTGCCCAATTTTATGAGTTTTCTCGCATGGGAGATGACCACGTGTCATGTGAGGAACCCTAGATATTGGGTGTTCTTCACTAAATTCTTGATTGCTTTTTGTGTGGAGAGTTGTGTCCTTGCACAAGATGTGAAATCTCATATGAGGACCTAAGATTTTGCATGAAATCTTGGTGTTCTTTGCAAGTTTTAAAGTTGAAATTATTATTTTTTGTTGTAATTTTTACACTTATTTTCATCATGTTCATTTTTTGAGTGGAGACTAATCATTTTCATGTTGTATTTGTTCATGTGTGTGGGTTACCTTTGATGATATCAGATTTTGATCCTATTACTTGCCATACAGAGCTTTGTTGAGGCAACTTAATGATGCAGTTACGGTGCATATGGACAGATTGGGTTTATCATATCTATGCTGAATTTCACTAGTGTTGGTAAATCATAGCCTACTAACTACATTGGTGGAGCATTTGCATTCAGAGATGAACACCTTTCATCTTCCATAGGGGGAGATGACTATCACACAAGAGGATATCTACCAAATACTGAGGATCCCTTTCCACAGGCCGAGAGTGGTCTATGACATAGTTCCCTAGGTAGGTACAAAGGCACTATAGGCCATCTTTTTGTAGGACTTGATTATAGGAAAAGCGATGACATGGGATGAGTTGGTGCATACCTATGGTCCCACTCATAGATTAGCATCAATTTTGGGGATTTTCATTAGTTGTTTCTCGATGCCTAACAGAGGCCAGCACAAATTAGAGTACAGGTGGGGAAAGATGTTCTAGATAATATTAGAGACCGCAGAGAGATATGGGTGAGGACAGTGTATGCTTGTGCATATGTATCATGAGATACACAAGATAGTGTATCATGTGAGGAAGATCATGGTCGTTGGGGTCTATGTTCTCCAGATCAGGACATGGGAGAATTTGCCAATCATGAGGCCCATTTTTGAGGATGAGAGGCAGCCTAGGGAGCCCTATATTTGTAGATACAAAGGCCAGCTTACCAAGACAACTCTAGGGAAGATTGAGTAGTAAAGGGCCCATCTCGATGACTTTGTGTTCATAGTATGGCAGCCCTAGAGAGAGACTAATGATTGGGATGATGCACCCCAGAAACTAAGTTATATGTTCACATCATGACCACTAATAGGTCAGTCTATGCAAAAAGTGGAGATATTTACACTTACTCATGTGTGGCAGTAGTATGGGAGGCCACAAGATATTTTACAAGAGTACTACTCCTATGCACGTGTAGCTAGATATTTGGAGGGTAGATGGTCTCAGAGATTAGATCTTGGTAGGTCTATGATAGACATGCCAAACTTAGTTGTGACATAGTGTGACTACTTACTAATGGTAGTGGATAGAGGGATGATACCAGCTTACCAAGAATATTTTGTGAGTCATCCCTTCCCATGCTTTATAGATCTAGTGGGGATGGCAGCTCCTAGATAGCTAGTGCAGGCTCCCTAAGCACCACCACAGTAGCTAGAGTAGCCACTGTAGGTGAAACATTAGACTAGACAGGTTTAGATTCTATCAAGATGGATGGGATTAGACCTAGATGTTGGTGGGAATGGTACTTCTGAGAGGTGATGAAAGAAACCTCATATCAAAGAGCAGTAGCCAACTAAGTAGGGTGATGAGGAGATGCAGGATCAACCTACTAGACCACAGGGTAGAAATATCTTGGCACAAACTTAGGAGGCCCTAAGGAGATCGAGAGAGAGAATATGGGTCGCATAATGAAAACTTGGAGAGATATAGATCTAGGTAGTTGTTAGAGACTCCCAGATCGTGGATTAGAAGCATGAGATCTGACATCTATGAGAGCAGCTAGAGCAAGCAACACAAAGATTAGAGTAGTAGCAGGATGAGATCTAGCTGAGACTAGCTCGAACAACCTACTATTTTCTAGCTTATTCAATCATTGTATTAGACAAGGTAGAGTAGGTACCTAGGTTTTCATGATATGCTCAAGAGTCTGGAGGTGCATGCCTTGTAGCAAGACCTGATATGCCTCTATCGTCTCCTCCTCCTCCTCCTTTACCAACAAGAGATGAAGAGGAAGGAGAGAGTTAGATTCTTTTTTACTCTAATTTTTATTTAGCTTTGTATCCATTGGTGTGCTAGCACCATTTTACACCATTTTTTACCAGCAGTGCTCAAGTAGCACCCAATTTTGTGCTAAGGTACTCTTTTATATATATATATATACAAGATTTTGAGCCAAGTACTATTTGCATGTGTCACTTTCTGTCATTTAGTTTGATGTACATGAGATGTTTTATGTTATGATTATGAGATGTAAATATGATGTGATGTATGAATGCAAATTTGATTTGATGTATGAATGTAGTGTAGATGAGACGGATTATGAAATTATGTATGAAATGAAAAATGTGAATGTACTAACATCTCATGTAGTGTTCTATGTTTTTGTTGATAGTGATAGGTAGCTGTTAAAGAGAAAGAGGACATACTAAAGAACCAAATGCTTGTGTAGTTGTGAAGAAACATGATACTTTGAAGAAGCCAACAAATCCTCATCATAAAGGATTTAAGTAAATTGATCATCAAACCATGTACTTATGTAATGGAAGCTGATAAAATGCAATTCCTAGGCTAGATGCTACCCTAGGTCTAGTTACCAAGCTTCGACAATTATCATCACTAAAAATTTTGATAAATTCCATGGGTTATACAATTCTCACTGACATTGTAATCATTGAAATATGAATATGACACATGTTTTAGTTTTTTTGGGATTAAATGTGAGGATTCAAGGCACAAGAAGCCAAAATGATCAAAACATGTGTCCCTTTTAATGTAGAAAGTTAACAAAAGCATCAAAGCATAAATGCTATGAGAGATCCTTTTTAGGCTAAGTAGTCAGTAATTTTTCTATCTACAATGACCCTTACATTCATATCTTGAGACAAAAGTGTGCTATGTATACTCGCAGTGACCCATATGTTCACTTAGCAGGATGAGTATCAATATTTACTATAACATAGAGAATTTACTCCAACAAGCAAGGAAAATAACCAACCTCAAAGAAGAGTCCATAGAGAAGGAGTCGAGGTACACACGGTCATCCAATATGAGATGGAGGCTCTTATAGTGGATACCCCTCTTATATGGATGCTCTAGATCATTAGAACTAAACCAAAAAAAAGAAAACATTGAAAATAGCATGCCCCTATTCCTTGCTTCTCTAGTCAAAATAGACATCATTGAGTCGCTCAAAGAGACATGATAAAGAGAAAGAGAAACAAACAAAGAAAATCTTAGCATATCCCAAGAAAATTTATCATTTTCAATTCATTTTATGTGTTATAGGATTGATGTCAAGTGTCAATGTTTAGAACATGGATGAAAGAAATCTCTTCAGTAGGGTGACGACAGTAGATAGACACAGTTAGAAAACTAGTGACTGAAGTAAAAGAGGAACCTTTAGTAAGAAGAACCTTAGTAGAAAACTGAGTGACAATAGACAAACATAGTTAGGACAATTAGTGCCTAATGCGAGAGAGATCTTCATGAGAGAAATCTCAAAAAGTGATATTGGCGACAGTAGACAGACACAAATAGAAAATTGGTGACTATTGCATAAGAGATTGTCCATGAGAGGAATCTCAAAAAGTGACACTAGCAATAGTAGGAAAACATAATTAGAACAAGTGGTGATTATTGTGAAAGAGATCTTCTGTGAGAAAAATTTCAAAAACTAGCACTAGCAATAGTAGGTAGACATAGTTAGAACAAATAGTGACTATCGCGAAAGAGACTCCTATGACATCTATAGGGTGTTTCCCCCAAGTTATGACAAGATTCAATCCATGGATACATGAGTGAAACCAGTAAACTAAAGCAGGAAAGCAATTGTATAGGAGCCAAAAGATGCACTGTGAGATATAGCATTGGAAACAAGAGGCACCAGATTACTAGGTTTTCACCTTCTTGGTAGAGATTTTTTTTTTGCTACCATGATGCCTATTTGCCAAGTTTTCATCAATGGCACATTTTTCCTTTTTCAATTTTTTTTTTTTTTTTTTTTGCTTTTTGATTTTTTTTGTATTTTTGAGTTTTTCATGTTTTTTTTGTATTACCAAGGTGCCTATTGCTAGGTTTTCACAAAGATAATGATTTTTTCAAGACTTTTTGTAATTTTTAGATTTTTTAAAGATATTTAAGTATGTATAGATAGAGCTCTTAAAACTAGATCAGTTGTAGAACTGCTTCAGGTGGAGAGTGTTGATGGGCAGAAAGTTGGTAAGCACTAGATCTGAATAGTATAGTAATTATGTAGGGACCAAGCCAATTGGGTTCAAACTTCCCTTTTTGTACCTATTGTTGCTGATTCTTTTAATTTTCTCTTAGAATGAGATCACCTAGTTAGAAGTCACGTGGCTTAACTTTCTTATTATAACTTTTAGACATACATTGTTGATAAGCTTGAAGATGATCACATGCCACTTTTTGACATTCATCTAATAATACTAGCTCTTGAAGCTAAAATATTCTATAGTCATCATCAATAATGAGGCCCTTCATAAAGATTCTTAGAGTAGGGATCTCAACCTTAATTGGTAGCACAACATCTGCTCCATAGACCAAACCAAAGGGTGTTGTACCCATTGGAGTTTTGATGCTTGTTTTGTAAGCCCATAAAGCTGGATTAACCTAAAGGTGCATGTTGCTTCTAGATTTATTGACTATACAATGAAAGATCTTAAGGATCATCTTGTTGGAGGCCTCCACTTAACCATTACCTTAGGGGTAATAGATAGAAGACCAGTGTTGCATGATTCTGAACTTTTTGCATAACTCCTTAAGATCTTTTTTTTTAAATAGTCCTCCATTGTCAGTAATAATTGAAGAAGGTACACCATACCTACATATGATGTAATTCATGATAAACAAAGCTAAATTTTTGCCATTTTCTATAGAGAGAGAAACTATCTCCACCCACTTAGTGAAGTAGTATGTAGTTGTAATAAAGAACTTATGTCCATTTGAAGAACATGGGTGAATCTAACCCACAAGATTGAAGGCCCATTGTTGGAATGGCCACAATGTGATAAATGGAATTAGATCCCTAGTTGGAGCATGAATGATATTCCCATGGAGTTGGCATTGTTTGTAGGACTTGGCATATTTGATTGCATCATGCTCCAATTTTGGCCAATAGTAACCAGTTATATTTTGCACCTTTATGTAGAGTCTTGGTAAAAGGTTGTGACCTATCTGCTAGCTGTGAGATGCATCTATGAATGGATTGGAGTCTTCCTCATAAGCCCTTCATCTAACTGATATTATGGGGTGGAGGCATATCCATGATTGCTTGAACTTTCTCTGGATCAACCTTGATTCCTTTTGCAAACACAATGTAGCCCACTGATTTCCCTAATATTCCACAAAATGTGGATTTCTTGGGATTATGTCTCAAACTAAATTTATCCATGCAATCCAGGATAGGTCTTAAATCTTAAAGGTGAGTGTGGCATTTTATGCTCTTAACCAAGGTATCATCCACATTGTCCTCCATGGTCTTATGCATCATGTTGTGAAAAATTGCAGTGACTACCCACTAATATGTAGCACTAGCATTTTTTAGACCAAATGGTATCACATTCCAATAGAAAGTTCCCCATGCATATGTGAAAGTAGTCTTTTCCTGATCTTTTGGTGCAATTTTGATCTAATTATAACCATAAAAACTATCCATGAGTGAGTACATTTTATATCATGTTGTCATGTCCACTATCATATCAATATTAGGAAGTAGAAAATCATCGTTTAGACATGCTAAGTTCAGATTTTGAAAATTTATATAGACTTTTGATAGATTTTTCATGTTGGATACTGGAACTATGTTTGATATCCATTTAGCTTAATTAATAGTGTGGATGAAACTAGCTTTTAGAAGCTTTTCCAGTGTAGCTTTGATGAGCAATACAACATGAGGATGCATTTTCCTAAGTTTTTGATTGACTGGTTTAACTCTTGGTGCAATAGATAGGTGATGCATAATGAGATCAGGATCTAATCCGTGCATGTCTGAGTATGTCCACATAAATTTTATCTTTTTCTCTTGGAAGAAAGCAATGAATTCCTCCTTTTCTTCTCGAGATAGTGACTGTGCAAGATGTATCATGTGAGGTTGTTCCTCTATTCCCAAGTTGATCGAATGTGTTAGTTCTATCAATACTGATGATCTTTCTTGAAAATGACTAGGAAGTGCATCAAATATCTCATTTTCATGCACCTTAGAGAGGTTTTTACCCTTTGATACGACTTTTATTTTTACCTTTTTAGGTTCTTACACTGCCATAATGTGGTTTTCACGATCAAACCTTTAATTTCTTTTCTTTTTGATTGTGTGACTGAGATATTTGATGTTATCGTATTCACTAGTGGAAGATGCTACTAGTTTGATAGAATTTAAGTAGCAGGCAAGAGCATAGTTATTCTAGAATGTGAGGACTTCACTAGATTCATTAGAACTCTAGTCTATGAGCTTGAGACAGGTGAGTGAAAGAGATGTGGTAGGTTCAAGTGCATTCATAGTATGATCATTAAATGCTTGGAAAATCAATTTGAGACCTAGAGTGGATTCAATATCCACAAGTGTTTTCAAATGCCTCTAAGCAATAACATCATCAATAGAAGACTTAAGGATGCCAGTTGGATAGGACTCATCAGACCAAACCCTAGAAAATTCACCTACTTCAAGGAGGTTATCATAGACATGAATTTGATTTATGTCTTTGTCTATAGTTACTTCTGAGAGAGAGTCAAATTTATACTCTTGAGAATTTGTACTGCATGGAGACAAACTGTAGAATTCCCCAACAGTGATAGTAACAAATTCTTCTTTATCATCTAGATTTTTACAAAGGTACTCAATATGTAAAGCATGACTAGACTCTCCTTGTTCTTGTTGGTTATGATGTGAACTAGTAGTATCCTCAAAAGAATAACTATCACCATCCATGGTGCTGAAATGTGGTACAAAGTCATCTAGTTCTACAAGGAATCTAGCTAGATCATCAAGAATTGGATAAGGATAAGGATCCTCATCATCAACACTGTCTTTATCTTCATCAGGGTCAAGTTGTGACTCATGTTCAAATGAACCTTAGATTCTGGTATGAATTTTTTACTTCCTAGATGGAAGGGAATCTTCTTGAAGCTTAGACCAGATGTGTCTAGATTCCTTCTAGCTATTGCTTTGACAGGATCAATCAAACCATTTTTGTTTCATCCAATAGGACTAGTTCCCTTGTAGCCAAAATGTTCCATGAGCATAAGTCCAAGACCATACCTCTTAGGAGTAATTTCATGAGACTATGTGGTGAGGTCAACTGGAGTTTCATCTTTGTAGATCCATGCAGCAATAGCTCTATTTTCAACTTCCTCCTCAACAGTTCATCAAGCGCAAATGCCAAACTATGAAGACGCTGATCTATGAACATGCTAATCTACGAAGATGACAGAGAAAGAGGCAGAGGTGACATATTAGCTTGGCAATGGCGGAGAGGATAGTTTAGGTTACGGAGATGGTATTTTGACTGCTGGCGGCAGCGGAGATGACAGTTTGACTGATGGCAGAAGTGGAGATGATAGAATAGCTGGTAGAGACACTGATCTGTGGAGATGATAGTTCAGGTTGGCGGCAACAGAGATGATAGTTCAGGTTGCAGAGACGACAGAGTAGCCGACGGAGGCACTAATCTACGGAGATGATAATTTGGTTGTAGAGACGACAAAGTAGCTGGCGAAGATGACAGTTTGCAGTCGTAGACACCAAACTGCGGAGATGACACTTTGCAAAAAAAACTTGAAAAATGCAAATTTTTTTCAAAATTTTTTTAATTTTTTTGGTTTTTTCAAATTTTTGAAAGTATTTCTTCTTCCTAAGTGTGTTCTTTAACCTGCAAAAACAAGCAAAACACCCTACAACACACTCAAACAACAACAAACATTAGATAGTTAGAAAAAATAACATATAGATAGAAATTGATGATTAAATGACCCATAGTGGGGTCCCACCGAGTGTGTCAAAATGTATATGAGCAATGTTAGTATGCTAATAGAAACCAAATTTAAATAAAGCTTCTACAAACTAAAAAAAATTCATAAACTTCAAGATAGACTAAGATGAGCTCTCAATTGAAAATATGAGCCATTAATGGGCCCTCTCAATAAGAAGCTCTCTTGTTGAGTGGCTTTGTCTAAATAGATAGGATGTATGCTCAAGCTTATGCTTCAAAAAGGGCTTCAAATGGAGTTGTAATTTGGGTGTGAGTGTATGGTTTTGATGTAAAATGGCTTCTTAAAATGGCATTATGACTTTACTTCATGGATTGTGTTGAAATGGCTTGGGAGGGGATTCAATTTATAGGCTAAGGGCTTGAGGGATGGAGGGCTAAGATGGAAGGAAAGATGAAAGCTTAAGGAGGGCTAGGATGCACTCAAAGGAGAGCACATGGATTGTGCTTGTTTAGCACCAATCAAGGAGTGACACATGTCACAAGGTGAGTGGATGGAGGAAAGGAGAAGGATGAGTCAACAAAGGAGGCTCAAAGGATAATATCTTCACAAAGACCCTTCATTATGGCTTGTAAGAGCTTGTAAGAGTCTTTATGGCTTTTGTAAGAGCATTCATTGCTAAGTGGTTGGGATATTTTGAGGGGAGTTGAGATTGTTGACTTTCCTTGGCTTAGGAAAGTCTTAAGCTTGCTTAGGGAATGTGACAACATTAGGGGGTGGATTAGGCTTGGGTTTAGGATTAGATTAGGGATGTTAGAGATTTGCAAGTGGATGGCATTCATGAGGGTGGGTGAGTTAGTGGCTAAGCTTGGTTAGTATGGGTGGATGGGGTGGATTAGGCTAAATGAAGGGTTTAGGAATAGGTTAGGGGTTATTAGATTTGAGGGTTTTATTTATCAAATAGATTTATTTGATAAATGGGGATTTTGGAATTAGATAAAAGAATATGATTAATTGATAAATAATAGGTTTTTTGATTTATCAATTAGGACTATAGATGATTAAATTAATCATCTAGGGGATGGCAAAGGATTAATTTAAATAAGAATTTAATTAATGATGCCTTTAGAGATAACTAAATAGGATTACCAAAGCGGTGTAATCAAATTTAGGTGTCTACATTTTGCCCCTCTTTGACATAGTGTTGAGACAACACTATTTCAAAGAAGTTCGAATGAAGATGACACGAGGAAGATGTTTTAGCAACAAGGTTGCCCCAGTCTCAGATAAGAAGAGGAGAGACTAGACTTAGATGATGCCCCCTCAAGAAGGTGGTGAAGAGAGAAATGAGGCTCAATGGCTTCTTGAATAATATAAGAATCTGAGGTCAGCAAGGAGACTTAGATTGGCTTAAGAGAAGAGGCTAAATTAGCTCAAACGCACACTACGGGAGAATGATAAAAGGACAATCAGAGGCACAAGAGGAAGCAAGCTTAAGACTTTCGGGATTGGGGGAGGATGAAGGAGCAAAGTGCTATAACAAGGAATCTAGGATAGGGAGATGGATGATGGGATTAAAAAGCTGATGCAACAGGATTTCAAAGAGTCAGATTGGTGGAAGATGGGTTTCAAAGATCCCTAGGACTAGGATTGTGGATCTCGAAAGATGAGGCTTGGTGGATTGACTGGATTGGTGGATCCCTAAGACTAGGATTGTGGATCCCTAAAGCTAAGAGTGATTATTGATTCAAAGAGATACAGTTGCACGAGCTAGGGTAGGAGAGATAGATGCTGGAGATGGATGGGGGATAACGGAGATGAAGGGATTCCATTGAAGCTTTTTGAGCGGGGGGTTACTTCAAAGAGAAGTACCACCATGTAGTTGAGCACTAGATTTGCTATAGGACTGTTGGTTAATTGCCAAGGTTACCAAGAACATCAAGGCCTTTTCACCAACCATCCAGAGGACTAACGGACTGACTCTAAACAAACACGCAAGGATTGCCCCAGCATCACACATGAATCTCGAAAGAATCAGAGTGAAACCGACACTGGGTAACCCACAAGCAAAAAAAGAAAACAAGCAAAAGACATGATCAAGACCTTATGCTATAATTGCCCCATTCGCAGCATACCATGATATGGAAGATCGTGGCAACCTTGAGGAGGGAAAAAGGAGATTGCTTGGAAAAGATATTTCAAGACCCAACAAGGAAGAGTCCAAATCAAAAGAAAGCAAAAATCCAAAAGAGAATAATTTGCCAATGAGATGGGTAGGACGAGGTACTAACGGACCAAGATCAGACGTGAGGAAAGCTATATCCTGCAAGGACCTATCAGAGAGCACCTAAGCTGGTCAATTTGGATGAGTGATGCATCTGGCAAGCTGAACTAAGAAGGATAACACTTTGGTGACAGGAAATCTAGCTAAAGGATGCATTGGAATAGCTAACCAAGATGTGTGATGTGTGCAAGATGTTGATCAAGGATGAACTAACACGAACGCTGGATAGATACAATGGTACTAAGCTAAAGAGGATGTACAAGCTGATGGACCAAGATATGTTACAAATGTACAAGGTTGTTCATGTTTTGGGTTTTGTGAGATGGAAATTTTCATGAAGGGTGGGATATCTATAATAGTTGATGGTGGATAGTTAGATGGTTTGCGAAAAGCTTAAGTGAAAATGGGGTTTTGTGTGTGCACGTGATAGTATACAAGCTAAGATTAAAATTTATTTACAAGTTGGAATATGGTACAAGCTTTGGACAAGATTTTAGATATACAAGCTATGATACAATATTTACAAGGTATAATAGAAGCTTTGGTACAAGATTTTACAAGCTGAGGTACAAGATTTACAAGCTATTCAGGAGGTATTTTACAAGCTTCATCAGATTTTGGATATTTGGTTGGAACACCAAGGGAACAAGCAGGTGTGTCTTATGGGATGGTGGATGAATGGATGAGGGATAGGATAGTGATAGATAATGGATTAGTCTTAGTACACAAGGCGCCTAAATTACCAAGTTTTCACCAAGGTACCTATCCAAGGCGCTTGAATTGCCAAGTTTTCACCATTGGATGCTTATTTCTCTTTACTATTTTATTTTTTTATTTTTTCAAAAGCTGGGTATACCAAGGATTTTCAAGCATAGAATTTCTTGAGATGAATGATGTTAGTAGGATCATTCAAGATTTCTCCTTCTATTGTAGATAACTGATAGGCTCCAGAGCCATAGGATGCAGTGACAACATAAGGACCAAGCCATGTAGGTTCAAACTTGCCTTTCTTTTCTCAATCTGCTTGGACTTTCATGTTTTCTTTGAGGACCATGTCACCTAGCTAAAAGTTTCATGGGAGCACCTTCTTGTTGAAATTTCATTTGAGATGATTTTGATAGACTATGATATGATCATAGGCTTGTTGTCACTTCTCGTCTAAGAGATCTAGCTGGGTGAGCCGAGCTACTCTATATTCTTTATATGATATTTGCCCTTGCAAAGATATGTGCAAGGAGGGAAGTTCAACCTCTATGGGTAGTACCACTTTGGCACCATAGACTAGGGAGTATGGATTTGTGCCTGTGGATGTACAGAAGGAAGTTTGATAGGCCCATAGGGCTAGATTTATTTGCAGATGCCAATCGTGACCGAAATCATTGACAACTTTCTTTAGGATTTTGAGAAGGGTTTTTTTAGTTGCCTCTGCCTGATCGTTACCTTGTGGGAAATATGGGCTAGAAAAGTGGTGATGGATGCAGAGGGAAGTGCATAATTCTTCCATGTTGAGATTTTCAAAGTTACCTCTGTGGTTGATGAAGATGGTGGATCGGATGCCGAAGTAGCAAACAATATGGTACAAGATGAACTTGGAGACCTGAACCCCTGTAGCTGAGACTAGGGGGACTACTTCTACCATTTAGTGAAATAGTCTATAGCTGTTATTATCCATTTATGTCCATTAGATGAGAGGGGTGTGATAGTTCCAACTAGATCAAGGCCCCAACAAGCGAAAGGCCAAGGTGGTGCAATAGGCAGTAAATCCTGTGCTGGAGTGTGCACAAGATTTGCATGTTTTTGACATGGGAGACACTTTCTAACAAAGTCACAGGAGTCTTCTTCAATGGTAGGCCAATAGTAGCCTGCTCTAAGGATTTGTCACGCTAGGACAATACCACTCGTGTGGGCATCGCAAAGTCCAGAGTGTACTTTTAACACCATCACGGCCTCATTTTGGTCTAAACATCAAGAGAGAGTATCGTGATAACCCCGACGATATAAGGTATTGGCTATGATAACATAGTGGGAGGATTTTCTGATGAGGTTCTGGAATTGGGTACGTGTGAGATGAGGGGATATGATACCATCGTTAAGGTAAGCATGAATCTCATGGTACCAAGGGGATTGGGGACCAACCAAAATACAAACATGGTTTGAGTCATCATTCACATAGACAGGTGTGAGGAGCTACTCAACTAAAAACTCATATTGTGTAGCTACTTAGGGAATTTCTAGGAGCAAGCCTATAGTAGCCATAGCATATGCTGCTTTGTTCTGTATTCGAGGCACTTGTGTAAACTGAAGTCTTGTAAAGTGCTGGGTTAGCTAATCAACTAGCTCTTTGTAGGGTAATAGCTTTTCATCTTTGGTTTGATATTCATTTAGGGCTTGCTTGATGATGAGCTGAGAATTGCCAAAGATTTGTAGCTCAACAATGTTCCATTCTGCAGCTATCTTTAATCCTGCTATGAGGGCCTCATATTCAGCTATATTGTTGGTGCTAGGGAATTGTAGCTTGAAGGATTTTGAAATGTAATCTCCTTGAGGTGTGACCAACAATATTCTTTCCCCTGAGCCATGAGATGTGTATGAGCCATCAAAATAAAGTTTCCATGGGGGTTGTTCTTCAATTAGATAGATATGCTCATTTGGAAATTCTGTGATCAACGGATAAGCATCTATTAGAGGTGCATCAGCTAGGTGATCTGCTATAGCTTTCCCTTTGATTGCCTTTCTATCCACATACTGGATGTCAAATTTGCTAAGGAGCATAACCCATTTGGCCAAACGTCCTGTAAGCGCTATTCTGGAGAGCATATACTTGAGAGGGTCAATCTTGGAGACTAGTTGGATGGTATGACTTAGCATGTAGTGGTGAAGCTTTTGAGTTGAGAAAAAAACTGCCAAACTACCTTTTTCCATAGGAGTATAATTGAGTTCATAACCAACTAGGGTTCTACTGATGTAGTAGATGGTTCTTTCTCTGCTGTAGTCATCGAGTTGTTCTAGAAGTGCCCCTAGAGCAGTAGGTGTTGTTGATATGTACAAAATCAGGGGATGACCAGGAACTGGTAGAACCAAGATAGGGGGATTGATGAGATAATACTTGAGATGGTCGAAGCTGTGCTGAAATAAAGGATCCCACTTGAAGTTCTCATCCTTCTTCAGTAAATGTGAAAATGGTGTACACTTATCTGCAAGCTGGGAGATGAAGCGCTGAACAGATTGAAGCTTTCCCAGAAGAGAACAAAGCTGTCACAGTGTCTGGGGAGGAGGCATTTCTAAGATAGCATTCACCTTCTTGGGGTCAATCTCTATACCTCATTTAGAAACTATAAATCCTAGAAGCTTGCCAGATGTGACCCCAAACACACATTTTTTGGGATTCAGCATGAGATTATATTTGGCTAACCTATCAAAGACTTTCTCCAAGTCAGAAAGATGATCCATGAAGGTATGAGACTTGACCAAGATATCATCCACATAATTCTCCAAAATGCTATGGATGAGATCATGAAAAATGGCTGTCATAGCTCTTTGATAGGTATCCTTAGCATTCTTTAGGCCAAAAGGCATCATGTTGTAGCAAAAGGTTCCCCAAGGAGTAGTGAATGTTGTCTTATTCTGATCCTGTTCTGCAATCTTGATTTGATTATACCCAAGAAATCCATCCATGAGGGACAAAATTTCATGTCCAACTGTAAGATCTACAATCATATCTATGTTGGGCAAGGGAAAATCATCTTTTGGACAAGCTTTGTTAAGATCTCTGAAATCAGTGTAGATTCTGATGTCACCGGAAGGTTTAGTTATGGGGACCATGTTAGAGATCCACTCTAAGTAGTCAATAGGTCAGATAACCTTAGCAGCTAACATTCTTTCTAACTCAGCTTTGACCAGTAATGCCACCTTGGGGTGCATTTTTCTAAGCTTTTGTCTGATGGGCTTAATCTGTGGATTGACTGCAAGATGATGAACTACAAGCTTTGGATCAAGCCCTGGCATGTCCTGATATGACCATGAAAATCAGCCAATGTTCTCTCTTAAGACCTCAAAGAGGAGATCAGCTTAGTCTTGTGATAGGGATGCAGCAATGTGAACAAGCCTAGGGATCTCTAAAGAACCGATGTTGACTTCCCTAGTATCCTCAATTAGAATAGAAGATATCTCTGGTCGATTATCTTGAGGAGGTAATGCTAAATCCTCATGTTCTGCGTGTGGCTCTAGATGTTCTTGCTGAGGGGTTCTCTTCGTTGGCTTAGCTAGTCTCAGATTCACCTTAGTTCTAGTTTTGGGTGTATCAGAACTAGGTTGGGGATTTTCTCCAAAATAACCCTTGGGATCTAGCTTGTAGATATAGGTAGAATCTGGCTTTGTTTTCTTGTGAGGTGTTTCAGATCCCATGAATCTCAAAAGCACTTCCTCTGATGTGAACTCATCAATGTGTAAGATGCTTGGTTGGTCCCAATCTATAAGTTGTGGATGAGTGAGTGGTAGGTCAATGAGATGGATGGATAATTCTCGGAGAATAGAGTCTCCTAGGAAGATTTGGTCTGGGATATCGTCGTAGGCTCTCTTTTCAACTTCCTCAGGAATGTCTTCATTTTCAACAAGGTTGTGGTGGATGTTCAAAAAAGCGTGACCGTTCTCGTTGGTGCCCCAAGTTGAGGGTATGCCAAATCCAAGACCTGACTTTGATTCCCACTTGTGTGTGTCGATGGGGCATTGCATGCCTCTTTCTTCTAGTCCTAGACCACCACCTTGATAGTTCCATTTGTCAGTGATAAGCTTATGTTCTTGGGGATACTTCTAGCTAAAGTGATCAAGGCGTGCCTAATTTCTTTGAGGTGCATCCTTATGTAACCAATTGTTGATATCCAAAGTGAGCTCCTCATGAAGAGGGATTTTTGAAGATACAAAGGTTGTTGGGCATAACTATTTGTATCGAGGAGGTGGAATCTCCTTAGCTTTGTTATATGTCAGTCATCCATGGGCATTTGGATCAAGTGGGAGTGCCCCGACAGCAAATGCCTCCGACAAACTATACTCTCCACAACCTTTGTTATTGATCTTCACGGTCGACAAGGTGGACGTGAGGATGGTTTTTGGGTCATTACAAGTGTGGGATGAGCTAGCGATGGATGTGCCAATATCAATTCTAGGGCAATGGTTTGTATTTGAAGCTTCAACCACATTTCAATAAACAAAGGGTTTTTGATCAACATGGATGGTTACCTCAGTGCCTTGATGTGGAAATTTGACACACTGATGGTAAGTGGATGGAACAACTTTCATGGCATGAATCCATGGGTGACCAAGGAGGATGTTGAATGGTAGGTTTAGATCAATAATATGGCAGAGTGTTTCTTGGATGACTAGCCCAACCTTGATTGGCAACAAAATAGTTCCTTCTATGGTTCTTTCCAAGTTGTCATAAGCTTTGATAGTGATAATCTCACTGATGATATCTGCCTCAGTATACCCAGCTTGTTTTATGAATTTTAGGGTGCAAATATTCAAGGCTGATCCATTATCTATCATTACTCTTTTCACGGAAAAATTAGATACCATGATGGCTATGCAAAGCGGAAGGGTGTGATCTGGCTCGACCACGGGTATGTCGGTGGGTTTGAAAGATAGGGCACATGAGGAGGATAGGTGTCCAACAAGATTACAAAAATTAGTAGCATTGATATCAAAAGGGACATGGTATTCTATGAGAGCACTGTCAAGGATGTTCTTATACACAGGACTAGTGCGAAGAAGGTCTAAAATGGAGATTTGGGATGGCATGTTCCCAAGGTGTTCCAAGATATTATACTGGCTTTTTGATTGAGCTGATGGTGTTGGTGGAATGGGTGGGCCTGCGATGTTAAATTGCACTCTTTGAGTGGTGACTGCACACTCATTGTTTGTTCCTTGGATATTGGTAACATTGACAGAAGGCTCTTTCTCGGATATACAACCTATAAGGCTACCATAGTCTATATAGGATGAAGTGTGGTCATTGTTCTTCCCATGCTGTTGGTTTAGCTGGCAGTTGTTGGTGTTGTTGTTGTTGGCTTGGATAGGTGCTTTTCCAAGATTTTGGTTGTTGTGAGGAGGAAAAGCATTTTGATAGATCTGTAAGCCTACATTGGGAGACGTTTGGGCACCAACAGTGATTTCCTTTCGATCAATGAGGTCCTACACATAGTCTTTCAGTTTCATGCATCTGAGGGTGGTGTGACCTTTTACCCTATGAAATTTGTAGTACTCATTGTCTTTGTACCATGTAGCTTTGGATTGGCTTGGGTCAATTTTCTGGGTAGGAGGAAATTTGATGAGGTTTTCCTTGACTAATTTCTAAAAAATGACATCCAAAGGTTCACCAAGGGGTGTATAATTTCTAGGTGCAGATCTGGACTTTTGTCCTGCAGCTACATTGATGGCATTAGCTTGATTGCTAGATCCTTGGAAGTTGGGTCTTGGATTGTGGTTTTGATAGCTTTGGTTATTTTGTTGTTGGTAGTTGATAGCTTGTTGATTGTTTGGTTGATATGGTGGGTTGGACTGGTTGTGAGAAGGACCAACAATATTCACATGTCTGGTGTCAGTGACGCCATCTGTTGCACCATGCTTCTTTTTGTTCAAATATCTAGCCTTGTCATTGGAATGTGATGGATTTTGGTTGGCCTATTTGTAAATCTTGACCACACCATCTTTAATGAGTCCTTGCTCAAGGATCATTCCTTTCTCTTTGATATCTTTGTAGGTCTGCAAAAAGTTCATGGTCATGTGGTGAGTAAAGCTAGGATGGGCATTATCAATAAACATTTTCACCAAATGGCACTCTGGCAAGGTGTAGGATATGCGGGTGGTAAGGGTTTTCCATCTTTGCAGGTATTCAGCAAGGCTTTCTCCACCTTTTTTCTTAGTGTGGACAAGGTCAACTATTGATAGCTCTATTTCAAAAAAATGGGCATATTGGGTTACAAATGCCTTAGATAATTCATCAAAGTTTTTAATTATGCCATAAGGGATTCTATAAAACCATTCAAGAGCTGGTCCAGCCAAGCTTTTGGGAAAAAGGCACAAGAGGAGGACATCATTGTATGCCATGTCTTGATAGTGCATGTAAAATTCTTTGATATGTGTGACAAGGTCTCCTTTTCCTCTGAATTTGTCAAATTTGGGTACCTCAAAGTGTTTGGGAAATGGTGTCATGGTAATGGCTCTGTCAAATGGGTAAGGACATACATTCTTAAACTTGAATGTCTTCGGATCATTCCCTTCTTGTATGGCTTTCAGAGTTGTCTTCATTTGCTCCCATTCTAAATTGATAGGTGATGGCTGGGGTGCCCCCAATGTAGGAGTGCCTTGAGGTAGGTATGCACTAGATGGGGCCACTGAATATGGATGGCTATGAGGGATTTTCTGATAGGGATTGTACATTGTTTGGGCATTGTGTTGCATGTGTTGCGAGGCTTGCTGTTGATATGGGTTTTGAGGTTGGGATTGAGAAATATAAGCTTGCTATGGGATAAATGAATTTCTTTGTGGAGGTAAGGTATAAGATGGTTGTGAAGCTTGGGGAAAGGATCGGGGGGCTTGTGGGGTTTGACCAAGGTATGTGGGTTGCGCCCCCATTTGGGATGGTACTTGCAAATAATTGGCGGTTGGATGGATTGGTGGGTTACCTCCTAGAATTGGCATTGAAAAGTAGTTGGTAATAAGAGGTAATGGATTAGTTGGTGGTGGAGGTGGTGGGAATTGAAAGCTAGGAAATGGAATTGATGGGGTTTGATAGCTTGGTGGCTAGATTTGGAAGCTTGGTAGAGTGGTGGCGGGAGCTGGGGTCACTTGAGAGCTTGGCAGAAAATTGGTAGTAGCTTGTGGGATTTGATAGTTTTGTTGAGTGAAGGTAGTAGCTTGTGGATTTGTGGTGGATGGTATTGAGCTCCCAAGACCTAATGGAAATGATGGGATTGTGCTTTGGGCTATGGTGAACAAGCTGGGGGTGATGAAAGGTTGATTTCTTGGCCCCATGGGTGGAATCCCTATTGTATATTGTTGAGGTTGGCCAAAGATGCTAGCACTAATTTGGGAGATGAGTGGATTTGGAAGGCTGGGTTGGGGAGTAGTAGTAGCAATAGTGAAGGGGGTGAACGGTGAGGTGTTTTGGGTAAAGGGGGTTTGGAGTGGAGAGGTATGAACCAAGGATGGAGTGTTGGTGTTTGGATTGGCTTGTGGAAGGGAGATTTCAACTTGAGTGGAGGCTGGTATGTTTGGGTCGGTTGGATCATATGGATTGGCTGGAGGCTCCTCTTTTGGCATATATTGAGGATAATTTGGATCATAAGAGCCTATGGGTGGTGGCAGCTCCCCAAAAAATGGGTGAGATGGATCTGATAATGGAGGGGGTCTTCCAAAGTCAAAGGTTCCTACATTGTCCCTTTGAAAATTAGCCATGATTGTCTCTTTGTTCTTTTCTATAATGGCATTTACCAATACTGCATTTCTTGGTTGGTTCAGGAAAGCTTCAATGTCAATAGATGATGGCATAGCTTTCTCTGGGCTGAAGGATGGCTAAGTGCTCAAGGGGGGTGAGGCTATTCGATCCAAATGATAGGGCTCCATTGTTTGTTTCTTCTTGGCTAAGCGAGTGACGGGTGGCATAAAAAATGCTCCTAGGGATGAGATGCAACAAATGCTGGTGGATGCAAAAGGGGGAAGGCTTTTCTATGCAAATGATTTCCTAGGTTGAGACAAAGCTATATGACAAAACCTAAGGAGGATTGGGTTGGGGATTCTAACTTCAAAGATATGCTGCCAAAGCATGAAAGGTCTGCTTTCCTATGTGTAAGCTTGGTGGTGATTGTGTCAACTTAAGGATAGACTGATGATCCTTTTGGAAGAACACGAGATTGACCACTTGTGGATCCCAACCTTTAGCTCAAGGTGATGAGGGATGACAAGTTACAAAGCTAGATTAGCCTAGACAAAGCGCTGTCAAAGGGATAACCTTGGTGAGATTGGTTGATTTGGAAGATTTTAGAAATGGCAAAATTTTGGCAAAGTAAAAACAATTTTGAAGGCTTGGATGTGAAGATTTTGATTGTTGGCTAGATGGTTTGATTCTAAATGAGATGAATGAGCTAAAATGCTTAACGGGATGACTAAGGATGGCTAGCTTTCCTACAAAGATGACTCTAATGCAAAAGTGAAGCTTATGCAAGAAGATGTGGAGAAACAAGGGGGTCTAATCATAGAAATCATGCCTAGTTGGTAAGGCATAAGCAGGATTAACTCCTAGATGTTGGCTAAATTTGATGGTGCGCTCTAACCAGGCCTCTTGAAGTGCTTCGTCGACAGCTTTGTCCTCTACTTTGTGGAGTTTGGCAATTCAAGGACTTGGTGTTAGTTCCTTTCTCTTGGCTGAAAGTTCTTGGTATGCCTGAGATGGTTTGAGTTTAACTTTGTGGAACTTCTGTTTGGGTTTGGGTTGCTCTGACATCAATTCTTGAATCTGCTTGGCGTTGAGAGACCTCAGTTATTTTGCTTTAACTTGTTCAACTTCTGGAATAGGCAATGACTATGCTAAGTGTACCCTGAGCTAGGATTGACCAAGTTTGGAAAACATTCATTCAACAAATAAAAAAGCAAGCAATAGATAGGAACAACCAGATAGAATTTTTTGATTCTCATAATGTTATACTTGCGCTGAGGAGTGTGTATATTTTACAAATGTTTCGATCAGTCACTTCAAACACATTAACATCCTAGATGGTTTTCTGCAAGGCTGAAGTTGGTTTAGCTAGGGAGTCCTCAATATACCCAAGGTACGTGAGGCCCAAATCCGTAGATGAAACCAAAAAGATGTCACACAGCCGAGAGGAGCAGTAACGCACTTCTCCTCTTTCACTTCTCAAGGGTATAAAGTTCCTTGAGGCTTAGCTTGAGTGACAAAATCTTGATTCCAAGAGAGGTGTCTTTTGATTCCCCTCCCGGTTCTTATACTCTGCCGGAACACTGGAGTTGAGGTCATCCAAGGGGTGATGAAATCCCCAAGCAGGCCTCCTAAAAAGAAACAAGGTTTTGGATCCTAATCTTATGCACCTGAGATGGCCTTGAAAGATGACAAGGGGAGAGAAGACTTGGATGACCTTGGGCTAAAAAACACGCTTGTTCTTTTACCGACTCTTATGTGTGCTAATCTAGAATTTGCAAGCACTCATGTTTAAGAGACAATGTTCAATTCCAACTTGGAAAGGTGCCAACAAAGAAAAATCGAGCGAAGAATGAATACAAGAAGAAGAGTTAGGGTCAACAAAAAAGTAAACCCATGCACCCGAAGGTCCTCCACGTCAAGTATCGATTAATTTCTTTTAAAGCATTCAAGAGTTGGTGTGATTTTGTTTTAAGCCCAAAACAAAGATGTGTGAGACTCGATTTCAAGTGCGTGCCCAGAGGCCCTCCACATCAATAGTTGTTCAATTTTAGTGCCCAAACTTGAAGTGTGATAGATTTAGTCTAGAGTTTTTGTCATTTAAGAATTTTGATAAAGTTAAGGCAAATGTTCAAAGACCAAGTGAGTGAGTTAGATTGTGGAACATTTAACACCTTTTTCAAGTAGACCCATCCCCATAAATGGCGCTGAGATTGCAACCAATGGTTGAATTGATGGGTGATTAGAAAAGAGGTGAGTCCAAGGAACTACTCAAATTGATTTTTGACAATTTGCATTTAACTTAACGAAGTTTCTTAAATTTCTAAAAGTCAAACTTTGCCTAAATTGCATGTGGAAAAGAGATTTGTTTTGTTCAATTTTAAAAACTCCAAATGAAGTGTTTGATATTGCAATGGTTAATTGATCCTTGCAATTCAAGATTGAGTTATTTGTTTTAAGCATGCATTCCAAGAAAAATGTGTTTAACCATTCAAGTTCATTCCATGAAAAACTTAAAAAACATGATTAAATCCCATTGCTCCAACCTGTAATAAGACAAAAAAAAAAAAAAAAAAATTGATTAGTCACCCAAAATCTTAAAAAATGAAAGCTTAACTATGGGAAAAAAAATTTAACTTTTTTTATTGTTTTTTCTATGCGTAAAAATGCATAAAAATGGTCTAAATCCTACGGAACCACTAAAACAAAAGTGCAGAAATAAAGATTTTAAAATAGAAGTGTAACATAGACAGGCGAAGACGACAGTTCATCAGGCACAGACGCCAAAGTTCAGAGATGTTGATCTGCAAAGATGCTAATCTATGGAGATGACAGAGAAAGAGGTAGAGACAACAGATTAGCTTGGCGACGAAGGAGATGACAATTTAGGTTGCAGAGACGGTAGTTAGACTGCTGGTGGCAGCGGAGATGATAGTTTGACTGATGTCGGCAGTGGAGACGACAGAGTAGCTGGCGGAGACGCTGAGCTGTGGAGACGATAGTTCAGGTTGGCGGCAAAAAAGATGATAGTTCAAGTTGCAAAGATGACAGAGTAGCCAATGGAGGTGCTGATCTGCGGAGACGACAGTGTAGCTGGCAGAGATGACAGTTTGCAGGCGCAAACGCCAAACTGCGAAGATGACACTACGTGAAAAAAAGCTGAAAAACGCAAAATTTTATTAGAATTTTTTAAATTTTTTTGGTTTTTTCAAATTTTTGAAGGTATTTTTTCTTCCTAAGTACGTTCTTTAACCTGCAAAAATAAGCAAAACACCCTACAACCCACTCAAACAACAACAAACATTAGATAGTTAGAAAAAATAACATATAGGTAGAATGGATGATTAAATGACCCATAGTGGGGTCCCACCGGGCATTCCAAAATGTATATGAGCAATGTTAGTATGCTAATAGAAACCAAATTTAAATAAAGCTTCTACAAACTAAACAAAATTCATAAACTTCAAGATAGACTAAGATGAGCTCTCAATTGAGAATATAAACCATTAATGGGCTCTCTCAATAAGAAGCTCTCTTGTTGAGTGGCTTTGTCTAAATAGATAAGATGTATGCTCAAGCTTATGCTTCAAAAAGGGCTTCAAATGGAGTTTTAATTTGGGTGTGAGTGTATGGTTTTGATGTAAAATGGCTTCTTAAAATGGCATTATGACTTTACTTCATGGATTGTGTTGAAATGGCTTGGGAGGGGATTCAATTTATAGGCTAAGGGCTTGAGGGATGGAGGGCTAAGATGGAAGGAAAGATGAAAGCTTAAGGAGGGCTAGGATGCACTCAAAGGGGAGCACATGGATTGTACTTGTTTAGCACCAATCAGGTAGTGACACATGTCATAAGGTGAGTGGATGGAGGAAAGGGGAAGGATGAGTCAACAAAGGAGGCTCAAAGGATAATATCTTCATAAAGACCCTTCATTATGGCTTGTAAGAGCTTGTAAGAGTCTTTATGGATTTTGTAAGAGCATTCATTGCTAAGTGGTTGGGATATTTTGAGGGGAGTTGATATTGTTGACTTTCCTTGGCTTAGGAAAGTCTTAAGCTTGCTTAGGGAATGTGACAACATTAGGGGGTGGATTAGGCTTGGGTTTAAGATTAGATTAGGGATGTTAGAGATTTGCAAGTGGATGGAATTCATGAGGGTGGGTGAATTAGTGGCTAAGCTTGGTTAGTATGGGTGGATGGGGTGGATTAGGCTAAATGAAGGGTTTAGGAATAGGTTAGGGGTTATTAGATTTTAGGGTTTTATTTATCAAATAGATTTATTTGATAAATGGGGATTTTGGAATTAGATAGAAGAATAGGATTAATTGATAAATAATAGGTTATTTGATTTATCAATTAGGACTATAGATGATTAAATTAATCAGCTAAGGGATGGCAAAGGATTAATTTAAATAAGAATTTAATTAATGATGCCTTTAGAGATAACTAAATAGGATTACCAAAGCGGTGTAATCAAATTTAGGTGTCTACAGCTAGTTTTGTGACCCTTTTTTTGGTGATATTTGAAAAATGTAGTTTCATTCCACCATGGTGGTTGCAATTGCGGATCATAAGGTCAACATTTATCCAATGGAGAAATCAACTTGTTTTGTAGTAAGGTCTTATAAACCACATCCAAAGTTTCACCAAGAGATGTATATTCTCATTTTTGGTTTTTTTCCAGATGTCTTATTGTCAAAAGTAGGTTTCTCAACATTCTTGGATGCTTTGAGATTGTCTTTATGATTAAAGGAGACCTTAGCAAGTTTAGGAGTGATGTTGTCAACAACCCCATCATGTAAAACCTATCAAAAAAATTTCATGTACTTGGGTTTGTCCTTGTTAGAGGTGGATCCTTGTTTTGTGTCCTTTCAGACGGTAAGTTCACCCTTTTTTACCATGAATTCTATACAAATAACTTGTGTGACCATTTCTTTGAAAGTGCGTGGACCTTGAAGTTGAACTCTATACCCAAAATTAGGTAGGAGATTATGAGTGAAGATGTCAAGATTTTCCATTTCAAGAGTCTTTCATGAATATTTGGTGTAATGTTGTTTCCATCTCTGAAGGAATATAAGGAAAGGTTCCCCAACTTTTTGTTTAACATTTCACAAGTCTCAAATGTTAAGTAGGTGTCATATGTTGTAAGAGTACTATTGGACAAATAGGTTAGTGATCTCATCAAATTTTTTGATACTAGGAGACAAGTGGGAAAACCACTCCATAACCTGACCATCTAAGCTTCTTGGGAATAGATGCATGACATATATCTAATTATGCATAAATTCCATAAACAATTTCCCAAATTCTTGCAAAT
This sequence comes from Cupressus sempervirens, assembly GCA_028749045.1. Lineage (NCBI taxonomy): Eukaryota > Viridiplantae > Streptophyta > Pinopsida > Cupressales > Cupressaceae > Cupressus > Cupressus sempervirens. The sequence goes on from CM053786.1 coordinate 829,579,565, forward strand.
GATCTTAGGGATTGGTAGTTCCAAAGTATTTGTCATATTTAGGTAACTCAACTCCTCTTGGAAAAGGAGGCATGTCTATACTCCTATTAAATGGGAATGAACAAAGAGCATCTAAGGTGTATGTTTTTTCAAGTTTTTCTTTATCACACATCATTTGGGCTAGTTGGTCTTGCATGATCTTCAACTATTTTTGCAATTTTGGAAGTTTTAGTTTCCTCTATAGGTGTAATGATAATTTTCATGTTATAGTGATGAGGTAGCTTAGCTCCCTCTTGGGTAAATTTGAGAAAGTATTTCTCTTTCTCTTTGTTTAGTAGAATTTCCATGACCTTTTGGAAGTTTTTTTCCTTATGACACTTTTCAAAGTGTTCAAGAGGCATTTCTACCTCTTCTTCATTCTCATCAATAAAGAGAGGTTCCTTATGTCATTCAGTTCTATTTTGGTCTTTTTTCACCATGTCCAAGTTCGTGATTAGCCATTATAGGAATGTGAATGGTTTCAATATGTTTTGATTGGAAATGTCCTCTGAGTAAGAATTCAGCCATGTTGTTTGGAGATGTAAGACCTTTGCTAGTTTTGGGACCCTCTTGATACAAGGGGTTTCTATTTTGTTGTAAGTTGGTAGAAAACCTTCTTTGAACATGAGGTGATTTGATAGGTGAAGGAGATCGTGAAGACTCCTCACTAGATGAACTAGACATAGATCGTGTATGAATGGGAAAGTGACCTTTGCCACAATTATCACCCCTAGCTCTACCTCATCTAAGTCTAAGGGGATAAAACATGTTTCTACTTATTATTTCCATAGTCATAGACAAGGACAAAAATAAAAACCTAGATAAGGACCACACTAGAATGTAGTCTCAAAAAGAAAGATAAGAGTGTTGTATACTAAGGTACTCATAGTTTGAGGAAGGGCTGGAACAACCAAAGATTATGACACAGAGTATAACAAGCACTAAAGGACAAGAACAAGATAATTTATAGATGAGACAAGTTTAAGTGTAGATCACAATTCATTAGCTAAGCAAGATGCCACTATTTGAGATTGTTTGCAAATAGAAAAGAGGTAACAAGTTGTAGGTACAGACTAGACTTAGGGCGTAGATACCTCTGATAGAAAAGGTTGACAATTTTAAGGCAAGATTCTATGTGAAGATCCTTATGGAGGCACACAAGAAAGTATAGAGAATAAGGTGAAGACTTAGAACAACAAATTTGGCTTATGCACGGACTTGCTTAAAGCCAATCAAACATGTGCTAAACTAATAAGAGAACAAGATTCTGACAAAAAGGGCAAGGTTGCAAGATCTCATGTGGAGATTTACATAGAACCACATGAAGATATGGATAGGGCTGCATAAATATGTGTTGAGCAAAAAGTTCTCACGCAAAATTTTGAAAAATTGGGTGCAAAAATAGGGAATAGACTGGCAACTGGGACTAAATTTTGAAGAGATTTTGAAGGTTTCAGACTATTCTAGATAGATTTTTTATTGTTTTGATAGATTTCTAATAGATAGAAAGGTTGGTTTCTAAGCTGTTAGACAACATTTGGTTTTGAAAAAAAAAGTTTGTTTTCAAAAAGAAATGGGAAGCAAGCAGTAGTTGCATACAATCCAACAAAGGACAAGGCAACTCAGAGGGATGGGGGAGTCTTAACTTTCAATTTGTTTTGATAGGTCTAGAAAATTTTAAGACTTAATAAAAAAAACACTTTATCCCTACAACTAAAAATGGTAAATGAAGCAAAACCTTTGTCCCACAACTTATGTGCATGCACTCACCTCATACAGCTGTGTCACCCCACTAGAGGGCACCCATGTTTTTAGTGTATTCCAAGGGCTCAATAACATATACATTGAATGAAATTCCTTGTGATAGGGGTCAAGCACATATATCATCTTCCAATGCCCAGGTACCTACTTATAGTGAGTTCTATAGGAGATATTCTTCCCCCTCCTTGCATAAAGATTATGCCTGCTTTCAGAGGTGAATTGGGTAGCAACTAACTTAGAAGTTTTTTACTTGGATTCCATTCATATTAATCCCTAGTAGCTCCACAAGTACCAGCATCTAAAAGTGCACACACTTGACTAGCAAGACTATGGTCGGCACTAGCTAGTGCAATAGTCAAAGCCTCCTATTGATATGAAATATTAGGAATGAAGAGGAATAAATTAATATGGATTTGGAGTCATTCTCTCTACAAAGCTTCTTTATTATAGTGATTTTGGATCTCTAGAGAAAGGAGTGTGCTCACTTGGGTCATTCTTAGAGGTCGGATCATTCCAATAGGCCCTCTAAGGGTTGACAGAAATTGGTGGTTCAAATCTAAGGGTCCAAGTTTCTAATTTCCCTCAAGGGGAAAGAGCATACTCCTCTACCTCATCACCTTGCCCAAACACACAAGACATGTTAATCACTGAGTTAGTTTCATCGTTCCAGACTTGTCTTTTCTCAAAATTTTGATTCTATAAAAAGGAAACCATCATCCCTTCATAGAAGAGGACTCGTACTAGAGAACCACTAACTTGCTTGCCTCCTTAGATGCCATCTTTCAAATGCTTCTAGGTTTTTGATTTACCCTTGGTCATGACCTCCAAGTGGTAAAGAACATACTCCCCTATTCCCCTATCTTGCACCCTATGAAGTTCACAAGCCCTAATTATACTATGTGTGGAAAGCAAGAAGAAGACATGAGATTTAATGTGGGTTTGAAATTGATCTTCAACATGTGTTTCTTTGGCAATCGTCCTGCAATCACACAATTAGCACATGTTTGAATTTTGGAAAAATTTGCATTTTGCATGTGTCGTTACCAAATTTTGCATGAAATCCTACATAGGCCCATGCGATAAAATGTTGTGCACCACATGAGAAACTGCACAATGATGCACTTTTTTGCATGAGGAAGTGCAAAGAAAGTTGCAAAATTTTCAAATCTTCGCATGAAAATAAGATTTCTCATGCAAAAATCTAGAAATCTATATGGACATGTGCGACAAAAACATTAAAATAATAGAAAAAAAAGTAGATGAGACTAGAAAAATTGATTTCTTGGCCCCACAGTGGATGTGAGAAATGTATGCATGAATAGTGGGGCTCAGATTCTCACATACACTTCAACATGGTCTTTACCTGAGAGATCATCCCAGAATGAGCATTGAATTATTCATCTAAGCAATCTAATTAGCACAAATTATTGCCTTCTAACTAGAAGGATTTTGCCTTTGCTCTTAGATCGAGAAGTGGGCAACTAGACATTTGAGTATGAAGGATTTATGCAGCTAAATGATAATATAATTTATCTAGATGAGAGATGCAATTAATCTAATAATAGGTAAAGCAAATTAAACTATATGATTGCATTTTAATCTATATAATATTTAATACTAAGCAATGAAAACTATGAGAATATTAATCAAAATGAGTATGCAATTTGAAAATAATTTGATACAATTCAAATTTGAACCTTGTAATGAGGAATTAGAAGCCTCTTAAATATAATTCTTGAAATCAATCAACGATTGAGATCAACCCAAATCAATGGCTAGGATTGAAGATGAGATCCAGTTGAAATGGGAATTTCCTTGTGTAGATGAAGTAAATTATTTCAGATCTGAATGTGATGAAGACTTAACTGAGTTTTACATGAGTGTGAGAATGAGTTAACTAAGTTAATTCCAATTCAAGAGATAATCCACTCAAAGTTTCCATTTTAGAGCTAAAAAGAAGATTTGAAGAGATTATTTAATTTAATAAAATGAGGTATGACCTCATAAATGTGTATTTTAATTAATTGAGTAATTAAACCCAAAAATTAAGATAAGGACATTAATAAATTAAATAAATTTAATTCCTTAGTATATTAGCTTTAAGAGATAAATTAATTTAACCAAAGTATAAACATTTTAAATTTAATTTAATTTAATCAACGGGTTTAATTTAGCTAATTTGAGTCGATACTTGGGAATTAAATAAATAGTGTGATTAATGTAGATTAGGGTTTTTTCTACATATGACAATTAAGTCAAGTACTAAGAATCAGAATGAGAATTTCCTAATGAAATAGGACTTTAGGGTTGATCAAAATAGACCAGAATTGGTTAACATGGCAATGTGCCAATCTCAGGGTATTACACACTGGAACTGTAGTTTAAAAGATTTAGGAATTTAATCACCTTGAGGTGTGACCAAGAGTATGCTAGCTCTAGAGCCATGGGATGTGTAGGATCCATCAAAGTATAACTTCCAAGATGGTTGTTCATCTACTAAGCAGAGGTGTTCATCTAGAAATTCCATAACGAGAGGGTGATCCACAACAAAAGGTGCATCTACCAAGTGTTATGCTATATCTTAGCCTTTGACAGCCTTTCTTTCAACATATTGGATGTCAAATTCACTCAGAAGCATGACCCATTTAGCCAAACGCCCTGTGAGCACTGTGCATGACAACATATACTTTAATGGATTAGTTTTGGATATTAGTTGCATAGTGTGGCTTAACATATAATGACGCAACTTCTAACTGGCAAAGACCACGAACAAGAAATCATTTTCCATTAGTGTGTAAGTGATCTCATATCTAACTAGAGTGTGGATGATGTAGTAAATAGAATTTTCATTGCCTACATCATCAAGTTGTGATAGAAGAGCACCTAGTACTATCGGGGTAGTTGTGATGTATAATACTAGTAGGCAACCTACAACTGGAGGAATCAATATAGGTGGATTAGCCAACTATTTCTTGATCAGTTAAAAGTTTCATTGGCATGTGAGATCCCACCTAAAATTTTGATCCTTTTTAAGTAAATGTATAAACGATTGGCACTATCAGTAAGCTAGGAGATGAATTGTCAGACTTCTTGTAGTTTCCTCTGAAGAGAGAAAAGTTGCTTGAGTGTCTTAAGAGGAGCCATATCCATGATGGCCTTGACCTTTTTAGGGTCAATCTCAATACCACATCATGAAACAATGAATCCAAGGAGCTTTCCCAAGATAACACCAAAGACACACTTCTTAGGGTTAAGCATGAGGAAAAATTTAGGTAATCAATCAAATACCCCCTTGAGATGAGATAAGTGATCAAGGCTATTAAGAAATTTGACTAGAATATCATCCACATAATCCTCAAGAGTCTTATGGATTAGGTCATGGAAGATGATTGTCATGGCATATTGATATGTTGCCTCACTATTCTTTAACCCAAATAACATCATGTTATAACAAAATTTCCCCCAAGGGGTGGTAAATATTGTCTTATGTTGGTTTTCCTCTGCTATTTAAAATTTATTATATCCAAAGAAACCATCCATGAGTAATAAGAGCTCATGGCCTATAGTGAGATTGATAATCATGTCTATGTTTGGTAATGGGAAATCATCCTTTGGGCAGGCTTTGTTAAGATCTTTGAAGTCTATGCAAATCCTAATATCACTAGAAGGCTTTGTGACATGTACCATGTTGGAGATCCATTTTTAATAGTCAATCAGGCAAATGATATTTGTCTCTAGCAATTTTTCTAATTCTGCTTTAACTAATAAAGACACTTTGGGGTGCATTTTTCATAGTTTTTTCTTGATAGGTTTAGCTTTTGGATCCAGGGCCAAATGGTATACTACTAAATTGGGGTCAAACCCTAGAATATCTTGATAGGACCATGCAAGGTGACCAATATTTTCATAGAGTTCTTCGATGATAATTTTTTCCTACTCAAGTGCTAGATATACCACAAAATTTGTGATCTTTGGTACCTTGATCAAACTAATATTGACTGGTCTAGTTTCCTCTGTCAAGACTAATCATATGGAAAGCATGTGATCCTCTGGGGGAAGGATGAAATCTCCATCCTTGAGTGACTCCAACAGGTTTTCACTATCAGATGCATCCTTTATTTTCTTTTCATTCTTTGAATCATTTAATGGTGCTTTAGAGGAGTTTTCACTAGAGGATGATTTTGCCTTACATTTTTTCTTTTTTCTTTCAATTTTTAGTTCAATTTTGTAACTAGATATTTCCTCCTCTCCAAAGTAACATGTTGGATCTAGTTTGTAAACATTTTTTGATGGTGGTGGCAGCCATTTATGTGGTGTTTCTACCCCCATGAATCTAAGGAGTGTGTGCTCTATAGAGAATTCATCAACATGGATGACACTTGGTTGGTCTTAATCAATGAGTTTGGGGTGATAAAGTAGTAAGTTTATGAGATTTAGGGATAATTGGCAGAGCATAGAAGCTCCTACAATAATTTCATCAAGGAAGATATCATTGTAGGATTTCTTTTCTACTTTCTCAGGAATGTCTTCAACCTTAACAAGACTTTTTTAGATGTTTTTGAAGGCATGGCCTTCTTTGATGGTGCCCCCAGTTACGAGGAGTCCATGGCCTAAGCCTTTCTTTTTGTTTTTGTTGTATGCTTCCACAAGCTTCTTAATGCCTAACTCTAGATGGCCTAAATCACCTCCTTGACATTCACATTGCTCAATAGGAAGGCAATGTGACCATGGGTATTTTTGTTTAAGATGGTCCAGAAGTTCTTCACTTTTTAGAGGTGGCTCTTTGTATAGCCATGTGCTAATGTTAGGAGTATTTTCCTCATCATTGAGGATATCTTTGGTAATAAATGTGGTTGGGCCTAATTTTTTGAGTTAGCCTTGCCCCCTGATGTGTTGGATGCCCTTGAGTATGTGGATCAAGTGGTAAAGCACTGATAGAAAAAGCATCTATGAGACTATATTCTCCACAACCTTGGTAGTTAATCTTAATCATGGAAAGGGTGGAGGCTAAAATGGCATTTAGATCATGGAAGGTGCCAAATGAGCTAGCCATGGTGTGACCAATTTTGATTCCAAGATAATGGTTGATGTATGAAGCTTTGACTGCATTGTAATCAGCAAAAGGTTTAGGATCTACGTAGATGGTTACCTCAATGCCATTATGCAAAAACTTGATGCACTGATGATATGTGGATGGAATGGTGTTCATGGTATGAATCAATGGTTGGCCAAGGAGGATGTTGTATGGAAGGTTAAGATCAACTATGTGACCAACTATTTCTTAAGTGGCTAGGCCAACTCTAAGAGGTAGCAAGATGGTTCCTTCAATGGTACACTCCAAGTTGTCATATGCTTTGATGGTCATGATATAATTGTGTATCCTACTTGTTTGATGAACTTTAAAGTACATAAATTTAGAGCTGATCCATTATCTATCATGACCCATTTGACTACCAAGTTAGAAACCATGATAGCTATGCGAAGTAGAAGTATATAATCAGGTTCAACTACTAGGATGTCAAAGGTTTTAAAGGATAGAGCACATGATGCAGAAAGGTGTCTGACCAAGTTGTGGAACTTGGTGGCATTTATGTTAGTGGAGACACGTGACTCATGGAGAGTACTGTCGAGGATCTCTTGATAAATTGGGCTTGTTCATAAGAAATCTATAATGGAAATCTAAGCTGGCATATTTCCAAGGTGTTCCAAGATATTATATTGTGGTCCTAATGGGGGTGGTCCTGATGAAGGTGGTCTTAATGGTGTAGATACAGATGGGCCAACTATATTAAGTCGAGCTTGTTGAGTAGTAACCACACATTGGGTGTCTGGGCCTTTGATGTTTATAACATTGATATAAGGCTCAACTTGTGATATGCTTCTAATAAGGTTTCCATAGTCTAAGTATGTTGAGGTATAGTTTTGAGACATATCTCAATTATTGCTTCTTCTTTTTTAACATTGTTGGATTTTTTATTGATAGGATTATTTATAGGTTGTTTACCTATGCTTGTGTTATGGCGAGGAAAACCATTTTGGTATATCAATAATCCTACATTTGGTTAGGTTTGTGCCCCCATTGTGATCTCTTTTTGATCAATAAGATCTTGGACATAGTCCTTGAGTTGCACACACTAGAGGGTGGTATGTCCTTTGACATGATGGAATTTGAAAAACTCATTATCCTTATACCAAGATGCCCTAGATTGATTAGGTTCTAAGGGTTGTGTTTGTGGATGTCGAATAAGATTATCCTTGGCTAGTTTCTCAAAGATTGCATCAAGGGGGTCACCCAATGGGGTGTATACACAAGGTTATCTCTGAACATGTGGTTTAGGTTTGGTAGAAAGTGTGATAGCATTAGTCTAATTTTAATGGTTAGGTATTTAGACATTATGTTGATTATTTTGCATAGGTAGCTATTGATAGATTGGTGGTTGTTACTAGTAAGGTTTTTGTTGACAAAATGTGGTGGGAATGTTGGGTGTTACCTAGATGACATTAACATGTCAGGTGTCGATGATGCCATCAATAACTATGTTCTTATTCTTATTCCAATATGGTGGTTTGTCATTACTTGGACCTCGATCTTGGGTATTTTATTTGTAAATTTTAATGATACCATAGTTGATGAGCCCTTGCTTGAGTCTCATTCCTTTTTCCTTAATGTCTTTATATGTTTGTAAATAGTACATGACCATGTGATGGGCAAGATTAGGATGTGTGTTGTTAATGAACATCTTTCCAAGGTGACATTCAAGGATGGTATATGAGATCCTAGTTGTGAGGGTTTGCCAATGTTATAAGTATTCTGCAAGGCTTTCTCCTCCCTTTTGTTTGGTATGAACTATGTCTACTATAGATAACTCAATCTTGACTAGATGAGCATATTGACCCACAAAGGCTTCAAAAAGATTAGTAAATGTCTTAATGGTACCCTAGGGTATACGATAGAACCATTTAAGGTTAGGGCCCCCTAAGATTTTTGAAAAAAAAAGTTTCATGAGGAACACATCATTATAGGATGCTTCTTGGTAATGCATATAGAATTCCTTGATGTGTGTGACTAGGTCACTTTTCCCTCTAAATTTATCAAACTTGGGAATCTCAAAATGTTTAGGAAAAGGTGTCATTGTGATGGTTTTGTCAAATGGATATGGACAGTCATTTTTAAATTTGAAAATTTTTGAGTTTGTCCCATCCTTAAGGGCTTTGAGAGAATTTTTCATCTCTTTCCATTCAGAGTTTACAAGCAGGGTAACGGGTTACCCCAGTCTAGATGCCCCTAGCATAGGGTATGTAGTAGATATTGAAGGCTGATATGGGAAACCTTGACTACCATATGGTGATGGCTGAAGAATAGGTTGGACTAATATTGGGATGGATGTTATTGGTTGGTGAAATGTAGTTTTGGCATATTGTTGCATCTACTAGGTAGATTGTTGATGGGGAATGTAGGTATGTGGTTATTTCCCTACTAGATCATTCTGCAAGGATGCTTGAGCATAGTATTGGTGTGAAGATTGCAACTGAAAAGATGGTATCATAGACAATACCTAGGACATGCTTTGGGAATGTATACCTTGCCTAATATATGTTGGACTGAGTATTAACAGGTGCTAGGTAATTGATGTGAGGAAGATTGTTCACAACTGGGTATTGCGATGGAGGGATGATTTGGCTATTACCTAAGGGTGGCATAGAAAAGTAGTTGGTAATGGGTGGTAATGAATAGACTTCAGGAGGAAGGGATGAATGTGACTAAGGTATGGACATGGATGTATGAAGGGGATACTACTATTAGGCTCTCGTGTCTTACCAAAACTCCAAGGTCCTAAAGGAAATGAGGCCAAAGTACTTTGGCTAGTAACAAATGAATTGATAGTGATGTTGGGTGGGATCAAAGATGAAGTATTCAACCCTAATGGAGGCATTCTTGTAGTGTACTGGGATGTAGGTTGGATGTTTATGCTACTAGTGAATGGATTGGATGTGTTTTGAGATGGAAGGGAAAATGCAATGTTGCTAAGTGAAAAAGGAGTATATTGCAAAGCAGGGATAGGGATGGCAAAAGTAGATACAGATGGTACACTTGTTGGTTGGGGTGTGGTATGAACTAAGGGCTGAGTGAGGATGGGTTGGGTGTTTTGTGAAATGGGAGTATTAACTTGGATTGAGGGGATATTTGGGTCTATTAGTTCTATTTTTGTTGGTTGGTACCTATTGTTTGGTGAAAAGAAAGGATCATGAGGGATAGATGATCTTGTAGATGGTGGTTGCCATCCAAATAGAGGATGTGTAGGATCTATAATGTTGGTAGGTGGTGGTAATCCAAAATCAAAGGTGCCAACATTGTCTCTTAAGAAGTTTTCCATGATGGTCTCCCTATTTCAATCTATGATGGCATTAAAATGGTTGCATGTCTAGGTTAATTCATGAAAGCATCTATATCAATTGAAGGGCCTATTTCTTTGGGAGCTTGTGGTGGTGGATCTAGTGGTGTCATGGAAACTACAAGGTATAGTTGTGCTTGAGCCATGATACTACTAAGACCAGGATCCATGTCCTGCTCTTTTTGTTTATTCTTACTGAAATGTGTCCTGGGTGGTATGAAAGGATGACTTTCCTAAGGATGAAATGCAAAAGGATGATGAAAAGAGTATGTGAAAAGATGATTTGTCTAGGTGTGACTAGGGTGGAGGGATTTCCTAAGATGCAAAGGAGGGTGTGTGAAAGTGTTCTTAATGATATCTAGGAAGCCTAAGTGATGTAGTACTAAGTGAAAGAGATTGTGTTTCTCTTAAGTGTGAATTTGAAAATGTGTTGGTGATATCAAACCCTAAGGTAGCCTTATGATCTTTTGGAAGAAAAATGGGGATCAAGTGTGTAGCCCAACCTTTTTCTCAAGATGATATGAGACATAAGTGACAATTTATTCTAAGTAATGAGTAAATGATGGAGAATACTAGGGTTTAATGATGCTTAATTTGGAGGATTTCTAAAAACCTAAGATTGATGACAAAAAAAGAGGAGATGAGTCTACTAAATGTTTAAATGTGATGAAGAGCTATGTGAAAGACTAAGCCTATGTGGGTGATAAGTGCATGAGTGTGTGTGGAAAAAGGACCTAATCAAAGTAACACTAGAGTTATTTATAAGGCTATGGTTGACACCATGTCTAAGAGTTAGGTTCTAAATTTTGTAATCTCACTCAATTTGTAGTGTAATGTCTACACCATTTTTCTCAACTTGGTCTAGTTTAGTGATCCTAGGGTTAGGGATATACTTCTTGTGTTTTGCTTCTATTTCCTTGTAAATTGGTATTTGTGGAAGTTTATCCTTTTTGAACTTGGTCTTGGTTTAGCCTGACATGAGATAACTCTATGAGATTTGATCACAACTTTGGGTTTTTAGAGGTAGCGACTATGATAAGTATACCTTATAACCTTGGGTTGAAGACATAAATTAGTTGAGGAGTAGCTAAGTTTCAAGAAATGATGTGTTTATGAAAAAGGGGCAAAGTGGTTTTTGGGGTATTTTGGGATGTAAGTAGTAAAGTGGGGCAAACTAGGCTTAGGATTGTTGCAAATAAACTTGCTAACAATTGTTCTAAACAAAGGTAAGGATGACATGTTTTGAAGATGAATATTTTTTTTGAAGGCTTACAAAGAAACTTTTTAGTCAAGTAAGATAGGTAACAATGATATTTTGAAAAAGATAAATTCAAACCAAGGAGAAAAAAGTTTGTTTGCAACTGGACTTTGTTAATAACCTTTTTTGAGATAACAAGAATAGTTTTGAAAAAGGTGGAGTTGAACCAATGAGACTAAAGTTGTTTCGAATGGACTTGCTAACAACTATTTTTGAGATACCAAGGATAGGACTTTTTCTAATGTGATGGATTATGAGAAAATAGTTTCTTAAAGGACAAAGCAACTTTGAGAAAGACAAACAAGTGATTTCTTTAGAAAAAGTTTTTGATAGTAACCTTAGAAATTGTGTATGTTTTTACAAATGATTTTCATAGATATTTTGCACAAATAAGATAATTCAAACACACTCTTTATCCCTAATATCAAATTTTGGTTGCAATATGATGTTCAAGGGCCCATAATTTGATGTCTCCTAATTCTAGTGCAATATGTTCGTCTAATAAAAGAGATGAGTTGATACAAGAGTCAATCAAAAAATGATACACATCAAAGAATCTTCAAGGCATGACAAAAAGAAGTCCCCCTTCTGTGGGGACAATGACCCTTGGAGATGAAATCCAAGTAGCCTTATGCCTTTACCAGGAGAGCACAATGGTGAGTGATCTTGGAGGATGTCATTTCCCTTGCACTATGAATTAATATACCATGGATAAAATCATGATGACTAAAATGGGGTTGTAAATAGGTCTATGGAGTTATCCAAATGGTCGTTACATATGTGATCCACTTAAGAATCTATTCCAAAAATGCTGAAATTGTGGAAAAGTTTTCCCACCTCAAGCTACCCCCAGAAATACACCACTTGAACTTGTCTGATACAAGGAGAAATTCTACCCTTCCCCTTATTTATATACTAGCAATATTTTTACCAATTTGAGCTTCTCACCTAAGGGGACGTACTTCCCAAAGCTGGATGAACTCACTAGAAGCACTCCTAGGTTGTTATCAATGATCTTGCTAACAATGTTAGGTACATGTGTCATGTACTTTAAGGTCTTAATTTGTAGAAAATAGAGAAGACAAAGATGTGCTAGAGGGCACAATCTCAAAACATGCAAGGCACTTGGTTCATTTCTATTTTGGATGCTTTAGTGTATCCTAACAAACTAGTTCCTTTTTTGAAGACACACATGATTTTAGCATTCAATTATCCCATTTCCAACTTCACAACGGTTCCCAACAAAGTAAATCATGTCATTAAAATGAAATCAATCAAGAAAGCTTTAAAAAGGAGGGAATAAGAACAAGTTTATCTTTATATCATTCAAGATTTGATGAATTCATTTTAAGCCCTAAAAATTGATGTGTTTTCACACAATGTTCATTTGTGCCTTTAAATAAAGTGTTCATCGCATTGGTTTATTTTTAAAACTCACATTCAAGATTAGATTTTGTAATTAATCTATTCAAACATTCCAATGAAAACTTTCAAAGAGTTAGACATTCATTCCAAAAAAAAAATTTTAAGTGAAAATTTGTTCATTTAAGCCCTAAAAGATGAATTTTCTAGCAAGCATTGTAACAAAACTTGCAAACACATGTTAGCATTCTGCTCCAATAGATACCTACAATAAATAAATAAAAAATTTGTCACTATTTGGTTAAACTTGCAAACCCACAGATTATAATCCGTGATCTCACAATGTGGGAATATAGTTTAACAGTCACGGGATTGAGGTATAGGAGACCAATGAAAAATGTAGAAAAGTAGGCCATAGGAAAAAAGTAATAGGGTGATCTTGCAAAAATTCAATCCCGTGAGTTTAAGGGAAAGTATTCCCATGGACAAATGTATATGTGGCTTCAATTGAAGGAGAGAAAAAGTGGGGTTTAAAGTTGACTAATTTCATTGGCCATTCCTACAAGTCTTTTATAGCGATCCCACTAGTAAAAACTAATGTTAACACATGAATAAAGTTAGCGAGAATGATGGGGGTGTTTTTAGTGGCATGTGGTGGTGGGGTTTAAGACAAAGTGTAATCCCACCCTTGCGGGTTCACATTCCCACCAGTTTAGGATCTTGATTTTGTAGTTGCAAGTTGACAATTTTATGGTTGCAAGATCACGAATAAAGGTTGTTGCAATGTTGTTTAATTTGGAATTTATTTGTATGGTCAAGAGTGCGCCTCCTGATAAGAGACCTTGGTGCCTACAAAAATGTTAGAAGACCACCTCTGTACACAAATTAGCATGAAACATTAGTTTGGTTAGTCTAACATAAACAAGCAAAAATGTGATTATAGTGACCTGAATGTGAGCTCCCACCAGGTGTGCCAAAATGTATCACCTAATTTAGTAGTGAAAATTGAATACTAATTATTTAATGAAATTATTCACAATAAAAAAATAAGTAAAGACTTATGATAGGACAAGGTTAACACCAAGAAGGAAGGCAAACCAAGAATGGTAAGCTCTTTAGGTATAACCTATGATGATGTAGTATGTCCCTAATGGATAAGGGATGTATGCTCATGGTGTGATCAAGATTCCAATAGATGGGTGTTTTTATCAAGCATGTAGATGGGTAAGGGTTTTAATAATGGAGTTATGGATGGATTTTGGCATGGTGATGGTGTAAAATGGTTATGATGTAGTGGTTAGTGGGGTATTATAAGTTTGCATGAAAGTTTATATGGATTGTGAGAGAGAAGGGCATTATTTATAGGCCAAGGGTTAATGAGATGGAGGTTCAGGATGCAAGGATGGAAAAATGGTGAGGGTGTTATAGGATGCTTTGAAAGGGGGGCACATAGATTGTGCTTGTTTGTAGCTAATCAGTGAGTGACACTTGTCACAAGGAGGACGAGTGTGAGGGAATGGACAAAATGGCTGGCCAAAGGGAGTAATGAGGGGGGAATAGTTTGTAAGAGGTATGTAAGAGACATTAATTGCATGTAAGAGCCATTAATACTCTTGGATAGGGATGGAAAAGGACAAGGGAGACATGACCACTTTGGCTTGGGTTAGCAAGTCCCAACCCTTGCTTAAAGTTGTGCACATGTTAAAGAGTGGGATTAGGCTTGGCTTAGAAAGGGGGTTAGGGGGAAAGTAGCTTCGCTTTGATGGGATGGGTTAGTTAGGAGGCTAACTAAGGTTAGTATGGGTAAATGGGTTCGATTAGGGTTAAAGATATGGTTTAGAGATGTTTTAGGGATTTGCATAATTTATTTAATAAAATGAGGGATGTGGGATTAAATTAAATAGATTTGAGGATTTATTTAATTTAATAGAGGAATGAGGTTTTTAATTGATAAATTGATTTTGGGTTATCATTCAATTATAACAATTGGACTATAGTTAATTTAATTAATTAATTAACAAGGGGATGACGATTAGTTAATTAAATAATAAATATTTAATCAATAATGTCCTAGGAGGTGACTAAATATGATTACCTAGCAGTGTAATCAATTTAGGTGTCTACACCTTATACCATGTTTTCATACTTTTTTTGGTCGATGGGAGTATATAGCCGAGCAGTATTAGCCAAATAAGGTGCTACAATATTTTGGATGCTACACGATGTGCCAGGGGATCTATTTTGGTAACAAAGCATAACTAAAGAGTTAGTTACACTTTTTGGACCTCCTCTACAATGAGGGAATCTATTTTAGGCATGGCATGATCTGGCATCCCAAGAATGGGACTCATTTGGTAGAGTTGTAGATGTTGGGTCAACTTAGGGTTACAAAGATTAGTATCAATGCTTCAGGCTACTATGGAAGGTACACATTACTAGGGAAGCAATGGTAGCATGGGTGATCACTTGAGAGGTGAGGAGGGTAGGTATGAGGCAAGAGGATTGAGACAATGGGTAGAGGCTATAATATAGGGGGAGGTTCCATAGAGGGAGAGATGGAGGGAGGGAGATGAGGAGGGGAAATAGGAGGAGGCAAGAAAAAAGAAGGGAAGACCACATGAGGAGGTGAAGGAAGAGCTAGATAGGCCACAGGAGGGGGGAGGAGAGGAGTCGCAGGAGCTAGTTAGGAGAGGGGGAGGAGGATCATCTGCAAGGGGACGAGATGGGGATTGGTAGGGAGAGATGTCTCCCTATAGTAGGCACACAATGCTATGTGCCATGTGTTGTGCGATACTCAATAGGAGAGGGGCCATCTCAAGGTCAAGTGAGATCAATTCTGACATAAGCATGATGTGGCTCAAGTATAGCTAGATCAAGGAGAGATTGGGTTGGGGGAATTTTGATTGGATTTGGGGTAGCTAGAGGGAAGATTTGAGGTGATGGAGGTAGAGGGGGAGACTCTAGGGGAGGTTTGACATTGTGTACGAGGACAAAGATAGGATGGTGGTGGAGGTGGTGACCTTGTGGGCATAAATAGCAATGGGGGGAGTATTAGAGTTGAGATGGCTAAGGCAAGTGGAGGATATATAGGGGAGAGTAGGTTTCTACAAGGGGAGATACCATGCAACTATGCCAGTACATGAGATTGGGCATTATAGGAAGTTGACACATTCAGGTATAGTCTATACACATACAAGCATGCAGGGTAGAGGGAGAGTGGTTGGAGCACTAGGGGATCACAAAGGACTAGTGGGTCTTAGCAAATAGGACAAATCCAAAGATTAGAGAGGGGGATAGCTAGGAGGATGGATAAGAAAGAGAGTTTGGGTACTATAGGGGGGAGGATGAGGCCACCACCTCTAGCAATAATGACACAGGATGTAGAGAGAGAGCTATTAGAAACAATAGTCCACCAAGATAACTAGGGGGGGTGAATCAGTTGTCCAATTAAAAAATTTATCAACCTTAATCAATCTTAATCATTCAATTAAAGTAAACAACAAACATAACAAGATTCACATATGTAATTACACCAAATTTGTTAACTAGGGAAACCATTTATTAGAGGGAAAACCTTGGTGGGAATGATGTCCACCAAGATATATTGATATATATATATATATATATAATTATTTATATATATATATATATATATATATATATATATATATATATATATATATATATATATATATATATATATATATATATATATTCATATTCCTTGTTAGAGGATGGACCCTATTAGGAGTCTATAAACACATTTAGTCCATGAGAGTCCCTATTAGAATCCTTTTTATGTGATTCCAACCCTGTTAGGAGTTGTGCCAACCCTATTAGGAGTTGTAGAAGATAGAAGGACCCACTATCCAAATAGCTTATGGATAAAGATCACTGAACTTACTATCCAACTGATCTCTCAACTATTCCTTTCATAATAATTGTTTGTACTATGCTTTAACCTATTTCCTCTATCCTCTCAATTAGACCAATCACTATCAGACATTGTAGACTAGGTCTTGAACCTTGGATCTCACAATAAAACCTCAGCAACAAAGTTCTCTCCAACTTTTCTTTGTTCTTCTTATCCTCACATATCAACTTGTTTCTCTTCAATTTTTCTCTTTGTGCTTCTTCTAATCATTCATACATTCATACATAACAAAGGAAAATGTCCTTCTTTTATATCAAATGCATAAAATAATTTCTTGAGTCAGCTATTACACAGTCTCAATTAATTATTATAGGACCTCTTTAAGAACACATTATACATAGTGATAACATTTATCTGTCACCTTGTAACTCAAATAACATTTCATACATATAATAACATGATGAGTGAGCTTAGCCACATCATCTTCAAATATCTTCTACATGTCTTTAACCTTGCTTCTCATAATAACAACTCTGCTAATAGATATAACAAGTTTACTAGAATATGCTTCTATAAACTCTATCTATGAACAATCTTGACCAAAACTTGCATAACTTCTTCCAGAGTTAATATCTTATGCTTCTAAGGTTAGCAACATATACTAGATACTTATTAGTATCTCCCTTTATCCCCCCTTATCTAAAATTATCAACGATCTATCCATACCAACTTGATCTTTCTGTTGTTATTCTATCAAATACCATAGAAAAATGCTATGTTGGCATCAATGACAAACACAGTGATGAAGGTAACATATAATCATGATAATGATCTAATCATGTTTCTACAATACTCCCCCATAGAATTATCATCAACATTCATGCTTCTAACAATTTCCCCCTTTGGAATTGATGGAAACATAGATGAAAACATCTAGTTCCAAGAATACCAACATTAAAGATTGTTATCCTTTCTTTTCAAATCCTCTTCATCAATCATTCTTCCCCATTGATATACCTCAATGTTCTCTATATCAAGCTATTTTTCATGTTGCAATTTCTCCCCCATTGGCATCAATGTCAAATGATTCAAGAACCAGCTATCTCTACAAAAATTGTCTCTAACTTGCTCAAGTGTCCAAAGACATTGTTCAAAAAAATATCTATCAAGAGTCCTAGATGACTCTTTCCATCACAGATACTCCCCCTACAAGAAGAATCAGCATTCAATCCAAACAAACAATAGTGCTTTGTAACACTAGATTAATGCATTCTTGCATCTTCTACTCTAATGTAGGTAGGGGCATAACCCCTAGCATACCTTGCAAATACTCAAAAGTTTCTTTGGGAAGAGGTTTGGTGAAAATATCTGTAATCTTCTCTTTGGTGCTTACATATTCCAACCTGATTTCCTTCTTTGAAACTTTCTCTATTAACATGTGATATTTGATAGAAATGTGTTTAGTCTTAGAATGCAACACTATATTCTTAGACATATTCACTATGCGTATGTTATCACAATGTATGACAATAGGTTCACTGAATTTTTTCCTTATATCCTTTAGCATCTACTTCATCCAAACAACTTGATTATCATTGCTTGTTGTTGCAACATATTCTACCTCTGTTGTACTTTGTGAGGTATAGTCCTTCTTCTTTCTTAACCAAGAAACCAATCTTCCTTTCTTCCTTACAACTTCACCTTTTTTATTCATTTTATTCCTGAATACCCATTTTGTTCCTATCACATTCTTGTCTATTGGTCTGGGGACCAATTCCCATGTCTCATTCTTCACTATCTGATCCAATATTTCTTCTTTCGTAGATTGCTTTCAATAGTCATCTTTACATGCCTCATCTATATTCTTTGGTTCTACTTGAGATATCAAACATAATTCTTCATTGATTCTACTTCTTATTATCACGCCTTTATCTCTGCTACCGATGATCTGCTCTAGTGGATGATTCTTTGCCATATTCTTACCAAAAGTAGGAGTTGTTATCTCAACTCTTAGTTCTATTGTAGCTTCTAAACTTTGTTCCTACCTTATCTCTCCTTCATTCTAAAAATCCTTATTAGTCTTAGAGAATACTTCATCATTCCTTGGTTTAGCAACAACATTCTCATCATCAGAATTATAGTCAACTATTCTTTCTTATATCCTAAATTTCTCATCAACTCTTACATTTGCACTTTCAACAATAGTCTTAGTTCTTAGATTATAACGTATATAAGCTCTAACTTTTAATGAATAACCAATAAATATACCTTCATCACTTCTAGCATCAAATTTACCAACATCATCATCTCTTTTGATATAACATTTGCTGCCAAAAAATTTGAAATACTTAATTGTAGATGAGTTACCAAACCATAGTTCATAAGGGGTCTTGTTTGTGTCTTTCTTGACTTGCACTATGTTCATAGTTAAGACTGTTGTGGCTAAAACTTCTCTCCAAAACATCTTGGATATATCATTCTCAACTAACATAGCTCTTGCTACTTCTGTTACTAATATGATTCTTCTTTTTGCAATGCCATTTTCTTTAGGGGTTCTCGAAGCTAATAGCTATCTTTTAATTTTATTAGCTTCATAAAAGATGTTAAACTCATTTGAAGTAAATTCTCCTCCTCCATCTCATCTTAAGCATTTAATCTTTATACCTAATTCATTGTCAACTCTATTTTTGAATATTTTAAACTTATTAAACTGCCTCAGATTTTTCTTTAAGAAATGCAACCCACATCATTCAAGAAAATTGATTAACAATAAACATTAAATACTTTTCACCATAGAATACTTTTGTCTTTGTAGCACCACTAATATAAATGTGTCCAATCTCCAAATTTTTTTAGTAGTAAAATTCTTGTTGGGAAAAGAAGTTCTGGTATGTTTTGCCAAAACACACTCCTTGAAAATAGTGTTAGTAGGTTTCACAATCTTAGGAAAATCTCTAACTGCAAACACACTACTAGTTTTCACAATGTTGTCAAAGTTTATATGAAAAAGCCTCTTATGCCATAACCAATTGTCATCTACCTTTGCAACAAAAAATGTCATTTTAGTGGGATTCAACTAAAATACATTACCTATAGATCTGGTTCTTGTTTCAATAACCTTCCCATCTTTATCTCTGATCATGCATGTTTTCTTTGTGAACTGTAACTGATAAACTTTATCCACTAGTTGGCCAACACTCAAAAGATTATGTTTCAATCCATCAAAAAAATATACATCTTTAGTGTTGGTCTTATTAAAAAGAGTTATAGATCCAATACCTTTCACATGGCAAGTTGCATTGTTTCCAACTCTAAAAATACCTCCATCATAACTTTTGAAGTCAATAAAATTGTTCATATCACTAGTCATACTATGTGAACAACCATCATCAATTATCCAATTAGATTTCTTTTCAACCTGCGATACCAAAGCCATTTTCTCTGGACTTTCTTCTTTCATAGCTACAAATCCTATTTCATCATCACTAGCACTTCCTCCTTGTTCATCAAAATCTTCTTCTTCATTTGCATACAAAAAATCTCTATCTCTTCTAGGTTTAAACTTTCCTTTATACTTTTTCTCTCTTTTAGGACACTCAGATGCATAATTACCAAACTCATTACAAGTCCAACATTTAAATACTTTCTTATCATCTTTTTCTCTTCTTACTAGAAGGGCTACTCCTATCTTTCTATCCTCATTAGATCTACTATTGCTGGGAAAATCTCCTCTAGCACTTGTGCTTCTTGATAAACTAGGTCGAATGTTTAGGGCACTAAAAGTTGTCTCTATTCTAGATAATTCTCTAGATCGTCTAAGCTCATTCTCAACTGCTTATGATCTCCCAAGTAATGTTTCCTTGTGAAGTCTTTGGTACAAGAGATCAACAACTATATCATTTCAACTACTTTCTTGAATGGTGGCATAAATCTCTTCAATATCTTCTAGACCACTTATCATCTTCCTTGGTTCATCCTTGACATCTAATTCTTGCAGTAATTTTTGATAATATTACTACATATGTTCTTATAGATTCATCTTCCATTAATTTAGAATTTAGAAATGCACAATAAATCTTTGTATCCTTAATATTTTAGAATGTTCATCACCTTCAAAACTATTTTCCAAAGCTTTCCAAATCTTATAAGAAGTATCAAGTGTTTTTACCGAGTTGTACTCAATTTCAGGAAGTGCAGACAACAATGCTTCTCTAGCTCTCATGTTGTACATGAAAAGTTCTCTCTCATCCTTGGTACAAGTTTTCAAAGAACTTTTAACAATAATTGTCTTTTCTAATTTTGTCAAGATCCAATACCCCAGACCCATACACAGTAGATATGTCTTCATCTTTTCCTTCCAACTATCAAAATTTGTTCCATCAAACTTTGAACTATCCTTTCTAAATATATTCACCATGGATCTCCCAAAGCTATTAAACTTTATCTTCAAGGACCTCATACTCTAATACAATTATTAGAAACAATAGTCCACCAAGATAATTGAGAGGGGGAGTGAATCAGTTATCTAATTAAAACATTTATCAACCTTAATTAATCTTAACCATTCAATCAAAGTAAATATCAACCATAACAAGATGCATGTAGACAATTACACCAGATTTTTTAACTAGGGAAACCCTTGATCAAAGCAAAAACCTCAATGGGAATGATGCTCACAAAGATATACTAATATGTATTTATGTATTTATGTATGTATGTTTCTTGTTAGAGGATGGACCCTGTTAGGATTCTATAAACAAATTAAGTATATGAGAGACCTTGTTAGGAGACTTTGAATCCCTATTAGGAGATTCCAACCCTGTTAGGAGTTGTAGAAGATAGAAGGAAACATTGTCCAAATAGCTTATGGGGCAAGACCACTGAACTCACTATCCAACTGATCTCTCAACTGTTCATTGCAAAAGAATTATTAATATTGTGCCTTAACCTATTTCCTTTGACCTATCAACTATATCAAACATTGTCAAACCTTGTAGACCAAGTCACGAACCTTAGATCTCAAAATAAAACCTCAGCAACGAAGTTCTCTCCAACTTCACTATATTCTACTTATCCTTGCATATCAACTTGTTTCTCTTTTGTTTTGCTCTTGGAACTTCTTACAATCATTCATACATGACAAATGAAAATGTCCTTCCTTTATACAAAATGAATAAGACAATTCCTTAAGTCAACTATTACACATTCTTAATTAATTATTATAGGACCTCATTAAGAACACCTTATACTTAGCGATAACATTAAGTCACATTGTAACTTGAATAAATTTCTATACATGTAATATCATGTTGAACACTCTTAGCCACATAATCTCCAATATGTCTTCTATACACCTTTAACCTTGCTTCTTAGAATAACAACTATGCTAAGAGAGATAACAAGTTTACCAGAACATGCTTCTGTAAACTCTATCTCAGAATAGTCTTCACCAAAACTTGCATAACTTCTTCCAGACTTAATATCCGATGCTTCTAAAGTTATCTACATATAGTATAAACTTATTATTATCTCCCTTTAACCTTACTTAGTGAAAATGCTCAATGATCTATCTATATCAACTTGATCCTTTTTATTGTTCTTCTGTCAAATACCATAAAAAACTACTATGTTGACATCAATGAAAAACACAATCATGAATGTAACATATCATCATGATAATGATCTAATCATGTTTCTACATACTTCCCTATATAAGTATCATCAAAATTAATTCTTCCAACAAGACCCTTTTGAGGCTCATGGCAAGTGGTCGATGGACGAGGATATAGATGAGTAGTGATATGCTAGATTTTTGTGATGTATAGATATGTATTGTTGCAGGCATAGACCTAGATTTATTTATATGTACTTCTGTACTATATGCACATTGGATGTGGACTATAATGGACATTTTCTATTCTTTCAGGGATGGGTGATGCATTATTTATTCATTGAGGATATGATATATATGTATATGAGCATTCTTTGGGGTGGGATATGTGTGTAATGAGTATTGTACCTATGTGATGTTTAATGTATGTTTTTATAAGATATTTTTGATATGTAGAGGTGGTGGACTGACATGTGTTATGTAGGATGTGATGGTGGATTATTAGGTGGATGACATGTATGATTATACTGATGATGTATGATGTAGGAGGTGATATAGTTTTTGAGATGAATGATATGCATGATGTTAATGATGCTTTTATGATGCAAGATGTGGTGTTATATATGATATGGATGGTATGCATGAGGTTATTGATGCATTTATAATGCAAGATGTGATGTGTGTTTGATGTATTTGAAAAAGATTATGATGATGTAAAATAAACCAAAAAAATTGTGGTGATGCAAGGGATAGCTAAAAATGGACCTAAAAATATGATGATAGAAATTATAACTAAAATCAACCTAAAAATATGATAATTCAAGTGATAGTTGAAATGAACCTAAAGCTATGATGAGGACAAAAGGATAAAATGAACTTAAAACTATGATAATGAAAAAGGATAACTAAAATGAACCTAAAACTATGAGGATGAAAAAGAATAACTAAAATGAACCTAAAACTGTGATGATGAAAATGGATAGCTAAAATGAACCTAAAACTATGATGATGGAAAAGGATTAAAAATGAACTAAAAACACTATGATGGTGGAAATAGATAAAAATTAACCTAAAATTATGGTGATGAAAAAGGGTAAAAATGAACCTAAAACACTATGATAATGAAAAAGGATAACTAAAATGAACCTAAAACACCATGATGATGAAAAGGATAACTAAAATGAACCTAAAACTATGATGATACAAAGTATAATTAAGATGAATCTAAAAATATGATGATACAAGTGATAATAAAAAATGAACCTAAAACTATGACGATGAAAAAGATCATGATAATGAGGTGAGAGATGAGTGGACATGATATGAAAAGAAAGTATAATGATAGAAACACACATGTGAGTGTAGGAGGACGGGTAAGATGGATCTATAGCATATCACTTATTGACCGTAGCCTTGATTTGAGGATGAAAAATAATGTGCACAACTTTTGAACATAGTTTTTTTAAGAAGAGCTAGGGAGAGAGGAGAGGCACAGGGATGGGAGAGAGAGAAAATAGGAATAGGTGTTGAATTGAACCCAAGTGTTAGGGTAGAATGAGGAAAGAAGAATAGGTGAGCTAAGGATACTTTAGTAATAGGAACTATAAAAGTGGTATGATGGAGTGATATGGTAAGATAGGCATGTGTAGCATTGGTAGTACAGATGATGGTAAAAGTGAGATGAGGGAGATTTTCTTTTTAGGAAAGAGGTGATTGGGGTGGAATAATCAATGCTTAAAGGATGAGGCTTGGGTACTTTGAAAAGAATTACCACCATGTAGTTTGAGCACATAGTTTGATATAGGAATATTGGGTATATGTCAAGGTTACCAAGAACATCAAGGCTTGTACCCCCAATATTACATATGATTGACTTGAACAAGCATGCAAGGATTTCCCAGTATCACTCATGTGTCCCAAAGGAATGAAAGTGGAATCAATACTAGGTAATCCATAAGAAAATAATATTTCCAATTGCACCATATGATCAAAAATGGTGATATGTTTCGAACATGTAAGACTCACATCTGACTAACTCATAAGTAGAAAAGACTGGATCAGAACCTTGGTCTTTAGTTTCCCCATTTGCAATGCATCATGATATAATAAATCATGTTTACCTTGAGGAGAAAAAAACCAAATTTCTTAGAAAAGATACTTCAAGAACCAAAAAGTGAAATATAATATCAAAAGAAAGAATAAACCCATAAAAATAACCTTTTTCCAAAGAGATTAGTAGGACTAGATACTAAAGGACCAAGATTATACATGAGGAAGGATGCATCCTGTAAGGACCTATTATTAGTATTTTGGGATATGATAAATTTGGAAAATATAACTTTCTTAGAACAACTCCTTGATGAAAATGAATCTCGCTATAGGCCTCAAAGAATGACCTAGGCTGGGAAGAACTAGAAAAGAGGATAGACAAAAAAACTAAATAGGATATTTTTAAGTATCTCTATACAAAAGGCTTAGAGTAAGAGATTAGCAGTTAGTATTTACAATGGGAAAAAAGCTTAGGATGAAGAGGTAGCATGAATGATATGATATAGTATGCTATTTCTATAGGTAAAAATTGTATGATACATAGATATGATACGAGAGAGAAGTTGTCTATCATATGATACATGTGATAGGATACATGGATATAATATATGTGGGAGGTTGTTGGATACAATTGTTCAATTGTGTGTTATTTTTAATGTTACACAAATGTCATATCAGTTATCAAACAAAGTCTACTAAGCTCAATTGGTTAGCAAAGAAAATTACAGAATCTACCGAGCGTTCTTGAAAATACTTTGTGAAAACAATTTCTACTGAGCTCAATTGGGTGTAAAAGGTTTGTGTGGCAGAAGTCAATTTCTATTAAGCTCAAAAGGTCATTGAAGGAAATTCAATGTTTTCTTAGTTCACTCGATCTCCAAAGGATTTTGTACAGTTCACATTGTTTACCAAGCTTCAGTTGGTTAACACTAAAAATCATTTCTGGAGTAGTGTTTACCGAGCAGGGTCGGCCAATCAAGCATTTCATTGTTTTGGGAAATAAAGTTTAATTGTTTCATGTAATGAATGTAGCCGACTGATGTAATCATTGTTGGTAATTGTAACTTGTAAATGAGCCAACTGGATAATTTGTAAGGTATAAATAAAAGGTCAAGTTGTGAATTCTAAAGTATGGATGAGTGTAATGAGCGAGCATGCAAGTCTGAAGAGGAAAGTGTGAGCAAATTTTGAAGAAGGATCAAATATCCTTGAGGAGAAGAAAAGATTTGTTTGATCAGAGAGTATCTAGTGAACTATAGAAGATATTTGTATCATTAATTCAGTTGCATCTGATTCAAGTCAACTCATTGTTACTTTCTCACAATTGTAGCAATGATTTCCAAATCTCTAAATAGAGTTGGTTTAATGGCCATTTTGTAAATCCTCTAACAAGGTGGATAGTTCTACTAAATTCTTCTAAAGTCCTCTAGCAAGGCCACTCCTAGCAAGGTGATTAAATCCTTAAACAAGGTCACACCTAACAGTGTATTTTTGTAACCTTTATAGGGTTGGCTCCTAACAGGGCTCACTTCAAAAGAGTGAAAATTGGTAGCTAGTTACTTGGGGGTTTTTTCCATATTGGGTTTTTACGTTAAATCTAGTTTATCTTGAGTTCATGTTATTTATTTTATGCATGCATATTATATCTTTATGAATGATTAAAGATCCGTAATAAGTTACAGTACATCTATCGAGTTATAGCATTTTTTTGTGTGGCTATTGAGTGATAGTGGTAACTAGTTTATAAGACATCTAAGGGATTTGTGGATTTATTTTTTTAGTAACTGATTTAGCCCCCCTCTTAGTTACTTCATCTATATTTCCAAAAATTGGTATCAAAGAACTTGGTGCTTGTAGGAAGGATTTCAAGGATCTAAGCTAAATATCAAGATGTCTTACAAGAGGGAAATTCCAAGGCTTAACAGGGATAACTTTTCAGCATGGGAAGGTCTCATGAGACTCCATCTGGCTTCCATTAGAGATATAAGATTGAAATATCTTGATGAAGAATGTGTAACTCCTTCTGGTACACTATCTACCAATGACATTACTGAGAAGAATACTTATAACACCATGATGATAGACATTGCATCTTTCCTACTACAAAATTTCCTTTTCTATGTGGAACAAGCTAAAAGATATCTATGGAGGTGATGATAATGTGAGAAGAGCCAAAGAAAAAAGTTTAAGAGGAAAATTTGATCAAATGAGAATGAGAGAGGATAAGAACATTGCTAAATATGTTGAAAGAGTTAAAGCAAGCGTCAGTGCAATCAAAGCTTCTAGAGGAGATATCAAAGAGGAAACAATTGTAAGTAAAGTTCTTAAAACATTGCTTCTCATTTATGCAATTAGAATTTCTACAATTCAGGAAAGAAGGTGTGAAGAAAATCATAAGATAAACTTAGAGGCCATAGTAGAAAGATTGACTACATTTGATCTAGATAACTATGAAAACTATGTTCCAGCTTCCAAGAACATTGGATCATCATTTGAAGCCAAGATTTCACTCAAAGAAAAGGGCAAGAAGATAAAGGATTCTCAGTTAGAAAGTGAAGAAGAATCAGAATAGAATTTTGATAGTGATCTTGAGGTGGCTAAAGCTTTACTAGTAAGGAAATATTCTAGAGGCAAAGGAAAATACAAAGGTAAGGTTCCTTTGATCTATTTTTCATATGAGGAAATTGGTCATATTGCTGCTAAGTGCCCAAACAAGAAAAATAAGGATGAGAAGAAAGGTCACAAGTGCAATGGCAAGAAAGACTTCAAATCATTCAAGGACAAAGGTAAGAAAACATGTTTCATCGATAAGGATTCTAAGGGTTCTAATAATAGTTAAGATGAAATTGTCTACATTGTTGTGAAAGATGAATCTAATAATGACGAGGAAGATAAGATGGCACTTATATCTTATGTAAGAAAAAATGACACATGGATTATAGATAGTGGTTTCTCCAATCATATGACTAGTGATAAAAATAAAATTTGAACATTTTGAAGACTATGATGGTGGTAGTGTGAGGTTTGGAAATAATCAACCTTGTTACATAAAAGGAAGAGGAAAAATCTCACTAACCAAAGAGCTTGTATGTGATAATGCCTATTGGGTTGAAGGTCTAAAACACAATCTGTTGAGTGTGGCACAGCTAATCAATATTGGATTCAAAGTGGAATTCATGCATGGAAAAGCAAGATTGTTCAATGACAAAGGAAAGTTGATTGGATTAGGCATACAAACAAA
The DNA here is from genome assembly GCA_028749045.1 of Cupressus sempervirens. Classification (NCBI taxonomy): domain Eukaryota; kingdom Viridiplantae; phylum Streptophyta; class Pinopsida; order Cupressales; family Cupressaceae; genus Cupressus; species Cupressus sempervirens. The sequence goes on from CM053786.1 coordinate 829,607,132, forward strand.
AGGTAACTTGTTCTATCTTGAAGTGAATGTTCATGTTTTATTGCTCAAATTGAAGAAAGTTGGTTATGGCACAAAAGGTTATGTCATGTGAATTTTGATAAGTTGGTGAAAATAAGCAAATTCAGGAAAGTAAGAGGCATTCCTAGTATAAAAAAACCTAAGGTTAGTCTATGCAAGAATTATCAGATTGGTAAGATGGGAAAGACTAGCTTTAAAAGTAAGAACTATCAGTCTAAAGAAATTTTGGAAATTGTGCATACTTATTTGTGTGGACCTGTTAGAATTTAGAGATATACTAGAGAAAAATTCTTCATTCTTTTTGTTAATGATTACTCTAGAATGATGACTGTCATGTATCTAAGAGAAAAATCAGAAACATTTAAGAAGTTCAAATGGTATTTGGCCAGAGTAGAGAAGGAAATAGGGAAAAGACTGAAATGCTTGAGGTCAGACAGAGGTGGTGAATTCATCTCCCATGAAGTCAATAGCTTTTACATTGAAAGAGGAATTAAAAGATAGGTATCAACTCCTAAAACTCCTAAGCAGAATGGAATAGCTGAAAGGAGGAATAGATCTATCATGGATTGTGTAAGAACTTTAATGATTGAAAAGAACATTGCTATCAAATACTAGAAGGAAGCTATCGACACTATAGTTCACACCTTGAATTGAGTACAGTTAAAGAAGGACTCATTCAAAACTCCCTATGAGTTATGGTATGGCTATAAACCCAATGTAATTTACCTAAAAGTATTTGGAAGTAAATATTACATTTTGAAAGAATCTACAAAAGGAAAATTTGATGTGGATGGTGATGAAGGCATATTTTTGGCATATTCTTGCAAGAGTAAGGCATATAGATGTTTGAATTTATCTACTCAAAAAGTCATAGAAAGTGCACATATAAAAGTTGATGAGTTTACAGAAAGGACTGATGAAGAAAGAAAAAAGGAACCAGAATATTACAAGAGATTTGTTTTCATTGAACCTAATATAGTGCCAGATACATCTATCAATCAAGAAACTTCTACTCCTGAGTCTTTAGTCACAGAGTTGTAAGAAGTTCAAACCGAGTTGAAGGAACCCAAGTCACATTTAGATGCTATTGTGCCAATCCCTACCAAGTCTGAAGGACCCAAGAAATAGTTAGAATAGCCAAAACCTAAAATTGAAATTGAAAATGAAGATAGTGGAACTCAATCAAAAGGTAAGGAACTTGTATTAGCAAATTATGTAAGGAGACATCATGCACCAAATTAGATTATTGGAGACAAATCTGAAGGTACTATGACAAGAAGTAAGCTAAGAGGTACTTGTTTACTTGCTGATTTTGAACCTAGAAATGTTAAAGATGCATTAGAAAATCAAAGTTTGATTGATTCTATGAATGAAGGTATAGAGAAAATAGAGAAGAACAAAACATGACTCTTGTACCTAGGCATAAAGATAAAAATGTGATTGAAACTAAGTGGGTATTCAGAAATAAGTTGCATGAAGATGGTAAAGTATCAAGAAAAAAGCTAGATTGGTACGTAAAGGCTACTCTCAAGAAGAAGGAATTGATTATGGAGAGACTTTTTCTCCTGTTGCAAGACTGGAAGGCATTAGGACCTTACTTGCATATGCTACATACAAAGGATTTAAGGTATATCAAATAGATGTGAAATCTACATTTCTCAATGGTATTCTTGATGAAGAAGTCTGAATTGAGTAGCCTAAAGGTTTTGTTGATCCAGACAAGAAGGACATGGTTTACAAGTTACACAAAGCATTGTATGGTCTAAAACAAGCCTCTAGAGCATGGTATGAAAGATTGCATAACTATCTTATTCAGATTTGTTTTTAGAGAACTAGTGATAACAATAGCTTGTATATCAAGGAAGGACCAAATAATAAGATTGTTTTGGTAGAAATATTTGTGGATGATACTTTGTTGATAGGAAATGATGATTTATGCAAAGAATTTTCAGTGAAAATGAAAAAAGTATTTGAGATGTCAATGTTTGGTGAGCTTAAATTCTTTGTTGGTCTTCAAATTCAGTAGAGCAAGAATGGTATCTTAATTACTCAGTCAAAATAAATCAAGTAGATACTCAAAAAGTTTGGTATGGAAGATTTTAAACCAATTGGGACTCCCATGTGTATTGGACTAAAGCTTACCAAGGATGATGAATCAAAAAAGGTAGATCAGACCTTATATAGATCAATGACTGGAAAGTTGTAGTATGTAGTTCATACAAGACCAGATATTGCTCTTGCAGTTGGTATTATACCAAGATTTTCAGCAAAACCAAGAGAAAATCACATGATGAAAATCAAGAGGATGTTGACATACTTGAAAGGCACTAAAGATTATGGACTGTGGTATAAATTTGGAGGTAATCTGCACTTGAAAGTGTTTACTAATGTTGATTGGGCAGGAAACATTGACGATAAAAAAAGTACAAGTGGAGGAGCATTCTTTCTTGGAAAGAGGTTGGTTTCTTGGACAAGTAAAAAGAAAAATTGTACATCCCAATCTACAGCAGAAGCAGAGTACGTTGTAGCACCAGTGAACTGTTCTAACATTGTTTGGTTTAAACAGTTATTGGAAGGCATGAAGGTTGATATCAAAGAACCAGTTGTTATGTTTTGTGATAATACAAGTGCTATCAACATATCTAAAAATCCAGTGATGCATTAAAAAACCAAGAACATTGCAATAAAGTATCACTTTGTCAGAGAATTGGTGTAGGATAAGGAGATCAGATTGGAATATGTCCATAAAAAAGAACAAATTACTAACATATTCACCAAGTCATTACCTAAGGATGCATTCTTGTATCTAAGAGGTAAGCTATGGGTCATTCCCCTATTTGAAGCTCCCTAAAAATAAAGTTTTAGTGATGCATCAATAGGAACCAAGTTGAAGATATTTCATTTGATGCAACATATTCATAGAAACATTCCATATGAATCAATACTCAAGGTACATTGCTACCCATTTCATTTGTGTTATCTTTGGCATGTGTTGTCAAAGAGGGAGAGTATACTATCATATCTATCTTAAATTTGAATTTTTTTTCTAGAGAGTTTGTTGTTTAGAAAATAATCTATGTAATCCCTTCACAAAGGGAGATTATAGCATTAGAGAAGTTTGTGGCATAAAATTCAAGAGCAGAAATGTTCTGTCAGAAAAAGACTTGTTTCAAATTTCATCTGCTATGACATGTTGTGTTGCCATCTATGCAATAGAGGGAGATTGTTGGATACAATTGTTTAATTGTGTGTTGTCTTTGATGTTATACAAATGTCATATCAGTTATTAGACAAATTCTATCAAGCTCAAATTGTCAGCAAAGAGAATTACAAAGTCTATTGAGCATTTCTGAAAATACTCTATAAAAATAATTTCTACAGAGCTCACTCGAGCATCAAAGGTTTCTGTGGTAGAAGTTAGTTTCTACTGAGATCACAAGGTCAGTGAAGGAAAGTTAGTGCTTGTCAAGTTCACTCAATCTCCAAAGGTTTTTGTAGAGTTTGTAGTGTTTATGGAGCTTCAGTTGGTTAACACTAAAAATCATTTTTGGAGCAATGTTTACCGAGCAAAGTCGGCCAATGAAGGATTTCATTATTTTGGGAAATAAAGTTTAATTGTTTCATGTAATGAATGTAGCCAACTGATGTAATGATTATTGGTAATTGTAACTTGTAAATGACCTGACTAGATAATTTGTAAGGTATAAATAAAAGGTCAAGTTGTGAATTCTAAAGTATGGATGAGTGTAATAAGTGAGCATGCAAGTGTGAAGAGGAAAGTGTGAGTGAATTTTGAACAAGGATAAGATATCCTTGAGGAGCAATGAAGATTTATTCAATCAGAGAGGATCTAGTGAAGTAGAATAGAGATTTGTATCAGAAATTTAGTTGCATCTCATTTAGGTCAACTCATTGTTATTTTCTCACAATTATAGCAGTGATTTCCAAATCTCTTAACAAAGTTGGTTTAACAACCATTTTGTAAATCCTCTAACAAGGTGGACAGTTCTACTAAATTATTCTAAAGTCCTCTAGCAAGGCCACTCCTAGTAGGGTGATTAAATCCTTTAACAAGGTCACATCTAATAGTGTGTTTTTGTAGCCTTTAATAGGGTTAGCTCCTAATAGGGCTCACTTCAGAAGAGTGAAAATTGGTAGCTAGTTACTTGGTGGTTTTTCCCATATTGGGTTTCCACATTAAATTTGGTGTCTCTTGTGTTCATCTTATTTGTTTTATGCATGCATATTAAATCTCTTTGAATTCTTAAAGAACAATAATTACAGTACATCTACCGAGCTACAACATTTTTCTATGTGGCTACCGAGTGACATCAATAACTAGTTTATAAGACATCTAAGGGATCTGTGGATTTATTTTTGTGGTAACTAATACACCCCCCCCCCCCCCCCCCAAGTTACTCCATCTATATTTCCAATAAAGGCATCATGTATAACACAATGGTCTAAATTGATGTCAAGCTTGGGGATGGGGATAGTGATAGTAATATTGTGGCAATATGAGTTTTGGAACACATTGGGGAAATGGAAAGATGGGCAATGAGACATAGGGGAAAATGGTGTGGGAGATCTAGATCATTGATAGATACTAAAAAGTTCAAGTACACATGGTGCTTATTTTCAAGGTTTTCACCAAGGTACCTATCCAAGGCACTTGCATTGCCAAGTTTTGACCATTGAACACTTATTTTTATTTACTATTTCTTGTTTTCTTTTTTGGATTTTCTTTTTTCCAAAGGATTAGCAAGATAGAATGATGGTTTAGGCATAGAATTTCTCGAAGTGAATGATTTTGATGGGATCATCCAATGTTTCACCCTCAAGTTTTCATAGCTGGTATGCTCCAAAGCCAAAAGATGTTGTGACAACATGTGGACCAAGCCATGTAGGCTCAAACTTGCCCTTCTTTTCTTGATCTACTTGGACTTTCATATTTTCCTTGAGAACCATGTAACCTACTTGAAATTAGAACCTTCCTATTAAAGTAGATCTAGCTATGTCAGTCTCGCTACTATATAATCCTCATCTTATATTTTCCCTAGCGAAGAAATGTGCAAGAATGAGATTTTAACTTTAATAGGTAGCACTGCTTTGGCACTATAGACTAGGGAGTATGAGGTTGTGTTTTTGGATGTATGGAATGAATTATAGTAAGCCCATAGGTCAGGTTGATTTGTAAATGCTAATCAGAGCTGGAATCATTGACAACTTTCTTGAGGATTTTGAGAAGAGCTTTCTTAGTTTCCTCAGACTGATCATTACCTTGTGGGAAGTAGGCATTGGAAAAATGGTGGTGAGTGTAGAGGGAGGTGTACAACTCTTCCATATTGAGGTTTTCAAAGTTACCTCCATGGCCTGTGAAAATGGTAGTAGGGATACTGAAGCAACATATAATATGATAGAGGATGTACTTAGAAACTTGAACTCCTAAAGTAGTGACAAGTGGGACTGCTTCTACCACCTTGGTCAAATAATCTGCTATAGTGATTATATATTTATGGCCTTCTAAAGATAAAGGTGCAATGACACATGTCACAAGGTCAAATCCCCAGCATGCAAATAGCATGGTGGTGCAATGGTTTGAAGACCTTGAGCTGAAGCTCGTATCAAGTTCACATGTTGCTACAAGGTAGACACATTTTGACAAAATCACAAGAATCATGTTCAATAGTAAACTAATAATATCTAGTTCTGAGTATTTTCTTAGCTAGGACTATACAACTTGTGTGAGCACTGCAAAGTCTAGCATGTACCTCTTTGAGAGTCAATGCAGCTTCATTTTGGTATAAATATTCAGAGAGAGTATCATGATAACCTCGACAATATAGGGTGTTAGTTACAATAGTGTATTGGGATGCTCTACAAATGAGGTTTTGGCATTGGGTTTTTGTGAGATGGTGAGATATGATATCATTTAGTAGATAAGCATGAATCATGTGGTACTATAGGGATTGCGGACCAACCAAGATGCATACCTATGTTGAATCATCATTCTCATATGTAGGCTCATGTAGTTGCTCGACTAAGAATTCAAATTTTGTAGCTTCTTGAGGGATTTCCAAGAGTGAACCTATAGTATCTATGGCATTTGAAGCCTTGCTTTTCAACCCTAACACTTGTGTGAATTAGATCTAAGTAAAATGTTTCTTTATTTAATCAACCAAGTCTTTAAGGCTAGATTTTATCATCCTTCTTTTAATACTCATTAAGAACTTTCTTTATAATTAGCTATAAATCAATGAAAACACATAGCTCTATGATGTTCTACTTAATTGGTAATTTGAGCCTGGCAATGAGAGCTTCATACTCTGAGATGTTGTTGGTGTACTAGAATTGAAGTTTAAAAGACTTAGGAATGTAATCACCTTGTAGAGTGAACAATAGTATATCAGCTCTGGAACCATGGGATGTATAGGATCCTTTAAAGTATAGTTTATGTGAGGGTAGTTTCTCTATGAGGCATAGATCTTCATCTAGAAATTCCAAGGTGAGAGGTTGATTAGCAACCAAGGGTGCATCAGCCAAGTGATCTTTTATAGCTTGTCCTTCAATGGACTTTCTATCAACATATTGGATGCCAAATTTGCTAAGAAGCATGACCCATTTGTCTAGGTGGCTTGTGAACACTGTGTATGACAACATGTATTTCAAAGGATAGGTGGGATAGCAAGTATTACTTGATCTTTTAAAAGCTACACTGGTAAATAGGATCCCATCTAAAATTTTGATCCTTTTTAAGTAGATGTGTAAATGGTTGACACTTATCTACTAGTTGTGAGATGAATCTTCTAACTAATTGCAACTCTGGAGAGAGAAAAGTTTTTGAAATGTCTCGGGAGGAGACATATACATGATGACTTTGATCTTTTGAGGGTTAATCTCAATACCCTGCCTTGATACATGATGTAGGAGCATCTTGAGTTGATGTTTTATCCTACTTATTTATGTTTGTTCTAGTTGTCATTGAGTTTCAGTAATTGTTGAGTTGCAGCAATTATCGCGTGCTAGTAATTTTGCAATTTAAGCTGAGTTGACGTTATCCTACATCATGTTAACACTTGGGTTTGCATGTTATCCCATCTTTCTCTACAATGTGTGTCAAGTTCCACAGTGTCTACTGAGCTATTGTTAATGTGACGAGTTACCTAGTGTATGTCGAGTGACCCTTCATATGCTGATTTTTGCAATTTATGTTGAGTGTCAACATTTTGGACATGTTTTCTACATTTTTTGTGTGAGCTGACTTGTGGGATTTGTTTTGACCATGACATTTATGTTAAGATCTTTTCTTGGGGTGTGTCTAGACCATTTTTGGGTCAGCCTCTCTATTATGTAATGTTCTAGAATATTTTGTAAGCCATTTTGACAAGTATAAATAGAGTTTTTAGGCTTAGAGTTGTGGCAAGTTTGGAGTGTTTAGAGCAGAACACAAAAGTTTGTAAAGTTTATTGCATGTGTGTCTGGAGCTACAAATTTGATGTTGTATCTTTGATCTTGAATGTATTTTCTATTTGGCCATAATCCAAAAGGCCTTATAGTTGGGCATGTATGTTGATAATTTGATGAATCAATAAAGAATATTTTTCTCTCTCTTTATGGTGTTGTTCTCTTTGTGTGTTTGTGTAATATCCCAATAATTAAGATTTAATTTATTAAATAATTAATTATTAAAATAAATTATACAACTGAAGAGATTATTAGTATATAACAATATAGTTTTAATATAAAGATATATTGTTAGAATAATAATAATATTATTCTATTATTATTATTATTATATTCTATTAATATTATTATTCTAATAATATTATTCTATTGTTACAATATTAATTGAATCTTAAATAAATTTGATTATTACATTATAAGTTATATAATAATAAATATATCAAAATTTATAATAACGTAATGAAGGAATTTAAGAAGACAAGATTCTTAATAATGAAACTAATACCATTTGAAGAGATTGTATACGGCAAGACTGCAAAACATAAACTAAATAATGAATAATGATAATATAATTATCTATGGTAATACTATGGTTCATTTCTAATCAATTGTCTTTGTTTCTCATTAATTCTTGCGGACACTTATAAATCAAATAATTATAATCATATGTAGACCCTCCTAACATTTTATAATGGAAAGACCCAATTGGGGTTGTGTCACTTCACACCTATATTAATAGGCAAGTGGTCAGAGACAAATGGAGATATATACAGACAATTATATAAAGGAAGGAAGAATAAGATACAGTCAGTGATTTGGAATGGAGTCACCTGAATAAGACCAGTCGGCAATTGAGAACTAAGGAGGAGAATTTGACAACAATATTTCAGTTGAATAATACATGCCCCATCTAGATTCAACATCATCAACCATTATATGCAAGAGCACATACACATTACAGACAAAGTAATACTCGTATTCAAAGACATGTGTGATTACAGTTGAAACATTAAAGCAAATCCATATTCAAGGAATCGACTATATTCACAATGAAGAGATGATTTTGGAGGAGAGGAAGGGACAAAGGCACCAGAATTGGGATTGACTAAATTTTCTCATTGGGAAGAAGAACTGGTGACTTAAAAATTTAAATATTGCAAATATATGCAACTAACGATTACGTATTTGTGAATGAACGCATATCATATATCTTAATTCCATCTACACTGCACATGACATGAGTCGTGGCCCTCTAACTTGCAAAAACTCCAACAACAATTCGAAACAATAGTAATTTCCACATCTTGGAAATTGGGATACCCAAATTACCATATCTGATAAGTGCAAGTCATTTAGAAAGCAGATAGCTTAAACGTATTAACTATATTCAATATATCACCAACACATTCTCACTGTATCATTAGTAATATACCATCTTGCTATCAAGTTCTATATCCTCTAGCATAAACTATATCAAACTAGAAATCAACGATTGGTGTGACATCCATTATTTCATTTTTGTTGCTATAACAAGAAAGAGACATTAATAGTTATCCCTATTACTTGACTTAGTCTAGTAGGGAACATTACAGTTTGCTTCCGTTATGTTAACTCTACAAGGTTTGTTTTGATTTTTGGGTGTGCCTTTGGCCCTAGTTCTTTCTATGCCCTCCTTATGGTTGGTGGAATCAGAGTGCAGTTGTTTCTGAGTGTGCAAGTAGATTCCCAAAGAGTGAGGTAGTTTGTACTAGGACTTTGGATCACGTAGAACCCTAATTCACATTTGGTTGTAGGGTTGTAGATCTATGGATTTGATTTATAACTTGTAGAGGGTTATGATCTTGTAGAAACCTAATTTATAAAGATGGTTCATGGAAAACGAAATGTCACTAATGTTGTGTTAGATGCATTGAGACAAATTATAGCCAAATTAGATGTTATGGAGACAACCCAGAGGAGAAGAGTGTATCTTGAGGATTCGAGTGATGATAAAGTAGTAGCACCAAACCCTAATCTAGAACTAAAAGAAGATCAAGATGAGGAAAGATTGTTGAGAGCACTAACTAGGGCACATTTGAAGCATATTGTTGAAGTTGTTCCTTATGATGGAAAGTTGGATACAAATGTTGTGTTGGATTGGATCTCTGATATGGAGAAGTTCTTTGAGTATGAAAACACTCCTGTTAATAGGAAGGTGAAGATTGTAGTTACCATGCTGAAAGGTCACGCTTCATTATGGTGGGAGCATTTGCAAATTGATCGACAAAGGAGAGAAAAGGAGAAGACTAGAACTTGGCCAAAGATGGTGAATAAGGTAAAGAATAAATTCCTTCCTATTGACTACCAAGTTATCTTGTTGAGAAAGATACAAAATTTGAGACAAAATACATGACTGTGCAAGAGTATACTGAGGAATTCTATAGATTGGACATCAAATCTAGACATTAAGGTACATAAATGGGTTAAGATCTAGAATTAAGGATGAGATAATTTTGTGAAATTGGAAAGTGTAGAAGAAGCATATCAATATGCATTGAAAGATGAGGAGATCTTGGGAAAGAAGGATCAATAAAGACAAAGAGGTAGAGGTGCTAGATTCTAGAGAGGTAGAGGTAGATCTTATGGTGAAGTTGGTAGATATGATAGTTATGTGCAAGATAAAGGCAAGTTTTAATGGAGGAATGATGAAAAAGATAAGACCATGTGGAAAGGTGGTAGTTCATCCCAAGGAGGTACTATTTCTTACCAAGGAAAAGGTAATTCTTATCCTAAAGGTGGTTTCTATGGTAAATGTTGGTACGCCTCATAATAGGTGTATCATAGTCATGCTCTAGGCCATGATTAGGAATAATATATTCAAACTAAGGACTATTTTTCTTACTATGAGGTTCATTTAATCTTGTCAACCTAGGGACGTATACTTGATATAGTCAGCACAGTATGTGCACTAGGTATCTAAATGAGTCACTAAGCTTAGGCTACAGGAAAGTAAAATGCAAGGAAAAGAATCTACACTATTGCTCCAAGAAATGAATGCACTTGACTAAAACAAATGTTGGAAATGAAATGAAAAGTTAACATCTATCCCAACTCAGTTCATCTACTATAATTTTTCTTATAGATGTTGCAGGAACATTCACGAAGTATGATGCTACAAGAAGGAATTTACCAATTCTACTCTCAAAACTAGAAATGCTTGAAAATAAAGCTATACTAACCTAATCCAATCAACCTCCCAAGTGGGCCCCATTGGTTGGCTTATTCTAATCTACTAACATAGGATAGAATCCAAAAATTATTTCATTATGTTTCAAAAATTCATTACATGGGAACAACACATAGAAACTGTAGAAAACACAACTATAATAGTTCCTTCCTCTTCTTACTTCTTACTAACTTCCAAACTTACACACAACTAGTCTGGTCCCTATATATAGGAAATTGACACTTATTCCAAAAATAGAAAAACTAGCTAACTAACTACAAATCTACAGGCAAGAAAGAAGGAAGAGTAATAGCTCAAGATAGGAAGAATAAATTCTAAACAACAACTACTTCACATAAATGAAGAGAATATAGTAAGTCTTCAGAGTTCCTCCATTCTCATAGTTGTGTCTTTTGGTACCGGTATGATTCTTCTCTAGTATGACATAAACTTCAATGTTCTTTCTCCTCTTGAATGCTATTAACTATATTCAACATTCATCTTTGAATTTTCCCAATCATCTTTCAATTTCATCACTAATAGGTTAGTTATTATGTAGAGACATGTTTTCAAATAAGCATTTATCAAATTAAATTCAAATATAAGAACACACATTCTGCTAATTATATGAAATATTAAATAATATATAATACTAGCAAAATATGGCATAGTATCTACCAATAGGTTTCGGTAAATAGAGGTCCACAAATGTTTTGATGAAAATAAAATAGAGTATCAACAAAGTGTTTAAAACTATCATGAAATAAAGTTAATATTTGGCCTCATCATCTACCCCCTACTAAACTAATGCTTATCCTTAAGCATTGCACTTTCTTGTTAAGAACCTAAACTCTCTAACCTTGTTCCTTCCTTTCCTGCTACTCTTGAAGGTATAGTAAAATTCTCTTGTTCTTTCCCACACTTCCCTTATGTAATCTTCCTGCAACTTATCACATCTATCGACATTAATGTCATATAAAGGCCACAAGAGCATTGGAGGCTACATCGTTAGTGGACACCATAATTCTAATCTGGCCTACGTCCCTAACTCTAGACACTTCGGAGACCTGTGAAGTGTTGCCTCCAAGTTGATGGGACTGTGTGGTTGTGACCTTTTAAGTGACTCAAGCAATTTGGCCCATCTACTTCTAACACCAATCATAGCTCTCTAGAAGGAAAAATAGGATAAGTTCTCATAATCAGGATATGCTTTGGTTCTTGCAACAAATATTCTATCCCTTACTTCCAAATTCTTCTTTCCATAGGTTAATGTGAACCAATCACTGAGAACTTCATCTAGCTTGCTACTTTCAGCTCTTTAAGGAAAGGGTTCTATCCTTTCCTTATCCCTATAATTATTTAGCTGCTTGTCATAGTCTACTTCATTAGACATCCAGACATGAGGACTTTTAAATGTATGTCTCCTATATAGAGTAAAGGATTCCATTGGATCTGTGAAGGGATAAAAAAATTATAAACATATAATTCACAAAGAAAATTCTACTACTAGGATGGCAAAGTTTGATATAGTCCATAAAATTTTTGTGCTGATTTAAACTCTACATTAATATCCTTAAGAGTTAACATTAATTGAAATAAAAGAAATTGTTCTTTAAAATAGAGAGCATAGACTCTTGGTGGTGGTCTACAACCAAGTGCCTGATTAGCCAACTTGAGGGCATGATCCATCTGTTTCTTTTGACTTGCTAATTGTTCCTTTCAATCTACAATTTCTTCACCTTGAGATTCTATAACTTTATTCATCATTTTCCTCTCTTCTTCCCATAAAGCCTCAACAAATATATGTTGTCCAAACAACTGAACAAGGAGTTTTTGCAGTGTAATAGAACCATATCTTCTTCATGATCTCTTTTCTTCTTCCTCTGTTCCTTCCATAAATGTTCTACAAAACTAGTAATCCATGTTGATTTATGGGGAACTAGGGTAGTGTTTGGATCAATTTCTTCATAAACTATTTCATCTCTACAGCTTAAAGTACCTAACTAGTCTACTGTGGTATCATTTGGATTTTCCTTGATTTCATCGCTACATTTCTCATTAAAACTTTTAGGAACATTTGTAATTTCAAGATGGCGAGGAGAGTGATTAGAGAAAATTTGCATAGGGGATTTTTTAGTAGATGTTTTGGATAGAGTAGAATTTTTAGAAATTGGCCCTCTCATCCTAGGGCTTCTCCTTATAGGGGTTTCTTCTCATATCATAGTCTTTTCCCTACCTTTCCCTTTGAGTGTCTTTGGTGTAGGAGTAGTTTCTATAGGACTTTTCTTAGTTCTCTTTTGTCTCACAACTGTAGGGTTTGGCTCTTCCTTTTCCTAAATAGAGATTTCTTCTTGTAGTTTTTGTTTCCTCTTTGCTATACTAAAAGTAGGTTTCTAGGATTCTTGAACAAGTAAAGGTATAGTCTCTTAAACAAGGATAGTTTTTTGCACATTGTCTTGGGTAGCTTTTGCTTCAGCCTCTTGGGTATTTTGTTCAGCAGGCTCATTAGAAAGAGCTACATTTTCCTCACTAGGTTGTTCACTAGGGACAGCTTGGGGTTGCAAAGTTTTGGCTTGTACATTTTCATCCCATGTCATGGGAGACACATCCCTAAGAAACCTTTCTATTGGTAATTTAAAAAGGGCATGATGGGTAATGAAATTATCTTTTCCTTTTTGAGTTTCTTCCACACTAATACAGAGCATATTGTACAAGAAATTTTGAATGTTTACTGAAAGATTATGCCTTATACAACTAAGTAATTTGAAATGATATGCATGTAAATATGAGAATCACCCTTCACATGTAAGGTACCTGATAATGTGCATGGCTAATTCATGGTATGGTGGCGGCAGTGACATTCTCTTGCAACCTTTCTTTGTAATGTCCATTTGAGGATTAGTCGGTCTAGTAAATTGAGCTCTTGCTGACCTCACATCATGTGTACTGGGATAATGTTCTCCAATTGTAGGCAACCCAGTCACTTCAACAATGTGTTCCTCTATTACAATCACTATTAAACCCCAAATGGAAGCTTCACCTTCATTCAATGTCCTTGTGAATTTTATGATTGCCTCCTCATCAAATGCAATCAAACTCAAAAAATATCGTAACCATCCACATGTATTAAACCTTCTTACAGCCTCTACATCTAAGAGCGACATGATATGTTCCACTAGTTCTCTCCTCTACAACTCTCCACCCATTTTCTTAACACTTTCTTTATCTACTCTATTTCCCCCTTTTGAATTCAAGTTGCTTCGTTGTTTTACAGACTCAACTCACATTTCTTTGTTTTAACTGGTAATTAATGTCATAACAAATTTTTATGCATAATAATATGGCTTTCATGAAGGAAAATCATAAATATGTGTGAGAATCATCCAAAAATGGGGTTTAGATCACATAAAATTTAAACACAAGTCAAATCACAGCTTGACAATAAAATCATTCAAAAATAAGGGGTACAACAACTCACTTGTGTACTTATGGCAATTAAATTCTATCAATAAAGGAAATAGGAAAATTTGGAAAAATCTTTATGGATAATTAGAAATGTCATTAGATATTAATGACCTTCCCTACCCCCTACTAAATTTGGACAAGTGTCCACACTTGTCAAACCTAGTATGGGTAAGGGACTGGCATAATGTCACCATCATATAAACTATGCAGTATTAAATATAATTAACAAAATCTATGTACTATAAGTGAATAATAATTTGAAAATGTTATACTTGTCAGCTAATCATCAGACATACCCAAAAAGGTGGAAAAAGTTGCATCAGCAGTGATAGCATCCATCAACAAGTTGCGGTGTTTATTGAAAACATAAGAAAATTGATGACGTGGAAAGTGGGTGGATGGAAGGTAAAGAAATGAGATGAGGTGGATGGATGGAAGGTAAAGAGATGAGATGGAATAAGAAAGTGAATGAGAAAGTGAACTTTATGTGGACATAAATTTTTTATTACGAACATGCACAAAGGAATTAATGTTGAAGAGTGGTAGTCAGAAGGTTGATACCTTTGGCTACAAGAAGAGTTACTTGATTTTTATTTGAATCCAGTAGCTAAAACTATTATAGGAAGTCCTCTTTTGTTTGGGGCCATTTATACAATTCCAATCTATGACCATTGACTAATAGTTTGAAAGGCAATGGATCAATGGTAGTTAATTGGACAGCTCCATTGTCAAAGACATGAGTAACTTTGTATGGTCCCAATGATCTTGTTTGCAGCTTTCCTAACATATCTTTAAATCTAGAATCATATAGTAGTGCCCAGTCACCAATTTTCCATTGTTTTCTTTGTCTCTATATAATTTTAGTGTGCTCCAAAGTAGTTTTGCACATCTCATCCAAAGAGTTAAGATGCATAAGATGTTCTCTTTGTGCTATAGGAAGTTCAATATCCAATGTTAATGATGTCCTTAAAGTTTTATGTTCAAATTCCATCCAAAGAATTGCTACTTTACCATATAAGAGCTCAAATAGTGTGAGTCCTATAATAGTATTCTAGGTTTTTCTATAAGCCCAAACAGCTTCTTGTAATCTACTTGTCCAATCCCTATAGTGCAAATGGACTGTTTTGGTTAAGATGTTCTCTAGCTCACAATTTGTAACCACTGCTTGTCCATTAGCTTGAGGGTGATAAGGATTGGATTTCCAGTGCTTGATGTTATACTTTTTTATCAACTCTGAGATTAGATTAGAGGTGAATTGCACACCTTGATCAGTGACTAGCTCTTTGGGTACACCATAGTGTATAAAAATTTCTTCATATAGAAATTCATCAACTTTTTCATCATGACCATGCTTCATAGCCTTAACTTCAACCCATTTTGTTAGGTAATCCATGCACACAAGAATATAAGATTTCCCATTGGATGGAGGATCAATTGGACCAATGAAGTCCATGCCCCATTTGTTAAATGGTGTTAATGCCATTTGTGGGTTAAGAGGCATTTCATCTATTCTTATTGTTCAGCCCATCCTTTGACACTTATCACACTTTTGTGTATAGTTGATTGCATCCTTGTGAAGTGTAGGCCAATAGTAACCAGTTGTCAAGATTTTGAAAGCTATTCTTTTTGCTACAAAGTGTCCTCCACATGGTTCATTATGAAATGCATGTAGAATGTCAGATATTTCATCTTCTCTCACACATATTCTCATGATTTGATCATGTCAAGTGTAAAACAAGAGATTATCTATCCAAGAGAAATTGAAACTTTTTTGTACAAGCAACTTCCTTTCCTTGTTGGAAAAATGTGTTTGTATTTTATTGGCTGCAATGTAGTTAACAATGTCTACATACAATGGAGTTTGAACAAAAATATGAAATAAATGCTCATCTAGAAATGCATCATCTACCAAAGTAGTGTCAATATTATCATGATGGATTCTTGATAAATAGTTAGCTACAACATTGGTTTTTCTAGGCTTATCAACAATAGTTATATCAAATTCTTGCAACAACAATAACCATATGTCTAACCTACCTATTATAGCAGGTTTTTTCATGAGATATTTGATTGTTGCATGATTAGTGTGAAAAAATATGGGGTATCCAGTTATGTAATGCCAAAATTTGTTGAGGGCATAAACCACTGCTAGCAATTCTTTTTCAGTCATAGTGTAGTTTCACTCTGGTCCATAAAGGCTCTTGCTAATATAATATATTGCATTTTCAAGATATTGGGATTGTTGTGCTAGAACTACACCTATAGCATAGTCAAAGGCATCTATATACATATGAAAAGTTAAATTCCAATCAGGGCCTTGTAAGACTAGGGTTGTAGTCAGAAGTTTCTTAAGCTATAGGAAGGCTTCATCACATTCGGATGTCCAACTAAATTCAGCTTCTTTTGTGAGTAACTTATACAAGGGACTAGCTATTTTTTTGAAATCTTTTATAAAAGACCTGTAATATCCAACATGACCTAGAAAAGATCTTACATCTTTTGATTTTGAAGATATGGGCAATGTTTGAATTACCTCTATCTTAGTTGGATCCACTTGTATTCTTGCAGCTGATACGAAATGACCTAGTACCATGCCTTCCTACATGAGCATGAAACACTTTTCACTGTTAAGTGTCAAATTATGTTCTTGACATCTTACCAAAATCTTTTCAAGATTCACCATTGCTTCCTCAAAAGTGACTCCAAATTTTGTGAAATCATCCATATATATTTCCATACAATCATGTGATATATCAACAAACATGTTGATAACAGCTTGTTGGAATGTTGCAGGAGCATTACATAGACCAAATTGTAAAACAGAGTATGCAAAAATACCCCATAGGCATGTAAATGTGGTTTTGTCTTGATCTTCAGGAGCAATATTGATTTGATTATAACCACTATACCCATCTAGAAAAGAGAAATACTTCTTTCCAGCTAGAATGTCCAGAACTTGGTCTATAAATGGTAAACGAAAATGATCCTTCTTGGTAGCTTTGTTCAACTCTCTGTAATCTACAAAAATTCTCCATTTTCCTCCCTTTTTAGGCACTATGACTAGGGGTGATACCCATCTACTATCAGATATAGGATAAATAAAACCAACATCAAGCAATTTTTGCAGTTCAATTTTAACTATCTCTCTAAGGCTTGGATTTACCCTTCTCTAGGGTTGACGGAGTGGTAGATAGCCTTCATTCATGTATATCCTATGAGTGTATAGTGTACGAATCAACCCTTTGATATCACTATAGTCCCATGCAAATGCCTTTTCATGCCTTTCAAGCAACTCTTTTAATTGTTCCATCTGTGTGGGTGTTAATTTGGGATTAACATGGAGATTATGAGCTTTAGTCAAATCAATAGTAGTGGTGGACTCTATCATAGCATCTTTAGAGATTGGACTTGCTTCTAATTCACATGGTAAGAGTGGATAAAGAATATCAGGTTCTTTAAGAAAAGTACAATTCTTATCACATTCTTCATATGTGATTAATTCCAACACAGAACTTTCAGATACATCTTTTTCTACCATACAATTGTTACTGAAGATACTTTGGAGTATTGAATCTTCCTCTTGTAGTTTTAGAAAAGACTGTCTATGCAACATCATGAGCTATACTAGAGAATTTAACTCTTTTTCTTCATCCCCTAAATCTACCCAAACAGATGTGCTCAAATCTGGTAATGGTTGTGTTGGAGGATATAAATCAAATTGCTTTGTTGCTTGGCCATTTGATATGGTCATATTCCTTGATCTGCAACTTATATTTGCATCATTCTTGACTAACCATGGTCGACCTAGGATGACAGGGTAAACAGATAGATTAACTTTGGGAGATAAAATCATGAAGTCTGCAAGATACTCTAGAGAATCTAAGGTTACAATTATGTTTTCTATCATCCCATCAAGGGTGACAATAGAACTATCTACAAGGTGCAGAATTGTTGGTGTAGCCCTTAACCCTTCTATTCTTAGCTTCTTCATAGTGTATTTGGTTATGACATTTATAGCAACTCCAAGATCTATTAAAGCATTTTTAACACACTGACCATTTATATTGACATTCACTATTGGACTTCTGGGATCAGAATATTTTGGTGTGATCAATTTCCCTAACATGATGTCAGCTAATTGTCCCACAACATGGACTATGGTGGGGTCTTTTTTCTTCCTTCTAGGCTTCTTTAGGAAAGCATCTCTGATGGCTTTTCCATAAACTAGAACATCTTTAATGGCTTGAAATAGGGGTATTTTGACATGCATGTTCTTCAGCTAATCAACAATATCAAAAAGTTGTTCCTCTATCTGTATAGGTTTCTTTTGCATAAGTTTTTTTGGAAGAGGAAGTTCTACTGTTGGTTGAGCTTGGGTTGACATGGTAACATTGGTTGAGTCAACTATTTTAGCAACTGAGGTTTCTAATGCTACAGGAGAGTCAGGTATTTTAGCTATAAGAGGTGGTTTAGGCACTTGTAAAGTTATACCAGATCTCAGATGTATATCTGCAACATTCAAAGTGTAAGTAGGATACTGTTGAGCATTAGCACTATACATGGGTTGTTGTGTCTGTTGGCTATTTGGGTTTGGTTGAGGCTATGTAGGTAACTACATCTACTTTTGAGGTCTAGAATTTGCAAGTGGTGGCATTAGAGTAAGTTTTTGAATTGGAGGTGGTAATTGTGGAGTACTAGTATTTTGGTTAGGCCATTGTTGAGATCCCTTCCATTGGTTCATAGGCTACCAGTTGCATTGGAAAGGTTTTCATTGGTTCTACTAGTTTTGCCAGTAGTTCTATTGGTTTTTCCATTGCTTACTCTATTAGTTAGGCCAGGGTGGTTGGGAATTCTGAGGCCATTAGGATTGTTGCAGGTTGTTTTGCCTAGCATTGTTCCAATCAGGTTGATATTATGGAGGACCTAGGGGATTATGGTTTTTCCATTGATTACCATATGAGTTTTAATTTTTCAAAGGGTCTTGGGGCATACCTTGATGTTGGGCCCATGGTTGACATTGAGCAACAAAAAATAATTTCTCATCATCTCCATCTATCTTGAGGTACTCAGTTGAAAGATAATGGTTCTCCATGCTTGCAACCAATTTACATTGGCAATCCTTCTTCTACTTTCGGCAATGAGGGTAGTATTCAGGTAGTTGTAATTCAGCTTCTACATTCTTCTTCTTTGTAGTCATTGTGTCAAGATGTGTAGCAACATCATTGATAATGTCTTGTTTGAAATTTGACAATAGTTTGGATATCTAAGCTTTGAAATACATTGGTTGATTCTTTTAGTGACTGTGGAATGAGTTCCTTAGCCTTTCTTCATTGTTGACCTTGAATAGTTCTGAAAAATCTTCTTGAGGTAATCCCAAGAAGCTTGATATACATCACCACTAGCCATCAAGTCTAATGCTTCTAGACAATCATCATCCAGACCTCTCAGAAAGACTAGCTTTTGTGAATCTTTGGACAACATATGCTGAGAGTTCTTCTGTAGTGTATAAAAGAAATGTGAAACATAGTCTTCCAGTGTTTCTTTATCTTTCTGTGATATCCTGAAGACATCATCCCCTCTTGAACCAGATGCTTTGCAATATTCTTTATAATTACCTAGAAATAGAGTTTTCATTTCATCCCATGTTCCTACTGCATTAGCTACTAAGCCCATAAACCATCATAGAGCAGACACTTTCAATGTTGCTAGAAATAATTTGAACTTTTGGGCATCAGTGTTATAGTCAAAATGATGACAAAGTATATCAAACACAAATAAGAAAGTATCATGGTCTTTAGTTTCAAGGTCATAGAACTTTGGAAGAGCAGTGGGAGGTATGTTTTTAATCTTAGCATTGGTTACAAGACTTGGAAGAGGGAATCGAAAAGTAGGTTATGCCATTACTAGAGGTATTAGATTTTGAGCTTACTACTGAAAAGGGACATTGGGTACTAGGATATTAACAACTGGTGGATTCGAGGCAGTATCATTAAGAAAATTGGCCAAAATTTGAACATAAGGTCAAATACCACTTGTATCTAAAGGTTGTGCTCTTGAGGATGATTCCGCAAGAAAAATAGAGCTTGCATCTACAAAAGGTAACTCAACTTCTTCTTCAATTTCTTCATTCACATTAATAGACTCCCATGGAAGAAATCTACCATATTCATCTCGTCGTCTTCCTCTTCAATGCATGAAATTGAATTCTTCACACTGGTGAAGAAAGTTTGAAAACTAAAAAAACTATCTAAAAACTATGACTCAAAAATGATCCTAGCTTGACACCATCCCCAGCAAAGGTGCCAAAAATAGTCCGCCTCACAATAGGTGTATCATAGTCATGCTCTACGCCATACTTAGGAATAATATATTCAAACTAAGGACTATTTTTCCCAATATGAGGTGCATTTAATCTTGTCAACCCATGGACATATACTTGAAATGGTCGGCATAGTATGTGCACTAGGTATCTTAATGAGTCACTAAGCTTAGGCTATAGGAAAGTAAAATGAAAGGAAAAAAATATACACTATTGTTGCAAGAAATGAATGCACTTGACTAAAAAAAATGCTAGAAATGAAATGAAAAGTTAACATCTATTCCAACTTAGTTCATCTACTATAACTGTTCTTACAGATGCTACAGGAAGGAATTTACAACTTCTACTTGTAAAACTAGAAATGCTTGGAAATAAACCTATACTAACCTAATCTAATCCACCTCCCAAGTGGGCCCCCTTGGTCATCTTCTTTTAATCTACTAACATAGAATAAAAGCCAAAAACTATTTCATTGTGTTTCAAAAATTCATTACATGGGAACAACACATAAAAATTGTAGAAAACACAACTATAATAGTTCCTTCTTCTTCTTAATTCTTACTAACTTCCAAACTTAAACACAACTGGTCCGATCCCTATATATAAGAAATCGACATTCATTGCAAAAATAGAAAAACTAATTAACTAACTACAAATTTGGAGGCAAGAAAGAAGGAAGAGTAATAGCTTAAGGTGGGACGAATAAAGTCTAAACAAAAACCACTTCACATAAATGTAGGGAATATAGTAAGTCTTCAGAGTTCCTCCATTCTCATAGTTGTGTCCTTCAGTACCAGTATGATTCTTCTCCACTATGACTTAAATTTCAACATTATTTCTCCTCTTAAATGTTATTAATTGTATTCAATGTTCATCTTTGAATTCACCCAATCATCTTTTAGCTTCATCCCTAATAGGTTAGTTATTATGTAGAGACATCTTTGCAAATAAGTATTTATCAAATAAAATTCAAATATAAGAACACACATTCTACTAATATGAAATACTACATAATATATATAATACTAGCAAAAGATGACATAGTAGCTACCCATAGGTTTATCATTGGTTTCAATAAACATAGGTCCACAAATGTTTTGATGAAAATAAAATAGAGTATCAAAAAAGTATTTAAAACTATCATGAAATAAAGGAAATATTTGTCCCCATCAATTATTTTAGATGTGGTAAAGAAGGACATAGATCTTTTGAATGTAGATCCTCTCAAGGTAGGAAAGGTAATAGAAATGTTGTGATTCAAGGAGACACTGAGAGTTCATTGACTGGACCTAAGGCTAGAGAAAATTTGATGGTGAGAAGAACCTTATGTAATAAGAAAGTGATGAGGAAATGGTTGGAAAATGTGACAAGGAAATCATTGATAGAGGAAGTTCTACAAATTTGACATTACAAGAATTGGTTACAAAGTTACAGTTGCAGAAGCTAAAGCATCCTAAACCCTATCATGTTTCATGGATCAAAGATGTGCATAAGATATTGATAAGTGAGCAATATGTTGTGAAGTTTAAGATTGGACATTAATTTGATGAAGTGTTGTGTGATATTATGCCTATGGATTGTTGTTATATTTTGTTGGGTAGACCTTGGAAATATGATATATATGTTGTACATAATGGAAGATTGAATCAATATACTCTTTAGGTGAATGGGAAGAAGCAAATATTGTTGCCTTTGATTGAAAGTCCAAATAAGGTTAATTGTACTGCAATAAAAGTTTTCATGGTTAATGGAAAATAATTTGAAAAACAACTGAAGAAGAATCACGTCTATTTTTCCATAATTCCTATAGGACCAAGTTTGGGTAGTAATGACCGAGCAATAGAAGTTGGTAATAACTGAGTGATAGCAAATAGTGGTAGTTGAGTACTTGAAGAAACTATAGAATTGTTGAACGAGCATAAGGATATTTATGTTAAGGATATTCTTGATGCTTTACTACCAGTAAGAAGCATAAGTCATTGTATAGAACTAATTCTTGGAGCTAGTTTGTTGAACAAAGCACCACATAGATTAACACCTATAGGGAATGAATAACTTAACAGACAAGTGCACGAGTTGCTGCAAAAGGGATTAATCAAACAAAGTTTGAGTCCATGCTTTGTAACTATTGTATTAGCACCTAAGAAGAATGGAGAATGGATAATGTGTACTAATTCTAGAGCTATTACCAAGATCATAGTGAAATATAGGTTTCCTATATCGAGAATGGATGACATGATGGATTTTCTAAGTGGAGCAAAGTATTTTACCAAGATTGATTTGAAGAGTGGGTATCTTTAGATTAGAATCAAAGAAGGTGATGAATGGAAGACTAATTTCAAGACAAAAGATGGTTTGTATGAATGGTTGGTTATGCCTTTTGGCTTGACTAATGCACCTAGTACTTTCATGAGGTTGATGAATGAAGTTCTGAAAAGATTCTTGGGTAATTTTGTGATTGTTTGTTTGGATGATATTCTAATATTTAGTAGGACTAAGGAAGGACATCTTGGGCATGTTAGAAAAGTATTATAGAGGTTGAAAAAGGAAAATTTGATGATTAATCTAAAAAATTGTTCTTTTATGCAAGAGGAGATTGTGTATCTGGGATGTTTAATTTTAGCTAATGGTTTGAGAATGGATCCTGAGAGGGTTAAAGAAATTTTGGATGGCCTACACCTAAGAATGTGGGTGAGGTAAGATCATTTCATGGTTTGGCTAGTTTTTAAACAAATTTTATTAAGAATTTTAGTGTTGTTTGTAATGCTATGACTAAGATAATGAGAGGAGATAAAAAGGAATTCAAGTAGACACATGGAGCTGATAATAGTTTTGAGACTTTGAACCAAAAGGTCGTTGAGTTACCTATATTGGCTTTGCCTAATTTCAATAAGTATTTCAAGTTGAATGTGATGCAATTAGCAGTGCAATAGGAGCTATATTAAGTGAAAAAGGTAAACCTGTTGCTTTCTTTAGTGAGAAGTTGAATGATACTAAAAGGAAGTATTTTTTGTAAGATCAAGAGTTTTAAGCTATTGTTCAAGCATTGAAGGAGTGGAGACATTATTTGATTCCTAAGGAGTTTGTGATATATATTGATCATAAAGCTTTACAGTACTTGAAAAATCAACATAAATTAAACCAAAAACATATGAAGCGGGTTGAATATTTGTAGAATTTTACATTTGTGATTAAACATAAAAGTGGAGTTACTAACCAAGTTGTTGATGCATTGAGTAGAATATTTCTTTATTGATTGAAATGAAGGTTGAAGTGCTTGGTTTTGATGAAATGAAAGAGTCGTATGATGTTGATCCTAATTTTTTTGAGGCATGGAGAGAGTGCAGAGCACCAAATCTAAGAGATCACATCAATAAGTATGATGAATATATTATTCAAGAAGGTATGTTGTTCAAAGGTATTCAGTTGTATATCCCTAGAAGTCCTATGACATTGAATCTAATTAAGGAAAGGTAGAGTAGTGGATTGGCTAGACATTTTGGAATTGATCAAGCATTAAGTTTGTTGAAGACGAAGTATTATTGGCCAGAGATGTATAAGGATGTTCAAAAATTTGTGAGGAGTTGTGGAGTTTGTTACGTTGCAAAAGAAGCAAGTTAGAATATTGGATTGTATACACCTATGTTTATTCCTAAGAAACCTTGGAGTGATATTTGTATGGACTTTGTTCTTGGATTTCCTAAAATAGAAAAGGGGTATGATTCTATATTTACTATTGTGTATAGATTTTCTAAAATGGTTCATTTTATACCATGTAAGAAGATGTCAAATTCTGAGCATGTTGCTGAACTTTTCTTCAAAGAGATTGTTAGATTGCATGGATTACCAAGAAGTATTATTTCTGACAAAGATAGTAAGTTTGTTGGTTATTTTTGGAGAACTTTGAGAAAGAAGATGGGTATTGAGTTGAAGTTTAGTTCTACATTCCATCCGTAGACTGATGGATAGATAGAGGTTATGAATAGAAGCTTGGGTAATTTTTTGAGATGATTAGTTGGCGATGAAACACATAATTTGGAGATGGTATTAGCATAAGCTGAGTTTGCATATAATAATTCTATGAATAGAAGTGCAAGGAAGACACCTTTGAAGATTGTTACTAGAATGAAGCCTAGAGGAGTATTAGATTTAAGAGATGTTACTGGTGAAGAGAAGAGAAGTGTTTTAGGAGAAGAATTTGTTGATTTTATGGAGTCTTTGCATAAGGAAGTGAAGCTGAAGTTGGAACAAAGTAATCAGAAGTACAAGGAGAATGTTGATAAGTCGAGAAGACATCATGATTCTAAAGTTGGTGATGAGTTGATGGTTCATTTGAACAAAGGATGATTTCAGGTTGGAACATATAGTAAGCTGAAGATGAAGAAGTTTGGACCTTGTAAGATCTTGAAGAAGTTTGATAGTGGAAATGCTTATGAAGTTCAGTTACCTAATGACATGGATATATCTCCTATATTCAATGTTGTTGATCTATATAAGTATTATGAGTCAGATGATGAAGTTGTTGTACCTAATGATTATCCTAAGAAGCAGATTGAAGAGGTTGAAAATATATTGGATCAAAGAGTTGGCAAAAGCACAAGAGGAAAGGACTACTATGAATGTTTGGTAAAGTCGAAAAATAGACTAGTTGAAGATGCTACATAGATTCCTCAATCTAAGTTGGATTCAGCTCAGGTTGAAACACTTGCATGATTCAAGAGAATCATTTCTTTCTACCCTAATTGTTTGATTCAGGAGCATCCTAGGTTGACATGTTGTCTTGCTTTTTTCTTATTCTACTAATTGCCATTGAGTTTCAATCATTGTCAAGTTGTAGCAATTGTTGAGTGCTAGTAATTTTGTAGTTTACGCTGAGTTGAGGTTATCCCTGTTGGATACAATTAAGTAATTGTGTATTGTCTTTGATGTTACACAAATGTCATATCAGTTATCAGACAGAGTCTACCGAGTTCTATCAACCAGGAAAACAGTTTACAGAGTCTACCGAGCTCAGTCGGTCAGTAAAAGCCTTTTGCAGTATATACCGAGCGTTCCTGTATGTCACACTGTGAGTTAGTGTTAACCGAGTTCACTCGGTAAGCTAAGGAAAGTTTAGTTCTTACCGAGATCACTCGGGTATCAAATGATTGTTTAGCGAACGGTTAGTGTTAACCGAGTTCGCACGGTAAGCTAAGGAAAGCCGAGTTTTCACCGAGCTCACTCGGTAGTCGAAGACAGCTTTTACCGAGTCCAGTCGATTTACAAAGGAAGTGGCAGGTTTACCGAATTCCTCGATAATTGTAGTTCTTATCGAGTTCTGCCGGTTAACACAGGAAGGAAGTTTTGTTCTGTATTGACCGAGCAGCGTCGGCCAGTGAAAGTTTTTAGTTCAAGCCGACTTTAGAATATGTTTAGTCAAGTTGTTTGGGCAAGCCGACTTTGGAATTGTATTAACAAGTTGGTTGGGCTGACCTGGTATTATGAATAATATATAAAGAGGTGCTCAAGAAAAAAAAGATGGGAGAGAATGAACATACAAAAAGTGCAAGGAAGTGCAAGGAAGAGACTTGCGTGTGCCTAAGTAGAATTGAGCAGAGGGAAATCATTGGAGCTGCAGAGATATATTTGATCAGTAAGGATCTTGTGGAGCAAAACTGAGATCTGTATTCAGCAAGATAAGTTGCATGTATTTTCAGATCATTCATTGTTGCTTTCTAACCATTGTAACAGTGATTCCAAAATCTCCTAACAGAGTTGGTTTGACAGCCATTTCATAAATCCTTTAACAGGGTGGCAATTCAGTTGAATTATTCAAAAGACCTCTTACAAGGCCACTCCTAACAGGGTGATTAAATCCTCTAACAGGGTCACACCTAACAGTGTGTTTTGTAACCTTTAACAGGGTTGGCTCCTAACAGGGCTCACTTCAGAAGAGTGAAAATTGGTGACTAGTTGCTGGTGGTTTTTCCCATATTGGGTTTCCACGTAAATCTGGTGTCTACTGTGTTAATGATTACTTTCTTTTGCATAATTGCTTATTTTAGTAAATGCTTCATAAATTAACTAAACATCTATCAAGATTTAAGCAGTGATTTTTTGTAGCAGCAGCAACTAAGTTTAAGGCATCTTTGGGACTTTTGAAAATGTTTTTGTGGTAACTGATTCACCCCTCCCCTCTCAGTTACACCATCTTCATTTTCCAACAATTGGTATCAGAGCTTTTGGTGCTTGCAAGAGAAGATTTCAAAGATCTAAGCCAAAGATCAAGATGTCTTATAAGAGGGAAATCCCAAGGCTTAACCGAAACAACTTCTCAGCATGGCAAGGATTAATGAGACTTCATCTAGCTTCCATTGGTGACACTGGTCTGAAATATCTTGATGAGAAATATGTAGAACCATCAGGTACATTATCAGTCAATGACATTGCTATAAAGAAGACTCATAACATTATGATGATTGATATTGCATCTGCCTTGAGTTATGAAGAGTTTGATGATGTGAAGGACTACACTACTGCCTATGAAATGTGGGAAAGACTGAAAGAGATCTATGGTGGAGATGACAATGTCAGAAGATCCAAAGCTGAAAGTCTGAGAGGACAGTTCGATCAGATGAAAATGAAAGAAGATGAAAATATTGCCAAATATGTTGAAAGAATTAAAACATGTGTCAGTGCTATCAAAGCTTCTGGAGGAAGTATCAGTGAAGAGACAGTCATAAGTAAAGTTCTTAGAACTCTACTTCCAGTTTATGCCATCAGGGTATCAGCCATTCAAGAAAGAAGGTGTGAGGCCAATCACAAGATAAACCTAGAGGCCATAGTTGGAAGATTGACAGCATTTGAATTAGATAATTTTGATAATTATGTTCCAGCTGCAAAGAACATTGAGTCTGCATTTGAAGCCAAGCTCTCACTCAAGGACAATGGCAAAAAGAAGAAGGAATCTCAGTCAAAGAGTGAAGATCAATCAGATCAGAGCTCTGACAGCGACCTTGAAGTAATTGAAGCCCTACTTGCAAAGAAATATTCAAGAGGAAGAGGTAAATACAGAGGTAAAGTACCCCTAATCTGCTTTTCATGTGAAGAAGTCGGTCATATTGCTGCAAGATGTCCAAACAAGAAAGATAAAGATGAAAAGAAAGATAATAAATGGAACAGTAAGAAAGATTTCAAATCATTTAAAGATAAAAGTAAGAAATCATGTTTTATGGCTAAAGATTCTAATGATTCTAATGATGAAGAAGAGGATGAGACTATTTACATTGCTGTAAAAGATGAATCTGACAATGAAGAAATGGCACTCATCTCTCACATAAGTAAGAATGATACATGGATCATTGATAGTGGCTGCTCACATCATATGACTGGAGATAAAACAAAGTTTGATCAATTTGAAGAGTATGATGGTGGCAATGTAAGATTTGGAAACAACGAACCTTGTTGCATCAAAGGAAAAGGAAAAATCACTCTAACCCAGGAACTTGTATGTGATAATGCTTATTGGGTAGAAGGACTAAAGCACAATTTATTGAGTGTGGCACAGTTACTCAACAATGGACTCAAAGTAGAATTCATCCAAGGCAAAGCAAGACTGCTGAATGATAAAGGAAAGCTGATTGGATCTGGTATTCAAACTAAAGGTAACTTGTTCTATCTTGAACTTGATGAACATTCATGTTTTATTGTTCAAATAGAAGAGAGTTGGTTATGGAATAAAAGATTATGTCATGTGAATTTTGACAATCTGGTAAAGATAAGCAAATTCCAGAAAGTGAGAGGCATTCCTGATTTAAAGAAACCAGAGGTCGGTTTATGCAAGAATTGTCAAATTGGAAAGATGGGTAAGTCTAGTTTCAAAAGCAAAAATTATCAGTCTGAAGATTTATTAGAAATTGTGCATACTGATTTATGTGGACCTATTGAAACTGAAAGCTATACTGGTGAAAAATATTTCATTCTTTTTGTTGATGATTATTCAAGAATGATGACCATCATGTACCTAAGGAACAAATCAGAAGCATTTGAAAAGTTCAAATGGTATTTGGCAAGAGTAGAAAAAGAAACAGGGAAAAGATTGAAATGCCTAAGGTCAGACAAAGGTGGTGAATTTATTTCACATGAATTTAATAACTTTTGTATTGAAAGAGGAATCAAAAGACAGGTTTCAGCACCAGGTACACCTGAACAAAATGGCATAGCTGAAAGAAGGAATAGATCCATCATGGATTGTGCAAGAACCTTGATGATAGAAAAGAATGTTGCTATCAAATACTGGAAGGAGGCTATCAGTACAGCAGTTCATACCTTAAACCAAGTACAGTTAAAAAAAGGACTCATTCAAAACTCCCTACGAAATATGGTATGGCTATAAACCCAATGGAAGTTATCTAAAAGTATTTGGAAGCAAATGTTATATTTTGGAAGAATCTAGAAAAGGGAAATTTGATGTAAAAGGTGATGAAGGTATATTTCTTGGATACTCATGTAAGAGTAAAGCATATAGATGCTTAAACTTATCTACTCACAAAGTCATAGAAAGTATACATGTGAAAGTTGATGAATTTGCAGAAAAGACTGAAGAAGAAAGCAGAAAAGAACCAGAAGATTACAAAAGATTTGTCTTCAGTGATTCGGATATAATATCAATTGCATCTGAGAATCAGAAATCTTCTTCTACCGAGTCATCACTAACCGAGTTGCAGGAAACATCTACCGAGCCAACATCTACCGAATCAGAAAATACTGAGTTAGAGATTACCGAGCCAGACCAAACCGAGCAAGGAGGAGAAATGCAAGAAGATAACGACAAAATTCATCCAAAAGAAAAAGAACCTGTTCTAGCCAAATATGTCAGGAGACATCATTTAGCAGATCAGATCATTGGAAATAAATCTGATGGAACCATCACAAGAAGTAAGTTGAAAGGTACTTGTTTACTTGTTGATTTTGAACCTAGAACTGTCAAAGATGCATTAGAAAATGATAATTGGATTGAAGCAATGAATGAAGAAATAGAGCAAATAGAGAAGAACAAAACATGGACTCTTATACCCAGGCCTAAAGACAAAAATGTAATCGGTACAAAGTGGGTTTTTAGAAATAAGTTGGATGAAAATGGTAAAGTATCAAGAAACAAAGCTAGATTAGTGTGCAAAGGATATTCTCAAGAAGAAGGCATAGATTATGGAGAAACTTTTGCTCCTGTTGCTAGATTGGAAGGTGTTAGAACCTTATTAGCATATGCTGCCTACAAAGGTTTTAAAGTTTATCAGATGGATGTCAAGTTAGCATATCTAAATGGTATACTGGATGAAGAGGTCTACATTGAACAACCTAAAGGTTTTATTGATCTAGATAAAAAGAACATGGTTTGAAAATTACACAAGGCATTGTATGGTCTGAAACAAGCCCCTAGAGCATGGTATGAAAGATTGCATAGCTATCTTATTCAAATTGGATTTCAAAGAAATAATGATAACAGTAGTTTGTATATCAAGGAAGGACCAGAAAATAAGATTGTCCTGGCAGAAATATTTGTAGATGATACTATTTTTACAGGGAATGATGATCTTTACAAAGAATTTTCAGAACAAATGAGCAAGGAATTTGAAATGTCAATGTTCAGTGAAATCAAATTCTTTGTGGGACTTCAAATTCAGCAGAACAAGAATGGCATCTACATCACTCAAGCAAAATATATCAAAGAGATATTGAAAAAGTTTGGTATGGAAGACTGTAAACTAGTTGGAACTCCCATGTGTACTGGACTAAAACTTACCAAAGAAGATGATTCAAAGGAAATAGATCAGACACTGTACAGATCTATAATTGGAAAGTTGCAATATGTAGTTCATACTAGGCCAGATATTGCTCTTGCAGTTGGAATTGCGGCAAGATTTTCAGCCAAACCAAGAGAAAATCACATGATGGCAATCAAGAGAATAATGAGATATCTGAAAGGAACTGAAGATTATGGATTATGGTATAAACTTGGAGGAAACCTAGACTTAAAAGTGTTTACTGATGCTGATTGGGCAGGAAACCTTGACGATAGAAAAAGCACAAGTGGAGGTGCATTCTTTCTTGGAAAGAGGTTGGTTTCTTGGATAAGCAAAAAGAAAAATTGTACAACTCAATCAACAGCAGAGGCAGAGTATGTTGCTGCAGCAGTAAACTGTTCTAATATTGTTTGGTTCAAACAATTGCTACAAGGCATGAAGATGGAAATCAAGGAACCAGTCGTCATGTTTTGTGATAACACAAGTGCAATCAATATATCTAAAAATCCAGTAATGCATTCTAAGACTAAGCACATTGCAATCAAGTATCACTTTGTCAGAGAATTGGTACAGGACAAGGAAATCAGACTGGAATATGTACATACAAAGGAACAGATTGCTGATATATTCACAAAGCCTTTACCTAAGGATGCATTTTTGTATCTCAGAGGTAAGTTAGGGGTTATTCCCCTATCTGAAGTTCACTAAAATAAGTTTTAGTGATGCATCAGCTCTTACAAAATTGAACAATCATCAGTTGATGCAACAAATCAAGGAAATATTGCATATGAATCAGTACTAAAGGTACAATGAAATTCAT
The DNA here is from genome assembly GCA_028749045.1 of Cupressus sempervirens. Taxonomy (NCBI): domain Eukaryota; kingdom Viridiplantae; phylum Streptophyta; class Pinopsida; order Cupressales; family Cupressaceae; genus Cupressus; species Cupressus sempervirens. The sequence continues at coordinate 829,638,205 of CM053786.1, forward strand.
TTGAAATTAGATGGTCTTTGGCATGTGTTGTCAAAGAGGGAGAGTTTTACTGTCATATCTTTTCCGAAATCCGAAATTTGATTAAGTAATTTCTTCACAGAGGGAGATTACTGTAAGAGGGAGAGTTCTCTATCTTAGAGGGAGAATTCTTAATTGTGTTGTGTTGCAATAGACTTGCTTTCAAATTTCATTTCTGCTATGACATGTTGTGTTGCCATCAATGCCAAAGAGGGAGATTGTTGGATACAATTAAGTAATTGTGTATTGTCTTTGATGTTACACAAATGTCATATCAGTTATCAGACAGAGTCTACCGAGTTCTATCAACCAAAAAAATAGTTTACAGAGTCTACCGAGCTCAGTCGGTCAGTAAAAGCCTTTTGTAGTATATACCGAGCGTTCTTGTATGTCACACGGTGAGTTAGTGTTAACCGAGTTCACTCGGTAAGCTAAGGAAAGTTTAGTTCTTACCAAGATCACTCGGGTATCAAAGGATTGTTTAGCGAACGGTTAGTGTTAACCGAGTTCGCACGGTAAGCTAAGGAAAGCCGAGTTTTCACCGAGCTCACTCGGTAGTTGAAGACAGCTTTTACCGAGTCCATTCAATTTACAAAGAAAGTGGCAGGTTTACCGAATTCCCCGATAATTTTAGTTCTTACCGAGTTCTGCCGGTTAACACAGGAAGGAAGTTTTGTTCTGTATTGACCGAGCTGCGTCGGCCAGTGAAAGTTTTTAGTTCAAGCCAACTTTAGAATATGTTTAGTCAAGTTGTTTGGGCAAGCCAACTTTGGAATTGTATTAACAAGTTGGTTGGGCCGACCTGGTATTATGAATAATATATAAAGAGGTGCTCAAGAAAAAAAAGATGGGAGAGAATGAACATACGAAAAGTGCAAGGAAGTGCAAGGAAGAGACTTGTGTGTGCCTAAGTAGAATTGAGCAGAGGGAAATCATTGGAGCTACAGAGATATATTTGATCAGTAAGGATCTTGTGGAGCAAAACTGAGATCTATATTTAGCAAGATAAGTTGCATGTATTTTCAGATCATTCATTGTTGCTTTCTAACCATTGTAACAGTGATTCCAAAATCTCCTAACAGAGTTGGTTTGATAGCCATTTCATAAATCCTTTAACAGGGTGGCAATTCAGTTGAATTATTCAAAAGACCTCTTACAAGGCCACTCCTAACAGGGTGATTAAATCCTCTAACAGGGTCACACCTAACAGTGTGTTTTGTAACCTTTAACAGGGTTGGCTCCTAACAGGGCTCACTTCAGAAGAGTGAAAATTGGTGACTAGTTGCTGGTGGTTTTTCCCATATTGGGTTTCCACGTAAATCTGGTGTCTACTGTGTTAATGATTACTTTCTTTTGCATAATCGCTTATTTTAGTAAATGCTTCATAAATTAACTAAACATCTATCAAGATTTAAGCAGTGATTTTTTGTAGCAGCAGCAACTAAGTTTAAGGCATCTTTGGGACTTTTGAAAATGTTTTTGTGGTAACTGATTCACCCCTCCCCTCTCAGTTACACCATCTTCATTTTCCAACAATCCCAAGTCATGTTAACACTCGAGTTCACGTATTATCCCATTTCACTCTACAATGTGTATCGAGTTCCATAGTGTGTGTCGAGCTATTCTTCATGTGTCATCTTACCTAGTGTATGTCAAGTGACCCTTCATGTGCCAAGTTTTCCTATTTATGCTGAGTGTCAACATTTTGGACATGTTTTCTTCATTTTTGGTATGTATTAACTTGTAGAATTTATTTTGACCATGAAATTTGTGTTAAGATCTTTTCTTGGGATGTGTCTAGACCATTGTTGGGTCAGAGTCTCTATTATGTAATGTTTTAGAATGTTCTATAATCCATTTTGGCAAGTATAAATAGAGTGTTTAGGATTAGAGTTAGGGAAAGTTTGGAGAGTTTAGAGTAGAACGTGAAAGTTTGGAAAGTTTGTTGCATATGTATCTGGAGTTGTGAATTTGATGTTGGATCTTTGATCTTGAATATAATTTTGTATTTGGTTGTAACCTAGAAGGCCTTATAGTTGGGCATGTATGATGATCATTTGATGAATAAATAAAGAATATCTCTCTCTCTCTCTCTCTCTCTCTCTCTCTCTCTCTCTCTCTCTCTCTCTCTATCGTTGTTATCTTTGTGTGTTTTCTTTTGTTGTGTTAATTTTGCAAGGTTGGTTTGGATTGTTGGGTGTGCTTTTGGCCCTAGTTCTTTCTATACCCTCCTTACATCAATACAATAAACCCTAGGAGCTTTCTAGATATGACATAGCTCATTGATAGGTTGCCCCAGCATGCTTTAACCCAAATGGCATAATATTGTAAAAAAAATTTCCCCAAGGGGTGGTGGATGATGTCTTATGTTGGTCCTCTTATGCTATTTGTATCTTATTGTACCTAGAAAAACCATCCATGAGAGACAAGAGTTTGTGGTATGCTATGAGATTGACAATCATGGCGATATTTGGTAAAGGGAAATCATCTTTTGGACAAACTTTATTGAGATCCCTAAAATCAATGCATATTCTGATGTCACTAAAGGGCTTTGTGATTGGTACCATGTTAGAGATCCAATCTAAATAGTCAATTGGGTGAATGATCTTCACATCAATCTTTAATAACTTCGCTTTGAATAGCAGAGAAAATTTGGGATGCATCTTTTAGAGATTTTTCTTGATTGGTTTGACCTTTAGATCTATGCCCAAATGATGTACCACTAACTTAGGATCTAGTCCTAGCATGACTTGACAGGACCATGCAAAGTGACTGATATTTTTTCAAAGCACCTCAATGAGAAGGTCCACTTATTTTGGTGGCAAGGATGTTGTGATGTGTTTGATCCTTTCTGTCTCTGTTAGACTGATGTTGATTGGTTTGATTTCCTCTATCATAATTTATGATATTGCAAGCCTATGATCTTGTGGGGGAAGGATGCAATCTACATCTTTAAGTGCCTCAAAGATTTTTTCACCATTAGATATGCCCTTTATCTTTATGTAATTTTTTGGATGATCTAATGGTGCTTTAGAAGAGTTTTCACTAGGGGATACCTTTGATTTTCATTTTTTTGTTTTTGTTTTATTTGTCTTGATCATTTCTACAAGTTGATTATGGTGGTGGATTTTTGTGTGGTGTCTCAACACTCATGAATCTAAGGAGCACATACTCCATAGAGAACTTGTCAACATGGATAATGCTTGGTTGGTCCCAATCAATAAGTTTGGGATGAGAAAGGGGTAGGTCTATGAGATTAATGGATAGATTACAAAGTATAGAGGCTCCTAAGATAAGTTCATCTAGGAAAATATCATTGTAGAATTTCTTTTCAACTTCATCAAGGATATCTTCAACCTCCACAAGATTGTTCTAGATATTTAACAAGGCATGACCATCTTTAGTGGTACCCTCAATTGCGAGGAGTCCATAACCTATCTCTTCCTTGTATGCTTCTAATGGTTTTCTAATGCCTATCACTTCATGACCTAGACCACCTCCTTAATAATCCCATTTTTCAGTAGCAAGCCAATGTGACTATGGATATTTCTTTTTGAAATAGTCAAGGAGTTTTTCACCTTTTGGAGGTGGATCTTTGTACATCCATGTACTAATATCAGGAGTTGTTTCCTCTTTATTAAAGATCTTGTTAGCAAAATGTGGTAGTTTTGAGTTGTCAAAGCTAAGGGGTTATGTCTAGCTTTGGCCTCTAATAGGTTGGGTGCCCTCGAGTATGTGGGTCAAGAGGTAGAGTACCAACAACAAAAGCATCTAAAAGTATGTATTCTCTACAACCCTAGTAGTTGATCTTAACTGTGCAAAGGGTGTAGGTTAAAATAGTGTTTGGATCATGGCAAGTGTTGGAGGAGCTAGCCATGGCATTTCAAATCTTGATTCTAGGACAATTTTTGTCATATGAGATTTCTACCGCATTGTAATAAGCAAAGGGTTCAGGATCAGCATGGATGGTTATCTCGGTACCATGATGCAAAAATCTAATGCACTAATGATAAGTGGATGGAACAACCTTCATAGCATGAATCCATGGTCGACTAAGGAGTATGTTGAAGGGTAGGTTAAGATCAGCTACATGATAGATTATTTCCTAAGTGGTAGGGCCAACTTTGATAGGTAGCAAGATAATTCCTCTGGTGGTTCACTCCAAGTTGTCATAGGCTTTGATAGTGATGACTTTATATAGGATATTTGACTTAGCATATCCAACCTATTTGATGAATTTTAAAGTACATAGATTTAAGGTCAATCCATTATCTATCATGACCCTTTTGACAGCAAAGTTAGAAACAATGACAGTGATGTAGAGTGGGAGGATATGAAATGGTTCAACAGCTGGGATGTTAGAAGTTTTGAAGGACAATGTGCATGATGTAGAAAGATGGGCTACTAGGTTTCAAAATTTTGTGGCATTGATATCAATAGGGATGTGTGACTCATAAAGAGAAGTTTCAAGGTTTTCTTTGTAAAGTGGACTAGTACACAATAGAACTAGAATGGAGATCTAAGTTGGCATATTCCCCAGGTGTTCCAAGATATTGTATTGTGGTCCTAATGGGGTAAGGGTAGATGGTTTGGCTATGTTGAGTCAGGTTATTATTATGGTGACTACACATTGGTTATCTGGGGCTTTGATATTTATCACATTTACAAAAGGCTCTATGTAAGATATGCATCTAATCAAATTTTCATATCCCAAGCATGCCAATGTGTAGTTTTCTTATTTATCACAATTATCACCCTGTTTGGTTTGAACATTTTTTGGTTTGTTGGTGGTAGGATTGTTTGCAAGGGCTTTGCCTATATTTATGTTGTGTGGGGGAAATGCATTTTGCTAGATCAATAACCCTCCATTCAGAGATTTTTGTGCCCCGCCTATGATTTCCTTTTGATTGATTAGATATTGAACATAGTCTTTGATTTGCATACACTTGAGAGTGGGATATCCTTTTACACGGTGGATTTTGTAAAACTCATTTTCTCTATACCAAGGTGCCCTTGATTTATTGTGATCCAATGGTTGTGTTTGTTGATATTTGATAAGATTTTCCTTGGCCAATTTCTCAAAAATTACATCAAGGGGCTCACCTAAAGGGGTGTATACTTAGGACTACCTTTGGATGCAGGGCTTTGAACTAGTTGTGCTAGTAATGGTGTTGGTTTGATGTTGAGAGTTGGGTTTTTGTGTCATGTCCTTATTGGGATGGAATGGAGGCTATTGGTATGATTGTTGGTATACACTATGTTGATAGTTCAGTTGTTGTTGAGGTATTTACTAATTTAGTAGCATTGGGTGTGTCAGATGTTGCCCCAACTATATGAACTTTTCAGGTGTCTGTGGCTCCATCGATAACTATGTTTTTTTTTTTTGTTGCAATATCATAGTTTTTCATTGTATTGTCCTTATTCTTGGATATTCTCTTTGTAAATTTTAATGACACCTTCTTTGATAAGTCCTTTCTCAAGGCCCATACCCTTCTCTTTGATATCCTTGTATATTTGGAGGAAATCCATAACCATGTAGTGTGCAAGACTAGGATGTGTATTGCTAATGAACATTTTGATGAGGTGATTCTTTGGGATAGTACAAGAGTTTCGAGTTGTGATGGCTTTCCATATTTGAAAGTAATCAAAAAGGCTTTCTCCTCCTTTTGTTTGGTATGAACTAAGTCAACTACAAATAATCCAGTCCCAACTAAGTGAGAATATTAGACTACAAAGGCTTCGAAAAGTTTAGCAAAAGTTTTAATTGTGCCATAGGGTATCAGATAGAACCATTAAAGAGTGGGGCCTCCCAAATTTTTAGGAAAGAGGCGCATGAGAATCACATCACTATAAGCCACTTCTTGGAAGTGCATAAAAAATTCATTGACATGTGTAATGAGATCCCCTTTTCCCCTAAATTTATCAAACTTAGGGACCTCAAAATGTTTAGGAAATGGTGTCATTGTAATCACTTTATCAAATGGATATGGGTAGACTATTTTAAATTTGAAAGTCTTGGAGTTGGTTCCATCTTTGAGCTCTTTTAGGGAATTATTCATCTCTTCCCACTCAAGGTTGAAAAGTGTTATTGTTGGTGCCCCCAACCTCAATGCCCTGAGTGCAAGGTATGTTTTTGATTGGGCAGATGAATATGGATAATTTTGATTAGGGTAGGGTGGTAGGTGAAACATGGATTGAACTATGGTTTGGATGGGATTTATTGGTTTTTGAGGTGGTGGTTGGACATATTGTTGTATTTTTTGGTAACCTGGTGATATTGTAATTGTTGCTAGGGTGGAAAAGTATAGGTTTTCTACCCAACTAGATAATTCTATTTTGGTGCTTGGGCATTTTTTTTTTGTGGTGGTCATCACAAGAGAATTGGTGGTGGAAATATTGGAGCTATGTTTTGAGGTTGAATATTTTGTCCAACATATGTTGGTTGCACTCCTTCTTGAGAAGGCAACTGGGTGATGATGGGTGCCAAATAATTGGTAGAGGGAATCATCCCTATTGTTGATTTTTGTTGTTGTGGGATTGTTCTACTATTTCCTAAGGGTGGTATAGAAATGTAGTTGGTGATGGATTGTAATGGATTCATTGGTGGAGGTAGGGGTTGATGTGCTTGGAAAGTTGGTATGAATGAAGTACTAAATAGAAATCTTGTGGTTGGCCCTTGTGTTTGTCCAAAACCCCAAGGACCAAGTGGGAATGGAGTGGTGGCATTTGGCATAGATGTGAAGGGATTAGAGGAGATGAAAATTGGATTGCTAATTCATGTTGATGGCATCCCTATATTTAATTGTGATGCTAATTGGTCATGAACAAAGGTTAAAATATGTTGGATGTACTACTAATGGGTATGAATGAGGTGGAAGCAACACTTTTGGAAATGGAAGGTCATGTGATATTAGAGGGAATGGATGTGATTTGTGAAGTAGTGGTAGAAATAGTGTTGGAAATAGTAGGTTGTTGAGGTGTTCTATGGACTAGTGATTGTGTGAAGGTGGGTTGATTGTTTTTTGGAATAAGGGCACCAAGCTGGGTGGATGGGATATTTGGATCCATGGGTTCTGGTTGCATCATTTGATGTTCACTTTCTCAAAAGAAAAATGGATCATTTGGATTAGATAGACCAATAGTCTACCAAATAAGGGATGAGCAAGATCAAATATATCTAAAGGTGTTGGTCTCCCAAAACCAAAGACACCAATGTTTTCATGTAGGAAATTTTCCATAATGGTTTATCTATTCTGATATATGACATCATTACAATAATTGCATGTCCTAGTTGGTTCATGAAAGCATCTATCTCTAGTGAATAACCTAACTCTTCTATATTTTGTGGTGGTATATCATGTGTGGCTATAGACACTATTGGATATTCTTGTGCACTAACTGAACTACTACTAAGATTGGAATCCATTTCTTTCTTCTTCTTCTTTTTCTTAGCGAGACATGTGGTAGGTGGCATGAAAGGATAATGTTCCTAAGGATGAAATGAAAGATGTTTTTTGGATACTAAGTGCAAGTGGATGTGGGTGGATGATTTTGCTAAATGTTCTTAAGGATATAACTATGATGATGTGACTTTATAGGATGCAAAAAAGACATCTGATAGATGCATAGGAATGATCCTAGTTCTAATGTTATGATACCTGGGAAGCCTAAAGATTAGTGATGTGATATAAAAGTAAAAGAGAGGATGTTTTCCCTATGTTTAAGTGTAAGATATGATGGTGATATCAACTCTAAGATAGCCTTGTGATATTTTGGAAGATAAATGATCATCAAGTGTAGAGCCCAACCTTTTTCTCAAGTTGATGAGGGGCACAAATGACAAGTATAGATTACCCTAAACACTACTTAGTTTGAGGGATAACTAAGATAGTGTGATGGAAGAAGGATGTAGGGTAAATAATTCTCAAAAAAGTGACACCAAATTCTTAAGTATGATGAAGATGATGGAAATGATGGAGAGTGTTCTAATCTATGATGTTGATTTGGATGTGGTTGGATTTCTAAAGTACATGACCTAAAGATGATGAATCTATATAATACTTAAGTAGGATGAGAACTTATATAAAAACCTCAATCTATGATGTGATGAGTACAAAGTGTGTGTGGAAGAAGAGGAGCCTAATCAAAGTTGGTATAACTAGTGTAGTTGATGAGGCTTTGGTTGACTCCACATCTTAAGGTTAAGTTTTCAATTTTATGGTCCCACTCAATTTGTAGAGAAACTTCAACACCTTCTTTATAAATTTGATCTATCTTGGCAAGTCACAGATTAGGGGCATACTTTTGCGTTCTTCTTCTATCTCTCTATAAAGTATTGTTTGTCAAAGCTTGATCCTTTTGAACTTGGGTTTTGGTATGTATAACATAAGGCATCTCTACTGGGTTTATTACAACTATGGGTTAAGGTAGTGACTATGCTAATTATACCTTTTACTTTGGATTGGGCAATATAGATCTTTTGGATCATAGAAGATAGGCCCCAAAATTGGTGTTTTAGCAATGGATAATAAAATGGCTTTCATTTTAAAAGAGGTAAAGTAGAACCAACTAGTCTTAAGATTTCTATGAACATACTTGCTAACAACCATTTTGAAATAACAAGACAAATACACTTTTGATAATGGATATGGCGTATTGTGAGCAAACAATCTCTCAAAGGACAAAGCAAATTTGATAGAGATAGACAAATGATCTCTATAGAAAAGGATTTGATAGTAACCACAAATGTGTATTTTATACAAATATTTTTCACAAGGTATTTCACACAAACAAGACAATTCAAACACACTTTTATCCCTAAAGTCAATTTGATTTCAATGTGTTACTCATCAAGCCTTCTAGGAGGAGCCCAACTTGATGTTTTCTAGATCTAGTGTGATATTTTCCTCTAATTGAAGAGTTGAGTCGATACAACAGTCAATCAAAAAACTTACATGTCAATGATTCTTCAAGGTATGACCAATAGAAGCCCCATTCTATGGGGACAATGAATCTTGGAGATGAAACCCAAGTAGCCTTATGCCTCTACTAGGGAAAATATATATGTCAGGTAACTCTAGAGAAGTATTATATTCTCTTTCACCATGAGTAACACACCAAGGATAAAAGGGTAGCTACTAATTTGGTTCATAATTAGGTCTACAGAGTCAGCCACTTAGTTGTTATATATGTGATCCACTTAAGAATCTATTCCAAACATGCTAAATCATGAGAAAGTTTTCCCACCTTGAGCTACCCCCAGAAATACACCACTTAAACTTGCCTAATGCAGTACGTTTAACCTTCCTCTCATTTATATATCAGCTAGATTATTTACCAGTTTGATCTTCTACCCAAAAGGGATGCACTTTCCAGAGGATGATGAACTCACTAGAAGCACTCCTAGGTTGTTGTGGATGATCTTGCTAAAAAAAATTGGTACATGGGTGCATTTAAATGGTCCTAGTCTTAAAATAATAGAGAACTCAAAGATGTGCTAAAAGGCATGATCTCAATACACATAAGGCACTCGATTCATTCTATTTTTGAAGCTTTTAATGGTTTCCATCTTATTCACTACTTGAAGACACTCGTGATTAATATAAAAAGTTCAATCTAACTTAACAATGATGGTCAACATAATAGATTGAGTCCACATACGAAATTTATTTGTGTGAAAGCTTTGAAAAGATGGGAATAAGAGAAACTTTTCTTTAAGGAATTTAAGATTGTGTGAATTTCATTTTAATCCACAAAGTTTGAAATGTTTTATCCACAATGTTCATTAACGCCCAAATTCAAAGTTTATCACATTCATTTTTTTTAATACTTGCTATTCAATATTTTGTTTTTAAGTACTTAATCATCCATTCCATTGAAATGCATGTTAATTTATCTTTAAGGCATTCAAGATTTGATTTTTACAGAGAACTATTGTAAACATGCAAACAAAAAATTAAAAGATCAAAATCCAAAAAACATGCATGCAAGCTATCTCCCTACAAGAAATACAACATGAACAATTTAATGAAAACCAAATAGTTTGAGGGTGGAAGTTTAAACAAGATTCCTACGAATGAATTTTTTGACAAAGTGATCGCATAACTATTGCTAGTAAACCTGTAGGTAGCAACAGGCTTTCCTGTGGATATATTGGAGGGAAGGAATGGAGAAAGGGAATTTAGTGGCCATGTGGAAGATAAGTGTTGTGAAAGGCACAATCCCACGTTCATGGGTTCACAATCCCACAAATTTCTTCCCAAAATCTTGCAATTGTGAGTTCACAAAAATTATGTTTTTTTAAGTTGAGCTAGTAGAAAATGGATGATATGATCAGAAGCACAATTCCTAGATTGGGATTAATGCACCTACAAATACTGTTAAAACCCTAATATGAAAAACAAAAGGTGCAACATGTTAATTTTATTAATTAGCCAAGTAAGTGCAAAATATGATCAAAAGTGACTTGAATGCAAGGTCCCACTAGGCGTGCTAGAATGTATGCTATGAATCTAGTGTACTAAGAACATCAAACCTATTCTAACATTCACAAAACTAAATAAACTAAAAATACTTATGATAAGACAAAGGAAAAACTATAGAGGAAGGAAAACCAAGAACAGTAAGCTCCCTAAGTGTGACCTTGATGTTTTTATGTGTCTAAACGATGGTGGATGTGTGCTCAAACATACTTCAAACCTTTAATAGATACGAGCCTTTAACATGGTAAAACATGGTGTATGGGGCTTGTATGAATTTTTTGCATGGTAGTGGTGAGATTTGATGATTGGTGTTCTTGAAAGGAACATTATAAGTTTACATAAGAGTTGGGTATGAATTGATAGAGGGAAAGGGTCCAATTAATAGGCTAAGGGGTAATGAGATGGAAGGCTAGGATACAAACATAGAGGTTTGATGAGGGAGGGCTAAGATGCAAGGAAAGAGAAGCACATGGTTTGTGCTTCTTCAAATCCATATCCAAGTGACAAATATCACAAGAGAATTGGTTGGGGGAAGAGGGTCAAAATGGGTGCTCAAAGGAGTTATGAGGGAGGAGTGTGGAAGAGGGATGTAAGAGGCATTTAAGGACCATTAAGGCATGTAAGAGACATTAATGCTCTTGGATAGGAATCTAAAAGGATGGGGGAGGACTTTGATTTTGGTTTGGGTTAGGAAGTCTTAACTCATTTTTAAAGTTGTGCACATGTTTAGGAGGGGGATTAGGCTTGGCTTAGTATGGGATTAGGAGGCAAGTGGGTTGGGAATTAATAAGATAGGTTAATTAGCTAGCCAAGTGAGGTTAGTATGGGTGAATGGGTTGGATTTGGATAATGATAGGGTTTACGGATGGTTAGGGATTTGGGAATGATTTATTTAATAAAAGAGGGATGTGAAATTATATTGAATAGATCTATGCATTTATTTAATTGAATAGAGGAATAAGGGTTTAATTGATAAATTAATTTTGGGTTATCATTTGATTTTATCAATTGGACTATTGTTAATTTAATTAATTAATTAACTAGGGGATGACAATTAATTAATTTAATATCAAATATTTAATCAATAATATTCTAGAAGATGACTAAATAAGATTACTTAGTGATGTAATCAGATTTAGGTGTCTACACATGGTGATATACTAATACTCGAAAACATAGTGAACTCAGAAATCTCTAGCACTTAGTTGATAATGGTGCTTGGTCCACATTGATCACTCAAGAGTTGGTGTGGAACTTGGTTCACACTGATGACTCGAAAAACATTGAAGAGCTTAGTTGACACTATAAAAACTCAGTTATTATTGCAACTCAATCAACACTACTTTATGCTCTACTCAATTGACACTACAACAACTCAATTACTATTGCATCTTGATCAACACTACATTTTGCTCTACTCAGTTATGACTAGATCAATTTACATTTGTTGCACTCTGTGGTACCCAACAATAATATAACTAACCAAATGACTAAGTGTTTTGGCACTAATTAACAACTAGTCTGACCATAAGGTCAATAATCTCTCTCTTTGGCATTAGTGACAAAAATACTTATCATATCAAAAAATTTGAATACTCACAATGATGAGTCAAAACTCCCCCTATCAATGTACCTAGGTTTGTAGCTCAGTTTTGACTACTAGATTGATACTTGGTTGATATTGGCTCTATTTTTTTATTTTTCAAAAAAAAAAAAATTGTAGCTATATACATAGATTCCTTGTATCTTATACATAGATCTCCTCATATGTTGTATTTTCCTTTTTTTATATTTCCCCCTTGTTTTTGACACAAATGCCAAAAATGCATATCTAAAAGATAATAACAAAATGTGAGAGGAAATCACTATGTACCTTCAAAATTAGAGGGATGGTTTTGTCCTAGTTTTCTTGCAAAATTTTAGAAGTATGCAAGGCTAGCTAAACTTCAGATGATAACTTCATCATGTGGTTGGCAATAGAAAAGTTGTTATCATGGATTAATTTCTTTGCATGAACAATGTGTTTCTACATTACATCTATGTTTGGAATTATCAAACTCTGAATATCTGACAGTGTAGCTCTAATTCTTACTTCTTCTCTTCTTAACTATGTCTGCAAGTTGGTTAGATACCTAATATTTTTAAAATGTGTTGAGCTAGTACAAGGGTCAAGTGACAATTGGTTTGCACTTGCCTTCAGATTAGTATCAATCTTTGTAAGCTTTTCTTTGATTTCCTTGGTAAAATTTGTGATATCACTTAATTTTACAAATAATTAAACAATATTATTAATAGTGCTTTCAAAAAAAATAAGAATAGTGGACAGTTCCACTTGGTCTACGAAAATATTTTGCGCTACATTTTCCAAAACCTTATTTTCAAATTTTCTCTCTAACTTCTATAGTAATTTCTCTTAACCATTTAAATCATCATTGAACTTCTGGGCTATGTCAAAAAGTTGGTCCAAGAAAGAGTTCTTTTAATAAATTTCAATACTCAGTGCATCAAGAAATATACCTTTAATGTCTTCTAGCACTTTATTTCTTTTATTTTTCTCTTCTCTAAGCTTCTATTGTTTGGCTCTTTTCTTCCAAAGTTCTTCGAGTGTGTCCATTTGATCAAGAGTAATATTGGACAGATCCCAATCTAGAATCACTATGTCTTCATCCATATCAATCTTATCATTAGGGATTTCTATTTCTTTTCCCTTGTCCTCTGGAATAAGTGAAGGAATGATTTCCTTATCTTTACTTATATCTCTAGTGCTTGGTTGAGGCTTGACTTTACCTGTCATTGTACTTAATGTGGAATCAATTGCAATAGTAACAACATGACTAATTGGAGAAACAACAATTGTAGAAGTACTTGCAGTTCCTTTTCGTAGCTCAATCTAACTTGATCCTAAGATAAGTGGAGCATGTAGCTTAGTAGTTGAAGTAATGATTACAATACTCATATTTGTACTCAGTAAGATAGATCCAATAGCCAATTGAGTGCTTCGTTGAACTATGATTAACCCAATGGTCTAAGACTCAGGTATAGCCTTCTCTAAGCTTGATGTCACTAAGGCTTTTCTCAGAGAGTTAGGGAGGGAGGCCATTGCCTCTATTGCAATCTTTTTTGGATCTAAATCTTCAATGTTCTAAATTCTAGGTAGATCCTCACTGACTAATCTTTCCTATCCTTTGTATAATCATTTACATCATCTATTTGTACTACTTCCTTAGTGGCCTTTGAAATATTAAATCCATAAAAAAAAATTCATGCATTTGGATTGGATTGCACAAAAACTTTAATATCATTTGACAAAATTAAGAACGCATTGAACTTAGGAGTTAATTTTTGTTCATGCTTTTTTAATTCCTCCTTCACTTCTTTGTTTGATAGGTTTGGTAGAAGTTTCCTCAAGGTTTGATCTTGTATATCCTTGGCAGTTATTACTAAATTATCCCAATGTGTTACTGCTTTAAATAGAATATCAGGAACTTGTTCTCCTAATTCACTTGGAGAGTATTTCCATTTTTCCATCTTTTCTACTAAGGCTTCTTCTATCTGCATCTACTCTTCTTCATTTCTTGTCTCATATTTAAGAAATTTGAAATCTACCATACCTCCACCTTCTTTGAGTATATTCAATCTTTCTTCAAAGGTTGGAGTTGACCTTTTGAATAATATATGTTGCTATTTTCCTTCATCTTCAAGTCTAACCTTATTTCTTGATTTGGTGGGATTGCTAGTGGTAAAAGTAGGTGTAGATCTTGTATCTCTCCTTGATGTAGATTTTCCCTTTTTCTTAGGTGGTTATTCTTCTTCATGTTCCTCCATTTCTTCTTACTCTACATTTTCATCACCCTTACCTTATGTGATAATAAGAGTGGAACCAAATTTCATATTCTCCTTCTCAATCTTTTCTACCTTTTTCCTTCCTCTCTTCAAAATTTGAGGAATCTATATTTCAAGTGAAATCCTAGTTTTAGCTTCTTTGTAGGTTCCAAAGTAAGGTGCTTTTGGGTCCACAGGCTCATTGACAAGAGCCTCAATGATTTCCTTAGTATCATCAATATTCACCTCATAGGAAAGAGGTCTTACCCATGCAACTCTAGGTTTGACTACCTAAATATGTACTTAATCATAGTCTACAAGGAAACATATGTCTTTTCCATAGTCTTCTACTACTTTCTTAGGAATTTTGAATCTATTTTGCATCCTTTCCTTGAAATTTTCAAGCTATGCATCCATGATGCCTTCAAAGTTTTCTCTCATTTTAGTTATGTACTCATTAATTTGATACACAATGGGTGTCTCCTTCTTCCATACTACATTACCCTTGGAAGGGAAAATTTTCTAAACATAAAAGAATAAGCAAACTAAAAGTGAACCAAACTTACATGGGTTTTTCTTTGATGCTTGAATGCTTTCCATGTTTTTGCCCAACTAGTTTAGTTGCAACTCAGCAAGGTCAAAAGAAATATTTTTCTTGACTACCTTGTAAGCCAAGTCCATAGCTTCACATGGAATATTGTTTTGTTGGCTTAAACTATATATCTTATGCGCAATCACATGAATACCAAACTTGATTTCCATTTTAGTGACACCATTTAGTTTCATTTTTCATCCATCCCACCCAGCAAGAGTCTTCTTTGCCAGCTCAACTCGACCTAGGGTTTTAGTTTTTTTGGGTCTATCAAGCATGGAAAATCTAGTAACCCTATGAATCATTTTATTTGTGATATTGATGTGTTGGTTGAGCCAAAATTGTATATCATGAAAATGACTCAAGGTGTACCTAATCCATTTGATTTGGAAATTCTTTTACATATGCAGAATATGGGTTAAGCCCTTCACTTCCAAGTGTTTGTGCTTAGGTTTGAGGTTTTTGTCCACACATAATGCCTCATATGCTTGATTTAGCTCTAGTGTCCCCAATTCCTAAATTAAATAGTGACAAAAAGATCTGATGTCATGAATTAACAGTACCTTCAATGGAATTTGTCAGTGTGCACTGACTAGGTCCAATTCCTCTACAAGCATAGGACAAAGCTTGAACTTTGGGCCTCATACACAATGTTCCTTACTAACATCTTGGATCCCTTCTTAATCTTGATGCTAGATGATGATTCCATAATGCTCGATGATGGAAGGATAATCCTTGACAAATTCACTCTAAATTTCTTGGGGGCTCAAGGTTTCTCTAGTCTATTCACTCTTGAATTCACGGTGAAGAATGAAAATGTTCAATTCTTCTTTCTATTCAAAATTTATCTTTAAGTTTCCACAAATGTAACATTCAAAAAATAGTTCAGTGACAACCTATTTAAAACAACAGATATGAGATGCTCGATTAATACCTATGGTAGCTTTAAATTGGTAAGCACAAGCTTGGTTAGGTAGCCAAACTTGATTATCCCAATGCATTTGAAATGATGATTTGGATATTCTTGCTTGCTTGACTAGAACTGATACAAGATGTTTCTTTGAATAATGGTTCCAATGATATCCATGGATAAGTATCTTTAAGTGGTTGAATCACCCAACACATTGACTTGGGTATCAATGCTTTCATGACTTTGACTTGTATTCTCTAGAGATTTATTTGCCCATTGTTGCCTTATTTGTTTTCTGATAGTAATAGCCTTTTCTTTCTTTTCATCTTCAATTGTAGCTCAATTCATACATTTTTTGGCTAGATGACCAAGTTCTTTGCATACAAAACATCTCTTTGTAGGGTTTCTCTTCCACATGTGATTTATTATGCAATTTTCTCCAATTTTTCCATGCTCACCACATAAGTGACATCTATACCATGTGCTATAATCCCAACCAAAGATAGCTTTCACAATTTTTTCTACTAGATTCCATTTCTTGATTTTGTATTATAAAGATTTGTGCCCTTGATTGTTTCATTTCAAATATTTTCCTTCAAACTTCCATTTTCTCTGTGCAATCCCTTTCTCTCTTTCCTTTCTTGTTACAACTATAATATTTTCTACTGAATTTTGATTTACCATTGCTCCAACACTTTTTTTATATATGCCATATTTTTTGACAATGATTACATGTAGGCCTTTTGTTCTTTTGAGATCCTTGCTATGATGATTCACCTTCATCTGTACATCCTAATCCATCTTTGCCTTTGTGTCTGAATTGAGTTTACTTGTTCAATTGATTTATGATTTCTTGATATTTCATCATCCTTTCATTGGTTTTCCTTTCTATGATGAAATCATTCTACAATCTTACATTATATGTCCTCAAGTTGGTAATCTCTTGATTTGTACAATTAAGTTGATTTATCAAATTTTCTTGGTAAAGAAATAGGTGATGAATTTCATTATCATTTTCTTCTATCTTTTCAGTTAGCAATCTTTTCTCTTCTTTTTCCATGTCTTTTTGTTCCATGTTTTCACACATTCTAGCCGATTGAATTTCTTGATCTCTTTTCAATTTTCTAACTTCTTCATGTAGAGTGAGATGCTTTTCAAGTAGATCTTTATTTCTACATCATCTTCATCTAAACTTTTGTCTTGGAAAATTTCTTCAATTCTTTCTTCTATGTAAAGATTGTCATTCATTTATGTTGCTAGTTCTTTCCTTCTTTAAAAGGATTTAGAGAGTTGCTCCTTCAAATTCTTGAATTGTTCCATGGCCATATGTAGATCCAATTTTTCATTTTCAATAGCTTTCTCTAATTTTTACACTTCCATTACCTCTGATCTTTGAACTCAAGCTACTCAACTTCTGATATGAGAACCATCTCTAGTACCAATTATTGGAAATGTAGATAAGGCTAAACTGAGAGGGGGGGCTAAATCAAGAACCAATTAATCTTTTACTTCAATTCACCATTTAATCCTTTATAAACCAATTTGATCTAATTGCATACATGAAATATTGAAAGAAATAAAACATTCATAACACTTGAAACAATATTTGGTAACCCAGAGACCTTCCAAATAGAAAGTAAAACTAGGGTGGGGATGGAACCCACAAGCTTTAGTACTATAGTATAAAGTTGGCCTATTAAAGATTACAATTGATCACTTCTGGTGATCTTCCTTATTAGGAGATATAAGGATTGTTAGGTCTAGCTTTTAAAATGATTTATATAATACAATGAAGTATGTACTCTATTAGAAGATTTTGCATAAGACTAATAAGTCCACATTATTAGAGGATTTTATTGATGCACCTATTAGGATGAACCAATAGTTGATCTCTACTATGCAACTCAGGTTGATGAATGAGATTCATTTAATGTAGAATGATCACCTCAATGTGATGGATGAGACTATGCCTTTCCTCTTATATTTCTTGTAGCCTTTAGTCAATCTTCATCTTCATATTTTCTAGTTTGCACTTCTTACACACACTCTCTCTCTTTTATACTCTCTTATGTTCTCATTTGGATTTGAAAAGATATCTTACATTTATACCAACCCAAATAATTACCTTCTAAAGTTAGCTACAATACCATATTGAACAATCTTCACCTAGTTAGCTCAATGCTGACACTCGGGTGACATATTGATACTCAGCAACATAGTGAATTCAGCAATCTTTGGCACTTTGTTGAGATGGGTTCTTGGTCCACATTGATCACTTAGGAGTTGGCATGGAACTTGGTTAACACTGATGACTCATCAAACATTGAAGAGCTCGATTGACACTGCAACAACTTAGTTACTATTGCAGCTTGGTCAACACTACTTTCTACTTTGCTCGGTTGACACTACAACAACTTGGTTACTATTGTAGCTCAATCAAAAATACTTTTTTATTTTCTTATTTATGACTAACTTATTTTACACTATCTGCAAGGTTTACTCTATGGTTCTCATTAACAATGTAACCAACCAAATGACTAATTGTTTTGGCACTAATTGACAACTAGTTTGGCCATAAGGTCAACACATGTATCACGATGAGTAGATGACAAAATGCATCAAGTAAATGTCACAACTCACTTATTAGCTTCCATAGATAATCATATTGGTTTTCCCTATTGAATGTATTCAACTAGAAGAATTACGCATACTCAATTAAGATGAGCAGTGAATTGCTTGACCAAACATTCCTTAGTATTTGATATAATATCAAAAAGATATCCATCTCATGAACACAAGCTAGAGGAGAGTATTTTGTTTATATTTGGATGCCTAAAACAAATCTTATATTGCCAAAATAAATTTGATCACCTCTACATTAGGACACAACAATGATGGGTATCCATGTAGAGAAGCATTTACAAAGTGTTTGAATTGTTTGATGGGATGTATGGTTATAAAATTGAGCTTAACCACATGTTTCCTAGCTAGAAATGAGCATCCAAATTTGAACCAATAGAATCTCAAGAAATGGAATGGCTCCCAGTTTTGTGATATATTGGTTTTTACTATATGCATTGGTAAAATGCTAATATTCTTGGCACATAGAAAGCCCAACATAAGACATGATTAACTTGAAAAATTGTCTTCATATTGTTGGAAATATAATGTAGACTACATTACTGAGAGGGGAGGGGTGAATTAGGAACCAATAAAACTTTAAACTTAGTTCACCAATTAAACTATCAACACATAATCTGATCTAGTTGCATGCATGAAAGAATGAAAGTAATAAAACATTCATAACACTTTGAAACAATATATGGTGACCCAAAAACCTTCCAAATAGAAAGTAAAACTTGGGTGGGGATGATACCCACAAGCTTTAGTACTATAGTATAAAGTTAACCTATTAAACTTATAATTGATCACTTATGGTGATCTACCTTGTTAGGAGCAATAAGGACTATTAGTCCACCTTGTTAAAGGATTTACAAACATATAATAAAGTATGTGCTTGGTTAAGAAATTTTATAGAATATTGTTAAGTCTAACCTATTAAAGGATTTAACTAATACACTTATTAGGATGAATCAATGGCTAGTATCAGATCTATAACTTTGATTTGCTAGTTGAGATTCCTTGAATTGCAATGATCACCTTATTGTGATAGATAAATATTTTGTGTACCATATATTGCTTGTAGCCTTCAATTCACTCTCATCTTCTTCTTATTACTTCTCATACATCTTATATGTTCATTGGATGTGATGCAATACATTACATATATCAATTCAATCAACTACATACTAGAGTTGGTTGTACAATACCAAATTAATCATAATTCACAAAGTCAGCCCAATTGTTGTAACTCGAGTTCTGAAGACAAACTTGGTGATGTTCTGATACTCAGCAACCAATGTCAATGCACAAAAAGCTCAATCACTCAGTTGATGTAGAGGCTTGGTCCATATTGTCACTTCAAGTAGCAAGAACTCGGTCAACACTATGTGACTTGGTGAACACTAAGAAACTTAGTAGAAACTTGATCACTCGATTGACAGTGCATGACTTAGTCAACTCTAGATTCATTATGTTAACATTGTAAGCTAGGTAGACACTGTAGAACTTGGTTAACATTATAGAGCTTGGTTAACACTGGAGTCTTCATCACTTCTATTGGATATCTCGATAGTCACTGCTACACTCAGTTTACACTATAAAACTTGGCAAACACTATAGGCTATCTCAAGTGCTTGGTAGACAATGTGAAGCTTGGCATGGACTACATTTTGATTGTTTAGCTTGAGAGAAACTAAAATACTTGAATAGAACTTGTAGATGAATGATAAGCTTGGTAGCAATTGTATAACTTGGTAGCAATGTAACCAATTGACTAAGCATTAAGTCACTAATAGACAATGACCTTAATGTCAACACATATAACATAGTGCAAGTATGGGAAAATCATTTATCATATGGTAATCATGGCATAAGATGCTCACTCCCAAGAATGTTGTTCCAATTACATCAAAGAACATCATTGGAGAAGAATGTGAGACTTTGGACTAAGCTTGCAAAGGGACTATTTGATATTCTTAGGATTTTGGGTGCATAGCGAACTGAAGATTGGTTTCCAAAAACATTTGAAGATATGTAAATCTCATGGTATACACAACTTTCCAAGGAGAAATAATTCGAGAAAATGATTTTTTCTATGTCAATACTCCCAATATTGAAATATGGTTGAGACCACAAGAAGAATCGACATCAAATAATTTATTCAAATCAATGACTCAACCATCTAAAAATAGGTTCCAAGGTATACATTGTAATTAGTGACTTTTTTCACCTTTAGTCAAAGCATAAGGGTTTGACCATTTTTAGGTTAATTTTTTAGAGGTTAATTAACCTCTCCCAAAACACACAATTGGGAGGTAGTTATTAACCACAGAAGGTTAGTTTCTTAACCTTTGGTCTATAGAAGGGATCATTTTTATTTGTCTAAAGAGGGAAATTTTGGATTTTGGTGAATTAAAGAACACTTATGTTGGATTTTCAATAGTAAGGCAATTTTTGGAAAGTGTGTACAAATCTTGTCCTCATAATCAAAAATTTCTCTTATGTTCTTGGTATAAGGAAATAAAAGGAAACACATTTTGGGATCTCTTTCTACCTCTATGAACTATTGAAATGTTGATTCTTTTTGTAATGGGTGTTTTCATGGTATTATGCAAATGTTTAGTTATTATTGAATTAGTAACGTGATAATGATAGCCTTCAAGGGTAGCTCTTGATTGTTCTTATTAGCTATTTAAATTAATTTAGGAAATCTTTGACATAGTTGGGAGCATTTTTGATGTAGTGCAAGGTAAGAGAATCCCCAAAGAAGATGTCCTAGCCCCCAACAAACAACCACATAGTGGAATATAAATAATAACATGGAGATTTAGATCCACACAATGGCAATTCCCATAATAAGATTATCATTCAACATGCCTGGTTGTAAGGCCTTCCAGGTTATGACCAAATACATCAACAATTACAATAAAAGTTTAGCAAGATCTCGCAAGATCCAAACCGCTTGCTAGCCCAAATCCACAACTTGGTAGAGAAATCCAAGAAGAATCTACATTTGTGTTCCCAAACCACCAAGAAACCTTCTTATTTCCCAAGCAACACTTAGCTTCTAGCTCTGCTCAAACTTTTTTATCTCATATAATCCTAGTTCTCCATATTGAATTACAATAATAATGCCTCTAGACTTCAGAAGACCCTCTACTTATACTAAACGAAGCCATAGGCTGACCTAACCAGTTACATTAATTAAATACACCTAGATTAACTATATCCATCAAGCAACAAATAGGATTAGCTACAAACATTAAATGCATAACATAAATTAAATACTTAGGATGGGCCCCAAGTTTACAATGCATAACTAACGCATAAGACCACATAAGAATATGCACACTAAGACATAGGTATACATTCCCAACCAACTATCCAAACCCAAGAGTTCACACACCAACTCCCTCAGATTGAATCTTACAAATACAATCTCTAAAGCTTTGTTAGTAAATAGGAACACATTACCAACAACCACTTAAATGGATCTAACTCCAAGATGATGACTCCAAACATCACATGCTCTTAAGGAAAGGTTATCCAATATACCTCAAATAGATATCAATCCATGTAAATCATAAATCCATAAACTCAAATCATAACTCCATAAACTCAAGCACGAAGCCTCTGCATACAAAATTATTGACTTCCCTAGGATGCTTTGGTATCAAACACCCTAGGTGAGAAGAAAATATGTCCTTAATAGCTAGAAGAACATCTTTCAAGGTTCAACACATAAACCCAAACTATTTCTTTATATACATGTCCTCCACCACATCAACTCGTACACTCTTTCCTTTATTCTTCTTCTACAACTGTCATTGGTGTGCAACACATCTTCTTTTGACACTAATCTCCAAGCATTTTAGAATCTCTCAATTCAATTTGGCTACCAAAAATTAGGTTCCTCCTACTAATTTCTTCATTTTCCAGAGGAATCAAGAAATGCTTCATGCTACCCTTCTCGACAGTAAACACATTATTGGCATAGTCATGCAGAGATCCACAATCATACTACCAAGGTCTACCAAGTAATATGTGACAACTACTCATGTCTATAATATCACACAACACTTGATCCTTATACTACCGAATTTGGAAATCAACAAGACACTGCTCCCTCATCTCCAAAGCATGTTCATCTTGTAACTAGCCAATCCTATAAGGATAAGGATGTCTTACCCTCTTCAATCCAAGTTTCTAAACCTTCTCCTCAGCAACTAGGTTATCATTTCTACTACCATCCACAATCACATTGCATATTTTACCTCTAGACTTACAACAAGTCCTGAACAAATTCTTTCTTTGACAAGGTTCTAGTGTCCTCTTTCCAAGCAACACTCTACAAATAAACAAACTATCTCCATTCATTTTAGGTTCATTTATTGAGTATTTAGCCTCTTGCACCATAGTATTTATTCTATCTTTGACTTTAGGACATCAAAAAGATCTTTGATCTTATTCACCACATTTGTAGCAAGTACCCTTAAATGCACCTCTTCTTGTTCTCTTTTTTTGTTCAACAAGTTTTGGTTCATCTTCAGCAATTTGTTTTTTACTTCACCAAGTGATCTTGCTTCTCCTTCTCTCAAGGATTACCTTGATGTCTCCTCTTCATCTTCACTTTTACTCTCAAAGCATACTAGTAAGAATCCTCAACTGAAGAAATATTCAGCATGCCAACCTCATCTTGAATACTGCATCTCAAACCATTAATGTATCTAGCCACCTTCTCCTTAGATAGTTCTCAATGTCTAGATCAAATAGTCAACTTGTAAAACTCCTCTATATAATATTTCATAGTCATTTCTTTCTTCTTCAAATTCTTCAATCTCTTTGTAAGAATTTACCTTAGGCCATAATTCACCCAAGATCAAAGAACTCAAGCACAAGAACAACAGTAGACCAGAAAGAGTATGATCAGAATATCGATATGTATTTGATTCAATGTCATAGTACACTAGGAGTGCATGTATATAAAGGCCTCTAAGATGCATCTAGAATGCCTAGGAATCAACATCATGATAAGTCATACAGCCAAGCACATGTCCACTAGATATGGGTTATCCTCCATTAAGCATAGGAGTAAGTGTGATGATGAGAGGATAAGCCTACAAAGGTGTAACACACAAATTTATGTTGTAGACACCATGTGCTAAATTAGGAGTGCAAATAACTATGTTGTCTACATGACAACTCAGTTAATGATGCAAACTCCAATGTTGTAGACACCATGTGTTGAATTAGAGTTGCATACTTCTGTGTTGTCAACATGACAACTCATAAAAGTACGCAAACTCCTAACTGTATCACAAAATAAATAATAAAATAATGCATTGACCTAAGTAAACTTAAGTAAGTGTAAATAGTAAATACGTATTTACACCAACACACCCCCTTAAGTGAAACTTAGGGGAATGCCCTTAAGCTTACGAAAACTAGGATGAAAATGCAAGATGGGTCCTGGCTACTAGGCCATGTTAGGTACCCATGTACATAATGAAAATTCAATCTCTCATAAAGCAAAGAAAGAGGAAAAACCTCATGGTAAAAAACCTCCCCAAAAAAGAGAGATGAAAAGACAAGATGCATGGATGGATGGAGTAATCAAGAGCCCCCCCATTACGACATACATCAAGTATATACAATAGTGAAGAATGAGAAGAACAAAATCTAATAAGAGGAAAAAGTCCCCCCATGAGTAAGAAGAAGAAGAGAGATAAGGTAGTCCCCCCCCCCCAAATGAAGAATGCCGACCAGTGATTATTGCTCCAAGGAAGAAGCTTGTCCATGAGTGAAAAATGATGTTCCTCCCCTTTGGAAGAAACAATGGAAAAGGTACAATCTTGAAGATGTATGGTGGCTCTAAAACCTACTCAAGTGTAGCTGTGTCAATGTTGATGGTCACCCCTTCCAACAGTGCTGAAAAGAATGAATGTAGATCTAGAAAGGATGTTTTTAGAACATGTACCAATGAACCATCTATCTCCTCAAATGATAAAGAGACCTCTAACAACTATTGTTCATAAGGATCCAAAATCATGTCAACCTGTAAAGATCAATCATGTAGAGAATGCACATGAGGGTTAGAGTGAGCCCTTGCAACAACTATAGAAGGATCATCTTCATCAAAGAGAAGATGTAAATCATCAAGGATGTCTCCCAAGTCTACTATGTGTGACTCCACAAAAAAATCTACAATGGTTGCCATGTAGTCATCCCCTATTCCTAGAGCTGGAAGTTAAGATGTATCCTACTTTGTTGGACCTATCACTGTGGTGATATATGCATGTGGACTATACTGATACCATGACCTCTCAATGCAACTATCGATAGATTCCCATGTATCTAAATCTTTTGAAGCACTATCACTGGTGTCGCTATTAGTTTCCATAATGTATGAATTGTAGAGAGGATTAGAGTATAAGCTGGGTGAACTTTCCTCAAAGTATACATCCTTCTTCGTAAATATTGCATATGTCTCTAGATCCATAAGTCTATATGCCTTTACACTATATTCATAACTAATGAAATTACAAGGCCTAGGTGCTTTACATCCCCTAGAAGATAAGTTTTCCCATGCTAGACAACCAAAGACTCTAAAGTGACTCACAACTAGTTTTCTACTATACCATGCCTCAAAAGGAGTTTTACCATCTAAGGCATTATGAGGAGATTTGTTAAGTATGTGAGTGGCACTACTTATAGCTTTGACCTCTAGTGTAGGATCAAGAGACTTGGTTTTTATCATGAAACTTGTCATGGACTTAAGAGTTTGTATCCTCATTGTTGCAACATCTATCTTGTGTGGACTAAATGTTGGTGGATTCTGAAGATCAATTCCCTTAAGTTTGCAAAAGTTTTTAATTCTTTTGTCCACATATCTTCTTTCATTGTCCATCTAAAGAACCTCGATGGCTTTCCTTGATTTATATTCAACATGAATCTTGAAGGCTTGAAGCTTGTCCAACACTTCATTCTTGTGATGAAGAAAATAGACCCATGTGAATCATGAAAATTAATCAATGAAAGTAAGGATGTAGTGGCCTTGGTTGACTTATGTCTCTACAAAAGGACCTATTTAAACCATGTGAACCAACTGAAGAACAACTGGTGCTCTAGAAGACTTCCCTTTTTCATACTTCTCCTTGAGATGCATATCCACTAAACATGATGAAGACTCACCCTTTGAAAAGTTGATCTTAGCTAGACCTTTGACCATGTGTTTTGAGCAAAGTTGCTGAAGATGGCAGAAAGCAAGATGATGAAACCACTCATGCCATAGTTTGATTTGTGGATTAGATTGAATCAACAAGTCATGTGAAGGAGACTTAGACACAAAGTGGGAGAAGGAATAAAACCTTTTGTCATGATTGACTTTCCCCACTACAACCAATGAATCATCTTTGAGACTGCACACCATCACTGAATCTAGAAGGAACTCAACTTTGTTGTCATCTCTAAGGTGAGTGATTTGATAAATTGAGAGGAGATTAGAGCCAAGGTTTGGAACATAGAGAACATCTTTGAACTCCCCATTTTCCATTTCCACATGTCCTTTTCCTTCAACTTCCATTTTAGTATCATCTCCCACAAAGATGTGTGGTACTTGTGACTACTTCAATGAAGAAAAGTCTCCCTTTGAAGAACCCATATGATAGGAGGCACCTAAGTCAAAAATCCATTCCGAAGAAGAACTTGTATTTGCCATAATTTCTTAACCTTTTCCCTATGAAGAGGTTGGAGTTGAATTCTTGGAAGTACCTGGCACTTGAATTTTGTTCTTCCTGAGAAGGTTTTCCAACTCATCGATTCTCTTAGTCTTGCCATGATGTTCATCATGATTTGGCTTTTTTCAATATGCACAAACAAGTTTATCCTTCTTTTCATTACTTCCCTTCATGTTGGAAGAAGAATTGTCTTGTTGTGAAAAGGATTATTGTGTCTCAGATTGTGATTTTTGCTTCCACTACTTCTTCTTGTTGTAAGAACTTCTACCTTCCTGACTTGATTGGTGCTCATCACTAGCCAACAATGCTTTGGTCTTTGATGATGTGAGAAGTCCCAAATCTATCAAGTGAGATTATTTAAGAATCAACATTTCTACAAAAGTATCAAATGTAGGCTTATGGAAAGCACTTCCCATGGTCAACCTATGTGATTAATCAACTTTTCATCCTCCATGGGATTGCCACAATCTTTAAGCAGTGTCTTATACTCATTGGCTTTGTTGATATAATCCTAAATTGTGTCAAAGTTCTTTAGATCCAAGAGAAGCATATCATCCTCAATCTGAAAACCCTTTTCCTCATCCACCTTACCATACAATGATTCAAGTTTGTCCCATGCAAGTTTGGCTTCCTTGAAACTGGCAATGTGAAATAAGAGATCCCTATGTACACAACTCCTAATAATTCCTAAAGCCTAATTCTCTATAATTTTCCAATCAATGAGTTTTTTAGCATTAATGGGTTTTGGAAATGTACCATCAACATAAAGATTTAGACCTTTTTCCATTAATCTACTCCATACAATATATGTACATGTAGAATAATTGCATGAAGTTAGAAATGGAGTTTTAGGTGAACCCATGATGCAGAAAATAAAAAGAGCACACAAGAGAGACATGCAATCACAATACACACCCCCCCTTTCACTCAATCAAAAGATCCCCCCAAAAAGGATGCTTCTAGCACTTTATATGTAGTGTGTGTACAATAGGCCACTTGTCAAAATTTACAAAGTGGACTTCTAATTTTTCTTTTTACAACTGCCTTTTTAGGCTCAAATCGGTCACTAAGCACTATAGCTTAGATGTACAACAATTTTGAAAAGAAATGAAAGTAATACAATGCAGAAAAGGCCCTAGTTCTAAAAGTGAGATTTATATCCACACAACTCTAGAATCTAAATGTAGATCTAGAAATAGATGAAAAATAATGCACTTTCAAAAAAAATGGAACCTATTTTTGAGTCCAAATGAGCCCGTATGGAGCATTTCAAGTTGTAAAATGTAGGATTGGATAGATATAGTCACCAAAAGATGAAATTTCTAACAAATCCTTGCATCAAAACTAGAAAATAACACTACCACTAAAAATTTTAGGAAATTCTACCCAAAATCAAAAAAAAATGCACCTGAATTAGAGTTTGGATGAAGCCTCTCAAAGTCAGGCTGCCAAATCAAAAATGCATTTGAAGAGGGGTCTGGGAAAAAAACTACGTTCTCAAATTTGATGGTCATATGGCCATCAAAGCAATTATAAAATGCCTAGAAATGATGGTCAAATGGCTATCAAATTTAACCTCATGTCCAGCTGATGTTAACAAAAAAATAGCTACCTGAGTGACATGGCAAATCGAATGGCATATTGTACTGTACAAAAAAGTTGACATAGCCAATGTATACCTAATGACATGGTCAAATCCACATGGAGTTCTTCATGCAAAAAGGTATTGTTCATGTGTATGAGGTTCAGTGTGCCACATGGTAGAGGAAGGAATGCTTGTGTGAGGTGGTTGCTGCATATACAGTAGACATGGCAGAGTCTAGTTGGATACTAACTATATGTGTTGACTGGGCTAGAGTCCTGCATGTGATAGACATGTGTTCATAGAACTACTGAGTTGGTATCTTGCATGGCAAGGTATGATGACAATGTGTCACTACTGAGTTACCTCTACACGTGGCAAAGATGTCTGCAGATGATGTGTGGCCCACGCAAAGGGCATCGCATGTCAAATAAAGGGAATGGAACTATGCAAAAGATGTGAGTTAATGGCAATCGAAAGATATCAGTACTATCCACCAAAAAGATGCCAGAGTTCCAAACTGTGGTTAAAGCATAGATTTGAAATTGTTAGAATGGAATTTTCCTGTGGTTGGGTTCCCTATTTAGTCCTACATTCATGGGATGTGCAGACTCTAAAGTATATAAAAGAAAAGGCCAGTGGAAGTTAAAATAAGGAAGCCACCGAGAGTGGGGCTTGTCGTCAATGGCTTGAGAACTAGCCGAAATGTTGAGGGCTATTTGGTCAAAATTTAGAATGTTTGTTGTCAAAAAATGTTGTGATGCCTACCAAATAGTGGGAAGGGAATATTCTACTCGCAATTAGAAAAATCATATAGTATAGAATACCCACAAAGTGAAGGGCTGAGATGTGACTACCTCGTACCTATATAAAAAATAATTTCTCTACAGGGCTGCCTGGCCAAAAAAAATTCAAAAAAAGCTATCTGAAAATTGCAAAGAAAAATCAAATCCAAAAAATAATTAAATAAATCTAAAAAATGACCATACTCAAATTGCAAATTGGGACCTTTAGGTGTTGATTTGCAAAAAATAATTTTCCTCATGATCAAATTTGGCCAAGGGTAGCCTAATTTATAG
Organism: Cupressus sempervirens; assembly: GCA_028749045.1. Lineage (NCBI taxonomy): Eukaryota > Viridiplantae > Streptophyta > Pinopsida > Cupressales > Cupressaceae > Cupressus > Cupressus sempervirens. The sequence goes on from CM053786.1 coordinate 829,667,047, forward strand.
TTGATCTTCACCTAATTGACATTCTAGTTGTAATGGCAAGGTCGATTCTAGCTCTAGACGCTCCCAATGACTACGGTACTCTGGATTTGGGTCAAGGTGTTGAAGGAACAATGATCTCAAATAGCTATGTGAAGAGAGATTCTCCAAGCTCTGGTACCATGTAAGAATTTATCTTAGGGCATAATTCACCCAAGATCAAAGAACTCAAGCACAAGCACAACAGTAGACCAGAAAGAGTATGATCAAAATATCGATATGTATTCAATTCAATGTAATATTATACTAGGAGTGCCTGTATATAAAGGCCTATGAGATGCATCTAGAATGCCTAGGAATCAACATCATGATAATTCATACAACCAGGCACATGTCCACCAAATATGGGTTATCCTTCATTAACCAGAGGAGTAAGTGTGATGATGAGAGGATAAGCCTACAAAGGTGTAGCATGCAAATTTATGTTTTAGACAACATGTGCTTAATTAGGACTGTGAATAACTATGTTTTCTACATGACAACTCAGTTAATGATGCAAACTCCAATTTTGTAGACACCACGTGTTGAATTAGAGTTGTGTACTTCTGTGTTGTCAACATGACAACTCATAAAGGTATGAAAACTCCTAAGTGTCTCACCAAAAAAATAAAAAAATAATGCAATATAATAAAATAATGCATTAACCTAAGTAAACTTAAGTAACTGTAAATAGTAAATACATATTTACACCAACACTCTTAAAAAAATCAAGGTCATAATCAACAAGAATGAACATAGCCTTCAATTTAGTTGCCATCAGCCTCCAACGAGTGATCTTCATTTCACCTTCCTATTCTCTATCTTGTTGAAATTCCTTACAGCATAAAGCAGCATCTCCTTTCAAGTTATTTTATTCTCATCTCACTCTAAGATGATCTTTAAAATCATCTAACTCAAAGTAGTCTTCCAATTCACCAATCCAATCAATCAGGTCTTTAGGATTTAAAGTACCCAAACAATTAGAAACCTACATGCTTTAGCTTCAACTAAGATCTAGATCTATCAAACTAATTAGTTCTATTTCCCATAGGTCTCTCAACTCAATAAGTTCTAGCATCACCACTTGATCCAACTGTTATATTTTTTTATTTTTTATTTTAATGATCTTTTGCAGGAAGGTCTCATACTTGAGTGGGAGTGATGGTAGATGAGGGTAAGCTGAAGGTTGACAAGTTTAATGGGTAAAACTTTCAGTTATGGAAATTGCAAATGGAGGGCTATCTTTATCAAAAGGATTTATGAAAGCTGTTAGAAGGAAAAACAAAGAATTGGGGAGATTGGACAAAAAGACACTTGGAAGAATTCAATTATGTCTGGCACCATTAGTGTCATTTAATATTACAAAAGTGAAGAAAACAGAATAGTTGATGCAAACCCTAGTGAAACTTTATGAAAATCCCTCCACTTCAAACAAGGTATTTCTCATGAAGCAATTATTTAATATGAAAATGACAGAAGGTGGATATGTTGTGGATCATTTAAATGAGTTTAATACTATTACTAGTCAGTTATTTTTGATGGATATCAACTTTGATAAAGAAATTAGGGCTCTCTTGATTTTGTGTTCTTTGCTTGAAAGCTAGAATGGCTTGGTAATGGCTATGAGTAATTTTTTTTTTTGGATCTAGTACCCTAAAATATGATGATGTCATCAATGTTATTTTGAGTGAGAAAACTCATAGGAAAACCTTAGGTGAATCTACATTAAGAAGTGTTTTGAATGCACAAGTAGAGTCAAAATGAGTAAGAGAGGAAATAATTCTAGAAATCATGGAAAATCAAGAGGAAAGCCAAAGGAGAAGAGGTCTCAATCTAGAGGATCAAGAGATTGTTGGTACTGTGGAAAATCAAGGCATAAGAAGAAAGATTATTGGACTTTAAAAAAACAATGAAGGAGATAAACCAAAAGGGAATAAAGAGGTAAATGTGGTAAGTAACAAATCCAAAGAGGATGCTTTTCTTTTGTCTTTAGAAAGTGTTGATGATTCATGGGTTTTAGATTCTAGTGCTTTGTTTCATGCTACATCTCATAGAGGTTATTTCATTGATTATGTGCAAGGGTATTTTAGGCTTGTTTATTTAGGGGATAATAAACCCTGTCAGATTGTTGGAAAAAGAAAGTTAAGATTATGTTGCAAAATGGGAATCATTGGCTACTACATGAGGTAAGACATGTTCCAAGGCTAAGTAGGAATTTAATTTCAACAAGGCAACTCGATGATGAGGTTGTGTAGTTACTTTTAATGATAAAAATTGGAAGGTTTCAAAAGGTTCCCTTGCAGTAGAAAAATGTGTGAAAGTAGGCACCTTATATCTTTGTACAAGTCATATTGTTCCTTCTACTTTTATTGTTTCAAAGAAAATTGATTGTTTAGGAATAGTTGTTGCAGTTGAGTAGGGAGAACAAATAGTTGTTGTAGATTCAGATACAACATTGTGGCACAACAGACTTGGACACATAAGTGAGAAAGGTATGAAAGTACTTCATTCAAAGAAAATTTAATCAAGTCTAAAATATGTTAACATGAATTTCTATGAAAGTTGTGTGTATCAAAAATAGAAGAGAGTGAGTTTTGTGAAGACTAGGAAGGAAAATAAAAGTGAGAAATTAGAGCTTGTGCATACGGATGTATAGAAACCAGCTTAGGTATCTTCCCTTGGTGGCTCTCATTATTATGTTACATTTATTGATGATTCAACTAGAAAAGTATGGATTTATTTCCTTAGATAGAAACATGATGTATTTCAAATTTTTAAGAAATAGAAATGCTTGGTTGAAAATGAGAGTAGAAAGAAATTAAAATGTCTCATATCTAATAATAATGGTGAGTATTACAGTCATGAATTTAAATATTATTACTTCACTAATAGAATTTTTATAGAGAAAACTATTCCAATGACTCTAGAGGAAAATGGAGTGGTTGAACACATGAAAAGGCCTATAATGGACTAGTAATAAGATGAGTTATTATTTTCTCAGAACCTTTGGTTGTGAAGCATTTTCTCATATAGATTCTGAAAAATAAAATCAAGTTGGAAGCTAAGTAAAATAAATGTGTCTTTGTTGGATATGGCATTAATGAATTTGGTTATAGGCAAATTTTGAAAATAGTAAAATTGTAAGAAGTAGGGATGTCATATTCAATGAGAAAGTTTTGTACAAAGATCTATTGCAACAACATGAGAAGAAAGAAAATGATTATGTAGTGTTGGATGATACTCCAAAAGCTAATGTTCTATCAATTCCTTGTAATGTGCAACAACTGCAACAACAAATACCACACACCCCAATGAATGTTAGATGGTCAACATGGATGAGTAGACCTTGAGAAAGATTTTCTCCTTCCTTGTATTCTATTTTACTTACTATTGTTGGTGAACCTACATGTTATGATGAAGCTTTACAGGTGGATACAAAGACTCGGTGGGAGTCTACAATAAAAGAAGAAATGGACTCTTTGCTAAAAAATAAGACATGGGATTTATGCAAGTTACCTGTAGGTAAAAAGGCTTTGCAGAATAAGTGGGTTTATAGGTTGAAAGAACAGGATGGAGGTAAGAAATTATTTAAAGCCAGGTTAGTTGTAAGAGGATTTGCATATAAAAAAGGCATTTAGTTTGATGAAATATTTTCTCATGTTGTTAAAATGACTTCTATTTCCACTATTTTAAGTATTGTGGCTACTAAAGATTTGCATTTGGAGCATCTTGATGTTAAACTAGCCTCCCTTCATGGTGATTTGGATGAAGAGATATATATGGCTCAGCCACAGGGATTTGAGGTCAAAGGTAAGGAGGACTTAGTATGCAGATTGAAGAAAAGTTTATATGGTTTGAAGCAAGCACCTCGGCAATGGCATCTAAAATTTGACAATTTTATGTATGAGCATGGATATAGCAGGTGTCATTTAGATCATTGTGTTTATTTTAAGATGTTGGATGCTAATAGCTACATTATTTTATATTTATATGTTGATGATATGATTGTAGTTGGGTCTAACATAGATCATATTAAGGGGTTGAAATGCCAATTAGCACATGCATTTGCTATGAAGGATTTGGGGGTAGCAAAACAAATCAGTGATATGAAGGTTTGTAGAGATAGGAAGAGGAGGAAATTGACTTTATCTCAGGCTGATTATATTAAGAAGGTGTTGCAATGTTTCTCTATGGAGAATGCTAAAGTAGTTAGCACACCGTTACCTGGTCATTTGAAGTTGACAAAGGAGATGTGCCCCAAGACACCAGAAGAGGAGGATAAGATGTCCAAGGTACATTACATTTCAGCTATAGGAAGCTTGATGTATGCTATGGTATGTACTAAGTCAAATATTGCACATGTAGTGGGAGTCGTTAGGAGGTATATGAGTCATCCAAGAATTGAGCATTGGAATGTAGTTAAATGTATCCTTCGATATTTGAGAGGAACATCTAGTAAGTGTTTACACTTTGGGGACTCTACTACTAATTTATAAGGCTATGTTGACTCAGATTTGGTAGGGGATATTGATACCAGGTGGAGTACTATAGGTTATATATTTACTATTGGTGGGCAGTCGTGAGCTGGTTTTATAGGTTATAGAAGGTTAATGCTTTATCCACTACAAAGGTAGTGTATATTACTGCTATAGAGGTAGCCAAGGAGATGATATGGCTTTAGTTCTTCTTGGAAGAATTGGGGCACCTTCAAAAAGATAATTATTTGTTTACAGATAGTCAAAGTGTCATTCATCATGCAAAAAATTTAGCTCTACATTCAAACAAAAAACACATACAGTTGTGGTACCATTTCATTCGGTCACTTTTGGATGATGGATAGTTAAAGCTGGAGAAGATACATAAAAATGATAATCTAGTAGATATGTTTACAAAGGTTGTGACAAGGGAGAAGTTTAATTCCTCTTTGGCTTTGGATGGTCTTCTAAACTGAACAAAATAAAAGAATAGTAGAGTCCAAGGTGGTTTGATATATTCCAGTGGAAGCTACATGTTTAGCAGTGCTATGATTAGTCTCCAAGTGGGACATTATTATTGTGGATTTTGATTAGTGTCCTAGTGGGAGATTGTTGTGATATGGAGCCTAATCAAAGTTGAAGGTTTATTCAGCATGATTTCCCCCCCATATTATCTCTATGGGGGTTAAGATGTGGTCAAGGGGCAACCCCCCTGCAAGGTCTTGGGGCAATGCCCCAAGTGCCCTTCCTATTGCAATACAGGGTGGGGCCAAGGGGCAATGCCCCTACGGGGGTTTTTGGGGACAGTACCCTCAAAGCCAAAAATTCCCTTATATTGTAAAAGGTGTCAACTATTATTTTTCTATTATTCTAGCCCTAATTTTGTAAGTGGGAAAAGTTTGTATAAAAAGGCTAAGGGTTAGGGATTTCATAATGATGAATGATGATATTGTAGCTTCTTGCGGTGGTATTGAATTTTAAGGGATTATGGATTTTAATTAGGTTGTAACCATTAGATCATAATAATATTGGACTTTTTATTGATGGATGTAGCCCAGGGATTGGGTGAACCATGTTAAATCTTGGTGTCTTGTGTTCTCTTTTATCTGATCTGCTATTTTTTAGTATTGGTTATATTTGCATGTAATTGTTATTTCTACTGAAGTTAATCCTAATACCAACAACCTCAAAATCTTTAGGAGCTTCCTCATAACCATATTTGGTTCTCATATAACAAGGTACACCACCTATAGCACTTATCATCTTGATGTCAAAAACCCACAATAGTGGGTTACACTTTTTTGGAGGAGGAAATTCCTCCAAAAATGTGCAAGACAAATTTTTGGCCCCAAAAATTTTGATAGAAACTACTCAAATAGTTTTGATATAAATTAATTTTGATGGTAGTTTTGATTGAAACTAACTAAACAAAAAAAATCCATCCTTTGTTTAGTTAGTTTTGATCAAAACTAACTAAACAAAAAAATAGAAACTCAAAATAAGTTTCACTAGAAACTAAAAAATAGTTTCGATAGAAACTAAATAGTTTCTATTGAAAATAAATAAACATGAAAAAATCAGCGTAAATAGTTTTGATAGAAACTAACTAAAAATATTTTTTATCAAAACTATTAAAAAAAATTGATAGAAAGTTAGTTTCTATCGAAACTAGTAAAGTAGATGGCTTCTCCAAAGTCTATAATCTTTTTAGTTGTTTTCATGGCTTCCAGATTCTATTGCTAGGTTTAGATAGAGCACTAAATGTTGAACTTGATGAAAGATCAACCCAACAATTCCCAAGAATCACTTTCATGCAAACACCTTTCATAGAAGACAGAAGTAAAAAGCTATGGAGGTTGGAAAGCCTAGATCCATAGATGAGACATTCTTGATAAGCAAAAAAAAAGAGATTGCTATTATCAAAAGTGAAGGAATAAATTACAACGATATCAATCCTTATAAAAGGATATCAGAACCCTAATAGGGTAAAACCTGGATTGTATGATAATAATTAATAAAAGAATTAATTATTATATTTCTAAAGTTTAGCTTAAGTAAACTAGAGATAATAAGTGACTTAATAATTAAACCAAAATGATTTAATTAAGACGGAAATATCTTATTACTCTAACACCCCTCCTTAAGATAAACTTAGGGAGTAGCTAAAAACTTAGAAACTACTGCTAAAAGCAAATTTGGGTCCCAGCAACAAGGCCTAATAAGGTACCCAAGCACAACCAAATCTATATAAAGAGGAGGAATAGAGAAAACCACATGGGAAAAACCTACTCCAAAAAGAGATGCAAAGAATGTTCAAGAAGATAGGAACAAAAGATGAACATGAAGAACACCACTAAAGCATGAAACTACAAACACTACCAAACTATTGATCTGGAGAAGCTCCACTATATAGAACATGACTAGGTACAAAAGACTAAATCTGAAGAGTTGATCAATTGAAGATGGAAGGTATCTTCATGGCCTCCAAAAATAGGAATGAAAGAATGTTTATTTGGTAAATGATCCATCTCACCAAAATGCATAGTATCCAACCACTGCAATTGCCTAGTACATAGGATAAAATAGTGAATACATAGATTACTCCATCAAACCAAGGAAGAAATAGAACCAACATATCCGCCTCTAGTTATGAGAGGTAAGACATGAATACTGAAACTGAATGCAATATCTTATGTAGAAAGAAGAACTAAGAACATTGATAGTGCAAAAGAAGTACAAACACCTATACTGGCACATGTCATCGACACATCATGAGGCTAGTGTCATGGAAAGAACACTCACTTGAAAAATGAAGATGGTGAATATGGCCAACATAAAACCCCCAAGGAAATTTATAATGTAGTGTGACTACAACAAAACACAAAGATGTCCAAGATCCTGAAATGCAATAGAGTAGCATTTTATCTTAGTCCGTTTGCAAAAATACTACAAAAGGATGTCAACAAAGATCAAAAGAGACATAAGGCTAATACAATAGATAGTATAACCCATGAAAAATTATCTAAAACAATAAAATCAATCCCAAACCTGAAACAACCAAGATATCTAGGTAAGTGCACCAAGTTGTGGTGCCAAAAAGGTGACACATTTTATTCTATTTTCAATTTTCAATGGTGCACATGCACTATGGCTTGGGTAACCTGAGCCATAGCATGTACACACTTTTTCAAAAGCCAAAATATTATAAATGGGTTGCATACCCACAACCCATTCATTTCATTCCTATTTTCTAGTCTGCCCTCCTCATAGCGAGTGCACAGATTGAGAGAATATGAGATCTTAACTCCTAGATGCCTAAAAATTAACCTAATGACCCTAAGGACCTTTATAACCTTATAAGAAACATAAAAATCTTTTTTTCTTTGAAAATCACATATATTGCTCATTTTTATGCCTAAAAAGTGGCCCATAGTGTAACAGCAGAGACTTGGTCCAAAACAACCATACCTCATCTTTTGATATGTTATAGAGGAGAAAAATGGGTATTCTAATATTCAATTTATTTTCTTGATGTTATGGAAAAATGTGGAGAAAAATGAAAGAGAACAGCATTTTATGAGTTCGAATATAATAATCTATCTTTTGTTATGATTGAGTTCAATATTTTAGTGTTCTTGTTGATTAGTGTTGAAAATGATTTGGGATTTGAGTTAGTGATGATATGAAGGCTCTAAATGGTATTCATGCTTCTTATTTTTTGGTGTGGGGGCACAAAGTGGACACACAAAACTATAACGTACACTCGGACCTATGATGCAGAGCCCTCCATTATCACCTTAAGTGGGCTAACTCAACTCAAGGATTCAACAAGAAACTTGGAATCAACTAAAGGAATTAGTCCTACTCAAAGGTCAAATCAAGTTCTCTAACTTTGTAAATAATTTCCACAACCATACCAATCAAGTTCACTTTCCACTTCCTTATTCCAATCTCACATTTCACCAACTCCATCCTAGGCCACCTAGTGTACATTGTGCCTCCAACACACCAAAACTCAATTCCGACCTCAACCCTTGATCCTAACACCTTAGACCATCTTAACATAATAAATTTTTCATGTTCCAACTCCCCATCCATTCCTATCAACCCATTTTCCACCATTCTTCAACTATGGCCTTCTATGCCTATCTAGTAGCCTATCAACACCGAAATCAGCATTTCATTCCCAAGATTCTCAAATAACCTATGAACTTTTTTAGACTTTTGAATACCCTTTTTAGAGATATTAAAATCATATCAGTCTCAATTTCTAACCTTTAGACTGGTGAAGACTTCCTTCACAACCTACCCTTCAATTAGGCTTAATTAGCCCTTGCTCAAAGAAGGAAATTTTGTATCCCTTTACTTCCATGAATCCAAAACCAAAAATAGTATTAGGAAATGTATAAAATACAAGGATTTTAGAGTTTTTTAAGCATCCATGCATATCTATGCACACTTCCACGAAACCCTCAATTCTTGGGCTAGAAATCAAGGGTTTTAGAAAAAATTTGGTGTAGAGCACCTAATCTTCTTTATTTTCTTGATATAATAAGGTATAGGGATAGATCTAATATTCTCCCTATGACCATACACCTTTGTAATGGAAACAAGACCCCATGGTGCAACTATAAGCCTTGGGCATCAATTGGTCCAATAAGTGGATCATTGGTTATTTCTATGTTTTCTAGGCATGTCTAGGTGTTTAGAACATTAAAAAGGTCCCTAGTAGTTTTTAGAGTCCATTTGCAAACATATTTTCAATAAAAGTTGTCTTAGCGCAAAAATTGCAAAATTGGAAAAAAGTTGCTTAACAACTTATGCAAATTTCTTGACAACTTTTCAAAATACAACTTCCAATGGCTAAAACTGACCACGGGTTGGTTAAATTAGTTTTAAATATCCTATATAGGCTTTTAGCATTATAAGAGGGAGATAAATAGAGGTTTCAGTTGTATTTACTTTCAAGAATCAATAAAATTCTTGTTGTTCTAGCACTTTTCTCTGATTTTTCACGTGTTGTATGGAATCCACTAATTAGGGAATGAATCTTCTACACTGAAAAGTTTGAGTTGCCTATTTAGAAGTTTTTGGCTTTGATTTGAATAATTTATCATTTGTTTGGAAAAATTTATCAAATTTTGTTCCTTGTTGGTCTATGAAACCCTTGTTTTGAGGGTTTGCACAATAAAATGCCCCTAACTTGAGATTCCACCAATGGATTTCTCTCTTCTCTAGTATGGAGCAAGTTAGGGTTGTATATTATCTAATTTTTATAGTTTTGGAGTAGGAGGACAAGTTGGTGAATTTTGGAAGGAAGCCCTAGGTCAAATATCTACATGTATTTGACCTTGTTTTGGAGAGATTAGACTGGATAGAATGATGGAAAGAGTTTGAGGACTTGGTGTCAAAATAAATCACCCTTTTTTGAGCCTAAAGAATAGCCTAAAAGTGGAGATTTGATTTCATGCACCCATTCTTGACCATTTTCCTTGAAAACCAAGCCTAAAGTGGCTAATTAAGCCCGAGTACTTGGTGCTGGTTGGGATATGCTAGAGTGGAGTTGGTCTCTGAAACTTTTGAGTTTGTTAGAGCTTGGAAAAGGGTACTTGAATCAGCATTTTATTCCCCAATTCCATTGATGAGTTTTAAAGTTATTGGTAAAAATCAATTTTAGGAGATCTAATAAGCTACTAGGTCTAAAATTGCAAGTTGAGTTGTGGGTTGTTGGGAGTACCACCAATGGTTGGTTTGCCTTATTTGTGTTAAGACTAAATTGTCCCAAGCCCTTGCTGGTGGTGAAAAAACTTAGAATAGCAAAATCCTCATTTTGTCCATTTCAAAGGAGGTTGTCATATTTGCTTGAGTTGGGTGCATTTTTTTTGAGTCTTACTTGTGGAATGTGAGTCTAGAAACCATTTTCAATGGTTGTTAGGAGGAGTATGCACTTGAGGAAGTAGACCAAATCTTTTGTTCAATCCTTGTGAGCACATTGAAGGTTGTTTAGGGGTTGGGCTTGATTCTTGCTTCCATTGTGTCATCTCTGCATCACATTACCCTATCAAACCTCACTTATGATGCAAAGGTGGCAAGGGAATATGGTGGATCCAAGGTCCAAATACAAACTGAATCAAATTCACAATTGAATCTAGTGACCAAAAGTGCCTTCAATAAGTGAAATGGTAAATTATCCACCAACAAGTGTTATGATGTGATCCAATAGCCCTAAAATATGCAATCCAAGGTACTTGAATAGGTTTCATATTTTCTTCAATGGTTTAGACACCAAAATATCAATATTCCTCAAACTAGGCCTAATAGCATGCCTTGTAGCCCTGTAGCAGCACTCACAAGGATTTTTATTCAACTTTTTTCCAAAACACTAGGAAAATAAATTATATATTTGAGTACCTTTTATGGATTACCTTAACATACCAAAAGGATAAGGTAGGTTGATTTGGAAGGTATATGACTTTTTTCATTGTTTCTTAGATTTTTAAGGCCTAATTCTCATGCATTTACAAAAGAAGTGCTAACCATTCAAACTCCCAAACTCCAAGTCTTTTCATAGTGTCATAAATAGGTTCAAATCAAAGTAATATGAAATCAATTTGACTCCAAGAGGTTTCTAGGTACCAAAGCCCCAAATTGTGCCCTCGAAACCCTTAAATTTAGGGCTTCCTCAATATCAGACTTCCCAAAGTTTCCTGCAACAAATAAAGGTTATAACACCTTTTATACAACATTTCTATACACATTCCATCATAAAATAGTGCCCTTGTTTGGCCAAAACTCTCCAACCTTCATCCTATCCTCCAAATTCACTTAGTTTCTTAGTCTTCTTTATGGTGATCACCACATAAATTAATCAAATTTGTATTTCCAAGATATTATTTATGTCAATAATATGCCATTCTATGAGAATCAAAGTGCTACATTCATATAAAGACATTCATAATGTGAAATCTACACAAAACTGTCTTAAAATTAGATTTTCCAAACACTGAACAGTACCAAAATGATTAACAGTGGTTGTTGTAGGGTTTTTAGAACATAAAATAATTCAAAGAGATTAATATGAATGATAAAAACATTGTACAAGGCAATCCAATCAATAAGAACTTTGAATCATACCAAAAAAACCCTTTAACTTTGCAAGAAATCAGATTTTTTATTCAATTTCTTGTAGCAGTCTGTACCATGGATTCTCTTCCTGTACAATGGATTTGTGAAATATTTAAAAAACTCCTATTAACTACCCCAACCAATCCAAATTGGTTGGATGATTTAATTTTTCTAAAAACAATAAAGAAACTAATTCCCTCCTAAATGTCCATGACCGTTATAATTTGAAAATTCAAATTTATAACTTTGTAACTTTTGAATTTTTTAAATTGCTAAGTGATGAAACTTTACCAAATCATTTAAATGGACTTATTAACCTATTAAAAAGACTAGTTTATCCTATTTGAAACTTTTAACACTTAATTCTATCCTAGACTTCAATTTTAGTCCTAAGGTTTGTTAGGCCTTTTTGTACTTATTGCAAAGTTATTACATAGATTAACCTTATAGGTCATTATAGGCTCCAAAATACTCCAATTGATGTCATTGGATGTCATGTTTACTAATGCCTTTTTTATCTCCAAAGTTTTATTGAACTCCTTATGTGCTCTAGGTACCTCTACACCTCCATCTGAGAAGTTTCCAATGCCTATGCATGTTCTTCATATATTTTTTAAGTGAAGCCCGACTTCCAAAGTCTACTAATCAGTGCGTACACGTGATCTCCATGCATTCTGCATTTTCAAGAAAAATAAGTCAAATGCATACTCAAGTTTAGTTAAAAACCAAAAATGGTATTTTGGAGTTTACATACCAAAGGTTTGTCATTTCAACTCCTTGCACCTGTATTTGATGATATCCCTATTTGGTCCTGATCTATTATAGTTTTCAATTCCTTAGCTCCCTTAGACTTTCTTCCACTTCCATTTGTAGGTGTATTCGTAGATGCAACTTGTTTACTCTTTTTGCTTTGTCCTCCTTCAGTTACAAACCAATATTACAATCACATTAAATGTTGGAACAAAATCAAGAAATACAGTAAAAGTTGTTAACATAGGAACCATTTTATGGAAGAGTAAATTAGTTGTCTGTATACTTCTAATTCTTTTCGAATCCATCAATAAACATTTTATCCTAAAATATCAAAAGTTCCATTTGTTTTTAGTAGATCTAAAGAGTCTTTTGGTTATCTCAACTTATACATAGGTTGATCAACATTATCCTTAGAGAGAACTATATCTGTTATTGCCACATTATCATCAAATCGAAACCTATTTTCCTTCTTACTTTTTGATGATTGTGATCCCCTACTATCCCAGGCATAAGATGATTAACACACAATGGTAATTGAACAAAGAGCACTAATAAACATTGAGGATGTTAATTGATAATACCATTTCATAGATGATTTTGGCATCTCACCCTTTATCACTAGTGCTTCGACTTTATTAGCCCTCTTCTTTGGTGACCTGCAAATGAAGAATTAGCAGAGTAAAAAAATCTAAGATTAATCCACTAAAATTAGAGAATGACAAAAATTTAATTTGGCTTTTTATTAAGAATTATCCATTTGTACAAATCCTTGCTTTCTGATTTGTATGATAACCTTTGCTTGATGAGTATTGGAAACTTCTCCCATTGTATCCTTGCTTTCACCAATTTGAAGTTTTTGGTTACATGCACACAATCATGACTTTACATCACAAAGCATTCACATTCTAACAATTTTCATGTTCTTTCATTACATTTTGATCTAAATAACAAATTCTAAACTTTCACTTATTCAAATGACTAATCTAAAAATGGGTCCTAATAAATAATCTAATATAAATTCAAATGATATATCTAGATTTTAAACAAATCAAAATATAAAATCTGTGATTTAAACTTATCTCATCACTTACACATAATAACAATACCCACCTTGTCATGTGGATAGTATTGGGGGAGAGGTTGCAACATTGTATTTGGATCCAATTGATCACTCTTTCTCTCTCTTCCTCTCTCCGTATTCAATCTAATGAGCCAACTGGATCTGCTCTACATTTTAATGTCTCAAGTATTGCCTCGTGGTTTGACTCGCAAACTTTCCAAAGAATCTTATTATGTGGTTTTCTACCATATTTTATCAATTGGACATTTGATGCGACAACAAGGTTTGAATAATGAAGAATCTTCTTCTCTGTTTGCCAATACTCAAATAACCACAAGTTAGGGTTCTTCATAGAATATCATCTAAGCCATGTGTTGGTTACAACCACCACATGGACATGGTACTCTAAACCTTCACCATCTATAACTCAATGATCCATTTTTTGTTTGGCTTGGACACAATGACACAAATAATAATATTTCCCTTATTCATTCTCTTCAGGTGCAATAATAGCAAAAACATGGCCTGCAGTGACAAATGTACAAAATGCAGTCATTAATTAAGAAAATACTTTGGTAAAAGTTATAAAGTTACATATTAAAATTAAAAATATATATAAAAATATATATTACCAGGTTGCACTAGATTAGACATATATATATCACCAAATCTTCATAAATAGTTGAAAATAACCATGTATGAACTTTGTAGAATATGATCGATCATCACTGATGTAAAAATGGTAAACCTTCAAAATCTTCCTATCATCCTCTGTACTTGTAGGTGAATGCATGAATGTTATGTGAACAAATATGGAAACCTATTGAGAAGTATAATACTTTTCTTGCACCTCATTTTGTGGTTGTAGTGTGTAGTTCTCTATGAAATCCACAACCAAAAAAATGGTATCTAGTGGAAACGTATCCTTCCACAACTTGAATTGCAAATCCAACCATCGAGCTCTATGTGTATGCCTTGCATACTCGTAAATAATATTTTCACAAAAAATTTCATGAACTCATACACTGGAATCTTTTCAATGACTAGATCACATCTTTTACCCTATTTCCCATCTTTTAGAGCATATGTCACTATCTTAAATTTTTTGTAATCTACTATTTCATTTTCAATTGCATGTGTACTATCCATATGTTGACAAGTTGATAAAAGTTGCAAAGAAACACAAAATAAGCATATACCATCCAAGTATGATGTCTTGTAAAATTGTTGGCCGCCCCCTATTTCACATAAAATGTTGGATATGAATTCCCTTGAAGATCTTGGTGGCTCATTCATGTCACAATCCTGCAAAATAAACTTAGAATGCAAAAAAACACATGCCCAAAAACATCAAAATGGTTAGAAAATTCAATATGTATCCTATAACAACAAGTTGTGCATGTGTGATTTATCTTCACATAAAAATGTTTACCCATCTCAAAAAATCTTTGACTTATTTGAATTTGAGGTACATACCAATAAATTTTGCAAAAAATTATATCGGAGTTGAGTCCAAAAAATGTTTTTCATGTGGGTCGCGATTTTGGCTACCAATCCTCCTTCTTACAACATCTCTTTGATTAGGGAAAACATGTGTGTTATTTTTCCAAAAATCTTCAATCAATGATTTCAAAGATTCATTAATTTCTTTATCCTTTTGTGGTAGTCTACCACTAAATGTCCATAACTCATTTTTTGTTGGATCTTCCAATCTCCAACACCTTAGCATGGCTCTCCTTATAGTACCTCTACCAATTTTTAATGTTTTTCTTGTCTTTCTTATGAGTCAAGCTTTCTTCATTTGGCTACTTACTATTGTCGATGTAAGTACTTATCTTGTGATATTACTATCTTTGGTGTGTGATTTAGAACCCACTTTGTCATAAGCACTCATTAGATTCTTTACAATGCTTTTTTCATTTGAATCATCCATCGTTCTTAGCCCAAGAATCTTCATGATAGGCCTAAATTTCAAATTCCTCATCATTTCAACAAATAATTGGCATTGACCTGTAATATTTAATTCTTCAAAAAATAATCGTTACATACGATTAACTTTTCTTTGACAAGTACGCTTGCTAATCTTGTCAGGCATTGATTTCAAAATGTTAGTATCAATATCAATCAAATATTTTGGTCTTCTAAAATGAATTCTAGAAGGTGTTATAATCTCTTCCATTCCCTCAACATTTTGAACATCAACATAAGGTTGAGTGTATTGTGTACCTTAAACCAAAGATGATGCACCTTGGCAATAAGGTGCAAAAGATGGAATATCATCTACTTGATGTGTTGATGTTGTGTCTTCAACATGACATGATGGAGTGTGTACATCGTCAGATCTACAAATTAGTGTCTCTTCAACATCAGAGGATGATATGACTCCAACATTGGAAGATGGTGTAGCTTCACAATTCAATTATCTTCTTTAGCATAACAGTCTCATTTGTTCTATTTTTCTTTCCAATTCTTCCTCTTTGTTTCTTTGTATCGGTGTTTCTTGATCCACTTTGAAAGTCAATTCTTCATTATTGCGTTGCAATTTTTTTTGTTCACATAGTAGTTTAATTTTATCTCTTTTAATTGCCAAATCTCTCTCCCTATCTTCATTTGTTTGAGTTTTTGGTTTCTTCCTTGGCATGATGATGATTTCTACATGTCAAATTATTCAAACATCTGAATTACTTACAATGTGTAAATTACAAATCATTCAAATGCATATAAAAATTACAATTATTTGAATGAATACACAATATATATCAAACAACTTGTCAAATTTCTAACCATTTCCAAATAACATTTCATTCAAACATACAAATTTCAATAAATTCACTATATATTAAACATGTCAAATTATAATCAAATTTGTATCTATATATCAATAAACAATATTTGAAAAGGATTGCACTAACCTTTTCTATACAAAGAATTTTCAAAATTGAATTTGGTGTTTGCTAACTTCAAAATGTCTTCAAATAGTGTTTGCTATGTTGAAACCTTTGTTTTCTATCAAAACAACAAAATGTACAATAGACAAAAAGTAGAGAATGGATGAAATATGACCCAAACTTGCTTTTTGACCATTTTTGGGTGATTTGACATAGTGTGTACACACTATAAAGCACATATGCACTATAGTGCATACACACTATGTCAAAACACATCTCTCCCTATCCCACCATCTCCCATCCCTTACTCTCTCTGTCTCTCTCCCTACTCTCTCTCCTCTCCAATCCCCTACTCTCTCTCTTTTACAGACACACTCACTCTTATCCCTCTCTCTCTTCTCTCCCATCCCCTATTCTCTAGATCTGTCACACACACTCCCATCCCCCCTATCTCTCTCCCTCTCCCACTCCATCTCCCACCACCTACTATCTCTCTCTCTCTCTCAATTTCTCTCTTCCTCTCTACTCTCTCTCTCCCACCCCTTACTCTCACTCTCTCTCTCCCATCCCCTACTCTCTCATACACTCTCCCCCATCCCCTACTCTCACTCTCTCTCTCCCATCCTATACAAGCTCTCTTTGTCACCGCCTACTCTCTCTCACACTCACGCTCTCTCCCATCTCCTACTCTCTCTCTCTTACACACATTCCCATTCCCCATCTCTCTCTCCCTCTCCCTCTCCCACTCCCTCCCCCACTACCTACTATCTCTCTCTCAAGTTCTCTCTCCTCTCTACTCTCTCTCCCATCCCTTACTCTCACTCTTTCTCTCCCATCCTCTACTCTCTCTCACACTCTCTCCCATCCCCTACTCTCACTCTCTCTCTCCCATCCCATACGAGCTCTCTGCCACTACCTACTCTCTCTCTCACTCTCACACTCTCTCCCATCCCCTACTCTCTCTCTCTCTCTTACACACATTCCCATTCCCCCTCTCTCTCTCCCTCTCCCACTCCTTCTCCCACCTCCTACTCTCTCTCCCCTATCCCCTACTCTCTCTCTTTCACAGACACACACACTCCCATCCCCCCTCTCTATCTCCCTCTCCCACTCCCTCTTGCACCACCTACTATCTCTCTCTCTCTCAAGTACTCTCTCTCCCTCTCTACTTTCTCTCTCCCATCCCCTACTCTCACTCTCTCTCTCCCATCCCATACGAGCTCTCTCTGCCACCCCCTACTCTCTCTCACACTATCACACTCTCTCACATCCCCTATTTTTTCTCTCTTATACACATTCCCATTCCCCCTCTCTCTCTCTCTCCCACTCCCTCTCCCACTGCCTACTATCTCCCATCCCCTACTCTGTCTCTCTTAAACACACTCCCATTCCCCCTCTCTCTCCCTCCCACTCCCTCTCCCACTACCTATTGTCTGTCTCTCTCACTCTCTCCTTCTATACTCTCTCCCATCCCCTACTCTCTCTCTTACACATACTCCCATCCCCCCCTCCCTCTCCCTCTCCCACTCCCTCTCCCACTGCCTACTCTCTTTATTTCCCATTCCCTTCTCTCTCTATCTCTCTCTCTCCCCTCTCCTATTCCCTACTCTCTCTCTTTTACACACACACCCATCCCCCCTCTCTCTCCTCTCCCATACCCTACTCTTTCTCTGACTTTCTCTCCCTCTCCCACTCCCTCTCCCACCTCCTACTCTCTCTCTACCACCCCCTACTCTCACATTTTCACACTCTCTCCCATCCCCTACTCTCTCTCTCTCTCTTACACACATTTCCATCCCCCCTCTCTCTCCCTCTCCCACTCCCTCTCCCACCGCGTACCCTCTCTCTCCCATCCCCTACTCTCTCTCAAGCTACTCTCTCTCCCCCATCTCCCATTCCCTACTCTCTCTCTTTCACACACATGCACTCCCATCCTCCTCTCTCTCACTCTCCCTCTTCCACTCCATCTCCCACCACCTACTCTCTCTCCTGCATCCCCTACTCTCAATCTCTCTCTCTCCCATCTTGTACTCTATCTCTCTCCCCATCCCCTACTCTCAATCTCTCTCTCCCACCATGTACTCTCTCTCTGCCACCCCTACTCTCTCTCACACTTCCTCTCTCCCATCCCCTACTCTCTCTCTTACACACATTCCCATTCCCCCTCTCTCTCCCTCTCCCACTTCCTACTCTCTCTCTCCCATCCCCTACTCTGTCTCTCTTACACACACTCACATTCCCCCTCTTTCTCCCTCCAACTCCCTCTACCATCGCCTATTGTCTCTCTCTCTCACTCTCTCCCTCTCTGCTCTCTCTCTCCCATCCCCTACTCTCACTCTCTCTCTCTCTGCCACCTCTATTCTCTCTCACACTCTCACACTCTCTCCCATCCCCTACTCTCTCTCTCTTACACACACTCCCATCCCCCCCTCTCTCTCCCTCTCCCACTCCCTCTCCTACTGCCTATTCTCTTTCTCTTCCATCCCCTACTCTCTCTCTATCTCTCTCTCCCCTCTATCATTCCCTATTCTCTCTCTTTCACACACACACCCATCCTCCCTCTCTCTCCTCTCTCATCCCCTACTCTATCTCTCACTCGCTCTCCCTCTCCCACTCCCTCTCCCATCGCCTACTCTCTCTCACTCTCACTCTCTCACTCTCTGCTCTCTCTTTGCCACCCCCTACTCTCTCTCACATTTTCACACTCTCTCCCATCCCTTACTCTCTCTCTCTCTCTTACACACATTTCCATCTCCCCTCTCTCTACCTCTCCCACTCCCTCTCCCACTGCCTACTCTCTCTCTCCCATCCTCTACTCTCTCTCCCCCCTCTCCCATTCCCTACTCTCTCTCTTTCACACACATGCACTCCAATCCTCCTCTCTCTCACTCCCCCTCTCCCACTCTATCTCCCACAGCCTATTCTCTCTCTATCGCCCATCCCCTACTCTCAATCTCTCTCCCATCCTGTGCTCTCTCTCCCCATCCCCTACTTCCAATCTCTCCCTCCCATCTTATACTCTCTCTCTCTGCCACCCCTACTCTCTCTCACACTTCCTCTCTCTCCCATCCCCTACTCTCTCTCTTACACACATTCTCATTCCCCCCTCTCTCCCTCTCCCACTCCCTCTCCCACCTCCTACTCTCTCTCTCTCCTCTCCCATCTCCTACTCTATCTCTTTCACACACACCACACACTCCCATCCCCCTCTCTCTCTCCTCTCTCATCCCCTACTCTCTAGATCTCTCACACACACTCTCATCCCCACCTCTCTCTCCCTCTCCCACTCCCTCTTTCATCGCCTATTGTCTCTCTCTCACTCTCTCCCTCTCTACTCTCTCCCTCATCCCCTGCACTCTCTTTCCCATGCCCTACTCTCTCTCACACACACACACTCCCATCCTCCTCTCTCTCTCCCTCTCTCACTCCCTCTCTCACTACCTAATCTCTCTCTACCATCCCCTACTCTCAATCTCTCTTTGCCATCCCATACTCTCTTTGCCACCCCTACTCACTCTCTCACACTTCCTCTCTTTCCCATCCCCTTCTCTCAATCTCTCTACTCCATCCTATACTCTCTCTTTTCCACCCCTACTCTCTCACACTTCCTCTCTCTCCCATCCCATACTCTCTCTACCACCCCTACTCTCTCTCACTTCCTCTCTCTCCCATCCCCTACTCTCTCTCCCCTCTCCCATCCCCTACTTTCTCTCTATCTCTCTCTCTCTCACACACACACATAGCCATCCCCACCTCTCTCTTGTTCTTGCTTTGCATCTCTTCTTCCTTCTCTATGCACTATTTAGGTCTCAATAGTGTGTGTGCACTATAGCACGCACACGCTATTGAGACCCAAATTCAAAAGATTTAAATAGTGTGTGCATGTTATTCAAAGCTTTGCATTAAAATTGAGCCTAAGGCTTGGTTTTGCCTTGGAGATCCAACCCAAAGGTTTGGAGTTTATAAACAGGTCTGAGATGCATTTTGCTGCAAACATACAAAAAATGATTAATTTTTCTTGTGTGCTCTCCTTCAAGATTCCTTGTGGTTGGGCATCAATAAGATCAAGTTGCATGACATTGTAGGTCTTTGTGTTAGCTATATAACCATATAATTTATTTTTAATTTGAACTATTTCAAGCCTTTCATCTATAATTTCTTTTGACTATCTGTCCATTTTTTGTCAAAAACCACCATGTACTAATTAGGCTGTAGATTTTAGCTCGTTAATCTAATTTTGCAACAACTTAGTTTTTTAGAAACTAGACTCCATTCTACACACTTTGAAAAAAAAAAGTTTTGATTTTAGATTAGTTTTCAATTATTTCTAGGGGGAGCACACAGATATTTCACATTTTTGGGATGTGTCTAGTTAAAAAATTTATTAAAAAAAAACACATTATAAAATTACCCAAAAAATTTGGGATAAACTACATTGTGTTAAGTAACTTTTAAGCAGAGCAATTAAAGAATTTCAAAAAAAAAGTTAAATTTTAGGGAGCCCACACTTTGTACTATGTTATGTTTTTTTGGAATAAATAGTACCACTTTATGTGGCCCCCTTTTTTGAGGAGCTAAAACTAAACCATTTTGAAAAAAAATTAGTAGCTTAGAAACTAGATTCAAAGGACTACAACTTTTGTTTTTGTCATATCTTAAAATTTTGAGTGTAACTATCTTCAAATTCTTGTTGAAGTTCAAAATTGTTGATTTTAGGAAAAAGGTGTCCACTTATACCCCTCTTTTGGCACCACAACTTGGTGCACTTACCCATCCATCATAAAGCAGAAAAGAAAAAAATTGAATGGGATGTGCCTGGAGCAGAATCTGAAAAATAAAATGTCTCAAAATATGTCTCTCAGAGTACAAACTATAGCTGTAAACTTTGACAGTCAAAATAGGCCACTAAACAACATCAAAAATCCAAATACAGTGCACAATCATGATGGGCTCCGAATCATCTTTCCAGCGCTTCTTTCAAGTCAAAAAACAAAGTTCAGATGAGCAAGTTATGGCCAAAAAACCACATGTAGGTCAAAAAAGTGTTGGATCAAGATCCATGCCAAAATGTCTCAAAAAGTGTGTCCACTAATACTAGAAATTACCTCAGGAAGCATGTTAATTATGTACCAAAATTTTCTTGATTTGAGTACCCCCAAAATCTTGATTTTTGTGCAAAACAAAATCTCAATTTTTGTACCAAAAATCACAAAATTACTCCTTGGGAAATGTGCCAAAAATATCATTTTTTAAAAAAATCTTGATTTGCATGCCTTAAAATCTTGATTTTTGTACAAAAAATCACAAAATCATTGCCTCAAGAAATGTGCAAAAAATCTCAATTTACATGCAAAATCTAGAAAATCATCACTTCGAGAAACATGCAAAAAATCTTAATTTTCAAATAAAAATCTCAATTTGTGTGCCAAAAAATCTTAAAATAGCTGCATTGAGAAACTTGCCAAAAATTAGAAATGTGTCCAATCTGGGAGCAAAATTTTTAGCCTCAAATTCCAACTACACCCAAATTGGATAAATTTTATATGAAAATTGGGGTTTTTGGGCACTCTGAGCTCAATAGTGATGCCCATTTGGGCTCAAGGTGCACCATAAAATGGTGACCCCCTAGATCCAATACAAATAACTAAATAAATAACTCTAAAAAATAAAACTCTCTGAACAAAAAGCACAGGTCTGAAAGCCAAGACAAATTTCTCATAAACAGAATAGGTTCATGAAGATCTGAAGCTCTAATACCATGTTGAAGTTGATAAAACATCAACCCCATAGCTCCCAAGAATCACCTTCATGCAAACACCTATCATAGAAGAGAGAAGCAAAAAGCTATAGAGGCTGAAAATCCCAAATCCATAGATGAGACATTCTTGATCAGCAAAAAAGGAGATTGCTATTATCAAAATTGAATGAATAAATTACAAAGAGATCAATCCTTATAAAAGGAGATCAAAACCCTAAGAGGGTAAAACCTAGGTTGCATGATAATAATTAATAAAAGAATTAATTATTATATGCCTAAAGTTTAGCTTAAGTAAACTAGAGATAATAAGTGACTTAATAATTAAATCAAAATGATTTAATTAAGAAGGCAATATCTTATTACTCTAACACTGAAGACATATCATTTTTCATGACACATATAATTGGAATGAGCTTTCTAATTACAACTATGGATTTGATATATTTTGAATTTTTTAGGTATATATTTTTTTACGTTAATTGAATAGAGGTTTGTTATAAAAAAAAAACCTCTATATTAGACACTCATGGGAAAATAGTCAATAAGAGAATAAAAGTTTTGAAAAATAAATACGGTCTCCTTATTTGAGTTCTCTTTCAATCAAAAAAAAAATTTGAAATCGGGTAAATATGCAATAATATACAAGTATTAAAAGCCATGTATGTCTAAATTAGTATTAGGTCAAATTTAAACTCTAATAAAATATGAAATACTAAGGATAAAGACATTAGACCACCTCCATGGTTTCAGTATGGATGTTAGAAAATTAAATTTGAAAGAATCACATTGATATCTATTGTAGAGAAGAAGTTATGAGTGTCAAAAACAGTGTCATTTTTTAGAAATTAGGTTTTTGATAACATACCAATTTTCATGGGAGAAAAAATAATTCAATCAAATATATTTAAAATCTACACAAAAAATCCTAAAAGACTCTAATTTACTTCATCTTCAAATTCCTAACCATTAAATGACAATTTACATCTGAATGTCAAAGTTTTCTTGAAAAATCATAGTTCAGTGTCAGTTTAGGCAAAAAAGTGTAACCCATTATTGTGGGTCCACCACTCAACAATCATATCACTCTTCATTCGCGCCATCTCAAATCTAAATTCTTCTTTAATATTCTCTTAGATCCTTGCTTCCATGGCATCACAGAGATCTTCAACCACCTTAGGGTCCAATTGCCTTGGAGACATCTTCCAAAAAAATTGCAAACCCTTTGCAACAAATCAACTAGATCCAACCTTCACTCTGATACCATCTGACATGGTACAAGGCAAGACAATCCCTAAAGGAGATGTCTTAGCCCTCAGCAAACAACCACATATTAGAATATAAACAATAACACAAATATTTAGATCCACATAATGCCAATTTTCATAAATAAATTTTCATTCAACATGTACGACTATAAAGCCTTCAGACCCGTTATAGCCAAATACATCAACAATTACAATAAAAGTTCAACAAGATATCGCAAGATCCAAACCACTAGCTAGCCCAAATCCACAACCTAGTAGAGAACTCCAAGAAGAATCTAAACTCATGCTCCCAAGCCACCAAGCAACCTTCTTGTTTCCCAAGCCACACGTAGCTTGTAGCTATGTTCAATGTTTTCTATCTTAGCTACATCTGCTTCTCCATGACAAATGACAAAAATAATGCCTCTAGACTCCACAAGACCCTCTACTTGTACTAAACCAAGTCATAGGTTTTCCTAACCAATTACGTTAATTAAATACACCCATGTTAAATATACCCATCAAGCCACAAGTTGGCTTGGCTACAAACATTTAATACATAACATAAATTAAATACTTGGGACAGGCCCCTAGAAGTTTACAATGTATATAACTAACTCATAAGACCACATAAAAATACGTGCACTTAGAAATAGGTCCACATGCCAACCAACTATCCAAATCCAAGAGCACACACACCAACTCCCTTAGATCGAAGCTTACAAATACAATCTCCAAAGCTATCCCAATAAATAGGAACACATTACTAGCAACCACTAAAATGGCTCTAACTCCAAGATGATGACTCCAAACATCACGCACACTTAAGAAGAGGTTCCCCAATATGCTTCAAATAAATCCCCAACCATACGAATCATAACTCTATAAACTTGAGCACAATACCCCTACATACAAGATTGTTGACTTCCCTAGGATGCTCTTGCATCAATTTGTCATCACTAGCTTTCCTTCTATCTTTCAAAGTTTGAATACATCTTTATTGAAAAATCAAAACTTATATCATATGAGAGAATTGTCCCTCTCAAACACAAAGAAAGATTGAATCTAATAGTGATCAGTTGGTTGTAACCTCTCCAACTGTTAACTTGATTATCATTGTTCACGACAAACAATCATTTTTAAAGATAATTTTACAATGATAAATCTGTTTACCAAAAATATTATTAAAAACTTTAAAGTAAATTGCAAAACTATAAATTCATTAATTAATAGCATATCTTATGTCTTTAATTAATTAATAGTGATCGAAATTAATGCATCAAATATCTTTAATTAATAGCATAAAAACAAATTATTGTAGGCATAAAAACAAATTTATCCGGATCTGGAGACAGCAACGCAAACACCAAATCAAAAATAATCATCCAATGAAATCCCAAATCACAAAATTCACAGAAAAATCTCATTTATTGTTTCCAATTATTAGGGGAGTTTTAATTATTTTCTTAGAAATTACAAAAAATAAAATAAAATAAAAGACTCCACCATTAGTCTGGAAAATACATTGCACGAGGGACGAGTGCGGGGGCTGTAGAGATAATGGAGATTTTACTACAGCATAACCTCAAGTGTCATTAGTTGTTAACATTTTTAATTTTCTTTCCACTTCTTCATTATATCGATCAATACTTTATGAAGTTTAGTGTGACAACCTCCCTGGACAATCTTATCGTCCTCTTGCTGCTCCTTATGATCTTTTCCTTCACTGTCAACTATTTCTTTCCCTTTCCGGCCTCTGTGCTCTCTCTGTATATCCTCTACAACTTTGGCAATAACTTCATGGTAGGCAGGAGGATTGGCTTCCTTATAGTACTGAAACACATCATCAAGATCTTTGTTTATGTCCAAACGCTCACAGGCAATGGTACTGAGAATGGAGTTTTTCAAATCAGTATATATGTCAGTAGAATGTTCTACTGCAACATTGATGCGGTTAGTAGTATTACAAGGCTCCACTACGACCTCTGGTGCAAAAGTGACGTGGGGTCTGTCTCTTTCTTTGGGATTAAGAATTTCTTTATTGATAGACGCCCTTTGTTCAAAGCTGGGTATTCTTTCTGAATGTTTATTGTTGTTATTATTTGTATCAAATTTGTTCATGTTTGAGATCATGGTGTTCTGGTTCTCCATGCATTCTGCTCTTCTTAGGTATGGTGTAATGGAAGTTCTTAAATTGAATGTATCTGTCCTTCTCAGAACAAAGCCATATAGTGGGCATTTAAATTGTTGTGCAGATGTGGGTTCTAAAGGATTATTCTCACTACGTAATCTATCCCTTCCTATATTATCGTCCTTGCTGATTTTAACAGTACTTTTGGAGGACATGATTTGTGACTATGAACATAAAATGAGAGAAATCGATATTAAACATGAAGAGCATCCCACTATTTATAAAGATAAATCGACCCATTTACCTTTTAGAGGTTGAAGAGACGTAACTATTGGGTACTAAGATAAGGAAAACTTTCTTAATGTTTTTTTCCATAATCTGGCGTATTCTAGTGTTATAGTACTTTCCTCACTGAAATAATGAAATTCTAACATACACAAGGAACATGAAACTCCTCAAGAAAAAGTTGTTTCGTGGAATCCCCCCAGCCTGTGCGACAATGGGAGGTTTTGAACAGGATCTGAACATCCCGGGAGAAACGATAGAGGACTTCAGTGTGTTGTGGTGTCGGTTTCTGATTGCAGGACATATATGCAAAGAAGTAAACAAAAACATTTCAATGAAAAAAAAAAATTTATAATTTAGATCAGTATCCTACTCTCATTTCAATATATGACAATGTTATGTCAGAGTCAAGTCAATTTTTACAGTAAATCCATAGTTTAGTATTGGAAAGTTTTAGGAGTACTTTTCTTGTAAAATTCTAAATTAGTATTTTTTTGTTGTAATATATATGATTACTAAGTTCATATATAATTTATGTTTTGTCACTTTCAATGATGTTTTGATCACTTTTGAAAATTAATTAAGTATACATTAGAAAATAATATAAAGGATTTAAGTCAATTTGTTTTACTATGATGACATTCTATTAGAGATCTGATGATATCTATGATAAGAATTGCCATCAATATATAAGTAGTATTATAAAATCTTAATAAATTAATTTTAAAAGTTTTTAATTTCTTTAAGGAATGATATGACCTATAAGCAAATTTAAAGTTTCATAAATGGAGTGGGATGTATATTAAATCCATTCATGAATCAATGTTAGAATAATAGAAATTCTCTTGAAGGTGAAATACAACTTAATTACATGTAAGGACTGAGGATTTAAAATCAACTTATGGTACATATTATCTCACTAGTGAATGTGATATCTTTAGCTTTCCAATCAGTATTATCAAATTTTATACAAGAACATAAAGATCACTCATTTTCCAAATCTCCAACAAATGATCATGTAACAATCTCTATGACCTACTGGTATTAGTTTCAGCTCGCCTAGTACCGTATGTGCTTATGAAAATGTAATGCCTGGTAAATCTATGGATTATCCAATCATATATTATAATATTCCACTTGAATGTGCTTACCAAAAAAACATATATAGTGTTATAGGGTGATGATAAGGTGCATAAACTTGGCCATATAGACTTCTCTAAATCATATTCTTATGAATTGTTAAATTAGTTATATACCTTAAATTCATTTCATACATTATAGAGAGTTAACTATTACGCAATGGGTCTACTAGAAAAAATAGTCAAATTTCTTCTACAAGACCTTATATACTTGACTTTGACTAGAGTTATGTTTATATTTATAAAGAAGTACAACAACTTCAATGGGCCCAAACACCAGCAGAACACCAAAATAAGCCAAAACCACCTGGTTATAACTAACTAGCTATCATTATGCACTCATTGAATGATCACCATTTAGCATCTAAGATATACTAGTATGACCAATATTCACCACAAGAGTGATCATGTATGTCTAGACTCCATTAATGAGTGGTTATACTACACAATAAGACCTCATGATTAAGCACTTCTTAGTTCTTCTTTCTACCATCCAAGAACTAGGGTTCTAATCTTACATTACATCTTTTTTACAAGATAATATGATTTAGCAAAAAATACAAATACAAAATCTCATGAGATTGATCTATTAGGCACAAAACTACTGCAATTATTACAACTATTAGCTTTGACCATATAAATTCTTGATTGTGATGTACTTTCCAAGAATATAGCTTAGTAGAGTCTTTACTAGATCCTTCATTTTGTTTCTTAACTAAATCTTCTAAGTGACCAGCACCCTTCACATACAAATGTCATTAATTAATACTCTTTGTTGACCAACCTATATATTAACATGTATACAATTTTTCCATCCTCCTTTTTTAAGATTATATTCATCAAATTTGGTTGTTCAACAAATTATTTTGAATTTAATCTAAGACATCAAGTCATGTTCTTGAATTGTTCATTCTCTAAAGGTCTCTATTAATTATTCGTTGTAACCAAATTTTTTATGTGTCGATCATGTAACTCTGTAGATATATTAGACTGTTATGTCATATTCTCTAGAATTTAATTACATCTAGTAATATTTATTTTGAGTGCACTATTTTAAAATATATCTTTGTTGTCCATGGCTTTTAGTTAGGATTCTCATGTTATCTATAATGATGGTGTATGCCCTCCTTATCAACACTTACACCCTCTTCTTAACCTTTGTATAACAACCCAAACGATATTATTAGTCACATATATATTTTTTATGAAATTATACACTTTTTCTTCTACATGATTAATTAAGTGTCGTTTCCACTATCTATACTAAAAAAAAGTTGTGAAGTATCATAATTGTGAACATTAATATAATTTCTAAATTATTTTAAAATTAACATAAAATTTAATATAAATTTAGCAGTTTACGATCTTAAATTGGTGTGTTTTATCTTACATATGGGTTAGTCTATAAATAATTATTTAAATTTATAAATACTTTTACAATCAAATTATAAATTACTATTGCTATATTATATTGTTATAAAAGGTTATATAACAAATAAAAGAATTTATCATACTTCTTTAACAATCCCATGCAAAGGTTGTGAATAAGATTTCAAAGTTGCAAGATTTCAACTATTTATATTTGTATTAGTATGAATTTTTTTGTGGGTTTAAGTATAAAAAGCTTAGGTTACTATATTCCAAATTGTTGATATTGGCTATGTTTGTATTCTAGACACATTGAATAAGATTTCAAAGTTGCAAGATTTCAACTATTCATATTTGTGTTACTATAATTTTTTATGGGTTTAAGTATAAAAATCTTAGGACTATGATTTTTTAATTGTTGATATTGGCTATGTTATTCCTTTGTCACATTTTGATGTATTCTAGACACATTAAATATAAGCAAAAAAATAATAGAGTTTATATTTTTTGTTATTTTATTTTCTATTTTAATTTTTTATTATTAATGTAGAAACCATGAAGTCTCTTGTATTATTACTATTTTGAATCACAAATTGAGTTATATTTATGGGTGTGTGCATCAAGTTGGTGTACAAAAAAGTGGACACCTCACTAAAAAAACATATCTACAATAACTTGATCAAGTTATTTCAAACTTAAAAAAGATGCCAGGCTTAGTAACCAAGTCTGGTCTTTTATCATTAAATAATAAATCGATTGGGTTATGTAACCTAATTGGGTTATTAAAAATATTTAATTTTTAAAAACTAGATCGGGTTTTATAGAACCGGGTCAAATTTTATAAAGCCTGATCGAGTTTTTAGAAACTATAAGTTTTTTTCAAAGTCGTGGCCATCTCATTCTAACACCACAAAAAGTTTCTTGATGAGAAAGAGAAAACACTAACCCAGGCTTTAAAAGTTTCATTACCAGTTTCAAGCATGGGCCCACGTAAACAAGGTATTTTTCCAAGGTTTTTTCTTTTATGGTTCTATTTGTTATTAAATTAAGGTTTGTAGTTTTTTTTTTTAATTTTAATATAAAATGCATTAAAGAATCCAATAAAATGATCTAGCAATGAAAAACCACCTCCTGCACAAATAATGCAATCAACCCCCAAAACACATTTAAACCCTCCATTAACTGTAGGATAGCCACAAAATCCTCCACCCATTGTGACATAGCCACAAAACCCTCCACCCTTTACGAAACAACCACAAAACCCTCCACCTATTGTGACACAAGCACAAAACCCTCCACTCAATGTTCCCCTTCAACAACCACAACCACTCGTAAACCCTGTGTGCATCCCATTAGATCATGTTAATACTATGTAGGAGGATCTCATCAACTATAGGTTATACAAAATACTTCTCACATTTCCCAAATGGTTAATAGGTTGAGGTCATCTAGTCTTGGTCACCACTCAACCCTAGTGGATACACTAGAACAAATGACCAAAAGTGCAAATGAGGTGTCTAGAGAGGTTACAAAATGGGGTTCATGGAGGGATAGGTGTCGTGCATTTAATGTTGATGGGTTATCATTTCAGAAAGTGAAAGATAAGGACATAAAGAAAGGTGACATATGTTATATTTTCATTGATCTTAATTCTAACAACTCCATATTATCTAAACAACTAAAACTTTTCATATTCGTTGGTGCGCTCACACTAGGATGAGGTTAGCTTTTTGGGATAGGTGGTATATTGTATTGAACTTACCACCATGCAATAATTATGAGATTCCTTTATATTTTTTGAGAAAGCTATGCTGTGAGTTCATTCATAGTGAGAAGCCAAATTACTTTGACATCTATGAGTTTTAGAGTAGAGGGAGAGGCTCTACACAGGATAGACTTAGAGCCCATAGGGTGGTACCAACACATGAGAGGAGGCATACAAAACAAAAAACCGTGTCTCATATTATGGTCCCAACAGTTGTAAAGAATTTTATCTATTTATAAATGGGTAAAAGCACAGATCTGTGTCACCGTTTGTGATACAAAAACCTGTTTTGGTCAAATCTCATTTCTCTATCAAAACTCAATTTTTAAAAAAAACTAAAAATACCCTTTTATAGATCTCAAATTCAATATCACCATTATATAAATTTTTGAGTGTTTTGATTAGTTATAATATGTTATAATCTCAAAATATTATAAGTC
Organism: Cupressus sempervirens; assembly: GCA_028749045.1. Taxonomy (NCBI): domain Eukaryota; kingdom Viridiplantae; phylum Streptophyta; class Pinopsida; order Cupressales; family Cupressaceae; genus Cupressus; species Cupressus sempervirens. The sequence goes on from CM053786.1 coordinate 829,697,493, forward strand.
GATATTTCAACATTTCAGAAGATGCTCTCTCAAAAAATGAAAAAAAATAGTAAATTATATCAAAAAAATAAAAAATATATATTTATCACTAGAAGAGAGAATCCTCTTCACGAATATGTAATTTTTTTTCAAGAAGGTATATATTTGATAAGGAAGTTTTAACGGGAGGAAAAAACTGTTGGATTCTGACAAGGTCGAACTTGAGTACTTATAAAAATATATATATACATCAAAAATAATTATTTATTTTTTTGTTCACTAGCTATACATGTCATTTATAAAATATTTTCAAATTAGAACAAAAAAAGATGATTTGCACATACTTGTTTGACGGGATCTACATCCTATATTTTTTACAGTTAAAAAAGGCACTTCAAAATTTTAAAAAAAATGAATAAATTCTTAGTCAAAAAAATAATAAAAATTATAGGCATAAAATTTATACAATTCTACACATTTCATCAGTTTACATCATCTTCATATTTTAAACACAAATACCATTTTTTTTGTCATTAATGTTGAACTGTCACATTCTGATATCACATTTCTTTATAAAAGGTGACACGGGTTTGTGCTTTTACCCAGACCCTTCATGCAACTATATCATTGATTGGTTTCATCATTCAACATGGCACAAAATTGGTTGGTAGAGTGGATCTCATCACCTACAACACTTCCATCATCATCAAATATTCCATTAGGTTCATCATAACCTATAGTAGCTCTATCATCATCACCTACAACACCAATGTCATCTCTTCTTGTGTCACCTATATCATCATCACGTGCATCATTAGAGTCAATGGGGCCCCACAAGCATTTGTATTTTAGCTTCTAGTGTATATGTGATGGGATAGGTATTGAGGTGAGTGAGGATGGATTATAATTACATTCATGTATACATTGCAAGAAGACTCGGTATCCATCCAGAGATGAGGATTTTACACTCATAGATGATTTTATGACAATGATTTGTGGTGGAGAAGAGACACAAGTTTGTTTATTTGAAATTTCACATATTACTAATTAATCATCTAAATATCATAAAAAAAAATTATAAAAAAAATTGTATAGAATGCTCTAGATTGATATGTGAACAATATGCAATGAAGGGTGTGACAAGTAGTATGAGAACACCACACAATACTAATTTTGCTAGAGGTGCAAAGCCAAGAGAAAGAACACCTGAGGTGTGTATATATATATATATATAAGTATAAGTATAGTAATGCATTAGTTTCAAAATATTGTTTTTTAATTTCTATGACACTAACAATACAAAGTTCCCTAAATGTTGTTTCTTAATTATTATTACATTATCTAGTCCTATTTGGTCCAAGGATCCTTTCCATGACGCTCTGGACTTTTAAACCTTACATCATTACCATTATTTCAAGATGGAACTGTTGGCCTTAAAATATTCCAATTTACTTTTCTTGAAGCCTTTCGCCCATCATGTTCCTTAAGAAATGTTTTCCTTTTCATAGCTTTCCACCATCTACATCTGACAATCCTCCACCTCATCCACTAACACCCAAGTCTTCAAGGAGTTTTACAAGGAAGCCAATAAAAAATCCATCTCCTAAAGTTGATGAGTTATATCATCTAATTACATCATGTGAAGTTTCTAGTGTTGAAACTTTTCCATCTCCCACACCTATCATCCCTCTTCCATCTCCCATAACTATCATTTCTCTTTCATCCACCCCACTTATAGATCCCCTTCTATTTCCTGTCATTATTGAACCCCCACTTATAGATCCCCTTCCATCTCCTACCATCATTGAAACCCTCATATTCATAAAATCCATCTAATTCCCATCCACATTTCTTGCTCCTAGCATTACCCAAACTCCATCCAATGAATCTCATAAGTTCATCCTCCATATACCCATCCCATCAAGAAATCTACCATCCGTCCATTGACCCCATTTGACAAGATCATCCATACATCTCCTATCATACCATCCACTCCAAATCAATCCTATAAATATATTGTCCAAGATCATGTTGAAATATCCATTGGCATTAATCAAGATCCTACTATTCTAACTACTCCATCTCAAGAACCTACCATCCCACTTACTACCTAACATGATCCGCATCTACCATCCACTCCATCTAAAGAGTAATCATCATCTTCTCCATATCAAGATCCTACCATTATACTCACTCCATCTCAAGAGATGTTATCCTCCCTCCATCCAAATCAAGATCGTATCCTTCCATCTCCTCAACTTCATGTGCTTTTGTTACCACCAGTCTAAACTATCCCATCACTTTCACTCTACCCCCTTGGTTCACTTACATTCACCCATGGTTGACCACTTGCAAAAAAAGAAATGAATTGCATATCCCCTATTTGTTTCCCACCCAATAATGGGCTCTCATATTTTTCTCCAAAAGAGAAATATCCTAGCTTGGTTTGAATGCTCAAGAAATGGAATTATCAAGGTAAAGGTTTAGAACCACATGAGTAAGATAATATGGATTCCATCCATGTAAAGAGAATCCACAATCTTATGGTCTTGGCTACACATCCAAAGGCTCTTTATCCAAAAATCTTGGTATACTACGTCCAAAATCTAATCACACTTTCAAACCCACCATCTCATCTTCCCATTGTTACTCCAAGATATTGTACACCATCCCCCCTCTTACATCATTAAAATCCCAAAAAATAAATCATGTATTCCTCCTTCCTCTTTCAAGACTCTCTTTATCAAGATTAAGAAGACCAATTCACAATCTTCTGCTTAAGGATGTTCTACCAAGTTTCAAATGTAACTTATTTCTCCCTCATTCTCCTCTATATATTTCAAACAAATAAACCTCCATATCACCTATGATGTATTTCAAGAGTGTGGAGGTCATGAATCTAAACTTGCATTGGCTGACAAGGTGCCAAAATTGCATTCCTATCTCTCTTTTCCTTTCCAATCTCTTTGTTTTCACATTTAGGCCTTTTAGCCTTTTTGAGTCCTAATTAGACCTCTTTTCCTATCTTTCAACCATCCTTCCAATCTTTTCCATGCCTCTTATAAGATCCATTATACATCTTAGAACCATTTCTTTGATTCCTTCAATCACCCATTGCAAGTATCAACTCACTGTTATCAAATTCCTTATGCCAAGGTATACAAAGCAGAGCTTATGATGAAGAATTATCAATAAAAAATTCAATGACCTTCATGTCCTTCTTGTGTCTTTTTTCCCTCACATTTCCTTCTTGTTTCTTCTTTCCATTTTCAAAATTATCCCTTATTTCTAATCATTGTCTTTACTATTTTTTCAGGGCTTTTCGGGGGCTGAAATTTCTCAAGTTGATGATGTCACACTTTCTGCCATTAACTTTGGCCTTGAGAGATATGAGGTATCATATTTTGCACACCTATCAAGTTTAAAATTTAGTTGAACTCATGTTGTATATTATGTTTTCCTCTTATATTATTTTTGTTTTTGTATTAGGGTACCCCATGTAGTTCAAGGTCAGAAGAAAAGAAAAAGAAATCAGCGAGCACACTCAAATGCAATAAGGTATTAAATAAAAATTAAGTTTATATTTTGAAATTTATTATGAATGAATGTATATACACATACTCAGTATTGATGAATATGTTCTGACTTTTTTATTGAATACATGTAGAAACAATTGGGTTTTGTAGAGTTGATGAATGCACCTAACACAACTAATTTTCAAGACATGGAAAAGATAAAATTTCCATATTTACTTTCAATTAAATTTCATCACTATGCCATAACATGTTATGTTTTTTCATCTACAAAATTTTCAAATTTCCCTCGTCAATGTTGTTTCCTCCTAAGAGTATATCACATGCATCTAAGGTTATGGTATTTATTACCTCTCTCTCTCTCTCTCTCTCTCTCTCTCTCTCTCTCTCTCTCTCTCTCTCTCTCTCTCTCTCTCTATCTCTATCTATCTATCTATCTGTCTATCTGTCTATCTATCTACACACACACACACACATTTAGAAATCAGTACATGTATTTTTTAGTTTTATATTAATTATCAATAATTTAGGGTTATAAATGTGTGTTAATTATATTTTACCTATTACAACACCCTTTTTTCATTTTGTTAAGAGTCTCAATCATTAAATATGGGGTCAAACATGACAGAGGTATGCAGGTATATTTTTAGTTGAATCTCTCTTATGATCTCATTTTGGATTGCTTGTGTGTTTGATAGAAATCCCTAACACCAACATATATAATGCTAACATTTTTATCACTTACCATGAAATTTGTGCCTCATATAAGCACTGATTCATCATTAGTTGTATCATCTACTAGCATGGGAGATCCATCTCAGGCTCCAATACATTTTTTTTTTACTTTATTTGAAAATCCTAACACCTACGTCTACAACTCCAACATTTTATCACTTAACATACAAGTTGTGCCTCATACGAACACTATTTCATCAGTGGTTGTTCCTCCCACTAGCACTAATTCATCAATATTTGTGACCTCTATCAGTATGAGACAATAATTTTAAGCTTCAATTTGCATTCCATTATTAGTCCATGCATTTTTGGCTTATTAGTAAATCTTGACTTCTACAATTTTTGTATTTGATTTAGATTTCTTCTTACAAGAACCTTTAGGATTACCCATCGTATCTCTACCTCATCATTTTGTTGAGATTCCTACTCATCCGTGAAGGATCTCATTACCATTATCATTCAGTCCAAGTGTAGAACAAAGAGATCAGGTAATCAACAACTCAATTACCAATAAATTATAGCCCAGTTTTTAGTTATTTTCTATTAATCTCAGATTGGTTTTGACATGAGTAAAAATATACTTAAGTCATTCACTTAGTTCATGATATACAAGTAATACATGTCGATCATAATTTGTCGAATAGTATATGTCAAGAGACAAATATTTAGTATAAGCCAAGTAACTAGTAAGTGTTGAGTCACTCAAGTGCCGAGAAAATAGTATTTGTTGAGCTATTCATATTCGAGTGATTAGCTGATGCCAAGTAATTTAGAGGCCAAGTTATAGCATTGAAGTTGCAGTTGATGCTGAGCATTAGGGACTTCAAATGCCGAGTTACATAGTTTTGACATAGATGTTTGTAATGGCACAAACTTCTATGTAAACCATTTTTTGGCCGACTTAAGGATTGGTTTACAATCTTTGATGACAAAGACGAATTTTAATTATGAATCCCTATGCATTGCATGCATCCAATTAGAAAAAGGGAAGGTTTAAGAAGCTATATGGGTGAATCACTACTGTTAATTCATACCTAACCCTGAGTCACCTAGGTCTTCTTAAGGAGGACAAACCCTAAAAAATTTATGAATGCTTAAGGAAAATTGAAGAGAGTTTGCATACGCAAACTGAGTATTCATGGTGATTAAGGTGTTATGATTGAGTTACATTGCAAAATCAATTAAAGGAGAACAAAGGAAAGGAATCAAAAGACAGCATAGATACATCTAATCATAAAGGATCAAGTATACATTAGGATAGAGGTGATCTGACATCAAGCAACAAAGTGCTAACTAAAGGATCATTGCTGAGACATTCTAATAGGTGACTTAGTTAAATCTCTTAATAAAGTAGTCTTGACAAGCTGTTATAAATCCTTTAATAGGGTGCTTACTTCATTGTAAGTTAAATATCTCTTACTAGGCACACTTTTAGTAGGGTGTTTAAATCCTTTAATAGGGTAAGATCTAACAATCTTGTAAGCCTTTAATAGGGTAGACCTTTCATAGGGTAGACCATGTTTCATGATCAAACATTATAACCCTCATTAGATACACTTTATTACTACAGTATTGAAGATTTGTGGGTTTCATCCCCACCCCGATTTTACCTTCTCCTTGGAGGGTTTCTGGGTTACCACATATCTTGTATCATACATGTTTTGAATATTTTACTTTCATGCTATGGATGTATATGTTTAATTTGGTATTTCAGTTTATATGCATAGATTGTGAGATGGATGAGTGGTGAATGATTTTAAGGTTGAAAGTTTTAAGTACTAATTCACCACCACCCCCCCCCACCCAGAGTTTACTTCCTTATTGTATTTCCAACAATTGGTACTAGACTAAGTTCTCTAGAAAGTAAAGCTTTGCAGCTTTGAGGAAAGATCTTGGAGATGGAAGTCTACAAGTTGGGAAAGAATATTGAGATCCAGAAGATTGAAATACAGCTTACCCTACATCAGTTGAATGAAGCGAGAAATTATTTGAAGATATCACTGAAGAGAAGGAAATTTCTATTGAAGAAAATGATACACAATACTAAGAGATTGACACTACTAAATTATTTGTAGAAAACACCAATGAATTTGATGCGGTAGTTGCACATCTGATGGAGAATAATAGAACCCTAACTAAAGAGGTCAAAAATCTCAAAAGAGAACAAGAAGTCCAATTAGTAGTATTATGTGAGTTGACTAAGAAGAAAAAGAAAAATAAAGAGGAAAAATTCATGATTGAAGATGACAAATAGACTAGAAGAGAAAACATTAGAGATAACTAGGATTGCTAACATGCAATTGGAAATTTTGGGTCAAATGATGATTGCAAATTATGAACTGAATGCAAAGGATATTGAGATCACAACACTAAAGCTGTAGAATGAACAACTGAGAAATTATCTTAAAGGAGAAAAGGAGTTTGCTGACAGTTTCAACAAACCTAGTGAATCCATCAAGTACTTTGAACAATTGATGAGATTCACTAGATCCAATAGTGACACTTCTGGATTGGGTTACACTAATATTGAAGAAGGAGAATCATCCAAAAGTGATGAAGAAAGAAGTAATTAAGGTATGAACTCCAAACCTACTTGTCATAAATGTGGTAAGATGGATCATACTGCTAACATTTGCAGGAGCAAGACTGCAAATCAGAATCCTAAGAAAAAGTTCATGGGTCATTGCCACAAATGCAACAAACAAGGACATCAAGCACATGAATGCATAACCAAGACCATAAGCACACAAATATTTGAAGGATACTGCTATAATTTACAAAAGTATGGACATAGAGCATATGAGTGCAAATCCAAGCCAAAATGATCATCAAACAAGCAGATAAAGGTAAAGCACAATGGAAACTCTTATAATTGGGATTATAATACAAGGTATAGTTATCACAATTGTTAAGAGTATGGACATGTTGTTGAAAACTACATAAGAATATATTTCAAAAGTGACTACTATAGATGGTTAAGTCAAATCACATGGTTTAGTTGTTTGAAGACTAGTCACATAAGCAGGAATTGTCTAGCAAGGTCAAAGGCACCAAGCAATGAGTTCAACAAAGGCAAAGGAAAGGTAGATGTTGAGAATGTCAAGGATGAGATGAATAAGACATGAAAGAGAAAGGAAGATTGCAGCACATCAAGTTTAGATGGGATCACTTCACCCAATGTTTCAGGTGATCACACCTCCTCCAATTAAGTGATCAAGAGGTATTTGGGACTGATATCTTAAAAATATACTATATATCAGTTCCAAGGATTTAATTCTAAAAAAATTACATATGCATGAATAAAGATGCAAGGTGTTGGCAAGAATCTAGAAGAAATCTTTAAGTTTTGTTAGTTTTCATGTTACTATCGAGCATGAAAAGTTTCACTATGCTTGCCAAGTAAAATGTTAGTTGATGTCGAGCCATAAAAGTTGATAATGTTGAACGAGCTTGTAGTGGTTGCCAAGCAAAAAGGGAACTTCATGGAAGTCGACTGATTCAAAATCTCTATTGAAGCTGAGCTTGCATCTGTGTAAGCACTAAGCATTAAATGCAAGGTTTTAAGGTCTATATGATTGATTTCTACTCATTTGACATCATTTGAATTTGAAGGAGAGCACGAAGAGGAAAAGGTGAATTGAAAGAGATCATACCAGTGTTTGTAAGTTGGATTCAATAGTTTCTCAACACAGTCACAACAAATTCATAAACGTATTTATTATGTGTCAAGCTACGCAGTTTGAATTTTCACAAACCCTAGTTTACATAATGGTGTCTAGTTCTTCAGTTGCTAAGGTTAAAGAGGGCAAAGAAGTTTTGAATGTATAATTGATAAGAAATGAGATCAGAGAACCTAATATTAGAGTCATTCTTGATATTTCTTACAAGCAAGATCCATCTGGTGCATTGTCTATGATACCACCTCGAGTTTTGATGATTCAAGATGTAAAATATTGCTACACATGCAAGGTGGATAGCATAGGAGACATGGAGATTAGGGAAACCTATGGGAAATTATGTGAAAATAGAGCATTGAAGGATGAATTCAAAATCATAAAGAGAAAAGGTTGACATGTGCCTTAGATTTTCCCAATGTTTTCAAGATTGAATGGATTAAGATAGTTTTGAGTAGAATTCATGATAATTCTATATGGTTGGATAATGGACCAATGAAAATCACCAAGAAAATTGTGCATACAGTAACTAGATATCCAACACTTGACCAACATAAAACCATGAGGAGTGAATATAAAGAGGTCATTGAGAAGAATACAGGGGCAATGTGGAACAAATGAGGCATGACAATTGATACAATCACAAATCCCTTAATTGATTTTGCAATGAGGATAATAGCACATAAATTCTACCAATTAAGTAGGCTCAATAGTGTACCATGTATTGTTGTTGACATGGGCTATGAGATAGTCAAGAAGGATCATACCTATGACCTTGCCGAGTTGCAGATGCAACAATTGTCAAAAAATTTGGGAGCTATAAGGAAGACCAAAAGTCCATAGTGTAAATTTGGTTCAATGCTTGTATGTATGTTCTTTTATGTAAAGAATACATTCCCCTCATTTGGTAAAGTTTCATGGAAAATAAAAAGATCAATTATAGTGCAGATAGGTGAGTTTATTAAGCAACTTGGGAACAATTTTGAGTCAATTATGACTAGCTATGTTGAGGACTCAAAACAATCAATGAAGAAGAGACTAAGGATACCAATTTCACTAGTTGAGTAACATTTCAATGATATTTTCTTTCTAGTTGACACTATTTTTGCATATAAATTCAAGATTTTGTTCCAAGGGTAAGGTGGCTAAGGCTACTAGTCTATGAAATCAATGTTGATGAAGCCTCTATAGCAATCACAGCATTACTTGCAAAAGATGTAGATACTAAGGCTACTACCTTTGGAAACTATGACATGGCCAAATGAAAGATAAATATGGATTTGAAGATTGCCTTAATCATTAGGAAGAAGAAAAAAATTGTAAAGAAGCTAAAGCAAAAATTTGGTGAAGGAGTAGATGAAGAAGAAGAAGAAGGCATATAAGTTCAAGCACCACTAGCCTTGCCTCAAGGTCAAGGAGAAGACCAAGCTAAAGAAGTGGAAATTGAAGAAGCTATCAAGGGAGAAGAAGCTAGTGAAGCACTCGAGGAAAAGAAAAAAAAAAGGAAAGCTAAGACACCATCTGCTAGCAGACCAAGGAAGGTTCCAAAACCTAAGCCTACAATCACTAGTAGAATTTTGGCAAATAAATGACTACGTGACTAAAAATTTTAGTCACATGACTAAAAGTAATTAAAGTTTAGTAATTTTTTTAATTTATAAGTATAGGAGACTAAATAAATGACTGATTCGGTCATCGTGTAAAATCACAAGGTTAAAAAAAGATAAGTGAATAAATACCTAATCAAATAAATAACTAAATAATTGGTCACTAATAATTAGTCACCCAAACAAAAGACTAAATGAACGATTGATGATTTTTTATAATATTTAAATATTCTTTAAATCTTTTGTAATGTATTTTACTCAATGATGGACTTTTTTCCTATCAATACATCATTATCAATTAACTTCCTTGAATTTCCTCTCAACTTATATTGAACTAGAACTAGACTTAGGATCACCCCAATGTGTATTCAAACTCCTCAAGATCTATCTATGAACTCTCAAAGAAAATAAAAACTCTCTATCCACTGAAAAGAAAACTCCAAGTCTATCTCTGCATATAAAAAACATTAATTATCAATTAAGTATTTTGTAATATCAACGTATAATTACTATTGATTACATTTAATTCTAATAAATAATCTTCTTTATAAATATATTAACATCATTTTATTAGCATTATAATAAATACAATTTAGTATTTAGTAAATAGTGAGAACCACTGTTTAATAAATATTAAACCTTGAAACAAAATAATTTTATAATAAAAATAATAAAATATATTATTTTAGTTTTATTTATTGATAATATAAGGAAAAAAATTTAATAAACATAATTTAAATACAAACTATGTTCATATTACACATACGACCCATGAGGATTCATTTGAAAACAAACATAAGAGTTTATTCAAACTAACAATAATTTTACTTTGATTAATTTAATAAATGTGGAAGTCTTTTAATAATTATAAAGGATGGTATACTTATTTAAGATTTTGATTAAAAATATATTTTTAAGCCCCCCTCTTTAAATTCTTAGAATGAATTTGAAAATAATAATTACTACATTACGTAAATATTTGCTTTGAACATTTTATCTAAATTATTTTTTTAGGTTGCATTTCAATATCTTTTTAGGGAGTATATTTTTGAAAATGTATACTTTCCTTAAAAAATAATGTATAGACAACTGATTAATGTAAAAAATAAATTAATATATTAATTTAGATAATTAGGCTGTAAGCATGTTCATATGATATAATAAAAATATTGAATGTTAATTATGGAAATCAAATGTAATATAAAATAGTACTTACCTCAATGACTAATTATGTAAGACATTTATGAAGATTTTGTTCTCTTTACTCTTTGAATGCCATTGATCTCATGTGTTTGTTGCTCTAGAATTTGATAGAAGATCATTTCCCTTATCCACACAAGCTTATGCCTTTAAATCACTTCCACACACACACATATATATAATCGAGCTGATTTTAATCTCTTAATTTTCTAATTTTTTAAATCTACATTTTTCTCTACTATAAAGGATAATGATACATATAAATACCTTTAGAAGATTGATAGATATCCATGGGAAAAGTTCTCTTAATAGGTCAACCCTTTGAAAAGGGACTAGGTTTCTAGTCTCATCAAATGTTCAATTTAAAGTAGAATCAACCATATAAATGGTTTAGCATGAATACACAAATTGAAATTGATTTTAACATTCCAATATCCTATATTTGTCTATTATTACTTAGTTCTTATTGTACATAAGCAAGAATGCTAACTAAGCCAATCTAGATTAAGAAATCCAAAATTCAAATTTTTTGCATCAAGTTGGTTGGTCCATCATTAAGACCTCTAAACATTTGGTAAGAAACAATACAAAATTAAAGAGTTGGATTTGCAATATTTCCCAAGATAGGCTATTACACTTAGATTTGCTAGTTCTCGCCTATATTCATCAAGCTCGACTCAAAATCAAATGTGGGAATCCCCACCATGACTATATCAACCATATGTTCTTAAGTGCACCTAAATTCTAATCAAGTGTACACATAAAAAAAGATCACAGTTCAAAATCATAGTGTAATGGAAGTCTATGTTAGATAGGCCACAAGAAACTAAGATGATTATTCTTTAGAAGGATTTCTCAAATGACTTTTTTGAATAATTTATTAAGCTTGTTAATTATAAGGCTTGCATTATTTCTAGTAGTACTATACCATTTAGAGCTTTCCAATAGATTATAAATCTAACAGTAATGAATCCTTCTATTATGCACTATTTGTTTTAATTTTAGCAAAAATCTTAATCCACTAAGATTGGGTGGCGATGATGTTCCAAAACAACGTCCAAGTTAAATTATAGATAGTAGGAGTTTGAAATAATTTTTTCTTTTCTTTGACTAAAGCGTTAAATATGTAAAATTATAGATAGTAGGAGTTTGAAATATTTTTTTCTTTTCTTTGAGTAAAGCATTTAAATACTTACATGAACTTGATAACCAAGGCAATTGAAGCCTTGAAAATAACTTTAGTTTGCTAGTTTTGGATAATATTTTGACTTATTCAAACAATAACAATGTATATTGCCATCATTTGTGTCATGTTATAAAAATTATAAAAATCTTTTTAAGACAGAGTGCAAAGTTTAGTAGAGTAATTTTGTGGGCAAATAGAGAGTACTTATGTCATAGTACAGTTCAAGTTTGAGTTTTAAGCGAAAATGATAAAATATGAATGAAATTCAATAGTAATGAAAAAATTGTGAAAAAAACTCATGATTAATATCATCTGATATAAATTTTATTTATATAATATATGCAAAATAAAAACTAAAAATAAAAATATATTAAAACGTAAGATTTTATTCTATGTTAGCTCCATGTTATGATATTACCGTTGAAATTGTAACATTTTAAGATTATTCAAATTCATCTATTTAGTAGAGATATTTCTCATACCTATATCCATTTCATTGTTAGACAAGCAATGTTCATGTCTAATATTTATTTTACTATTATATATATATATATATATATATATATATATATATATATATATATATATATATATATATATATATATATATATATATATATATATATATATATATATATATATATATGGATTTAATCACTATTATACGATATTTAAAATAAAAATATATTATTGTCCTAAAAAAAAATTATTCTTTATTTAATCAATGTAGGGAACTCTCCATTGGGTTCTTCTGATCTCCCAATAGTTTAACATTGTCGATGCTTGCTTTGAAACTGATTTCTAATTGTTTGGTACAACTGGACTGGAGTCGCTACTCATGTTTACAAGCAAACAAAGCACCCAGACCGATTGCCCTTTAGAATACTAGGGGTAATGGCCTGCAATAAACTATGATTCTGCAGAATGAACTCCAACTCCTACTCCTTATGTCCTTGAAACGTGTGGAAGGAAGATGGATTTCAATGACAACGCTATTTTGGTAAGGGAGTCCACCCTCTATTAGATCACTTGTTTTGTAATGTAATATTATTATTTTTCTCATTGATGCTTGATCCCTTGGATTTTATGATAAATGCTACCAAATCAACCTCCTTGTTGTAGCTTTGTTTTTCTGATTTCATCAAATACATCGGATGTTTTCTGTAAAATGAAATGAATTTTGTTCATTCCCCAGGGCAAAGGATTTGTATAAATTTTTTTGTTATTTTAATATAACACATTGGATTATTTCATGTGTGATGATATATGCATTGATGTTTCCAATAAAGTTGAAGTTTTGTTTCAAATATTACTATAGAATCACACTAAGCCCTATATCCAGCAACACTCTCCTCATAACACTTGACCATATGCAACATGTACGCTAAGAACCCTGCAACAAATGAGATTGTGGCTCCTTCCACATAGACCTTCCACACAATAACTGTTTGACAAAATGACTCAAAGAGAAGTCGCCTTATGGACTGCAATCATTGTATCAATATCAATCGAAGAATAAGATAAAGTAGATTGAATTTACATGGCTAAGGTAAAGAGGAACTAATAAGCCAAAAGATTATTATTAGAGCTATTAATATTTTAGCTTCACATGAAAATTTAAAATTCAAAATTTAAACCCTATAGAACCATTTCAATCATCATTCTTGGCATATTTCACCTGTAATAGACTTTGTTGGAGAACCCTCCACTTAATTTTTCTTAGCTAAAAGAACAAAATTCCTAAAATTATAATTGTGATCTATTAAAATAGCTTTTGTCATTAATATTACAAGAAATAGGCAAGACTAAGCATGTTAACTATGATGCACACCTGAGGGTAGCTTGTCACATAATTATATGCACAATCATCACACTCTAAGGAAAATATGTTGAATAGCTTGGTTTCCCCTATCAAAAATGACAGGGAACATGTATTGCTCACATAGACAACATCAAAATTGCTTGAAAACTTGGCACTTTCACAAGGGTCATCAACATGACCGGCTTTATTTGACCTACCATGAGCAATAGTCATTACACCTTTATTTTAAGGTCCCAATAAAATTAAAGATGAACCATGATGTAGCTATCAATCATATAAAAATTTGGCCAATATCATCTAGATTCAGAAGTACCAAAAAAGCAAACCAAAGCACATTGCAGATGAAAAACTGCAAATCACATATCTAATCTTGTAATGTAAATATTATCAAGCAAATGCTAATGTGCTTAACTTCAAAAAAACATTGTAAATTCCAAGCCATCAACCTAACTCTTAGATGCATAATTTAGACCCAATTATTGAAGTTTTAATTGAATGACAAAGACCCTTGACATAGTCCTCATAAAAACTGTGTGTGGAGAAAAAGAACCTACAGGATGGTGAGAACATTAAGCTTGTAGATAAGTGGAATTTTGCTCGATGATATCCTTAATTTAAATGTGGTTCTACATTAAGGGAGATATTCTAATGACACTCATGCCTAGCAGTCAACTTTGTCTACAATCTGTGATAGGAAATTAGTCCATTATGGCTTTAATCTCTTTGGAGATTCTTTCCTCGATCAAATTTATATGGAGAAACACCCATCTCACTCAAGAATGAACATCATTTCTTTGCGTTATTTTAGTCATCAAAATATCAATTTACAATTTCTTTACTAATTTAACTTGGTCTTTATTTTTCACATTTCCCTGCATGATTAGTTGTCTTCTTGCCCAATCTTCCTGATAGCCGAATTCGGGGTAACTGCAATGTAGATATTCCCTTTTTCATCGACTGCAAATCCTTATGGATGATTGAAGCGAGAATCTTTAGGTTTTATATCAACATGGCCTAAGTATCCTTGTAGCTTGCCACTAATCTGGCCCTATTATCTTCACAAATCTAGCAAAAACCCAGTGTGAAATAAAAGCTCCAAGGCCCATATGAATTACAAAGAGTTGAAAACATGGTAATTTTAATTCAAACATGGCATCAAACATTTTGAAAAATAAGTTATACATTCTTCTTGTTCTGAATAGAAGCCTCTCAACATCCCTCAAATATAGATTTACAGGCATTTTCCTAAAGACTTTCTTAATAACCTGCAATATATTTTTCTCATAATAGTAAGTTGTAAAAACTTTAAAACTAGAATTATCTGTAGAAAAGATAAAATGGAAAGCATGTCCACTTCATTACCTTGTCGAGGGATTGCACAAGTAGCTTTTCATCAAAATTCCAACTACTTGTGTGCCTAAGAGGATCTGCTTGAATGAAAAGAAAGATGCAGTAGCATTAGTAATGCCACAATTAATTCACCAATAAGAGAATTTAATGAATTCAAATTTTAGTTTGATAGTCTGGTGGTCAAAATCCCACAAGAAAGTCAAATCTGACAGAAGCTACCCTTGATCAATTCATGAACCAACAAAGTGACCTTGAATGTGGCAAGTGGAAAAAGAAGTAGCAAGCCTTGATAAATGAGTTGTTGATGTAGAATTGTAGACTAGGTGCCATGTAATACTACACCTTCAGTAAGGAACATACCTATCTCAACTTAAACCCATGGCACTCTAGGTGATCCTTCAAGGTCCATTTCAAAGGGTAATCTTTCAACCATCCTATTTCTCTCCAAGGACTTGGACATTTATTTGGGCTGAGGGATCCCAAGATTTGGGTCAACACATGACATTGTCCTACACATCATCTAGGTAGTCTTCCTTTATCGAAAGTCTTTCTATTGTAAGTATTTATGCCCTTAGATTATTGATTTCTTATAATCGCAATGAAATGAGAGGCCACATTGCTACTTACAGTATATCTTTAACGAGAATACAGAAACTGATCTCACTGCTTGAGTTTCTAGAGTACCGAAAGTCTTGAAGATGGAATTAGTATTGTATTTGAGGCATACTCAATAAATGCCATTTATCTCTTTCTATCAAGAAAATGGATGGGAGACCCCATTCTATGAATGCTAGAAATAAAGTGATTCCTCAAAAAATCTCACAAATCTTTGCTTCTCATTTAATGCATTGTAATGGTCTATTCAATGAAGAAATTAAATATGAAAAGATCAATCATGTGAGCAGAAGAGGCAAGTCCTTAATAAGTTAATAGTCATGTGTCCTTTTTAATTTTTGAAAGCCATATTGTCATTATCACCAAGATACTAAAACATTCAATCCTAGATTTTCTGAGTGTACCATTTCCCTATTGAAAGAAGGTTTGAATCCACAACCATAGTGTTACAGATATATAACATCTCAATTATCTCTACTCCCATATTAGCTAATCGATCAGCCTCTGTATTAGCTTCCGCAAGCATATAGTTGGTTGTTAATGAAGTCAAGTTTCCTGTTTATCTCGAGAGCCTCCTCCAAATGAGAATGGAGGACCTAGTTTGGGGTGACCCCTTCCTCAGGGCATCTATAATTATGGCTGAGTCTCCATCAATATCTACTTGATCTTATTTTAGCTCCAAGCACTTCTTCAGTCCCAAAATCAAGGCTTTGAGGTTTGTGATGTTGTTTTTCCCAACTTGGAGGGGGTGAGAAATTGTGTTCATACATAACCAGCACATCCTCTACCGATGCAACCAGCAATGGATTGATAGGGTTTCCCTTTGAGGCCTTGCCAAAATTAAATTTTACCCATCTGAACTGTGGAGCCAATTTCCTTGCTTCTGCCCTACACTTGTGAGTCTCTTGACCACTACATCCAATAACTGGAAAAAATTTTACATTAAATTAGTTCTTTTTCATCAAAGCATCTTATTTACTAAATCTAGGTTGGGAAATTTCCTTATCCTATTGTTAACAACCTCTATCATTACTGCTTCAACTCTATTCATAAAAGAATGGATCTTCTTTTCTTTATCCTGAAAAATGTGTTTGTTTCTTTCTATCTACGGCTCCTAAACTAGGATGGATGTGCAAATCACCCAATAATATCAAAATGTAGCATTCATGTAAATGATGGGACAAGAGTCAAAGAGGGAAAACATATCTCTTTATCCCTTCTATAAAACTTACATTTGGATGTGCATTCATTACACATCTTTCTAAATTTCTCTGCTCTCAAGACATTATTGAAAGGTTCCAACAGTTTTCTTGTTTTAACTAATTGTTTCTTGGAAAGAATCCATGTGTGCTCTCTTAATTTGAATCATTCACCCTTTGTGGAAATTGTGATTCATTTCTAGTTCTTGTATGCATTCCTTTTACTCTCTATAGGGAAATATTCATTATTCCTAAATTTTATTATTTTACACAATGTGTTCACTATTGTTGAAGAACATCTCATGTTTTCATAGCAAGCATCTTTCAGTGTTATGAAGAATGTTTTTTGTCTTCGTGGGTTTCAGCAATACTTTTGAAGAGGCATAGGGACATTCTTGGGTTTTTGCACAACCCACTAATCTATGAAGCCCACCTACAATTTGAAGCTCACTTCTCTATCAAAAGGAAATAGTGAAAATTATTGATAAGGGTAAAGACACAATGATCAAAATGGTAGTGCACATGATTATAATGGACCTTAGTTACACCAATGTGAATTAGTGATTATGAAAGTGATTCCAGTTGCTTGAGAATATTTCTTTTACATGTAAAAAGATAGGGTTCAAAGATCCAACTATGTGAGAAAAGTATTGTCATGGAAGCAGAAGATGAGATGTTGTTATGGTCTAAAATGGATAGTGGTGTTGTCATGAACTTGATTGCTAACTTTAAATGACTGATGGAGAACATCAAACTGTATCCAAAAGGTATGAAATGATGGATTTATTAAAATATAGGCACATTACTGTTACAAATATACATGATTGAATGTCATGAACAACAAAGTTTAGTTATATGTAATGAGCAACAATGATTGACAACATGGATCAATAAAGATGTTGAAAATAAAATTCACTTTCACTCTCAATGACTTAACAGGATGAGAAGCAAAGAAACATTGCGAACTAATACTTTGGCACTATGTAAAGTGTCATCATGATATATATCCAATTTATTACAGTCAATTGAATTCCCTTAGTTTTTGTATTAGCAATGCAGAGCACAATGGATTCACAAACAAATACTATTCTTAAGAATGCTCTCGTCAATCACAAAGCTCGAATCATTGCAAAGAATCATCAATTAACCAACTATTTTCATTGCACTCCACATCGTGTCAACCATCTTACAATCATGTACAATCATTTGCTAAATCAAACAACACCCACCTAGTTTTTCTCTTAGCAACATAACAATGTTATTGACAAAAGCAAAAGAACTTACTAGTTTTCTGTATAGACCTGTAGTCAAAAGTAAGTAACTTTTGAAGCATAACAAATTGCTTCGATCGCTCTGGTGAGAATTTTCTAAACTTGATTATGAAAAACATATCCAAAACTAAGCTTGATCCAACGGTTGGTTTGGGAGAAATGGCCCCCGTAATGAGACTGATTTTTTCTGAGACAGTCAATTTTATTTTCCCTCTAGAACAATCACTTTCCAGTGCTTCAATCATGTGGCCAATCGACTTATGGTTCCCTGAAAATTATTGAAAGATGCATTGTATTGCAATTCCGTACAAATTTTGGGGACTTACTATATGTGAAAAAAAATGAATCTACATTTTATTTGTTGTTGGATACACTAGTTGAGGGTTATGACAATTTATAGAGAGAATAAGATTTGTCTTTAAAAACATAATAAAATATTGTGCTTCATAAACTAGAATAAAATTGATTCAATGCATTAAAATTCTATTTTAATTATTCTCCCAATCATTCATAAAACATTAAGGGCCCCAACGGGAATACAAGTGGAATAGGCATATGTGTATTCCGGAAAATTTTAATTCTCTGTTTGGATGCACCAAATCGGAATAGGAATAGGAAAAAAATTGGAATACGTATTCCAATTTTGGCTAAAAAATGAGGATTTGGTAATCCACCAACATAGATGGAATAGGAATACGTATTCCTATTTCAATTTTTTTTATTTTAAAAAACATAAATTTTTGAGTCCGTGTATTCCGCATCAAATTCTGGATGAACCAAACAAGAACAGGAATATGTAACCCCATTCTCTATTCGAGAATAAATATTCCAGAATAGGTATTCCTATTCCCGTTTTTATATTCCCGCAACCAAACGGGCCTAAAGAAACATAGAAAGAAGTTGTAACTATCAACAGAATATAGGACAGTTACAGCAAAGTAATCTTTTAATGCTTTGAAAACGTGATTGAATATGCATTTAAATTGCAGTCAACAATTTTGTACAGGCCACATAACTTCACATCAATGTCCAGAGCTACCATGCCTGGACTTCCAAGTAAAAAGTGCATCCTTTCTGTGGCATCTGTTAAATATGCCAGTGCATATCCCTTGTGGAAGTAACCTGTTATTGGATAGCATAGTAGCACACATCTATATAGAAAAGAAGACCAGGAAGAGACATTCCCTTGAGAATAAAATCGCAGCCCAAATCACTAAGTCATAGATAATTAGAGTAATATATATATAGAGAGAAATCTATACGATAAATGGGAATGATCATTGGAGGAAAAAATTGGAATATCTTTACACATTAGATAGGTCATCACTGAAGGATCAAATTAAAATGGAAAGAAAAAAGATAAACAATTTCATTCCCTCTGTAATGTCCCTAGGCCAGTCTTATAGGATTTGTGATTGATTTCTTTAAAACTCTATGGAATGTAACTTCTTTCTGTCAAATAAGCATCAATACCAGTCAAATATGGGACTTATATTGATTTGATTTAGTTTTTGATAAATATCTTTTTATTTATTATGCGGTTAATAACTAGTAAGATGCAAGTATATCTGCAGTCACCCAAATATGGATAAAGAGATTTTCCAATCCGGTATATATATAATTTTGTTTATATTTCTCTCTCCTCTATTCTCTATTTATGCTTATCTTATCCTTTTATGTCCTCTTTGCCCCTCATATGACATTCTTGTATAAAATAATTATCTATTTATTGGTTGTAATATTCACACATGTTGAGAAAGATGAGAAACTTCTACAATGACTCTTCTTCTACACAAGCATGAATATGTGTCAAGTTGCTGCATCAAAAGACAAATGTTATGTGCTCCACCTATTCATCACAACCTCAATAAGGCCTATCTCAATGAATCTCTTGCAGGTATAATTGTTTGGTAGGATATTCAATTCCTCTGATATGTTCTGCACCTCATATTATTGCAAGATCCCATCAGAGAGGAAATGAAAGTGAGCCCATTGTATGTGAGGCACTTGAATGTATTCATTTAAATAGATTGAGGATCTTCAAATACTCCAAATAGATGTTACTGTGCTGGTTGAATCCCAGATATGATTGATCTAAGAAGTCGAGTTTGCATTATAATCACCAAAGTCATTGAATTCCATAGAGGGTATCAAAAATTATTTGGCCCAAATATTTGGGTGGATAAAAATTAGTAGTGTATCATGTCTCTTTTGTATTCAAAGATGTGTATATGTCACAAGTCATCTTTCCTCAAGTATCCTTTTAGGAGTTCTTAACTTATATGATATATGAATCTGATTCTTGTGTTGAGTACCAACTATATGTTTATAAACTATGATTTGATTAATCCTTTTGATCTGAAACTCCTATTTTATCCATAACTCAAGTTCAATATTTATGGTTTAATACTTGTATAGATATTGATTAGTAATATGGGTTCCTCACTCCCTTATTAAATATGTTCTTTATATGTTCTAAATGCAACATTGAGTGTAAGCTTGTTGCAAAGAATTTGTAAGACCTTGTGATAATCTAATCTTTCAGAGTTGTGGATGTTTCCTTTACTCATAAAATTCGATCAGTTAGAATGTTGATTCCTAATAAACTTCAGACTTCCATGAGCTTGCTTTTAACTTTGCATTTTGCACCAAAACATTGAAATTCCATTGTTTCCTACTCTTAGACCTTTTCAATCTCCTTGTATTCCCACATATTTATACGAAATGTCCAAAAGATTTCTTTTTATTCTCTGCAGATTTGTAGTCTTTCTATGGAGTCTTGTAGCAATCACAAACAAATAAAAGGTTGAAACCTTGCCAGTATGTAAATACCCAAATTCTTGAACCTTGCTAGCAATTACATACTTCTTAAAAAAAATTGAAAGTTCACTTGAGCACCAACCAGCCAGAGAAAATATCTAATCTTAATGAAAATGTTAAAAATAAACTAAGTTATCGGTGCTAGTTCTAATGCTGATAAGGGTGCAGGGGGCGGATGCGCAAATGCAGAATTTTTTTTTTTTTGATTGATTTTGGATGCATTTGGGTGTGTCTGTGTGTGTGTGTGTGTGTGTGTGTGTGTGTGTGTGTGTGTGTGTGTGTGTGTGTGTGTGTGTGTGTGTGTGTGTGTGTGTGTGTGTGTGTGTGTGTGTGTGTGTGTGTGTTACTCAATATATATGGTATTGTCTTCATCAAGCACCCAGCACCCAGAGTTGACAGTTTGATGCTTATTAAGGTCAGACAATTAATTGTACTACTCTAAAAATATTACTAGTCTAGTATTAAAAATGAGCTCATAGACATTGTCTTTATTTTTTCTGATGTCAATTATAATTGCTTTTACTTTTTAAGATATAGAATAATATAAATCTCTCAAACTACAACAACTTGGCAGAGTAGTTAGATTCCTAAAAGTAGGAAGCAGAGCTATGCTATTTATTTGGCTCAATGCGATGGTCAGTTACTGTATTTTAAAAGATACCAAAGAGAATCATCAAGAACTTGTTCTTTTTTTCTCGTAAAGAAAAGACCCAAGTCCATGAGAGAGATAAAATCTTAAGCACAATCTAGTCATATATGGAATATTACAGACTAGTTCTCCTTGGGACTGAATGTATTTTTGTAAGAGGTTTTCATTCTGAGATGATAATAGGCTTGAGGGAAAACTTTAGCACAATCAATCTCAATAGGATCAGCAAAAACATTACAGTACTCTGATGATAGGCATTATCAGTTATTAACATCTTTGATCCCTTGTTCCAAATCTAAGTTTGGAGTGTAAAAAAGAGATCTGTAAAATTCCTTCGCTGCATCGCCATTGATTCGTCATTCACCCAAACTTACATATTATTGTTGTCTAAAAACGGAAGGCCCATTTCCTTCAAGAAACATTGAATGCTGATAATATATTTTTTGACTCAAATTGAACTTGAGAATATCCAACTTTTTCTTATTATAACTACCTTTTACTAAGTTTCTATTTTCAATCATGATTGTTAGAGTTTCTACATAATAGAAATGAAATATGTAGTTTCTATTGTAATTAGATTGGTTTCAGTGTTTGGTTGTAGGTAAGGAATCTCACAGCCAAGCATGACAATGTTAGTCTTCCAATGCGAATGGATTAAAAGAAACACCTAGGTTATTCACAAAATGTGACAGAAATATTCTCCTATCTCTATCTATAATGGATAAGTCACTCACACTATAATGGTTGTCCGAATGGTGACACACACAACACCCTATATGTTGTTACTCTATTTCCATTTCAATGTTTTCATACTGGAATTATTATATATGAAATTCCTAAATTTAATGATGTCACTTCTTTTGATCTCTTATATTTTGATGATAGTGTGATTGTGATACAAATCTTACAGAAAAAAGGAATTTACTATCAATCTAATTTTTCTCGCATCTTTCCATCCAATTCATTAGCATAGCTGGAGATTTATCAGAGGAAATTGCATTAAATTATTTGTAGTTTGCAACTCAATTTTACTCTGTAAGAGACTAGCAAAGATTTATGCTTTCACAATATAATGTCACAAACTATCATTGCTCCACGTGATCATTATGATTAATGGAGATACAAACACCTTTTAGGTGGTTGCATGCAATCAATTATTTTCACTATTCATTTATGTAGTTCACTATGCCATTAGGGCAGTTTTTTCTTTATCTAGTCAACGAGGACCACTTTCTCATTCTGAATGCCTTTTTGAGTTTGTCTTTATGATTTATTAACTTCAGCTAACCTAGACTCATAATGGCTACCAAACTTTGAACCATTTCAGTTCTCTTAAAATGTTCACTTTATACTTGGAATAAATTGCCATAAAAATGATTTCAAACTCAAATAAGAAGAAACTTCAATTATAAAATCTCATATTTCACTTCCTGAATGCTTTCTTGCTAACCCTGGATTTCTTGGAATTCTTCCCTCCATATTTCGTCACAGGCGGGCTTTTATGCACAATACTATGCCTAGCTATAAATGGTCTCTTTAAATTAGGGCAATAATACGTCAAAAGTGGCAAATAATGGAGTTCATGAAACCCATAATTAATTTCAATTGCTTGCCAGTTTGTTACTTAGTCAGAAGTTTGAAGTATTAAGATCAAATTTCATCGACTATTTTAAGCTCTACCAGTACATGTATTTCTTCATAATGAGGTTAGAATTATGTTTGAGAGATTTTGTATAATTGTATTTTGAGTTTATTATGTTTTAAGTCAATATAGTTTTTTAATTGTATTGTTTCAGTGTGTTAATTGTCTTATGTCCTTAGATAGCTATTCTCTAGAGTTTTTTGTTTAAATAATAATTTCAAATGAAACTTTGACCTCGTTTGTCTACAAGTCATCTATAAAGTTGTTCTCTGAGATACCAAGCATAATTGGTCACTTTATCTAGAAATCATCTTGAGATCTGAAATAGAAAATTTGTAAGCAAGCTTCTTTATGCATGAGTTATTTCCTCTTATCTTTTTCTATCTATCATTTTCATCCAATGCAAACTTGTAGATGGGAACATCATGCCAAATTAGTTCTAATGTTTTATATTGACTTATCCTTATTTACATAGAATGCACATACATCAATACTAACACCCTATGATGTTCATTTTTCTTTCATCTACTTCATATTACAATCTCGTGTGGAAGATTTTTTACTAAATATAATGAACTTTTTTGGGGGCACTTGCAGATGAAAAGAGATTGTTGTTAAAAATCTATTTGTAACTGAATCATCATAGGTTATGAAATAATTTCTTATATATATTAAGATTATCAACAACTTTTTTCTCAGATATCTCATCCACTTGCTTGGACTTTGTATTTAGGAATTATTTTAGTTTATGAATTTATGCCAAACATGAGCCTCGACAATTATTGGTTCTATAATTAGTCTTACTTGATTAAATATTTGAATTGTAAGCTTAATTCTTCCATCTATTTAGATCTTGTCCTAAATTCCTTGTTACAAATACACAAAATTCCTTGGTACTTCATCTTGTAAAATTTGTGCATGAACAATATAGAAAGTACTACCTTTGGATTTCTACTTTCCATCTATTCTATTTGTTTTGTACTATATTTAATCTATGCTAATGTAAAACTCCTAGTTGACAGTAAAGTTTGCACCCAACTGCCTCCAACAGCCAATTTGCAGAAACTGCTGGAAGTCATCACTTGCAAAGGTAAGATATCATCTTTCATTCTGAAATCAGTATTTCTTGTCACTTTTCATGCCTCAAGATTCATGGGTTTTCTAACGAATAAGTCCTATCGTTGTTCTTTCTCTAGATTGTTTAGTTGCAGTAGCATGGAGGGATAAGGAGTTGTTGGCAATACAAGATGTTCAGGCTTAAACTTTTTTAATGGTCCCTAATATTCTTATTAGGCTAATAATGATTTAACCAAGGTTTTGAATCTTGTCTTGGCAAAGCTTACATTTCTTGAACCTTTTTTTTCATTATGTTTTTTAATGAACCCTATTTACACCTTCTAACCATGTTGAATAGAATTTAATATTTTGTTCATAATGAGTGTAAATATGATGTTAGTATTTTCTTTTCTTGATTATATTTGTTATTCTACCACATATAGTTCCAATGTCTTCAACAAAATTAATTGAGCCAGAGGTTCAATAGATGTTATTCAACACATTCACGTCTCAACTATTGTAATGGGTTTGGACTTGTCTAACAATGGAAATGTAGGGACAAGAAATTTGGTTGCATTGTCATTCTTGGAGTTGCAGCATGTTGGATAGATTTTTTTGGTAGTCTTTTGTTTTTTCCTCACAAAAATTTCCTTCCAAAAAAGAATCTCTTAGGTCATGGCCAGAATTGGGATAGTTCAACGTGTCCTCTATACATCCACCATACGTGGCTTTTGCCTACTCTTGACATTAGTATTATTATGGTGATTACATTTCGTCATTATAGCAAGTGACATTATTTTTGCAATGCACAAAAGTTAGTCTCAATTATGGTAGAGACTATGAAAAGAAAAAATAGCTAGTTTGATGTGATTTTTTAATGGGGCTTGATGTTTTTATTTAATGCAAAGATCTATTTTCTTGACATAAATTGCATAATCATTTGTATCTTTTTCTAAGAAGTTAGCACAAGAAACAATACTTGTGTGTGACCAAAGTGCTCAAAATCATATTTTAGAAGAGTATATTACTACAATAATTTAGAGAAATGTAATTGACATGAAATATAATTTTAAAATACTTGAACAAAAGAATTTAAAATTATTGAATTGTTATTGATAAAGATTTATATTATTGTTTTCATAATAACTAAAAATTTTGTTCTTTGAGAAGAGTGTATCATGTTATAGTGACCATGATCATCGTAGATCTAATGTTGGGAAGACAACTTTGTCAATTTTTTGCATTATTCTTTTAAGGGTACTAGCTCAATGGAAGAGCACCTACTTAATAAGTAGGAGGATGGTGGTTCAATTCCATTGTGCCCTAATATGACTAAATTAATTATTAAATAAACTACAAAATAAACTATCAAATTTATTACCAAATATACTACCATATATACTACCAAATACACTACCAAGTACACTACCAATTATACTACCATATATACTACTCAAAAAACTACCAAATATACTATTAAATCAACTATCAAATACACTACCAAATATACTACCCAAAAAACTACCAAATAAACTACCATATAAACTACCAAGTAACAACAATAAATGACTAAATTAATGACCTAATTAATGATTAAAATAGCTTAGTCATAAATTTGGTTGGGAGATAAATGTCTGGCAATAAACAACCATTGGTCACGTGATCAAAATTAGTCATATATCTACAATTTTTAGTAGTTTATTTAGTAATATATTGTTGTTTTTGTACTAGTGAATTTGTTGGTGTTTGAAAATGTTGGAGGGTTTTCAATTATCCCCATGAGAATATGACATATCTAGGGTCAGCTAACTCCCATTCTCAACATATCATTTCGGACACAGGGCCAACTATAAGGCTTGACCCTTCTTCTACTTTAGGCTCTGTGAAACCTAGGCGGGTAGACCTTAGATTCAAATGATATCGTACCAATGCAAAAACATATCCCTGAATCTATTAAGCAAATTTTACCCTTATTTCTCCTAATGACACAGATCTACGGTAGGTAAATGCAAAGCTATGAATCTCATAAGCTGAGTGAGGTCACCAATTGTATTTCTTATGTCAATGACGGTCTCATTATGAAGTTCTCTTTTCAGCCAAGTAATATCTTCATGAATACTTTCAAGAGTTGGTATATCATTTTTAGATCTAAACTCAAAATTCATCTCTTGGAATTTTAAAACTCTTACCTCAGTTTTCCTAGTGTTGAAACCACTAGATGGAGGCATCCATTTCTACCATTCAATTTTCATGAACGACAAACACATGAAAACTGAAAATACCTTTATGTGTTGCTGTTTGAAACCTCAGATCTGCTAATTGGCACAGGTGCAAGACTAAAATTCTTCACACCATACATAGAATCCTTATAGAGCCATCGCCTTCTTGAAGAGGAAAATGAAATCACAACAGTGATTCACCCTTTGAAATGAATTTCTTTAGCAAATACAAGCAACCACATAAACCATTAATCAAGAAACTTATAATTTATATTTTCCAACCAAATAGGTCTTCCCACAAACTAAAAGCCTCTGATAAAAAAAAAAACATGCACTAGCACAGAGATTTTGACAAGAGTCGCCACTCACACTTAGTGAGAAAAGATTAGAAACAATTTATCACTTATACACTCTGAATCAGACTTTCAATATGGAAAACTTGTAGATCACTAACACCTTGAAAAGAGAAAACACTTCATGAATTGGTTCTTGACTCCGAAACTTTTTTCAATAGCACTTTGAAAACAAGATTAGGTTGAACTGATTGAAAATGAAACTTAAAAACAACACAATCTACATTCAACCTCAAAGCTGCTACTGCAAATGGATAAAACTTCACTGGGGTACACAATTTGGAGTAAGAAAACTAGAAAGAACATTAGAGAACTTACTGCTGAAACTTTTTTAATGCACTTCTCCTGCTGTATTGAATCTCTTCTTTTCAAATTCTCAAGGTTTGTCTTAAATCTAATTCAATACAGTTCCCAGCAGAGTCACCATTTTGTTGGTGTTTGAAAATGTTGGAGGGTTTTCAATTATCCCCATGAGAATTTGACATATCTAGGGGCAGCTAACTCCCATTCTCAACATATTATTTCAGACACAGGGCCAACTATAAGGCTTGACCCTTCTTCTACTTTAGGCTCTGCTAAACCTAGGCGGGTAGACCTCAGATTCAAATGATACCGTACCAGTGCAAAAACATATTCCTGAATCTATTAAGCAGATTTTACCCTTATTTCTCCTAATGACTCATGAAATGATACAGATCTATAGTAGCTAAATGCAAAGCTATGAATCTCATAAGCTGAGTGAGGGTTAAACATTTAGGTCCTTCAACATGAAAGGGAAAGAACGTTTGATTAATAATGTTGAATTTAGCAAAACCCCTAATATGTAGCAACAAGAACTAAGTGACCCTGTAGCTGATCAATGCCTTAACCATTGGGCAAATCCATGAATCAAATGCATACATATGGATATCTAATACTTATTTATATATTCAGATATATAATCTATCTATTTACCTTGTAAATAAACATTTTTGCTCAATCTGAACCTCATTCTTACATGATATCCCCCTCAGTAAACTTGCAACCTTGTTGAATTCTCTGAACCATTTACATAACCCCTTGGGTTATAAACAACAATGAAACAACATACAACCTTAAGGGACTGCAACTATGACCTAGGTTCTTTGTTCAAAGGCCATGAAACATTGGGAATTCACTGAGACAGGAGATGAGAATCAGAATGAAACTAATGAAATTCTTGTTCATTTGTATTCATTTCCTTGAAATAATACAACCAAATGCATGAAATGAAAACACAGAAAAATTTAATGGATTAGAACTATCTATATTTATCTTCCTACTGATTTCCATACAAGAGAGAATATGCTGAAAAGAGTGGTGTCTCGGTATTGGGAATGCATCAAGAACCGGATCCAAAACCTTGGTATCTTAGCAATGAGAAAATTTTCTCCAAAGACTGAAACCAACTGGTTTCTCAGTGACAAAAACTGGAACCTCTACAATATGAAAGAAAAAGATAGATATAGAGGAAGAAATACCTCTACTATTCTCAGTGACTAGTCTAATTTTTACTTTTCTGGCACCTACTTTCCATGCTGATGTCATCGTACTATGCATGCTCATTTGTTCAAAATTTTATTTTCATCTCCTTGCCAGTTGTCTTCCTCGTCCAACATGCAGGTAGCCCACCATGCATGTGCGGCTTCCAAAAGCCGATGTCTTTTAAGACATTTCACTTGTTGCATGGATTTGTTTTTAAAATGTTTTGAAATCTAGCCCATCCTCGATGTGAGATAATGGCTCAAACGTATCTGCTCTTCTCTGCCATTTTAAAAACATTGGAACTCTTTCCTTGTATCCATGGGCCTTTTTTTTGCTGATGCTCTACCTTTGCCATGGGGCTATGGACATTTTTCTTCATAGCGTCATTGTCTTCCTCACGTGGCCTTTAGCGCGAGCTTCCATATTCTTGCCTATGCACATGAATACCTCCTATATGCTCTGTTCTTTCTCATGTGCAGGATGCTCCAACTATTCTTGTACACTCGAATTGTGTCACACTCTAAACCCTTCTATCCAAACGATTCCATGAGTTCGAAATGTTCGAATGCCGGCTTAGAGCTCCCTATCCACAAAGTGCAAGAGAGTATATTTTAAGAATAAGAAGGCTCTCAGATGAGCCTTAGAGATACTCTTCTTGCTAGTAAACCAAGCAATGGGAGGTTCCAAAGACAAGATGCAAGAATGAAAATGTCCCAAGGAGTTCCTCAAGGATGCAATGCAACTAAAGATTAAACTAGAATGAATATGAAAAGTGCAGCTATTCTAAGCATGGATGAGAGATTAAGCTATATGTAAAATGAAAGCTAAGCTAAGCTAGAATGCCATGATGCCATGGATGAGAGAATGTAGACAAGAAATAGAAGTTCTCCACAAAGCTCCAAAAAAACATGTTAGAAAACCTGCAACATAACAATATTCAAATGAGGATTGATCCTTTGAGGGGGAAAGCTCTCTCCCTTTTAAAGTTGTATGGACAGTAGAGATCAAGATGAAGATGGTGGATGATCAACGGTGGAATTCAAAAATAGGTGTGATCCATGTGCACACATAAGTCAACCAATAGAATATAAGTTGACTTGTCATATAAGACAAAAGTCTCACAAGCCTTTTCTTTTAATTGTAAAATAGAAAAAGGACTTTATGTGTGCACTTTAAGTGGGTTAGAAGAATGGGGTGTTTTATTTAATTAAAAGGGGACATGTTCTTTTAATCAAATAATGAACTTAGGATAGCATAGTCAAACTATAGGTTATAATCAAATAAATTTATTATTAGCAATTTGGTCTAGGTAAATGATTAAATTTATTTAGCCAAAATGCTAAGAAAGGGGCTAATAGTCTAGATGACCATTTTTAGGTGATTACAGTTCTGCTTTAAACTTCTGACCAACGGCTTCTAGCAAGGAAAATTAACATATTTTTATACAACCTTCTTCTTTGAAAATATGGACGACTTTCTTGGCTGCGTGTTCATCTACTATGGTGTGGTGGTCTTTTTAGTTGCTAGCTTTTGCTCCTATTACTTGGCATGGAAAGCTTTTAAAATGTAACCTTGAGTTTTATTTTCTTAATGCTAGGCTCCTTTTAAAGTCGATTCCCCTTCTCAACATCAGCAGAGGAGAGATTGGACTCATCCACACCATCTCCTACCTACCTCATGCTGCACTACTGCCTCCAAGCTGTGGACTAGCTTCTATGCTGTTGGCAGATTCTTTTTGGTGGCTCTTGACATGGGCCACCTCTGCCTTCCTTTTTATGTTGCACTTCCTATTCTAAATCAGCACCTTCAATTACATGCGGCTCTTTGCATTTGGTGCTAATTTCTGACAACTTTGCCCCTGCTTCCTCTAACGCCTCTCCTAATACAATGATTTCATTTTTTTAGATTGTGTTGACTATTAAACCTACAGCTTTTTATTATATGGCTCATGTTTTACTTCATTTTGCAAGTCTACAAAGTCACCCTTGCGTGGAGGTTCTTTCATTGGTGTGGTGTCTCCTTCATTATATCATACATTTTTGGATCTAAACCTATAATATTCCCCTTTACAATATAGCACAGTGGGGCACTGTGAGTTCTAACTATGACTAGAATTTCAATCATTTTTCTTCCACTGTGTTGGATAGAAATTAATATTTCTTCAATTTTCTAGGCCTCCACTATTCAATCAAAAGTATATTGCCCTTTGCCTTTTTCTATCATTAGCTTTGTCAATATTGTTTAATGTTTTTGACCTCTCAATGAATGACATTTATTCCTCCAAAAAAATTATGAGTGCTTCCTATCAGAACTAATTTACACTAGAGTTGATTCCCTTCATCTATGACATCTTTTATAATTGAGATGGATTATATCTGAGAACCAATGTGAAAATGAAGCAATTGCAAGCGTCGCAATATGTTTTCTTTTTTGAGCTTGTGCACAACTTGAACGAGTTTATTGATGTTGAGTCCAAATTTCCCACTATCACCAGGAGTTCCAAACTAGTGACCATTGTGCTTGGTGCTAAACTTGGCTCTTAGTCCAATTACTAGCTAAGCCTTCACTACTCTACTGGTTTTTATCACCACATTCAACTCCTCTATCTGTTCAAGAACTGGTACAACTTTAATACCCAATCACATTTCTAATAGAGCAGTTTCAGTATAACTCTTGTCCCAAAATCTTATCAACACCATTTACATCATCATTTGACTATGACATTTTAATCCCTTTTCACATTATCTTGAAAATCTCCCAATGCCTTATCGATCTGATGGAATTAGTCAGGCCCCAAAGTGGGTCTGGCTAAAAAAAAATTCATTTTCGGACAACTGATACTCCAAACTGACCAACTAAACATCTCAAACTGATTAAACTCAAATTCAAGCACTAATTGATCATCAAAACTCATTTTTCATTAATCTACAACTTGTGATTTTCTACTAATAGGGCCTATCGACTGGCTTAAAAAACTAATCTGAACCTATGACCGGGCTCTGAAAATTGGCACACTAAATCTTTGTTCCACATTTTTGCACCCTGTCGAATTTGGGGTCAAAAGATATTCACTGTCAAAGTTGACCTCTTAGAACTACCTGCAAGAAAACATGTCAGAAAACCATAAATTGCATTTGGAATCAGCTTCGAAAACTGGGCAAACTAACACTTGGGAGAACAAAAACTGGGGCATAGTTTCTCTATCATGAGGACATTATGGATCTACAATTTGGGCTCATGAAGAATAACAGGATGCATTTGGCGAGCGGTCAAAGTGAGCTACTTGGATTTGTTGACTGGGAAGAATGACAAGAAATTGATTTTTTGCAAATGGAAATGACCTGGAAAAGTATGCATATGGATTTTTCATGACTTAAAAATTGACACACTTGGATTATTTTTAGAGGAAAACACATGGTTATAATCCATTCAATCTTACCAATCATGAATCTCAAGAAATAACATCACGAATAGGGCTACCGACAAATTTGCAAATGCTGACACCAGTAAAACTTAAGAAATTACGTTTGGAATCATGTTTGAAAATTGATCAAACGAATTCGTCATGAGCTGAAACTTGAAACATAACAAGTCTCTGACATCTACAATGCAACGCAATAAGAATTTTCGAATCTTGTTCAACTGGGTCAAAGTTATAGCACGTCAAACTAGGCTTCCCAGAATTTTGAATACTTCATATCAGCATGACATTGATAACTGACCAACTTTGAGGGATTCAAAACCTAGGCAAATGGACTCGAAACAACTCAAAATCTAGAACATAGGCTCTTGGGTATGGACACTAAATATTCCCAAAGTGGCAAATCATGAAACCTTTTTGGGTGCAAGATATTCAATTGCAAACATGGCCTCCTGTTGCTATTTGACACTTAGGTGAAAAATGCAGAATTGACATTTGCTCAAAATGGGATCTCATGGAATAGCTCAGAATGGAAATTTAACATCATGGAACATGTAGACGCACTAAATGTAGGGTGTTAGAAACATTAAACACCTTAGGGGTCTCAAAGGTACAATCGAGTACATAGGCATTTAAAAGCATTTATAGGGCTCAATTTTCTCTCAATAATGCTACAATTTGAGCACCAACATAATTCACTCTACAAGGGCAAACACAAGGTCTACTACAAAGAAAGATCAAGAAGTAGTCAAGACAAAAGAGAAGAGAGCTAGACTAGCTAGCAATGAAGAGGAGCTTGAGAAGAGATCAAGGAGAAAATACATTGTTCCAGCTAAATCTGATGAAGAGAAGATTGAATCTAATGACAATTACCAATTTCAAGTGGTGATTCACCGTCCTTCAGATTTAGACAATATATGTGAGAATATAAGGAACAATTTTGATTTATCTAGTCTCTCACATATTAAACTTGATACACTTGGAAAAGTTGAGATGAACC
The DNA here is from genome assembly GCA_028749045.1 of Cupressus sempervirens. Classification (NCBI taxonomy): domain Eukaryota; kingdom Viridiplantae; phylum Streptophyta; class Pinopsida; order Cupressales; family Cupressaceae; genus Cupressus; species Cupressus sempervirens. Next base: position 829,730,327 of record CM053786.1, read on the forward strand.
AAGTAGAGGAGTCAATTTATGCCATGATGGAAACATTTAAACAAAATCCAATTGACATTTCCAACTCTCTACCAAAGGAATTATCTAATAGAGTTGAGAAAAAATGGAAATATATTCTAAACATAGAAAAAAAAATTAGAGAGACTACACTTGCTAGAGTGATGTCAAAACTAGATAAAGAAACTATGGCCAAGAAGGATTAAAGAAACATACTAGATAATTTGCACCAAAATACAGGGCATTCAACATATTGCAAAACAAGGTTAAGGATGTTGTACAAAAAACCACTTTGATCTAGAAATCATTATATGGTTTGACAACACCCAAGGCAATAATGCAATCACCTATTGAGGTAGGTGAGGACAAAGAAGAGCAACAAAAGGTAGCTGAGGTAATCACAGTTGACATTGAGACAATTACACAAGAGGAAGGCACTAAAAAAATTAAAGATACACAGGCACCAACTAAGGATGAGTAGCAAATAGAATAGAGTGTACCAGATACACTAGTGTCAAGTGCCAGTCCTCCACATGAGGTTAACATAGAAAATGATACTATAAAAATTGAGGATGTTTCTAATACTGTCACTTAGAACATCAATCCCCTTACAGAGGATGGCTTAAAGAAGATACTAGTAGAATCCACTACCCAGGCCAAACTTTGTGAAAATCTTGTACTGGTGAGTGTTAATGAAATTGAGAAGGTAAACAAAGTATCTGTAGAGGAGGAAGTACATAAACAAGTTACACCTACAACCCCTCCTCAATTCACATTTGTACAACCTACATTACCCCTTGTGGTATATCAAACGAAGGAGACAATTACTTCTACCATCACTATATTGGTACAAAGTACTCCACACTTAGTAAAGGAAAGTAACAATGATAAGGGTGAGATAGTTGGAGACCAAAAAGATTAGAGAAAAAAGCATGAAAAAATACAAGTTCAAACAGGTTAGGTAGATACTCCTACGCCTACAACAAAAGAGCAAGGTGCATCTATGAATATAGAGAAGGAAAAAGATAAGATTGAAGAGCTAGGTATGACTACCAAACCTAAGGAAAAAATTGCAATACAAACATTGGTAACCTTACTAGAAACTGCTACTCCTCCTAGTTAAGCTCTTCATAGGCTGAGTATAGAAGCTATACCCCTACAATCATCATTTTTTGATGTGAACTTGGATGAAGTGATTGAGTTTCCCAAGTTTGATTTTTCAACCATCACCATTGAGTAGATGAGCATACTCCAGGATGCTCTTACAAGGAAGAAACAACAAGAACTACTAAGATAGGAGCAAAGGAATAAGAAAAGTTTGATAGATATCAAGGACATTTTTCTTGATGCATTTAGCCTACCAGCACTAGAAGAAACCAAGCCAATCTTAGAGTAGTTAACCAGCCTTGTTGAGAAGGTAAATGATGTAGATCTAGATAAAAATGTCAAACTACTTGAATGGTCTGAAAGAAGTTTCAATACAAGGTTGATGAAAAGATATCAGGTGATATTGCACTATCACAAATTGAGTTAGCAACCAAAATTGATAGTGTGAAGAAGGTACTAGAGAACATTTTTTCTTTGTACACCAAATTGTGTAATGCCACACTCTTCACACAAGAAATAAGGAGTCATATTCTAAGTTTGGAGAGTTGTATATAGCCATCTGGTATAACTCTGCCAAAATCTCTAGCTCAGAGTGAGAAACATTTTAGGAATATCCTCAACTCCCAAAGTTAGTTAGTAGTATTACACATAGCTAAAGCAAACATTAAGGCTAAAATAATTAGCATCATTTCCATTCGGACTCCACATATGGAGATATTGCACAAGGAACTAGCTTTTGTTGAAACACTCATGAAGAAAGTTTTGCATCTTTCTACTCATGAAGGCTTAGTTCACCTTGTTGCTGAGCTAGCCATCCAGATCAAGTCATTGAAGGTAGCTTGCGATAACTAGGATGCAACATTGAAAATCATGCTTGAGGTCCACAAATCATTTTTGGACAAACACACTATTAGTGTATAACCCTTTGACATTAGTGTCAAAATGGGGGAGAAATAAGATTGGAGAAATAAGATGGGAGAAATAAGAATTATGGTAGAGATAATATTTTTGAGGGAGATGACAGAAATAGAATACACAGATTAGTTAATACAAATCTACTCAGTGAGAGGATTGATTTTGATTTAGATATAGAACAACACAATCAGGGGGAGTTATTGAATTTTTAGGTATTACTGATGAGTCATAAGCTTTTGCAAAATTTTGAAGTTTTGAAATTTTGTATGAATGTAGATATTATCTAAGTTATGTTTGAGAATCTAAAGGTCATTCATACATGATCAAGTATTTTTCCGCTCATGTCAAAGGGGGAGATTTTTAATCTCATATTAGCTTTGACATATGAGTGACAATATACTTAAGTCATTTACTTAGTTCATGTCGAACAAGTAATACATGTCAAGCATAAGTTGTCAAATAGCATATGTCAAGCAAGAGATATTTAGTATGGGTTGAGTAAGTAATAAGTTTTGAGTCACTCAAGTGTTGAGCAGATAGTATGTGTCGAGCTATTTAGATGTTGAGTGATCAGTGGATGTTGAGTCATTTAGAGGCCAAGTTATAGCATTGAAGTTGTAGTTGATGCCGAGTATGAGGGACTTCAAGTGTCAAGTTACACAATTTTGAAATAGATGTTTGTAATGGCACAAACTTCTATGTAAACCATTTTTGAGCCAACTTAAGGATTATTTTATGATCTTTGATGATAAGGATGAATCTTAATTGTGAATCCCTATGCATTACATACATCCAATCAGAAAAAGGGAAGGTTTAAGCAGCAATATGGGTGAATCACTACCTTTAATTCATACCTAACCTTAAGTCACCTAGGTCTTCTTGAGGAAAAAACCTAAACTTTTTATGAATGCTTAAGGAGAATTGAAGAGAGTTTGCATGCTCAAACTAAGTATTCATGGTGATTAAGGTATTATGATTGAGTTATATTATAGAATCAGTTAAAGGAGAATAGAGGAAAGGAATCAGAAGATAGCAGAGATACATCTAATCAAAAAGGATTAAGTATATATCAGGATAGAGGTGATCTGACATCAGGCAACAAAGTGCTAATCGAAGGATCATTGCTGAGACATTCTAACAGGTGAATCAATTAAATCTCTTAATAGAGTAGTCTTGACAGGCTAGTATAAATCCTTTAACAAGGTGAATACTTCATTGTAAGTTAAAGTCCTCTTACCAGGCACACTTTTAGCAAAGTGTTTAAATCCTTTAATAGGGTAAGATCTAACAATCTTGTAAGCCTTTAATAGGGCAAACCTTTCACAAAGTAGATCGTGTTTTATGGTCAAGGATTGTAAGCTTCATTGGATACACTTTATTACTATAGTAGTGAAGTTTTGTGGGTGTCATCTGCACCCCAGTTTTACCTTCTCTTTGGAGGGTTTCTAGGTAACCAAATATCTTGTGTCATACATGTGTTGAATATTTTATTTTTATGTTATGGATGTATATGTGTAATTTGGTATTTTAGTTTATATGCATAGATTGTGAGATGGATGTGTGGTGAATGATTTTAGGGTTGAAAGTTTTAAGTACTTATTCACCCCCCCCCACCCCTCGCTCACTCTCAAAGTTTACTTCCCTATTGTATTTCCAAAAACTTTCATTTTATTTTATTTTAAATATGTTTGATATAGCATTTTAATTCTTCTTATGCAGACACCTAGTGAACCATGCCCTGCATCAAAGAGGCTTAATTTTGATGATCCAGTACCTTTACAGATATTTATAGAGATATACATATGTAGTTCTGGTCATTACATGAAATCTATATGTGTTTTACTTTTGTATTGTATATATTTGACATTTTGTATTGTACACATTTGACATTTGTATTGTATACATTCAACATTTGTATTTGTATTATATATATATATCAACATTGACCTTTGAGATGATATATTTTTGTAACTATATGATTGATATGGCATGATATTATTTATTTTGATATAGATTAAACTTTAATTTCCATCCAACTTGTTCATTGTGTGCATACAATGTTACAATACTTCATATTATTTTCTTGAAATTAATCAAACACGTGAACATTCATTATTTAATATATAAAATTTAACATGTTTATCGAAGTCAATGGGACATGGATAATGTAATAAAACTCATATGTGACTTATTTTTATGTAATATGACATGAAAATTAAAAATATGTAATGATTTTGTGTATCAAATTATTAAAATTAGAGAAATCGATGCATGGGCAAGCATGGAAGCACACCAAGAAGGAGAACTCTTCAACTCTCTAAGTGAATGAAATAAAGCATAAGAAAGCATAAGATGTTGATTAGTTTGATTTTGTTGCATTTTATAGTCAAAAAGCCCTTATCTTGTGGTTTGACCCCCATTTGAACTTAGAAATACAACAATTTTTGGCATTAGATGAGAAAGGGATGTCAAATCCAAATAAAGTCAAATCTCCTAAAACTAAGATAGGCTATTTTAGGCCTTGACAATTTGATCCTCTAGTTTATCATTTGTCAATAACTCACACAAACTTTGAGATATGCCCACTCAAAGATCACTGCCCAATGTTTCTTAGTGACCCTTAAGGACACTTCCGATTAGTGTTCTCGATAATGTCTAAGGGATTATATGGCCAAAATGAGGTTTTCACTAGAATTTACCTCACCAACAAAGAAGATGAATTCAATCCCAAGATGAATGGTTTTAAAGATACACAACCTTGCACATTTGAATTACACAACACTACAACTTTTGGCATTATACGAGAAAGGGATGCAAAATCCAAATAAAGTTGGATCTTCTAAAATTGAGATAGGTTATTATAGGCCTCAATAACATGATCCTATAGCACCTAACTATATTTTGATCCCTCACACAATCTATGGGATATGCCCGCTCACAGATCACTACCCAATGTTGCTTAGTGACCCTTAGGGACACTTTTGTGTAGTGTGCTTGATAACATATGAGGAACTTTGTGGCCAAAATGAGGTTGGGACTAGTATTTACATAGCTAATTAGAGCTGATGGAGAAGACAATTCAATATGAGGATGAATGATTTGAAAGATACACAACCTTGCTCATTTGAACTATGGAACACTAGAACTTTTGGCATTAGGTGAGAAAGGGATGCCAAATACAAAAAAGTTGGATCTCTTAAAACTAAGATAGGCTATTGTAGGCCTTGATGACACAACCTTGTAGCACCTTACCATTTTTTGATACCTTGTATGAGCTATGAGATATGCCTCCTCAAAAATTGTTGCCCAATGTTGCTCATTGACCCTTATGAACACTTTCATGAAGTGTGTTTGATAACATCTGAGGAACATGGTGGCCAAAATAAGGTTATAAATAGCATTTACCCATCTAAACAAAGCTAAAAAAGAATATTATTTGGTCTCAGGATGAATGTTTTGAAAGAGACACAACCTTGCTCATTCAAGAACTAGGCTTGACATTACAACTTTTGGCATTAGGCAAGAAAGGGATGTGAAATCCAAACAAAGTAAAATATCCTAAAACTAAGATAGGTTATTGTAGGCCACAAAAAATTGATTTTATATGACCTACCTATTTTTTGATACCTTACACAAGCTTTGAGATATGCCTACTCAAATATCAATGTCCAATTTTGTTTACTAATTCTTAGTAACACTTTTGTGCAATGTGCTTGATAATGTCCGATGGACTCTGTGGCTGAAATAAGGTTAGTATTAGTGTTTACTCAACCAACCAAAGCTAACAGAGAAGAAAATTTGATCCCAGGATGAACAGTCTGAAAGGTACACAACCTTGCTCATTTGAACTGAGCAACACTGCAACTTTTGGCATTAGGCAAAAAAAGAGATGTTAAATGCAAAAAAAATCAGATCTCCTAAGATTGAGATATGTTATTGTAGGGATCAACAATGTTACCTTGTAGCACTTGACCATTTTTTATAACTCACTCAAGCTTTGAGATATACCCATTCAAAGATCATTGTACGATGTTGCTTAATGACCAACTATGTCATTTCATGTTCTTGTCATTGTAGGCATGTACTGACACTACCAACATGCTCAATTGGGAAGGTTTACCCTAGGAATGGTATCTATTTTCCTATGGGTTCCCTAGAATGCTTGCTAACATACCCTACCAACAAAGTTTCTTATGTTCTTTAAAGGCAATGTAATGCCAAACTTTGACATATTATTTCCTATAAATTAGGGCACTTGTATAAGATTGTATTGAATCTATGGGATCATTTTAGGCCCCCTAAAATATCCTAACTCAATTTTTGAAGACTAGATGTCATTTTTGTAGGGAAAAAAATTTTCTATTGATGCAAAACTCATCAAATGTGCTTAGTAAATAATTTCCAGATGAGTCATTTCACACTCTTCTCACCTGGAGAATCAACTGACACTTCTACCATGTCCAATTGGGCAAGTTTACCATAGGCATGTCACCTCTTTGCTACTACACATCTCAATATTCTCATTTACATACTCTACCGACAAATTGGGGCACATGTACATGATGTTGTACTAGTGCCATACTTACCACAAATATGAATTTTGCCAAGATACAAAAAATGATTAGATTCTCACAAAATTTTATTCAAGTATGGAGATTGAGGACATATCTTTAGAGCTAGTTATAGTGGAATTGAATATCACACTAAAATATGGTGATAAGGTTGATGCTAGAAATATTATGAAATAGTTGATCGAGCATGCCTTAGCCATCTCTAATGTTCATTTTGTCTTTAATTTTGATGTGTGTCATCAAGATCAGTTGTAAGACTAAATCCATCTAGTATATCCTAACATCGGTTCATCAATTCAACATTATCAAACTCATTTGTGATGGTAAAGTCTTCCTACATATCAAAATCTATGTCTTGAACAACCAAACTTATAACCACATGTCCTCAACACACTAAGCATAACAATATATATCCATGAAATCAATTAAAAATGAAAAACTCTTGCAATAATTTGTGTTTGATTTTGATTTGTGTAATCAAGATCAATTGTAAGACTAAATCCATATGGTATATCTTGACATTAGTTCATCCATTCAACATTATCAAGCCCACTTGTGATAGTAAATCCTTCCTACATATTGAGGTCTATGTCTTGAACAAAAAAATTTATAACCATATGTCTTCAACACTGAGAATAACAAAATATAACCATGAAATCAATGAAAAGGAAAAAATCTTGCAACAATTTATCTTTGATTTTGATTTGTATCATCAAGATTAGTTGTAAGACTAAACTCATCTAATATATCTTGACATTGGTCCATCAATTCAACATTATCAAGCTCATTTGTGATAGTAAATCCTTCCTACATATTGAGGTCTATGTCTTGAACAACCAAATTTATACCATATGTCTTCTACACTGAGCATAACAATATATAACCATGAAATCAATGAAAAGGGAAAAACTCACATGGTAATTTGTCTTTTTGATCTGTATCATCAAGATTAGTTTAAGACTAAATCCAATTGGTATATCCTGGCAATGGTTTGTCAATTCAACATTATCAAGCTCATTTCTGACAATAAATCCTTCCTATTTATCGAGGTTTATGCTTCAGCAACCAAATTTATAACCATATGTCTTCAACACTGAGAATAATAATATATAGCCATGAAATCAATGAAAAAGGCAAATATTTCACAACAATTTGTCTTTAATTTTGATTTGTGTCATCAAGATCAATTGTAAGACTAAATCCATCTGGTATATCTTGACATTGGTTCATCAATTCAACATTATCAAGCTCATTTATGAAAGTAAATCCTTTCTATTTATTGAGGTCTATGTCTTGAATAACCAAATTTATAATCATATATCTTCAACACTGAGCATAACAATATATAACCATGAAATCGATTAAAAAGGCAAAACTCTCGCAGCAATTTTTCCTTGATTTTGATTTGTGTCATCAAGATCAATTGTAAGACTAAATCCATCTAGTATATCCTAACATTGGTTCATCAATTCTATATTGTCAAGATCATTTGTGATAGTGAATCCTTCCTACATATCAAGGCATATGTCTTGAATAACCAAATGTATAACCATGTATCTTCAACATTAAGCATAACAATATATAACCATGAAATCAATGAAAAATGAAACTTTGACAATAATTTATCTTTGATTTTGATTTGTATCATCAAGATTAGTTGTTAGACTAAATCCATATGGTATATCCTAACATCAGTTCATCAATTCAACATTATCGAGCTTGTTTATGATAGTAAAGCCTCCTACATACTGAGGTCTATGTCTTGAACAACCAAATTTATAACCATGTGTCTTTAACACTCAACATAACAATATATAACCATGAAAACAATTTAAAAGACAAAAATCTCACAGTATTTTGTCTTATACACAATTTGGTATCCAAATATGCACATGTTACATCTTTTATCAATTTTATATACAAAATTTGGCATCTAAATATGCACATGTTACATCTCTTGTCAATTTTTATACAGAATTTGACATCTAAATATGCATACGTTACATCTCTTATCAATTTTTTATACAACTTTTGGCATCTAAATTTGCACATGTTATATGTCTTCTCTTTTTTATTCAAAATTTTGCATCTAAATATCCACATCACTATGAAGTTACAACATTTTGCACAAGATATATACAAAATTATCAAAAATTATTCTACCATATGTAGAATGATTTAGCTAGATAGCCCACAATCAATCAAGTGAACCTTTTGGATTAACTCTAACCCTTATTGTATCAAGTATTGCCTCATGATCTGATTCAAGAACTTTCTACAACTTCTTGTTAAGAGGTCTACCACAATACTATATCAATTGAATATTTGATGCAACAATAAGGTTACAGTAATGAAGAATATGTCTGTGTGTCTCAAAATCTTCAAACAACCATGTGTTAGAATTCTTGATAATTATAAAAATAATATAAAGTCAAGATTGATACATATTGACTTAAAGATTCCTTAATGACATTGGACACAAATATACTACCTTCTAAGCCATATGCCCATCAAAACAAAGGATCCGATTGGGTACTCAATACCCTCACCATCAATGAATGTAGCTATTAGTTTCTTTTTGGCCACAATACAACAACTTAAAAAGTAATTGATTCCTTCTTCATTTTTCTCATCTACAATAATTGCATATACATGACTTGCATTATATGGAATGATAAGTTAATTCCAAACTTGAAATGGAGATTGAACTAATATGACACAAAAAAATTATTTAAACCAAGTATTAAATTGATAAAGTACCTAATTCAACTAGGTCATATACATGGTCAAAATTTGTTGATGCTTCAACCTAGTTCAACTGTAGTGTTATAGGGAGTTGATATGAATCAATTGGATGCAAAGGTCTATAAGACCATTGGTCAACCCAATCTTTTGATTCACATTTATCCCATAAAAGATGCATACAAGAAAAGAAAAAGCATGCAAGATTTCTAGTATAAATATTGAATGATGTTACATTTGAACTTCTAAATGAATGCACATATAAACCAAAAATATCTAGCAACCATAGAATTACTAATATTACCTGGTCCCATCATAGAGTTACACTATTGCACAATTATTTATGTAATTTCTATTGTTGTGTCACCTTCATACTTTAATTCCCCTCTACTAAGAGCTCTTTTCACACATACTTTAGCATCATCATGCTCTCCCTTTCCATGTCCCACCTTAATGAAATTTTAAAAATGTTGCACTCCATTTGTCACATGCATCCTACTCAACCAATAGAACATCCTTGTATTCTTGAATTTTGGGGTGCAATTGTTTGACCATATTATGTGTTGATTGTATATTACATCTCTTTCCCTTAAAGTGTCATAGAAAACTCTAAAATATCTATACACAAACTCTAATGAATGAATTTGATCATCACTAATATAGAAGTAATACTCTCTAAAAATCTTTTTGTCCTCCTCTAGGATATCATGCACATGAATAAATGTTATGTGTACAAAAATTGACACTTGTGTAGAGTGGTAACATGTTTTTTGCACTTCATTTTAGGTTTTAGTGTATAGTTTTTAGAAAAGTCAACAACATACACAATTGTACTCAAGGGAAAAGTGTCCTTACACAACTTGAATTTATCATCTACCCATTTAGCTCTATGTGTATGATGTATGTACTCATAAACTATTTTATCTTCCAATTTTTTAATAAAATCAACTATACATAGATCATTTTTTAGTAACTCTTGCCTCTTTAATTATTTCCATCTTTAATACCATGTGTAATTGACTTGTACTTTCCAAGAGAAACTAATGTCTTCCCAATTTCATTTGTGTTATGTAGATGTAGGCATCTAGACAACTTTTTTAAACCACCACATTTAGGGAAAAAGCCTTTCAAACATATGGTCTTGTAACAAATGCACTCATCATCTCATTTACATAATACACTTGCAATAAATTCAACATGTTGGCATCTTCCACTTTGATTTTTTTTTTTAAATAGTTATTCCAAATATTTTAAACAATCATTCTTGATTTATTTATGACATTTTATCATGCATTGGCTTCAAAATATTTTCATCAATATCAATAAGAAACTTTCGTTTTCTATGAATTAATCTAGGATATATTAATGTAGGTGAATGCTCAATATTTTTATTATTTGCATTACATGCATTCATCATGTCAATTGGGTACATTAGCTGAAGTAGGTGTATTTGTGATGCAGGAGCATCTTGGGTGTAAGAGTGATCTTGCATCAACAAGAAATGTTTCCTTTATGTTTCTTGAATAAGGGTTGTCTCAATGCAAAGTTGTTGATTGTGGAGGCTTGCTACTTAGTAATTCGGTCATAAGAGCTCAGAATGTCCTAATCTCAAAGGTGGAGGTTCATCTTGGATATATCAGTCTGTCAGTTAAGGCTCAATGTCATATCATGAGTATTTGTGAAGTTATTGTGGATTTTTGGTGTGAAAATTTGGTATAAAAACTTTAGCCTTAGTTTTGAAGGCCTTAGATTCTATGGATGGGCTCTGAAATGAGGTTGACTAAAGGTTGTGTGAGGCAAGCCCTATAGATATTCAACAGTTGAGGATTCTGAAATAGGGTTATAATAGGCAATCAGAACAATCACGAGTTTTGTCTTCTGATGTTGGGCCAACTAAAATTTCAAAAATAAATGTCATAATTGTATTGAACCAACTCTATGTGCCTTTTTAGGGTCAGTCGACATCAAGGGTTAGGGTTTTATGTCGAGAAAATTCTATGATGGTGTAAAATTGCCTACATAATGCATATTGTAATTATGAATTCTGTAATTTTACATTTATGGAGATAATAAGAAGCCCATATTTTGTTCTCTCAATTTTTTATTTTTTTTATTAGGTGTTTGTGGTAATAGGGGGAGTACCCTTCAAAAATTTGTCATAATCATTTCAATTCGAGTATGTTGAACATTTTTGTTTGTCAAATTAGGTGCATTTGTCGCATTAATATCAATAGGTGCATGCTCATGATTTTTATTTACTAGATTAGGTGCATTGATCATGTCAATTTGAATTAGTATATTTTTATCACTTAAATTATTTGTATTTGATGGTGTACCTTGACATAATCTCCTAATACACTCTCTTGTTTGTGCATTTGTTGCCTCTTATTTTTCAATTGTTCCTCTCATGTTCTTTCTCATTGTAGATTTGAATTTCCCTACAAACAATAATATGAACAAAATACACAATCAAATACAAATACTAATAAATTTCCATCATTATTTTATACTTTTAAGTAAACAAAAAAATTTTAAAACAATATAAACTCATGGTGAATGACAAGATACAAACATAAAATAACATGGACACAAGAAAATAAACCAAATCAATCATTTTCAAGCCTGGAGGACTAAACATATGTAGACCTATTGTAGGAAAACATGTAATATAGTAAGTGACCTCATGGGACACAATGAATTAGTCTAATAGTTGTTGACATGTTTATATATGAAAATTTCTCAATAACTCGATCAAACTATTAACTCCTAATTGCAATGTCAATAGGATCTCATAATCCGATCGAGTTTTACAAGAGAGCAAGAGAGGGGGTAGGGGTTAGGGGTTTTATATATATATATATATATATTTATTTATTTATTTATTTATTTATTTATTTATTTATTTATTTATTTATTTATTTATTTATTTATTTATTTATAGAGAGAGAGAGAGAGGTTATGGGTCATTGGGAGAGGGAGGTTGAGGGTTAGAAAGACATGGTTAAGAGTTAGAGAGACATAGATCGAGAGAGAGAGAGAGAGGGGGGGGGGAGGGTTAGTAAGAGAGGAAAGTTTGGGGTTATAGGGTTAATAGAGAGAGAGGGGGGATTAGGGGTCAATGAGAGATGGGAGATGGAGGTTAAGGGTTAGAGAGAGATGTATGTTAGGGGTTTGAGAGGGAGGGGAGAAAGAGGTTATGGGTCAATGAGAGAGGAAAGTTGTTGGAATTCTTTAGAATAACTAAGAGTGGGGGGTGAATCAGTTATCCAAGGTCCAGATGTACAAATAAAAAATTTCACAGCTTAGTGAACCCATATCCATAAAACATTTTCATCATGCATGCATCCATTAGATTATGAAATCACTCAAACTTGTAGGTTACTATCAAATCAATTTGCAAAAATGTAAACATGAAACATAATAGATTTAATAACACATTTGATACAATGATTTAATGTAGAAACTTGATTTGGGAAAAACCACCAGTAACATGCTTCTCATTCTCACTTTTCTAAAGTGATGCCATGTGAAAGGCCAACCCTATTAAAGGTTACAATGCACACTATTAAATGTGACCTGGTTAAAGGATTTAAATCACCCAATTAGGAGTGAGCCTTGTTAGAGGACTTTAGATCATTCACTTGGAATATCACCCAGTTAAAGGATTTACAAATTACTATTAGGTCAACCTTAATCCAAAGGATTTACCCTAGACTGATACAATGATTAGAAAGTAACAGTAAGGCTTGATCTGATAACAACTTACAACTCCATTTGTAGATTATAGATCTCTATTTCAGTCCTCCATTATGCTTGGCTTTCACACTCTTTAGCTCTAATAGCTTGTTCACCCTTCAAGCATCCATACCCTTAAGCCTTCTTGCTTTGCTTGCCAATGCAATCTCTTTACTTAGGTCATTAAATGAAGCAAATAACCTAGACTCCTTGTTTTTCCTTAGGTTCTCATGCATGACAACCCTTACTTCTAACGAGCCATCTCTATAAATAGAGAATTAAGATATTTTGTCATTCATCCTCCATCATCCATTTTAGGGTTAGGTAGGATTAGGCAGGATTCAATGAATCTACCCCTCATTTCATTCCATTCTCTTCTAAAAACTTCTTCGTCAATCCTCTTTGAATTCACCTCAAAATAGTTCACTGTGGATTTTGTGTCACCAACTCATCAACCTTATCTTCCACTCAGTTCACACAATCCATGAAAAAAAACTTGTTGGATTAGATTCATCAAATTCTTGATCTTTCTCATAATGCTGACACTTGGTATTAATTGGCTTATGATGCTTAGCACATACTGCATTACTCAACATCCTTTATTAAATCACTCAACACAAAATAAAGTTTACTAGTGCTTGATATCAACTAAACTTTACTCAGCTTACACTATTTCACTCAACTTACATTGAAATTAACTTTGCTTGCCTCCAACTGATTTTCTTCTCGGCTTGCACTAACTTTGCTCGACACCTACTAAGCAGAATGTTAAGCTTGGTAGACAAACTTTGTTTAACTCGTTCTTCTAAACTTAATCAATGTAACCAACCTTTGCAACCTTAAGTAGATTATCAATGCACTATAATATCATTGTCTTAATTGATTCTTGTACTTCTTTTCATATCATAACTCAACCTTTCCTCTAGGTGTTATTGTTACCTCATTTGATCAAATCCTCTTCATCAATCAAATAGCTGATAGTACTTATATCATATAAGCATAGTTAGAGAGAGAGAGAGAGAGGGGGGGAGGGGGGCGGCTAGGAGATATACAAAGAGATGGGGGTTAGGAATTATATAGAGACCAAGGGGTTTGGGATTTGATGAGAGAGAGAGGGTTAGGGGTTAGCCTAGAGAGAGATGAGTTACAAGTTAGAGGGAGTGGGTGTTAGGGGTTACCAAGAGAGAGTGAGAGAGAGAGAGGTTATGAATATATGTGATTGCATATACAAAAATAGAATAAAAATATTTAATAAATATGACTTTAGTTGTATACTTATAAATATTTAGTTATATACTAATATATTTAATTTAGTTATATATTTGATTTAATTATATATCAATGTAGTTAGCTTATGATAGTTATGACATTATTGGGTTATTGTTATCATAGTAACATGTTCAGGTTATGTGAATGCAATATTTTGCATTCACTCATTCATAACCTAATCGATTTTTGTTTAGCATTTTCCCTCCAATTTCAATCCTTCAGACTTTAATTAGTTTTACCACTATCTTCACAATCCTCACAGACATATGTCTAACTTTTTTTCAATAACTTTTGATATACTTAACCAAATGCAAAATGAATTACATAATACTATTCTACACTTTATTCTATACACTTCAAAAAAGATAGTTTTGATGCAATTCATGCCTTGCACATGAATAGGTACCAAAACTTCAAGATACAACCACTCCAATAATTCTTTAAAAAATACTCATCAGAAAATTACATAAAAGTACACAACTTCTAGATATCACTCTTAACTATCATCCTACAAAAAGGAAGTGTTGAGATTAAGGTCAATTTGTCTATTAATGACTCAACACTTCGTCAAAATGGTTACATTACTACCAAGCTATATAGTTTCTACCAAGTGTATCATTTAGTTTGTAGTGTTAACCAATTGATTCAATTTTTCCCAAGCCAGGTAGTCATAATATAGTGTCTATCGAGCACTTGAATCAATTTGCAATGTTTTCCAAGCTACACAATACATACCAAGCCTCAAAGACAAAGTTTAGTGCAAACTAAGGTAGCAAGGGCTACCGAGCTATTTAGTGGAAGGGAAGAAGATCATAGTGTTAACTAAGCTTTGTAGTGTTAACCAAGTTCTATAGTGTCTACCGAACTCACAATGTTAACAATGTGAATCTAGTGTTGACTAAGTCATGCAATGTCAACCAAGTGATTCAACAGCTACCAAGTTTCTCAATATTCACCGAGTTACACAGTGTTGACCAAACTTGAGCCACTTTGAAGTGATTAGTATGGACCAAGCTTCAAGTTCAACTGAGTGCCAAAGTTTTTTGAGCGTTCACAGTGTTTTTTGTGTATCAAAACATCACCAAGTTTGCTTTTTGAAACTGAGTTACAGCAATTGGGTCGACTTTGTGAATTATGATGAAATTGGTAATGTAGCCGACTCTAGTAAGTTGTGATTTGGATTGGTATATATGTAATGCATTGTATCATATCCAAATGTAAGAGTTTGAAAAAGTATATGATGAGTAGAAGTGTGAATTAAAGAAGGCTACAAGCAGTATAAGGGACAATAGAGATTTATCTATCATAGTTAGGTGATTATTGTAATTCAAGGAATCTCATTTAGGAAATCAAAGTTGTAGATCAAAGATCAGTCACTGGTTCATCCTAATAGGTGCATTAGTCAAATCCTTTAACAAGGTAGACTTAACAATTTTTTGCTAAATTTCTTAACCTAGTGCACACTTCATTGTATGTTTGTAATTTCTTTAACAATTTGGACCTCATAGTCCTTATTGCTCCTAATAGGGCACATCACCAAAAGTGATAAAATATAAGCCTTAATAAGTTAACTTTATACTACAGTACTAAAGCTTGTGGGTATCATCCCCACCCTAGAGTTACTTTCTAGTTAGAAGGTTTCTAGGCCACCTTATCTTGTGTCAAAGTGTTATGAAAGTTTTATTACTTTCATTCTTTCATGCATGCAATTAGATCAGAATATTATATGAAAGATTAATTGGTGAAGTAAGATAAAGTTTTATTGGTTCCTGAATCACCCCTCCCGTCTCAGTAACCTTGCTTATATTATATATCCAACACGAAGTTGGAAAACATTGAATATAACTAGGTCTTTTGTGTTGCACACAAAAACAACTATGTTATATTTTTTTTTAAAAACCAGGAACTATTTTTCGTGTGCATAGGGTTAGCCCCACCTAATCTTATATGTTTTGTAAAAACTCCAATATTTTAGAAAGTAGATTTAGAGTACAACAATTTATATTTTTTCCACATCTTTTCATTTGAGTATATGACCCTCAAACATCTCATCCAAATTCAGGTTGACCTGATTTTAGAAAAAAAGGTGTCCACTTATGCTCCACTTTTTGTACACCATCTTGGTGCACTTACCCTTATTTGCCAAAAAAATTGTTCAAACTATTACACATTGTTCAGGGGGAAATAGCATTAATGAATTTATTAATGTAAACTAGATGAGAGGAGTTCATTAGTTAAACACTTTCACCTTAAGCCATTCAATACAAGAGAAAGAGGGGCTTCCAAACATAAAGTTCTTAATATGATTCAAGTTAGATTAGAAAAACCTAAATAAGATGAAGAGATGTCTATATTAAATCTAACTTACACTAGGGAAGTATGTGAGAAAGTCCTATTTAATGCAATGTTCATTAACCTTAACATTTGGAGTGTGATTAAATTGAGTTTATTGATCAGTTTACCTAAGGTTAACAATTCTAGACAAATGCATAGTCCAAATAAAAGAGAAAATTAGATCTAAGACACAAGAAGAAGATAGAGAATATGACTTACCTTGAAAAGAGATACTAGAGGACACATTTCTATTTGAAAAAACTAATGACTAGAAACTATTTTAGGAATTATGACTATGGATCTGAAATTATATTAGAGAACCCTAGAAAGTGTAGATCTCTAGGTACAAGTCAACTTAGTTAACCTATAAAAGTATATGTTCAACCAACAACCATGTTCCTAAAGGGAATAAGTACAACTGATCTCAGTCCTACAGATAGATCATGAGAGTAGGTTCTCAGATCTAAATTTGTAATTCTGGTAACCTTTGCATAAAATTTTTCCTCAATCAACTTGTAGTGCCTCTCATGTTTTCATTTTGTGCCTTGTTATTTTGTTTTCGAGAGATACTTTGATACTCATGTTCAAGGACATTCGAGATGACTTGATGGTCAGATACTTTATTTTGATTTACCAGTATCATATATGTTAGATGCTATGTTGTTCATTTTGATCATATCTGAATGAATATGCTTATTGATGTGACATGATGCTTTATGATGATATATGTTTATTTTGTATTCAGACATATACTATGTTTATGATTATATAATGGACTTATTGGATTCAGGATACTTTGATATGTTGCTACGGCTATTTACTCATTCTTGCTTTCAAATGTTTTATGATGTAGTTAGTGATTTAAATGGATGATTTTACTGTGATTAAATAAATTGTTATTTAATGTGATTTAATGCATTTATCGCTTTGGCTATATTACAATATGCAGTTGTACTTGATCATGTTGTTCAATGTGCAAGATTTATATCCGTGGCAATGGCACATGGAGTTAGTGATTTGGTTGTTCTTACCTAGCCAATGTTGTCCCTTAATGGTCAACATCTTATTTAATTGATTAATTAAACCCTTGTGTAATTTAATAAATCTGGACTCATTTGCATTGTGTGATTAGACCAGTGAGCGTGTCTGTGCATATATAGAGGTTCACATTTGTCATAAAAGTTATTTTGGATTATTGTGATTTATTGGTTAAAGGGAATCTTGCACTTTATCTTATTTAACTTAATTCCTAGTACCTTTATCATAGTTGAATTCCAATTACTCATAATAGCCTATTTTTGTTTGGATTGATTAAGGGTTTAACTAGGTGATCTGGTTAATTACCCTAATCTCTTTGTTCACTTGAAAAGTGAATCTATATCCAAAAGGGAATTTTACTCCTCACTTTTTGACTTTTGAAATAGGATTTTGAGAGAAAATTCCAAATCCTCTTCAAGAGGAAATATTATTATGTTCATTGTAGGAGCTACGGGTGTACAATCATCACGAGGTCGGTCTTATCAAATCTAGCTCGGGGAGACCTTGGACTGTCATGACTTTTGATAGTTTTTGCGAGGTTTTTATTTTACTACTCGAGTTCTCGTATTTTCCCTTTTGGCTGTCAGGTAGGGCTCTCCTTTTTTACTATTTCAGCTTTGTTTCTGCTTCTATTTTTTGTAGTTGTTTGTTAGGAGGTTGAGAACTAGTGTTCCCCTCCATTTTTGGTTGCTAGCTCTACCTAGTTGGGCAGGTGTATCACCTAATATCTAGTAGTGTAAATTGGATACTAATACTAACAAGAGCATTAACAAAACTAAACAAAGCTAACACTTAAGATAGGACTCAATGGTTATCACCACAAAAGGAAGCAAAGCAAGAATGGTAGGCTCCTTATGGTATAACCCATGATGAAGTGGATTTTTCCCTGATAAGTAGAGATGTGTGCTCATGATTGTGCTCAAGCTTCAAGTTGATGGATGGTGTGCATGGAGAATGGTTTCAAAAATGGAGGTATGGAGGGATTTTAGCATTATAATGGTATTTTGGTAGTTTTCAAGCCCTCAGAATAGCATTATAACATTGCATGAAAAGGTGGATGATCTTTGTGAAGGGAGAGGGTTGTATTTATACGCCAAGGGGTAGAGAGATGGATGGTCAAGATGCAAAGATGGAAAAGTAGTGAGGAAGGGACAAGATGCACTCAAAAGGGAGCACATGGATTGTTCTTGTTTAGAGCCAATAGGAAAGTGACACTTGTCACAATGAGGATGGGTGTGAGAGGATAGGATAAGGGTTGGCCAAGGGAGTAAAGAGGGAGATTGAGTATGTAAGAGACATGTAAGAGTCATAAAGGAGGGTGTAAGAGTCATAAATGTTGGAGGGTGAGGGGAAGAGATATTTTGACTTTAGCTTGGGTTAGCAAGTCTTAACACTTGCTTAAGGTTGTGCACATGTTTAGGAGGGGGATTAGGATTAGCTTAGAAAGGGGGTTAGGGGGTAAGTGATTTAGCTTTGGTGAGATGGGTTAATTAGGTGGCTAAGTGAGGTTAGTATGGGTGAATGGGTTGGATTATGGGTTAGGATAGGGTTTAGGGATGCTTTAAGGGTTTTAGATATTTTATTAAATGATTTATTTAATAAAATAGTGATATGGGATTAAATTAAATAGATTTGAGAATTTATTTAATTTAATACAGGAATAGGGATTTAATTGATAAATTGATTTTAGGTTATCATTTGATTTTATCAATTAGACTATAGTTAATTAAATTAATTAATTAACTAGGGGATGATGGTTATTTAATTAAATAGTAAATATTTAATCAATAATATCCTAGAAGATGACTAAATAAGATTACCTAATGATGTAATCAGATTTAGGTGTCTACATTTTGCCCCTCTTTGACATAGTGTTGAAACAACACTAATTTAAAGAAGTTCAAATATAAACAACACAAAGAAGACTGCTTAAAGTAACATGGTTGCCTCAGTTTTAAGTAGAGAAGAAGAGAATGGACTAGGTGGTGCCCCCTCAAGAAGGTGGTGAGGAGAGAATATGAGGCATGACAGCTTCTTGAAAAATTTGCAATAAGCTTGTATGGGACAAGAGGACATGGAAGAGGGTAAAATGGGTAAAAGAGAGAAAAAATGAGAAAGAAGAAGGGTGGTGGGCAATAGGGGTTGTTGGAGGAGCTGAAGAGGTAGTTAGGGCACTAGGGGGGCCTATAAGTGGCTAGAAGAGGGCTAGAAAGGGTCATTTGCTTTTAGACAGATGAGGAGATATTGCTGCTAGGAGCTCTGAGTTGGATTCTACAATGGCAGCTATTGGATGACCGAAGCATCAATATGATGTTGCGCAACAAGTATGAGTGCGGCGAATTCCCAATCGTTCAATAGGGTCAAAAACCTCTTTGTGATTTTTTATTTTTTAGTAGGTTAGAGCATTCCCACAAAAGCGAAAATGCAATCCTGTGAACACGGGTCCGGCGAGAACACATGCGAGATCAACAAGATCACGATCCCATGAAAATAGCTAGGACGGTGGGAAAAATTGGCTTGTCAAGCAAGGTTTGTAGGATCACGGATTTGGGGAGAAAATTTTACGTGGGGATGAGAGTAGCTAGGTAGGATCGTGATCTCGCCATGGAAAATGTGGATAACTCTACAGGTATGCAATCATGCGGTAAGGATGAGGTCAATGCAGGAACAGGATAGGGTTGACTAGGGGAAAGAAAGGGTAAAATGTGATCTCACATGAACAAGGGTCTATGGGATTGCTAGGGTAAGTGTGCATGAGAATGTGGGTCAAATGTGCAAAGGATGGGAAGGTCAACGTGGTAATCTCGTGGGAACATATCCACACAGGATCGCGAGGTTTAAGGTTTGTAGGAATGAGTTTGTGAGAATACAGGTAAACGTGCAAAGGATGGGAAGGTCAAGGGGGCAATCTCGCGGGAACATATCCACATGAGATCGCGAGGTTTAAGGTTTGTGGGAAAACATTTTTTTAGGAAAAATGTGCAGAAAAATAGGGGTTGAGTTAGAGAAGGGGTGGGAAGCTAGGGTAAGGAAAGTATTGAAAAGAATATTGATATGTGATTGGATTATTGGTGTGTAGTGGTCGCTAGATGCCTTGATGTCATGTGAGTGATGAGAAGCGGTGCTACGCATAGGAGATTAGCTGATGGTCGAGGATTGGGCAAGGATTGAGGGCATTGGGCTTGGATACCTAGTGAGGCTACCCCACACACAGACCTGTATGGCTATGGTGACAGCTTTGTGCAAGCAGTGGCATAGTGAGATAGCCACCTTCCACCTGCCAATAAGAGAGATGACGGTGACTCTAGAGGATGTATATTAGATATTCAGACTACCAGTATGGGGGACACTAGTGATGGCTAGAAGGGAGATGACCCTAGAGGTAGCAGTGCAAGGATTTGTAGGGCTAGGTGTGCCATTCCAGATTCAAAGGGGACAGTTTGTACTAGATGAGCATCTAGATCAAGTGGCCCTTGAGAGATACATTTGCTTCTACATGTGCGAGCTGGTCTCCAGATACATTGCCCCAGATACAGAAGGGATTGGAGTGACATTAGCACTGATCCCAGTGATCATGCAGATAGTAGACGTAGGAGTCCCAGCTACATGGGGATCATTGATATTGGCAGAGTTGTATAGAGATCTTCACTAGATAGTGTACCAAGGAGCTGGCTAACAAGGGAGGAGCATAGGGTTCCCCACATTATTACAGGTATGGGCCTGGGAGCACATTATAGTATTTAGGCCGATTGGGCAAAGAGACAGGCAGGCGAAGGAGCCAGTAGCCTACAATTGGGGGAGCCATCGACATACCACCATACTTAGGATGTGGACTATTGGAGAGTCTGAGTTGATGAGATTGTGATAGTTGTATGGAGGCCTTACATGGGTTTAGGGACATGGGCGGAGGAGGGACAGCAACTGCACTACACTATATCCCCTTGTTTCATTTTTGGTCGATGGGAGTACATTGTTGAATAGTACCAGTTAGATAGGGCCCTACCACAGTTTGGATGGAGATAGGTGGCTCCCAAAGAGCCAAACTAGTATCAACGAGTGACACATGAGCTAGTATTGATGTATGGACCAGCACTACAGAGAGAGGGGTTGCTTCAAGGCTAGCTAGAGTTAGAGCCACAGCAATGGGACTAGTTCAAAGGGGCAATAGATGCGAGCTCCACTCAGGAGTATCGGGATGGTTTCCAGCGACTGAGACTAGTAGGCCAAGCACAAGTCACAAGGGTAGCGATGGTGGTAGGATAGCTAGCCCCAGTAGTGCAGAAGGGGAGATATGTAGTAAGAGGGCTACGTCAGTGAGTAGAGTTTGTTGCATAGGAGGGGCCAATTAGGTAGAGATGAAGGGTAGGGAGGCAGGAGAGAGGGGCACAATCGGAGAGAGGAGAGGAGAGAGGGACAGAGCTAGAGAGAGGAGGAGAGGAGACAATGAAGGAGAGGAGATCATAAGGGGAGAGGGAGCAAAGGCCACAGAGGCTAGCAGGGGGTGATGGAGGAGGGTCATCTGCAGGGGGAGGGGATGAGGGATGGGTAGCCCTTTATGCATCATTACAGCAGACACATGATGCTACCAGCTAGCTACTATGTAACACAAAACAAGAGTGAGATTAGCTATGGTAGGAGTGATATGTAGCATAGGGCCAGGTAGACAAGGCAGGGCTTGAGGTGGGGAGAATACAGATGGAGTTGGGGCAGATGGAGGGGAGGCTAGATGTGGTGAGCCTAGAGAGGTAGGTTATACAGGCAAGGCTAGATGCCATGCAGTAGGAGTGAGACTGAGTGGTGGTGGAGGTGGGGATGCTACAAGCACAAATGGTAGTGGGTGGAGGGATGGAGGATTTGAGGAGGCTACAAGCATAGATGGAGGATCTGAGGGAGAGGGCAGGATTCTATCAAGGTAGGTACCATGCAGCGGTCCCAGTAGACCACATAGAGCACTATAGGTAATTGACACGGTCAGGTACAACTGGGACCCACACAAGGATGTAGGGAGGGGGGGGAGTGGATGGAGCACTAGGGGCTCACAAAGGATAGGGGGGTCTCAGCATACAGGGAATAGTCACAGGATAGGACAGAGCCAGAGGTGAGACACAGGGATGAGGGGGAGGAGGGATGAGGCAAAGAGCTCAGGGATAGGAGGAGGATTGATGAGACCACCACCTCTACCACTATTAGCACCAGGGGTAGGGAGGGATATAGAGGAGGATCCATATATAGAGACTATAGATCAGGGAGACCAGTGATAGTGCTTGGTTCACTTGTATGATTAGTATTGTGTTATACGTATCAGCAGATTTTGAGATCTATGTATATTTTTGGGTGGGCACAAACTCGTTGTAGCGAGATGTATGATATGGATACTATATATTTGGACTTTGATGGATTGTATTCTATTATTCTTTCATTTATTCTTTGTGGAGGAGAGGGATATATAGAGAGAGCAGAGCATTCTTTGGGGCTGGATATGTGTTATGTATTTATGATTGTATGAGTATGGTTATGATGTGAGTTGTATGTATGTTTAGATGTAGATGAGAGACTGATTTGTTTGATATGCAGGATGTGATATTGGATGAGAGATATGATATTTACTGATGATTTGTGATGTAGGATGTGATTTTGATGAGAGATATGATATGGCTGACAATTTGTGATGCAAGATGGGACTTTTAAGGATAGATATGATATTGCTGACAGTTTATGATGCAAGATGTGATGGATTCTATTGATAGTGTGGGATGTGGTTATCTATGGTAGTGCACATGTGATATGATATGTTTTTGGTGTGATTTTGATAATGTGAGTTGCTATGATAGTGCTTCCATGATGGGATATACGTTTTGATGTGATTTTGAGATGTGATTTGCTATGATAGTGTTGACATGATGGGATATAGGTGTTTAAGTGATTTTCTTATGATATTGTAGATATTATGTAATATAATTTGACGTGATCATTGATGATGTGATTTCCTTTGATAGTATTTGATATGCGGTTGTATGATGATGAGAATGTTGATATAGTATTTAAAATGAACACAAAGATAGGTGAAAAATTTAAAATGAATCACCCACTAAGGATGGATGACAAATTTAAAATGAATCTCCAACTAAAGGATAAACATGAGATTTTATTATATGTTAAAATGTACCCAAACTAAAGAATAAAGATGAGATTTATGATATGTTAAAATGAACACAAACTAAAACATGAGATTTATGATATGTTAAAATGAACACAAACTAAAACATGAGATTTATGATATGTTAAAATGTACGCAAACTAAAGATGGATTACAACCTTAAAATAAATTTAAAACTAATGATAAATGACAATGGTAAAATGAATCACAAACTAATGATGAATGGCAATGGCAAAATGAATCACAAACTAACGATGAATGACAACGTTTAAAAGGATGAAAGACAAATGTAAAAAAGAACATAAACTAACTAAAAAAAGAATGTGAAATTTATGATATGCTGAAATGGACACAAAATACCATTACACGAGTTTGATGATAAGCTAAAATGAACACAAACTACAAGATGAATGTGAGATTTATGATAAACACTTGATGATAACATATGTGAAGTGAGCTAAAATAGCGAATAGTGAAGGAAAGATTGAATGCTAGGATATGAGAGAGAGCCAAGGTATGATAAAAGGGTATAAGCTATGATAATACAGCATGCTAGATTCTAGGAGGTAGGGAGATACTGAATAAATGTAGGCAATGATGACAATACTGAGATATAGGACAAACTAGGATGGTGAGATAGGAAAATCAATACTTGAATTAGGATAATGATCTATGATATAAAAAGTGATTGTAAAACATAGGAGATACTAACTCTAAGGAGAATGATGTTGGAAAATGAGTGACCAACAAACTCGTAGTCAAGAGGATAGTAGAGATTAGAGCTAGGATAGTGACTTATGATAAGAATCACATCATGATGGTGGTGAAATCATAGCCTAAGGAATGAAAAGTTGTAAGAGTAGGATAAGGAAGATAATTCAATGTTTGATGATTCGAATCGAAAAGATTCTGATAGTGGAAAAAAAAGCTAAATTTTTGAGAGAGATAGGTGATGTAAAGGAAGAGGATACCATGGGTCATGATAGGAAAGGGAAGGAAAGTAAAAAGTGAACAAATGTGAGGTGTATGGGAAGCTTAAGAGCAGGGTACTTTATGAAGAAGTACCACCATGTAGTGTGAGCACCTTATTTGATATAGGAATATTAGGGACCTGCCAAGGTTACTAAGAACATCAAGGCCTTTTCCCCAATATTACTTAGGACTAACTCAAACAAGCATGCAAGTATTGCCCCAGCATCACACATGAGTCCTAGAGAGATCAGTGTGGGAAAGATGTTGGGTGATCCTCAAGCAAATGATATTGCTCAAGTGCATCATGTTATCATAAACAAAAACATGGCTGAAATATGCAAGAGTGATATCTGACTGACACACAAGCAAAAAAAGACCGCGATTACAACCATGCCTTTGAGTTGCCCCAGTCAAAACACACCATGATACAAAAGATCATGGCGACCTTGAGGAGGGAACAACTGACAAAATATATGGAAGCAACCAAAGCAAAATATACATTAAAAAAAAGTGTGAAAAAGTAACCTTTTGCTAAAGAGATCAAGATGATTGGCTATTGACAAGCTGAAAAACATGGAAGAGAAACTTGGAAAAGACTTTAAGGCTAGGACGTGTAGGGTATTGATAAAAAGGGACAATAACTTATTTTCTACAAATGATGGGCTAGGGACATAGGATGTCACAATAAGACCTAAATAAAATGTACAAGCACAACTTATACAATGAATGGGGACTCAGGAACATATGACAAAATATGGTAGTGGGTATGTATATAAAGGGGGAAAGCTCAAGATGAGGAGATAGCATTGTTATAGTACAATTATTGTTACAGGGGTGGGATATATACAACATAACTATTGTTACAAGGGTTATGATACTATTGTATTTACAAGATTATGATACATAGGATACAAGTGTTAGTAAAAGGATATGATACATAGCATACTACTTGTTGGGTAGGATATATATGGTAAAGTACAAGGATGAAAGACACCTGATAAGATACATGTGGTAGAGTACAATGGTAGGGTATATCTGATATTAAACATGGGGTAGATTACAATGGTAGGGTAGATATACTAATGAGAACTATAATATAGGATATAGGTGGGGTGCTACAAAGTGGTGGAGATGGAAAGAAAGTGTCGTGAGTTGGATTGGGGGTATGAGAGTGAGACTACAAGGGACACTTTGAAAACACGAGGAGATGGGTGATGAGATATGGAGTGGCGATTGGGGAGATGCATGTCATTGATAGATAATAAAAAGGCTAAGTACACCTAGCACCTAATTGTTAGGTTTTCACGAGGGTACCTATCCATGGTGCTTGAATTGCCAAGTTTTCACCATTGGATGCTTGTTTTTCTTGACCTTTTTTGTCTACTGAGATTTTTTCTTTTAGGCATAGAATTTCTTAAGGTGAATGATGTTGGTAGGATCATTCAGGACTTCAGCTTCAAGTGTAGATAGCTAATAGGCCCCAAAGCCAAAATATGTTGTGACCACATAAGGTCCAAGCCATGTGGGCTCAAACTTGCCTTTCTTTTCTCGGTCGGTCTAAACCTTCATGTTTTCTTTGAGGACCATGTCTCCTTGAAAGTGGCATGGATGGACCTTCTGGTTGAAATTGCACTTGAGGCAATTCTGGTAGACCATGAGGTGGTCATAGGCCTGTTGCCTTTTTTCATCAAGTAAATCAATTTGAGTCAGTCAAGCCACTCTATAATTCTCATCTAATATCTGACCTCATAAAGAAATGTGAAGGGATGGGAGTTCAACCTCAATAGGTAATACTACATTAGCACCATAAACCAAGGAGTATGGGGTTGTGCCAGTGGATGCATAGAATGAGGTGTGGTATGCCCACAGGGCAGGATTGATTTGTAAATGCCAATCACGATCGGAATCATTAACAACTTTCTTGAGGATTTTAAGGAAGGTTTTATTAGTTTCCTCCACTTGACTATTACCTTGTGGGAAGTATGGGCTAGAAAAATGGTGATGGATGTGAAGGGAAGTGTACAATTCCTCCATATTTAGGTTTTTTAAATTACCTCCATGGTCAGTAAAAATGGTAGCCAAGATGCCGAAGCGACAGATGATATGATATAGGATAAATTTGGATACCTAAACTCCTATGGTGGTGACAAGGGGAACTACTTCAACCCACTTAGTGAAATAATCAGTGGCAGTGATTATCCACTTGTGTCCTTTTGAGGAAAGAGATGCGATAAGACCAACAAGGTCAAACCCCCAACAAGTAAAAGGCCATGGTGGTGCTATAGGTTGCAAATCTTGAGCTGGGGCTCAAATTAGATTAGCATATTGATGACAAGGTAAACATTGTTACACAAATTCACATGCATCATGCTCCAAAGTAGGCCAATAATACCCAACTTGAAGGATTTTGTAGTCTAGGTATATGTATGAACTGGAGTTGAGTAAAATGTTCCTTTAATTGATCAATGAATTCCTTGTAAGGTAGTTGCTTGTCATCTTTGGTCTAATATTCATTTAAGGCTTGTTTGATGATAAGTTGGGAATCACCATAGACCTATAGCTCCGTGATATTCCATTCAATGGCTATTTTGAGCCTTGCAACAAGGGCTTCATACTCTGAGATGTTATCGATACACTAAAACTGTAGTTTGAAAGATTTAGGAATGTAATCTCCTTGAGGTGTGACCAGGAGTATGCCAATGCTAGAGCCATGGGATGTGTAAGATCCATCAAAATATAACTTCCAAGATGGTTGTTCTTCTGTCAAACAGAGGTGTTCATCTAGAAATTCCATAATGAGGGGGTGGTCTACGACCAAGGGTGCATCTACCAAGTGATCTACAATAGCCTGGCCTTTGATAGCCTTTCTATCAACATATTGGATGTCAAATTTGCTGAGAATCATGACCCATTTAGCCAGGTTCCCTGTGTATATGAGCAATGTTAGTATGCTAATAGAAACCAAATTTAAATAAAGCTTCTACAAACTAAACTAAATTCATAAACTTCAAGATAGAATAAGATGAGCTCTCAATTGAGAATATGAGCCATTAATGGGCTCTCTCAATAAGAAGCTCTCTTGTTGAGTGGCTTTGTCTAAATAGATAGGATGTATGCTCAAGCTTATGCTTCAAATGGAGTTGGAATTTGGGTGTGAGTGTATGGTTTTGATGTAAAATGGCTTCTTAAAATGGAATTATGACTTTACTTCATGGATTGTGTTGTTTTGCAAAGGGGAAGGATCCAATTTATAGGCAAGAGGCTTGAGGGATTGAGGGCTAAGATGCAAGGATGGGGAAAAGCTCATGGAGGGCTCAGATTGCATGAGAAGAGAGCAAATGGATTGTGCTTCCTTACAGCCAATCAGGGAGTGACACATGTCATAGGGTGACAGGATGGAGGAAAGGGGAAGGATGAGTCAACAAAGGAAGCTCAAGGGATAAAATCTTCATAAAGACCCTCATAATGGCTTGTAAGAGAAATGAAAGGGCTTGGAAGAGTCATTCATGGCCTAGTGGGCTTCATAAAGTTTTATGGTTGGGATATTTTGAGGGAGATGAGAGGAATTTTGACTTGAGCTTGATTAGGAAGGTTTTAAGCTTTCTTAGGATTGTGCAAATGATTAGAGGATGGATTAGGATGGTTTAGGATTAGCTTAGGGATAGGCAAGTGGATGGCATTTAATGAGGGTGGGTGAAGGAGGAGATATTTGTTAACTTTGGCTTGGGTTAGTAAGTCTTAACCCATGTTTAGGGAATGTGACAAGGTTAGGAGGGGATTAGGATTAGGTTTAAAGACATCTTCTAGAAGAGTCTAGACTTTGGATGAGGATAAAGACTTTCTAGAATGGTCTAGAACTTCCTAGGATGAGGATGAAGACTTTCTAGAAGAGTCTACAACTTCTTAGGATGAGGATAAATTAGATTTTAGGAAATAAATAAAGTTTTATTTATTTCAAGGGTTTGGGTTGAGGAGATATTTATTAAAACTTTTTTAATAAACATGAGGATTAATATTTAATCTTAATTAAATATTTTGAGTTGGGATTAGAGGTAAGAAATGATGGGATTAGCCTTTAATCAAAATTAAAGAAGGATTAGAAGATTTTGGAAGAGGTTAGTGGTCTTAAGGAAATTGGCCAAGTTTTGGGCAAAAAATACATTTTTTATTTATTTTGGGTTTTTTGGTCAATTTATTAATTAAATAATTAATAAATAAGGAAATAATGTTTAAATAAGATTTAAACATTTTTGGGAGGTATTCCTTAATTAAATATTTTTAATTAAGATAAAGAGATTTAATGACATAAAAATTAATTAATTAATTAATTAATTAATGATGATGTCATTAGGAATTTTTTTAGAAAATAAAAATACTTTATTTTCTAAAGGATTTAGGTGTCTACACCCTATGAATACTGTGCGAGATAACATATATTTTAATGGATCAATTTTGGAGATTAGTTGCACAGTGTGGCTCAACATGTAATGGTGCAACTTCTAAGTGGCAAATACCATGGCCATGCAAGCCTTTTCTATTGGTGTGTAATTGAGCTCATATCCCACTAGGGTATGACTGATGTAGTAAATAGCCCTTTCCTTGCCTGCATCATCAAGTTGTGCTAGAAGAGCACCTAGTGTTGTAAGAGTAGTTGTAATGTATAAAATGAGTGGACGCCCTACAATTGGAGGAACCAAAATAGAGAGGTTAGCCAAGTATTTCTTAATGAGCTCAAAATTGCACTAGCAAGCAGCGTTCCATCTGAAGTTCTGATCCTTTTTGAGTAGATGTGTAAACAATTGGCATTTATCAACGAGCTGGGAGATGAATCATCTGACTGAGTAGAGTTTCCCCTTAAGTGAACAAAGGTGCTTGAGTGTCTTAGGAGGAGCCATATCCCTGATGGCCTTGACCTTTTTAGGATCAATCTCAATACCATGCCATGATACAATGAATCCTAGGAGCTTTCCTAAGGTAACATTGAAGAAAAATTTCTTAGGATTGAGCATGAGATGATATTTAGCCAATCGATCAAACACTTCCTCAATATGAGATAAGTGATCAAAAGCATTAAGAGACTTGACTAAATTATCATCTACATAATCCTCAACATTCTTATGAATTAGGTCATGGAAGATTACCGTCATGGCACGTTGATATGTTGCCCAAGCATTCTTTAGCCCAAATGGCATCATGTTATAACAGAATGTTCCCCAAGGTGTTGTAAATGTTGTCTTATGTTGGTCTTCCTCTGCTATCTGAATCTGGTTATATCCAGAGAAACCATCCATGAGTGATAAGAGCTTGTGGCCTATGGTGATATCAACAATCATGTCTATATTTGGTAACGAGAAATCATCATTTGGACAAGCTTTGTTGAGATCTTTGAAGTCTGTGCATATCCTGATATCACCATAAGGTTTTATAATAGGTACCATGTTGGAAATCCATTTAGAATAATCTATTGTGTGAATGATTTTTTCCTCTAGCAATTTTTCTAGCTTCGCTTTAACCAATAAAGAAACTTTGGGGTGCATCTTACAGAGCTTTTGCTTGACAGGTTTGGCCTTTGGATCCATGGCCAAATGGTATACTACTAACTTGGGGTCCAACCTCAGCATGTCTTGATAAGACCATGCAAAGTGACCAACATTCTCACGAAGGACTTCAATGAGAAGACATGCCTACTCATGTGGTAGGGATGCTGCAATATATGTGATATGTGGTATCTCAGTCAAACTAATATTGACTGGTCTAGTTTCTTTTGTCAAGACTAAAGATATGGGAGGCTTGTGCTCCTGTAGGGGAAGGATGAAATCTCCATCTTTGGGTGCCTCAGAGAGGTTTTCACCATCAAATATGTCCTTTATTTTTATGTCATTTTTTGAGTCATCCAATGGTGCCCCAGAGGAGTTTTCGCTAGAGGATGTTTTGCATTTGTTTTTTTGTTTTTTTTGTTTTCTTTTTTAATTTAATTTTGTGACTGGAGATTTCCTCCTCCCCAAAGTAACCTGTTGGATCCAGTTTATAGACATATGTAGATGGTGGTGGTGGTTGTTTATGTGGTGTCTCTATTCCCATGAATTTAAGGAGTGCGTGCTTGGTAGAGAATTCATCAACATGGACAACACTTGGTTGGTCCCAATTGATGAGTTCGAGGTGAGCAAGTGATAGGTCTATAACGTTGAGGGATAATTGGCAGAGCACAAATGCTTCTAGGATAATCTCATCAAGGAAAATATTGTGGTAGGATTTCTTTTCTACTTCCTCATGAATGTCTTCAACCTCAAATAGACTATTTTGGATGTTTGTGAAGGCATGGCCTTCTTTCATAGTGCCCCTAGTTACGGGGAGTCCATAGCCTAAGCCTTGCTTTTTCTTTTCTGGGTATGCCTCTATAGGCTGCCCAATACCTATTTCCAGACTTCCTAGACCACCTTCTTGATAATCACATTGTTCAGTGGCCAAGGGATGTGACCATGGGTACTTTTGTTTAAAGTGATCAAGCAATTCTTCACTCCTTGGAGGTGGCTCTTTGTATAGCCATGTGTTAATATCTGGAGCAGTTTCTTCGCCATCAAGGATACCTTTGGTAATGAATGTGGTAGGGCCCATCTATTTGAGTTAAGAGGTGGTATTTGGCTTTGGCCCTTGATGTGTTGGGCATCCTTGAGTATGTGGATCAAGTGGTAGAGTACCAATAGAAAAAGCATCTATGAGACTATATTCACCACATCCTTTGTAGTTGATCTTAACTGTGGAAAGAGTGGAAGCTAAGATGGTATCTGAATCATGGTAGGTGCTGGAGGAACTAGCTGTGGTGTGGCTAATGTTGATTCTAGGAAAATGATTGGTGTATGAAGCTTTGACTGCATTATAATAAGTAAAGGGTTTAGGATCTGCATGGATAGTTATCTCAGTGCCATTATGCAAAAATTTTATGCACTGATGATATGTGCATGGAACGACCTTCATGGCATGAATCCATGGGTGACCAAGGAGGATTTTGTATGGAAGGTTAAGATCAACTATGTGACAAACTATTTCCTGAGTGGTTGGGTCGACTCTGAGAGGGAGCAAGATGGTTCCTTTAGTGGTGCACTCTAAGTTGTCATATGCTTTGATAGTGATTACTTCATTAATGATATCTACCTCAGTATATGCCTATTTGATAAATTTTAAAGTACATAGATTAAAGCTGATCCATTATCTATCATGACCCTTTTAACTGCAAAGTCAAAAACCATGACAGTTATGTAGAGTGGAAGGATATGATCAGATTCAACTATTGGGATGTCAATGGTTTTGAAGGACAAAGTGCATGATGTAGAAAGATGGCCAACCAAGTTGCGGAACTTGGTGGCATTTATGTTAGTGGGGAAGCGTGACTCATGGAGAGCACTATTGAGGATCTCTTTATAAAGTGGGCTTGTGTGTAAGAGATCTAGAATGGAAATTTGAGCTGGCATGTTTCCAAGTTGTTCCAGGATATTATACTATGGTCCTAATGAGGGTGATCTTGATGGAGCTATTCTAGATGGTGGTGGTCTTGATGGTGCAGACATAGGTGGGCCAGTTATATTGAGTCGAGCTTAGCAAGTAGTCACTACACATTGGGTATCTGAGCCTTTGATGTTTATAACATTAACAGATGGTTCAACTTTTGATATGCAGTCGATGAGGCTCCCATAGTCCAAATATGTTGAGGTATAGTTTTGAGACTTATCTCAATTATCACCTTGTTTATTTGGAGCATGATTTGGTTTGTTCACAGGAGGGTTTGTAGGTGCTTTTCCTAGGTTTGTGTTATGAGGAGGAAAAGTATTTTGATACATCATCAACCCTGCATTAGGTGAAGCTTGTGCCCCTACTATGATCTCTTTCTGGTCAATAAGGTCTTGGACATAATATTTGAGTTGCATGCATTTAAGGGTAGTATGTCCTTTGACATGATAGAATTTGCAAAACTCGTTATCTTTATACCAAGATGCTCTAGACTAATTAGGTTCCAAGGGTTGTGTTTGTGGATATCGAACAAGATTATCCTTGGCTAGTTTTTCAAATATTGCATCAAGGAGTTCCCCCAACGGGGTGTATACATGTGGTTGTCTCTGAACACGTGGTTTTGGTCCTGCTAAAAGTGTAATGGCATTGGTTTGATTGTGATGGGCAGGAACTTGCTGATTGTTCTGCATGGGTGGTTGTTGATATATAGGGGGTTGTTGTTGATAAGGTTTCCATTGAAAAAATGTGGCAGGAATATTGGTAGCTACCCCAATGATATGAACATGTCAGGTGTCATCGTATTTTTGTTTTTATTCCAATATTGGGTTTTGTCATTGCTTGGACCTTGGTCTTGGGTGTTTTCTTTGTAAATTCTGATGACACCATCCTTGATGAGCCCTTGTTCAAGTCCCATCCTCTTTTCCTTAATGTCTTTGTATATTTGTAGATAGTTCATAACCATGTGATGGGCAAGACTAGGATGCATATTATGTATGAACATTTTGACAAGATGACATTCTAGGATGGTATATGAGATCCTAGTGGTGAGGATTTGCCAACGTTGTAAGTATTCTGCAAGGCTTTCTCCCCCTTTTTGCTTGGTATGAACTAGGTCTACTACAGATAATTCAATTTTGACAAGATGGGCATATTGAGCCACAAAGGCTTCAGAAATATTAGCAAAGGTTTTAATAGTACCCTGAGGGATATAACAAAACCATTCCAAGGCTGGTCCTCCTAATATTTTTAGAAAAAGTTGCATGAGGAACACATCATTATAGGCCACTTCTTCACAATGCATATAGAATTCCTTGACATGTGTGACTGGATCACTTTTCCCCCTAAATTTATCAAACTTGGGGATCTCAAAATGTTTAGGAAATGGTGTCATTGTGATGGTCTTTTCAAATGGATATGGGCAATCATTTTCAAACTTAGAAGTTTTGGAGTCTGTCCCATCTTTGAGGGCCTTAAGAGCATTTTTCATTTCCTCTCATTCAAATTTTATAGGTGGGGGAGTGGATGCCCCCAATCCAGGTGCCCCCAGTGTAGGATACATGATAGATTTTGAAGATTGATGTGGAAAACCCCGATTGCCATATGGTATTTGTGGAAAGACAGGTTGCACAACTAGTGGGATGGATGCTATGGGTTGTTGGAATCTAGTTTGTACATACTACTACATCTGCTGAGAAAATGGTTGGTGGGGAGGGTAAGTATTAGGTTGTTGCCCTACGAGATTATTTTTCATGGATACTTGAGCATATTGTTGGCATGATGATTGCAATTGAAAGGGTGGTAATGTTGGTAATGTCTGAGCCATGCTTTAGGAATATATACCTTGCCCAATATATGTGGGTTGTGCTCCTGCTTGAGAAAATGATCGATTATGAATAGATGCAAGGTAATTAATCTGAGGTAGAGCATTCACAATAGGGAATTGCAATGGTGGGGTGTTTTAGCTATTGCCTAAAGGTGGCATAGAAAAGTAGTTGGTAAGGGGTGGTAGTGAATAGCTTTGTAAAGTGATGGATGAAAGTGCCTGAGGTGTGGACATGGATGCAGTGCTAGAGGGAAGGCTAGTGGTAGGCCCTTGTGCCATAGCAAAATTCCAAGGTCCCAAAGGAAATGAGGTTGCAGAGCTTTGGCTAGCTACAAAGGGGTTGATAGTGATGTTGGGTGGGATGGAAGATGAGGTATTTGACCCTAGTGGTAGCATTTGAGTAATAAATGGACTAGGTGTGTTGTGGGATAGAAGGGAAAATATAGTGTTACTAGATGCAAAAGGAGGATTTTTTGAAGTAGGGATATGAGTGGTGGAAGCAGATGCAGATGATGCACTTGGGGTTGTTTGAGATGTAGTATGTACTAGGGGTTGAGTGAGGATGGGATGGGTGTCTTGTGGAATGGAAGCAGTCAACTATGTTGAAGGTATATTTGGGTCTATAGGCTCTATCTATGGTGGTTGGTATCCACTGTTGGGTGAAGAGAATGGATCAAAAGGGTTTGATGACCCTACAGATGGTGGGTGCCACCCAAAGAGAGGATGTGTGGAATCTTTAATGTGGGGAGGTGGTGGGTGTCCAAACTCAAAAGCACCAACATTATCCCTTAAGAAATTTGTCGTGATGGTTTCCTTATTTCAATATATAATGGCCTTAACAATGGTCACATGGCCAAGTTGGTTCATGAAAGCATCAATGTCTATAGAAGAAATTGTGTCTTCAGGGAGTTGTAGTGGAAGATCTGGTGGTGTCATGGAGACTATAGGGTAGGGCTGAGACTGAGATGTGTTAGTACTATGACTAGGATCCATATCCTTCTTTTTCTGTGTGTTCTTACCAAAACATGTGGTGGGTGGCATGAAATGTTGATTTTCCTAAGGATGGAATGTAAGAAGGATGATGCTAAATGTATATGACAAAGGGATTTTTCCTAAGTGTGACTAGGGTGGACTAATTTCTTGAGATATGAGCAAAACCTAAATTATATGGTGCTAAAGGAAGGAGACTATGTTTCCCTTAAATGTGATCTTGAATATGGTGGTGGTATCAACCCCTAAGGTAGCCAAATGTCTATTTTTTTGAGAGATGAAAGAGGATCAAGTATGTAACCCAACCTTTGGCTTAAGGTGATGCAGGAGACAAGTGAGAGTCTATCTGAGAAAATTCTTAGTTTCAAGGATAAATATGATGGTGAGATGGATGGAAACTATTTTCAGGGAAACAAAGTTTTTTCAAGAAATGATGCTAAATGTTTCTAAGTACATGTGTAAATGATGGAAGGTACTAGGGCTTAATGATGCATGTGGAAGATTCTTTAAAAACCTAAGGTTGATGCAAAAATGGGAGGAGGTGATCCTATTTTAAATACTTGTATGGGGGAGTGGCTCCTATGTGAAAAACTAAACCTATGAAGAAACAAGTGCACAAGTGTGTGTGGAAAAAGAAAGACCTAATCAGAGTGAGTAACACTAGAGTTGTTGATAAGGCTATGGTTGACACATCATCGAAGAGTTAGGTTCTAAATTTTGTAATCCCACTTAGTTTGCAATGCAATGTCTATGTCATCTTTCTCAATTCGGTCTAACTTGGCAATCCTTGGGTTGGGGGTATGTTTTTTGTGTTCTACATCTATTTCCTTGTAAACTGGTATTTGTGTAAGTTTAGCCTTTTTGAACAAAGCCTTGAGTTGGCCTGACATGAGATAACCCTAAAATATTTTATCACAACTGTGGGGTTTTATAGGTAGCGACTATGCTAAGTGTACCTTTTGACCTTGGGTTGGGATCATAAATCGACTGAGGGATAACTAAGCTTCTAGAAATGGTAAAGTAGTGAAGTGAAGCAAACTTTAGACTTTTAGGTTTTGTTGCGAATGAACTTGCTAACAATCCTTTGGTCAAGAAGTAAGGAGTACCTGTTTTGAAGACAAATGTGTTATTTTTTATCAAGTAGGATAGGGAACAAGGATATTTTTTGAAAAAGGACAACTTTTGGATAAATGGAAAAAGGGTTCGTTTGCGACTAAATTTTCCTGGATAGTGTGGTTTTGAGGAATTAAATATAGTTTGGAACAAGGTAAGGATAAACCAAAGAGACAAACGTTGTTGCGAATGGACTTCCTAACAACTTTTTTGTATATACAAAGATGAGGTCTTTCAAAGGCAATATGTGTTATTTTTGGTCAAGTAGGATAGGTAACAAGGATTTTTTTGAAAAATGACAACTTTTGGATAAATGAAAAAAGGGTTCATTTGCGACTGAATTTTGCTAGATAGTGTGGTTTTGAGGCAATAAATATAGTTTGGAATAAGGTAAGGATAAACCAAGGAGACAAACATTGTTGTGAATGGACTTGCTAACAATTATTTTCTCTATGCAAAGATGGGGTCTTTCAAAGGCAATATGTGTTATTTTTTATCAAGTAGGATAAGTAAGAAGGATATTTTTTTAAAAGGACAACTTTTGGATAAACGGAAAAAGGGTTTATAACTAGGACTTGTTTTGTGGTTTGTTTGTTTCGAGGGAATAAGTATAGCTTTGGACAAAGAGGGGAAGTTGAACCAATGAGACAAAAGTTGTTGTGAATGGACTTGCTAACAACTGCTTTTTATAATAACAAAGATGGGATTCTTCTAATATGAGCGATTTATGAGCAAACAGTTTCTCAAAGGACAAACCAACTTTGAGAAAGACAAACAAATGATCTCTTTAGCAAAAGGATTTGATAATAACCATAGAATTGTGTATGTTTTACAAATGTTTTTCATAGGTCTTGAGCACAAGTAAGACAATTCAAACACACACTTTATCCCTAAGGTCAATTTTTTTGGTTGCAATATGCTATTCAACGGCCCACAACTTGATGTCTCTTGATTCTAGTGCAATATGTCCCTCTCATCAAAGAGGTGAGTTGATACAGGAGTCGATCGACAAATGATACACATCAAAGAATCTTCAAGGCATGGTAAATAGAAGTCCCCCTTCTGTGGGAACAATGACCCTTGGACATGAAACCCAAGTGGCCTTATGTCTCTACCAGGGGAGCACAATGGTGAGTAATCTTGAGGGATGTTGTTTCCCTTGCACCGTGAATGAACATACCATGAAAAACAAAGCAAGATACTTTTGACTAAAAGGGTTGTAAATGGGTCTATGGTGTCCCTCAAATGGTTGTTATGTATGTGATCCACTTAAGAATCTATTCCAGATATGTTGAAATCATGGGAAAGTTTTCCCACCTCAGGCTACCCCCAGAAACACATCACCCGAACTTGAGTGATACAGCGAGAAAGTTTACCTTTCCCCTCATTTATATATCGGCCAAACTTTTTACTGGTTTGAGCTTCTCACCAAAGGGGACGCACTTCCTAGAGGTGGATGAACTTGCTAGAAGCACTCCTAGGTTGTTGCGAATGGTCTTGCTAACAACTTTGGTACATGCTTCACATATTTAAATGGTCTTACTTTGCAAAAAAATAGAGAAGTCAAAGATGTGTTAAAGGGCACAATCTCAAGAGATGCAATACATTGGATTCATTGTTATTTGGACACTTTAGTGATCTATTTTATGATTTAAAGACACATGTGATTAGCATTCAAAGGTTCTTTCCAACTTAACAACGTTGCCAACAAAGTAAATCGAGTCAACAAAAGGGAAATCAAGCGTGAAAGCTTTAAAGAGGAGGGAATAAGAACATTTTTGACTTTAGAGCATTCAAAATTGGATGAAGTTTATTTTACATACCAAATTTGAAGTGTTCGCACATAATGTTCATTAGCTCTTAAAATGAAATGTTCATCTCATTGATTCAATTTTAAGCCTTAATCATTCATTCCATGAAAAATGTAAGATTTGTTCAATTTTAAACTGTTAAAAGAAAAATTATGATGATAAAACCTGCAAAAAACTAGTTAGCTTAAAAACCTACAACAAAAAATATCAAAAATTACAACAGAGCAATCAACACTACAAACCTGTGAGAATAGCTAGCAATCTCACAACCGCGGGAACATGGTCAAAGGTCACGGAAGTGCTACACAGGATTGGTGAAGAAATGTAGGAAATCAGTGTTGGATAAATTTGTTCAATTGTGTGTTGTCCTTGATGTTACACAAATTTCATATCAGTTATCAGTCAGAGTCTATTGATCTCAGAAGGTTAGCAAAGAAGGTTTATAGTGTCTACCAAGTGTTCTCAGGCTTTACCTTATGCAGACAGTAGTTACTAAGATTTCAAGGTTAAGCAAGATAATTTAGTGTCTACCGAGCTTACTCGATCATTAAAGGGAAATATGGCAGAAAATAGTTCTTACCGAGCTCTCATTAACAACGAAGAAAATAGTTCTCATCGAGTTCACTCGGCAGCAAAAGGATTTTGCAGATATTACAATGTTAACCGAGTTGAGACGGTTAACTCACAAAATTGTTTCTGGAGTAGTGTTTACCGAGCAGGGTCGGCCAATCAAGGATTTCATTATTTTTTGAAATAAAGTTTATTTGTTTAATGTAATATTTGTAGCTAACTGATGTATGGTTTATTGGTAGATGTAACTTCTGAATGAGCCAATTTGATAATCTGAATGGTATTTATAAGAGGTCAAGTTGCAAATTCTAAGTGTGTGATGGATTTGATGTGAAATAAATGTGAAGAAGAACTGATCATTGTGAGAGTGAATTTTGAAGGATGATTAGAGATCATTGAGGAGTAGCAAAGCTATATTTGATCAAGGAGGATCTATTCGTGGAGAATAGAGATCTGTAATCAACAAATTTAGTTGCATCATATTTAGGTCAATTTATTGTTACTTTCTAACCATTGTAGTAGTGATTTCAAAATCTCTTAACAGAATTGGTTTAGCAGCCATTTTGTAAATCCTCTAACAAGGTGGCAGTTCAATTGAATTGTCCTAAAGACCTCTAGCAAGGCCACTCTTAATAGGGTGATTAAATCCTCTAATAGGGTCACACCTAATAGTGTGTTTTATAACCTTTAACCGGGTTGGCTCCTAACAGGGCTCACTTCAAAAGAGTGAAAATTGGTAGCTAGTTACTTGGTGGGTTTTCCCATATTGGGTTTCCATGTTAAATCTAGTGTCTCTTGTGTTCATGTTATTTACTTTTGCATGCATGTTAATGACTATGAATTGTTAAAGACCAATAAAAAATGAATCTACTGAGTTACAGCTTTTTGTGAAGTGTTTACCAAGTATCAGTAGTAACTAGTTATTTAAGACATTTAAGGGATTTGTGGATTTGTTTTTGTGGTAACTTATTCACCCCCACTGCACACACCCCCCCCCCCCCAAGTTACTCCATCTATAATTCCAACAATTGGTATCAGAGCTTTTGGTGCTTGCAGGAAAATATTTCAAGGATCTAAGCCAAAGATCAGGATGTCTTATAAGAGGGAAATTCCAAGACTTAACAGGGACAACTTCTCGGCATGGCAGGG
The DNA here is from genome assembly GCA_028749045.1 of Cupressus sempervirens. Classification (NCBI taxonomy): domain Eukaryota; kingdom Viridiplantae; phylum Streptophyta; class Pinopsida; order Cupressales; family Cupressaceae; genus Cupressus; species Cupressus sempervirens. The sequence goes on from CM053786.1 coordinate 829,770,125, forward strand.
GTTGATGAGTCTTCATCTAGCTTCTATTGGTGATATAGGGCTAAAGTACATTGATGAAAAATATGCAGAACCTACTAGTACATTATCTGTCAATGATATTTCTGAAAAGAAGACTCACAACAACATGATGATAGATATCGCATCTACCCTAAGTTATGAAGAATTTGATGACATCAAGGATTGCAAAACTACCTTTGAAATGTGGAACAAGCTAAAAGAGATCTATGGAGGTGATGATAATGTGAGAAGAGCCAAAGCAAAAAGTTTGAGAGGTCAATTTGATCAAATGAGGATGAGAGAAGATGAAAACATTGCAAAATATGTTGAAAGAGTTAAAGCATGTGTTAGTGCCATCAAAGCATCTAGAGGAGATATCAAGGAGGAAATAGTTATAAGTAAAGTTCTTAGAACTCTACTTCCTATTTATGCAATCAGAGTTTCTGCAATTCAAGAAAGAAGATGTGAAGCAAATCATAAGATAAATTTAGAGGCCATAGTTAGAAGATTGACTACATTTGAGCTAGATAACTATGATAATTATGTTCCCGCTGCCAAGAACATTGAATCAACATTTGAAGCCAAGCTTTCACTCAAGGAGAAAGGCAAGAAGATAAAGGATTCTAAGTTGGACAATGATGAAGAATCTAAACAGAGTTCAGACAGTGATCTTGAGGTGGTTGAAGCTCTACTAGCAAGGAAATATTCAAAGAGGCAAAGGGAAATACAAAGGTAAGGTTCCTCTAATCTATTTTTTTTGTGAAGAAATTGGACATGTTGTTGCTAGATGTCCAAATAAGCAAAACAAGGATGAGAAGAAAGGTCACAAGTGCAATGGCAAGAAAGACTACAAATCATTCAAGGATAAAGGTAAGAAAACATGCTTCATGGCTAAAGATTCTAATGATTATGATGATGAAGAAGAAGATGAAATTGTTTACATTGCTATAAAGGATGAGTTTGATAATGATGAGGAAATGGTGCTTATTTCTCATATAAGAAAAAAAGATACATGGATTATAGGTAGTGGTTGTTCTCATCACATGACTGGTGATAAAGCTTAGTTTGAACATTTTGAAGATTATGATGGTGGCAGTGTAAGGTTTGGTAATAATGAATCTTGTGACATAAAAGGAAAAGGAAGAATCTCACTAACCAAGGAACTTGTATGTGATGATACATGTTGGGTAGAAGGACTAAAACACAACCTGTTAAGTGTGGCACAGCTACTCAATAATGGAATCAAAGTGGAATTCATGCATGGTAAAGCAAGACTTCTGGATGGCAAAGGAAAGCTGATTGGATTAGGCACTCAAACAAAGGTAACTTGTTTTATCTTGAACTTGGTGAATGCTTATGTTTTATTGCTCAAGTTGAAGAAAGTTGGTTATGGCATAAGAGGTTGTGTCATCTGAACTTTGATAATTTTGTGAAAATAAGTAAATTCAGGAAAGTAAGAGGCATTCCTAACATAAAGAAACCTAAGGTTGGTCTATGCAAGAATTGTCAAATTGGCAAGATGGGAAAGACTAGCTTTAAAAGTAAAAACTATCAATCTAAAGAAGTTTTAAAAATTGTGCATACTGATATATGTGGACCTATTGGAATTGAAAGTTACACTGGTGCAAAGTTCTTCATTGTTTTTGTTGATGATCACTTAAGAATGATGACTGTCATGTACCTAAGAGAGAAATTAGAAGCATTTGAAAAGTTCAAATGGTATTTGGCCAGATTAGAGAAGGAAATAGGCAAAAGACTAAAATATTTGAGGTTAGACAAAGGTGGTGAATTCATTTCACATGAGTTCAATAACTTTTGCATTGAAAGGGGAATCAAAAGATAGGTTTCAGCACCTAGAACTCTTGAACAAAATCGAATAGCTGAAAGAAGGAATAGATCTATCATGGAATGTACAAGAACCTTAATGATTGAAAATAACGTTGCTATCAAATACTGGAAGGAAGCTATCAGCATTGCAGTTCATACCTTGAACTGAGTACAGCTAAAGAAGGACTCATTCAAAATCCCCTATGAGTTATGGTATGGCTACAAACAAAATGTAAGCTACCTAAAAGTATTTGGAAGAAAATGTTACATTTTGAAAGAATCTAGAAAAGGTAAATTTGATGTAAAGGGTGATGAAGGAATATTTTTTGGGATATTCTAGCAAAAGTAAAGCATATAGATGTTTGAGTTTGTCTACTCACAAAGTCATAGAAAGTGCACATGTGAAAGTTGATGAGTTTGCAGAAAGAATTGAAAAAGAAAGCAAAAGGGAACCAGAAGATTACAGGAGATTTGTTTGCATTAAACCTGATAAAGTGCCAAATACACTTGTCAATTAGGAATCTTCAACTCCCGAGTCTTCAGTAATTGAGTCATAGGAAGTTCAAACTGAGCCAATACCTACCGAGCTCCAAGGACCCGAGTTGCAAACATAAGCTACTGAATCAATACCTACTGAGCCCAAGCAACCAAAACCTGAAACTGAAGTGCAAGAGAATGAAAATACAAAGTATTCAAAAGGCAAGAAACCTATATTAACCAAGTATGTAAGAAGGCATCATCCACCAGATTAGATCATTAGAGATAAATTTGAAGGAACTATAACAAGAAGTAAGTTGAAAGGCACTTGTTTACTTGTTGATTTTGAACCTAGAAATGTCAAAGATGTACTAGAAAATGAAAGTTGTATTGAAGCTATGAATGAAGAGGTAGAGCAGATAGAGAAAAACAAGACATGGACTCTTATGCCTAGGCCTAAAGACAAACATGTGATTGGAACTAAGTGAGTATTCAGAAACAAGTTAAATAAAGATGGTAAGGTGTTAAGGAACAAAGCTAGACTGGTATGCAAAGGATACTCTCAAGAAGAAGGTGTAGACAATGGAGAGACTTTTGCTCTTGTTGCAAGATTGGAAGGTGTCAAAACCTTACTTAAATATGTTGCATACAAAGGATTCAAAGTTTATCAAATGGATGTCAAGTCAGCATTTCTCAATGGTATACTGGATGAAGAGGTTTACATTGAATAGCCTAAAAGTTTTTCAAATCCAAAGAAGAAGGACATGGTCTACAAATTGCATTAAGCTTTGTATGGTCTAAAACAAGCCCCGAGAGCATGGTATGAAAGACTACAAAACTATCTTATTCAGATTAGTTTTCAAAGAACTAATGATAATAGTAGCTTGTATATCAAGGAAGGACCAGATAATAAGATTGTTTTGGTAGAAATATTTGTAGATGATAATTTGTTCATAGGAAATGATGATCTTTGTAAAGAATTTTCAGAACAAATGAATAGGGAATTTGAAATGTCAATGTTTGGTGAGATCAAATTCTTTTTTGGTCTTCAAATTTAGCAGAATAAGAATGGCATCTATATCACTCAATCTAAATACATCAAGGAGATATTGAAAAAGTTTGGTATGGAAGACTGCAAACCAGTTGGGACTCCTATGTGTACTAGATTCAAACTTACCAAGGACGATGAATCAAAAGAAGTGGATCGGACATTGTATAGATCTATGATTGGAAAGTTGTAGTATGTAGTGCATATAAGACCACACATTGCTCTTGGAGTTGGTATTGTAGCAAGATTTTTAGAAAAATCAAAAGAAAATCACATGATGGCAATCAAAAGGATCATGAGATAGTTGAAAGGAACTGAAGATTATGGATTATGGTATAAACTTGGAGGAAATCTGGATTTAAAAGTGTTTATTGATGCAAATTGGGCAGGGAATGTTGATGATAGAAAAAATATAAGTGGAGGATCTTTCTTTCTTGGAAAGTGGTTGGTTTCTTGGACAAGTAAAAAGTAGAACTATACATCCCAGTCCACAGCAGAGGCTAAATATGTTGTTGCAACAATCAACTGTTCAAACATTGTTTGGTTCAAACAATTATTGGAAGGTATGAAGGAAGAAATCAAAGAACCTATTGTTATGTTTTGTGGAAATACTAGTGCAATTAACATAGATAAGAATCCAATGATGCATTCAAAAACCAAGCATATTGCTATAAAGTATCACTTTGTCAGAGAATTGGTGCAGGATAAGGAGATCATACTAGAATATGTCCATACAAAGGAACAAATTGCTGACATATTCACAAAGCCTTTACCTAAGGATGCATTCTTATATCTAAGAGGTAAGTTAGGGGTCATTCCCCTATCTAAAGCTCACTAAAATATAGTTTTAGTGATGCATCAATAGGAACAGAATTGGAGATCTATCAATTGATGCAGCAAAGAAATGAAGACATTGCATATGAATTAGTACTTAAGGTACATTGAATTTCATTTAAGTTTGAATTTGTGTTGTCTTTGGCATGTGTTGTCAAAGAGGAAGAGTTTACTGTCATATCTTTCTAAAATTTGCAAAAACGAGAGAGTTTATGTAAGAGGGAGAGATTACTATGAAAGAGTGAGATTACTATATTTGAGAAGTTTTGTGGATTGAAATCAAAGAAGGTAAAGCATTCTGTTAGTGAAGACTTGTTTTCAAATTTCATTATTCTATGACATGTTGTGTTACCATCAATGACAAAGAGGGAGATTGTTAGATACAATTGTTCAATTGTGTGTTGTCCTTGATGTTACACAAATGTCATATCAGTTATCAATCAGAGTCTACTGAGCTCAATTGGTCAGCAAGGCAAAAGATAGAGTCTACCGAGCTTAGAAGGTTAGCAAAGAAAGTTTACAGTGTCTATCGAGTGTTCTCAGGCTTTACCTTGTGCAGACAGTTGTTACCGAGCTTTCAAGGTTAAGCCAATTCAGTGTCTACCGAGCTTAGTCGGTCATCAAAGGGAAATATGGTAGAAAATAGTTCTTACCGAGCTCTCATGAATAGCGAAGGAAATTCACTGAGTTCACTTAGCAGCCAAAGGATTTTGCAAATATTACAATGTTAACCGAGTTGAGATGGTTAACTCAAGAAATTAGTTTTGGAGCAATGTTTACCAAGCAGGGTCAGCCAATGAAGGATTTCATTATTTTGTGAAATTTAGTTTATTTGTTTAATGTAATATTTGTAGTTGACTAATGTATGGCTTATTTTTAAATGTAACTTGTGAATGAGCTGACTTGATAATCTAAATGGTATATATAAGAGGTCAAGTTGCAAATTCTAAGTGTGTGATGGATTTGATGTGAAATAAATGTGAAGAAGGACTGATTATTGTGAGAGCGAATTTTGAAGGATGATCAAAGATCATTGAGGAGCAGCAAAGCTATATTTGATCAAGGAGGATCTATTGGTGGAGATAGTGATCTGTAATTAGCAAATTTAGTTGCATCATATTCAGGTCAATTCATTGTTACTTTCTAACCATTGTAGCAGTGATTTCAAAATCTCTTAATAGAGTTGGTTTAGCATCCATTTTGTAAATCCTCTAACAAGGTGATAGTTCAGTTGAATTGTTTTAAAGACATCTAGCAAGGCCACTCTTAACAGGGTGATTAAATTCTCTAACAAGGTCATACCTAACAATGTGTTTTATAACTTTTAACCAGGTTGGCTCCTAATAGGGCTCACTTCAGAAGAGTGAAAATTAGTAGCTAGTTACTTGGTGGCTTTTCCCATATTGGGTTTCCACGTTAAATCTAGTGTCTCTTGTGTTCATGTTATTTACTTTTGTATGCATGTTAATGACTATGAATGCTTAAAGACCAGTAAGAAATTAATCTAGCGAGTTACAACATTTTGTGAAGTGTTTACTGAGTATCAGTAGTAACTAGTTAATTAAGACATCTAAGGGATTTGTGGATTTGTTTTTGTGGTAACTGATTCACCCCCCCCCCCCCCTCTTAGTTACTCCATCTATAATTCTAGCAATCAGGCCACGGGATGAAAAGTCAAAATGATCCCGTGGATGGTTTTAGCAACATTCTTGCAGACAGGTTCTTCAGCGGGTTTGACTAATAATTGAAAAAGTGTGTTTCGAAGGTTTGACTGAATGTATGATGTGTTCCCGTAGGTGTAATAAAGTGATCCTGCAAGCTAACTCTGGCGTTCCCATAGGAAGAAGAATGGCAGAGATGGGGCTATTTTAGGACATGTGTAGAGGATGGTTAGTGACAAACAGTAAACTCACTTTCATGGGTTCACTTTCTCGATGGTGTGTAAACTAAATAAAGCTAACACTTAAGATAGGACTTAATGGTTATCACCATAAAAAGGAGAAAACCAAGAATGATAGGCTCCTTATGGTATAACCCATGATGAAGTGGATTTGTCCCTAATAAGTAGAGATGTGTGCTCATAATTGTGCTCAAGCTTCAAGTGGATGGATGGTGTGCATGGATGATGGTTTCAACAATGGAGGTATGGAGGGATTTCAGCATTATAATGGTATTTTGGTAGTTTTCAAGCTCTCAAAATAGCATTATAACATTGCATGAAAAGGTGGATGATCTTTGTGAAGGGAGAGGGCTGTATTTATAGGCCAAGGGGTAGAGAGATGGATGGTCAAGATGCAAAGATGGAAAAGTAGTGAGGGAGGGTCAAGATGCACTCAAAAGGGAGCACATGGATTGTGCTTGTTTAGGGCCAATAGGAAAGTGACACTTGTCACAAGGAGGATTGGTGTGAGAGGATAGGATAAGGGTTGATTAAGGGAGTAAAGAGGGATGTTGAGTATGTAAGAGTCATAAAGGGGGATGTAAGAGTCATAAATGTTGGAGGGTGAGGGGAGAAGATATTTTGACTTTAGCTTGGGTTAACAAGTCTTACCCCTTGCTTAAATTTGTGCACATGTTTAGGAGGGGGATTAGGATTAGCTTAGAAAGGGGGTTAAGAGGTAAGTGATTTAACTTTGGTGGGATGGGTTAGTTAGGTGGCTAAGTGAGGTTAGTATGGGTAAATGGGTTGGATTATGGGTTAGGATAGAGTTTAGGGATGCTTTAAGAGTTTTAGATATTTTATTAAATGATTTATTTAATAAAATAGTGATATGGGATTAAATTAAATAGATTTGAGAATTTATTTAATTTAATAGAGGAATAGGCATTTAATTGATAAATTGATTTTGGGTTATCATTTGATTTTATCAATTAGACTATAGTTAATTAAATTAATTAATTAACTAGAGGATGATGATTAATTAATTAAATAGTAAATATTTAATCAATAATGTCCTAGAAGATGACTAAATAAGATTACCTAGTGATGTAATCAGATTTAGGTGTCTATAGCGAGTATGAGATTTTCTCTATTTTTTGGGATGGGGGTTACGGATTTTGCAACATTATGCTGGTCATTTTTTCATACAAACTTCGAACCCAGATTTTAATTGATATTTGTGACTTTTTAACCCAAATACAAAATAGGTTTTAATTTCAAAGTTTTTGACATTTTGGGTTTTTGCCTCCATTTGTGTATCACCCCAATTTCTCAAGTTTTCTTGGCACTGTAGCTGGCCGTGGATCTAGATTATCTATAGAGATATCTTTCTAACCCTTAATGTATTTTCTTAATTTCATTAGGATTTGTGTCAAATCTATACTCTTAGATATAGGTTGGTTGAGTGATTTGTTACTTATGTCTTTTTGTTTCTCATCCAACCGTTGTTATTTATGATCATTGTGTAGTTGGTGTGCCCACACACGAGCACATGAGTGTGCACTTGTCAGGTTCTTGCGAGGCCCAAGCTCTCAGTTGTTTTTTAGTTTATCTATGTTCATTAGGGTTTGGTTGGGAAACTACATTGCCTACAAGCACTCATCGTGTGATGAGCATGGGTTTGTAGGGTAAGGTCGATGGAGGGACTTCTCTCATAGATCCTGGCTATCTCGACAAGGTATACATGAGGAAGTTTCTACTAAGTGATAACTAAATAAATTCATGGATAATTAACTAACATAAGAAAATACATTGTTCACACAGGTCAGCCGAGGATGCATCATGTTGGCCTCTCGAGGGAGTACTGAGGGGAACAATCTGTAACGATATTGAGCTTGGGAGTACCAAGCAACTTACTCTCCACCAGAATCCCTACATAATAGACCCATAGAGTGTCTAACCAGGACCTATTATATTGCATTATCTCATGATCTTGGTTTTAGTCTTTTTGTATTGTTTGGTGTGAGTGTTAGCCATGGATGATTGTCTTATGTGTGTTTGAGGTCGGATCACTATCTCCATTAGCATGGCAGGAGGGGGCCTACGGGTTCCATGTGGTTGGGAGGCATAACTACCTTTACCACTATTGGGCACCGACATACAGAGTTGGCCCTTCTCCATGTTCAGTTCTAGAGCTAGATACTCACATGGTCTCTGTTTCTTCTAGAGTATGTTTCCATGTGATTTATGTTATTTTAGTTTTCAAAGATAGTTGATTTATTCTCATTTATGTTATTGTGATGTTAATTTTTCACATTGTTACTAGATGCTATGGTTTAGGTGATTAGATGTTTGATTCACTCCTTCTAGCATGATTAGTTATTTCTCATTCATTCAAGTATTCGAGCCTCAATTATTGTGGATCTGGTACTCCTTGATGTGGATGTTCTAACTCTTTTCCCCTTCTCATTGTTCGTCAATTTGTTTCTTTGAAATCTTGGGTGACATAAGTTCAACATTGGGTGATACTGGAAAAAGTATCGCACACCTTAGGGAGAAACATTGTGCGACATTGGAAAGTGTTGCACAAAAGTAGTGATTTCTATCATGCGACATTGGTAAAGTATCATACGATAGTAGTAAGGTTTATCGTGTGCTCCTTGAAAGTGTCACCTAGTAGTAGTAAGTAGTATCACATGATACTAGAAAAGTATCACCTGATAGTACTATGAAATGTCGTACAATACCGAAAAAGTATCACCTGATTTCTTGTAAAAACCTACTTGGGAAAATAGTAGGTATCTCCGAACTTGTTGGTCAAGAGTCGAAGGGTGTTTTGGGTACCCTCTTGGGATGCACCCCTTCCTAGGTCCTGACAAGTCAAAGATCATCAGTTTCTTGTTTACATGAACTTTCGTAGTTGGTTTTGGACATGTTAGTAAGTAGTGACACTTGGAGATTCGTTGGTTGCCTCGATTTCATGGTTAAGTCTTTCATTGTGATCTTTTGATCGAGTGTATGTTGATGTGTTTGATTCCATGCTTGATAAAAAATTAGCTTTTATTTATCCTTTTTCCAAGGATCTTCGAGTGAAGCATTACATCTAGTATTAGAGCCCATGTTGCAACATTGGGATATCTATGTTATTCTCCCACTATGATATTGTTTTATTACGTACATTGGTATCTTAAATGCTTGTAACACTTATGATTGTTATGTATGACTCTGACCCTTATCATCTTGCCCCGTTGGTGATGCCTCCTGCACATAGACCTAGTGGTTGAGGTAACAACCAATAGAATAACAATGAAGATGAACACCATGAGGAAGTACAATTGGAAGGTGGGGGAGGACAAGGGGATAACAATCAAGGTGATGTTAGGGCATTGTTTCTTTTGTTATAGGAAATTATAGCTTAGTTGGGACCTCAAGTTGAGGAAAACCAATAGAATCATGGCCAGGAAGAGGGATCTCACCATGGAGACTCCCACATGTTAGAGCATGGAGGTGAGGAAGAACATGAGCATTCTTGCAAACCATGACTTGGTGGTAGAGGTGATCGTAGGAGAGGTCATGGTCGGGATGATGGAGATTCCATCCAAACAAATATGATGAGAGACCTTTAGAGGTCTAAACCACCACTGTTTGATGGCCTAGGAGGAGGTCTCAAGGTTGAGATATGGCTGTTGGATATGGGGCATTGCTTCTCCTTACATCTGTATGAAAGCAATGTGAAGGCCCATTGTGTCATTACTCAGTTGAGAGAACATGGGTCTATGTGGTAGGATATGGAGAGTGAGAAGATCCAAATCAATATAATGGATCTCAAATGGGAGATCTTTGAGGAGAGGTTCAGGGAGAAATTCCTATCTCCACAATACCATGAGGCTCATGCTGATGAGTTCCATGATCTCAAATAGGGGAATATGATAGTGGATCAATATGAGAGGTATCTCTTTGGTTTGAGATGGCACTCCAGTTACCATTATGATGAGGTACTCCTCAAACAACATTTCATTAGGAATCTTAAAGAATCTATCATTGGGGATGTTCATCTTCATCAGCCTAGGTCACTTGCACTTGCCACTGAAAAGGAAAGAATTGTCAAGAGCAATGTGTCTAGGGAGTTCATTGTGAGATCAAGTTCTCAGAGCTATAATACAGGATCCATAGGATAGAGTGTACCACCCCCTCAAACACAAATCACAAGGCAGGGTCAAGCCCAATTAGCACCCTCATAGAGTGGTCACGGTCATTAGAAACAATGATGCCAACATTATCCACAGAAGAGTGGACAGTGTTCAAGTACCATAAAGGGAAAGGGATGTGACTAGAGTCAAGCTCAGTAGTCCCAGCAAAAGTCATCTACCCCAAGGTAATCAACAGAACTCTAGCAAAGGGAGTGCACCATATTCTAGTGCCCCCTAGGGTGGGCGAGGATCTAGTTCCATCTTTGGAGGAACATGTTTTTCATGTGGTTAGATTGGCCATAGATTAACAAAGTGTCCTAGAAGATGTCTTCAAGACCTAGCAGAGGTGCGACCATGTATGAACCTACCATAGGTGGCGCAAGTAGATTCCATAGGGTAGTTGCAATGGTTAAAAACTATCAAGCTAAGCACCAGGGTACCATAGTCGAGGCTACAAGTATGTTACATGATAATTAATTTGTTGTTTTAATGAATTTTGGTGCATCAGATTCTTTTATTTCACCATCCCTTGTTCAACGATGTGGGCTAGTGGCGTCACGACAGGTTGATAGGTAGCAAGTTGAGTTAGCTACAGGTTCCAAGGTTGTTGATAATTATCTCATGAAGATATGTAATTTTTGTCATTTATGGAAACACATGATGTACATGCTTGTAAAAAACCTCATAAATAAAGATACTTAGCTTTTGGTACTCAAAAAATAGTCTAAGTATGAAATTGGTTTACAATAGTGTATTATTTTATATATAACTTGTTATTGACGTCATATTATGACTAGTGAAGTTGGATGATGATAGTATACATATTGATGATGATGTGTATAACCTCAAACATCAGTACAAACAATACAAAAAAGAGATATTCATGTTTTACTAGTGAAACAGAACAATGAAATTAAAGATAAAGGAATTATTTTGTTTACAGAATAATTACTTGACCAATTAGGGTTGACATCTTAGATGTTTACTCTAAGTTGGAAAAGTATGTTATGATCTTAGCCAACCTAGCAACAATTTGTGTAAAGGCATGGTATTTATGCAAAGGACATCTTGCAAAAAGAAGTGTGCAATTGTATTGTAATAAGTGATATGCAAACTTTTTATGAAGCAATATATACGAAGTTTTGAGAACCTAATTTTTTGATCCAAGATCTAGCTGAGGTCAAAGATTAGTCAAGAAAGAAGTTACAACACCTATATACTTGAAGACTAATTAATTGTTTAGGTAGTGAGCTCTTCTTGTAATTGGATGTGAATGTTTGGCCTGCAAGATACTACAACTCCTAACAAGGTTGGAATCTCCTAACAGGGATTCAAAGTCTCCAATAGGGACTCTCTATACTAAATTTGCTCATTGACTCATAATAGGGTCCATCCTTTAACAAGGAACATATATATTAGTATATTATCTAGTGGATTTCGTCCCCATTGGGGTTTTCCCTTGGCTAGGGTTTCCCTAGTGAACAAAATATGGTGTTATGAGTTATCTTTGTGCATAGTTACTATTAATATTCAACATTACTTGTTTAATTTTTTATGTATGGTTCAAAGTAATTAATAATATCCAGTTGGTGACAAAAGTTTACAGAATATTGATTCACACCCCCCCCCCACCCTAGTATTCCCTATTTCTAACAATTGGTATTAGAGCGTAGTTTCTTAAAAGAGAGTTAACAGCTTGAGTAAGATCCCTATGGATATGAAATAGTTGATGAAGAACCTTGAAGAGGTACTTGAAAAAAAATTTCTCCTTACTGAAGAAAGAGATAAGCTGAAAGATAGATATGAAGACTCCAAAGTATACATTGGACAGGTAAAGGACAAGATTGAACATCTCGAATCCAAGCCTGAAACTGTTGAATCTGAAGTTGGTGATGATGATTATTCAAAGCTAAAGATAGAGTACAAGGTCTTGAAGCATGAATTGAAGATTACCAATATAAAGTTGACTTTGAAGAATGATCCTAGAAAAATAGAATATGATTTAAAGACTAAAAATCCATATCTTAAAGAAAGTCTAGCTAAGAAGACATCTAAATTTGAAACACTGAAAGAAGATCATGAAGAACTTCATAAGTACAACACTATTGTGAAAGGTGAACTAACTTAGTGCAAACAACAGCTTGCAAAGCTTTATTCTAGCAGAGAAAAACTTTATGATTCAATGTCAATACAGAGACCTAACTATGATAAGACGGGTCTTGGTTATCTATTTAACATGTCTGCAAAGAAACCTGAAAGTAAATCAGATCCAAAAGGAGAAGATAAATATGATGATAAGATTGAATCAAGTCAATCTTCTCATAAACCTAAAGAATTTGGACAAGACAAGGAACCTAAGATATTGGATGAACCAAAGCAAGCTGGATCTCTTAAGGAAAATGAATTTAGAGGTAAGCGTCTTTCATGTAATGAAATAGGTCATATGAAAAGAGATTGTACAAATAAGTCATTTAACCATGTTATGGAATTTTATTGTCATAATTGTCATGGTATGGGTCATAAAGCAATTTATTGTAGGAAACCTAAATATTATGATGATAGAAGGAATAGTAGAATGTCTAGAATTACTAATCTTGCAGATAGAAGAAGATCTAATGAGAGGACATCGAGAGAAGGAATACCTTATGAAGAAAGAAGGCAGATCTTGTGTTATAAGTCTAACAACTTTGGACACATAGCCCAGAATTTTCATGCACCTATTAATCAGTAGAATCCTAGAAGTAGAACTCTAGTATGTCAGTTATGCAACAACTTTAGACATATAGCAAATTATTGTAGAATTGACAAAAACTTCGAAGATAGAAGGAAAAATGGAAGAAACTTCAGAAATAGAAGAAATGATGGAAGAAATGTCAGAAATGACAGAAGGAACCATGAAAGGAACTTGGGAACTAGCAAAGATAATGAAGATCAAAGAAACATAGTTAGTGAACTTTGAGAAAAACTTAATAAGGCATTTGTGAAGGGATCAAATATTTTTGAAGAAATGTTAGATGATGCAGGGACAAGAAAATTGAAGTTAGTGGTTGAGCTTGATTCAACTAAGTTGAATTAATCACTGCACTAGAATTTGAAACTTCATTTAGAGATCAAACTATGGGTAGTGAAGTTGGGAAAAGGTGTATCAAGATTAGCTTAGACTATAGCTTAGCTCACTTGTAATTTGGAGCTTATTGAAACTTAAGTAAAAGTAATTAAGAGTTATTATTATAGCAGAGAAAGTTAATTCTATAGTAGAAGATGAAACCTATGTTTTAATAGTGAATTTCATGGAGCGAAGTTCTTTGAAGCATTGTCATGATGCAAGGAAGCTATGGTAAACCTCTAGTAGCATTTGAAGATCGAACAAAGATTTTGAGTAGATATTTAATTTTAGAATGTAATTAACAACTTTTTCATGTTTGCAAAGTATGCGAATAATGCAAGTTCAAATTAAATGAATAAAATAGAGTACAGACTTGATTACCACTTCATTGTGATCACATCAGAAGCATAGAGCACTCAAATGTGACTTGACAAGGCAATTTCAAACTAAACCTTATTTTGGAAAGAGATATTTTGTCATTTCTCTTCAAAATTTCTTCGATAAAGTTTATATTTGATAAAATCATGGATATGTCAGTAGTTCATAATGTTGAAAACGAGGAGAGACCGAAATTGAAGGTTGTTTCCATGAAACCCATAGAAAGAAACCCTAATTCAACATTATGTATTACTTTGAACAATGTAGTGTATTTGGAAGACATAGGAAGTTATCTTAATAGAAAGTTTGAAACTATTGGGAGCAAGTATATGAACAAAGATATGGAAATTGTCTTTAACCATGATATGTCAGTAAAGCCTGGATTTGAATATTTGAAAGAACTAGACCTGTTCAAATATCATTTCTACCGAGAATTAAATAATGAAGAATGGACTCAAATCATACTATGTAGAATTCATGATGGTTAATTGTGGATGGAAGACAATCTAGTTGACATTTCAACTAACCTTATTCATGAGGTAACTAGTCTTAGAAAAAAAGGCAGTATACCTATAGTTAAGGATCAAGTTAAGAAGAAGTTTGAAAGCTACACTAAGGTAGTTTATAATGGGAAGGCCATGGTGATTAGCACCATCAAAAAAGATGATGTAAGATTCCTAAGCAAAATCATTTCCTATTCTACATGGGAAAGTTCTAAGAGTGATGAATTATCAGCAGGATTCATCTATGCAGCTTATAAGATTTGTGTTGAGAAAGAACAAGTTAACCTAAGTGAAACTCTAAGAATGCAACTCCTTGAAAACTTAGAGAAAATCAAGAGGACCAAGAATGGTGTGTTTAGATTCTAGTCATTGATCAATCATATATTCTTTCATGTACTTAAGAGATTTCCATACTTATTGGTTTCAGAGATTATGAGTAGTGAAAGATGTACTATGGAAAATATTATAGACGTATGTAGAAGACATCCAATAGAAAAAATCTTGGACAGCAAAAATTTGATCATGTGAACATTTCAAAATGGGATGAAACAAAGATTCAAAATTACACCTACAATTGTAGAAAGATTCAAAAATGATATATGTGTTATGGTTTATATAGAATTGACTCATATTCAAGTAGTAGAACCTTGAGAAACATTCCTTGATCCCTTAGGTTATGAATTAAGTGGTGATGTGGAAATTGGGTATATTAATCTATTGTTGAACTTCGTAAAGGACCAAGTTGAGTATAGATTTGGGACATATGGAGAGATTACCCAATCATCTCATCAAGCATCCTTAGAGAAAGAATCTCATAAAAAAGATTGAGACAATAATGAAGAAAGCTCTAACTGAGGCTAGTATGACAGAAAGTGAGTAACAGGCAATTAGGCAAACACTGAAACAAGGAATAAATGTATGTGCAACCATTATCAATTGGACAACCATCTGGTGTTTCAATTACAAAAACTTCTTCAAAACAGAGCATTCAATATGCTACAGTATCAGTTGAACAACCATGTGAGCTGAAAAGAAAATCTAAAAGATTAGTAGAAGTTGTGACTACCAAGACTAAAAGAGTCAAGCAGCATGCTACTAGACCAGGAAAAAGATAGAAGTCATTGTTGACAATTGTGGAATCCAATGAAGAAGAATAAGAAGTATAGGAAGTAAAATAGGTAGAAATAGTTATTGTTTCTAAATAAACAACAAGAAAAGAAAGGCAACCTTGGAAGCCAAAGATTGAGAAGATCAACTCAGTCATTGCAAATGAAGGGAACTTTGTTCTACTAAACAAATTCTATGATTTATATAATGATATTGAGAAAGAACATATTGATATCTCTACTATGAGATATATGATTGCTAATAATCTGTAACTTGAGGATATTGAAGGTACAGTAAATTAGAAAGTCTATAATAGACTTATAGAGAAGAAAGCACTAGCTCAGGAAGAGGACATGGAACTTCAAAAGTCTATGTTAAGGACTATATGTAATATAGATGATGAGAAAGAAGTTGAGAAATTGTTGAACAAGCTGGCACCCTACTTGAGAAACAAGATAAGATCATTTCTATTTATGGCAGGTGAGAAGAATATATTAAGGAGTGAAATAGATGCAACTATCAATCAAATGATGACAAAGTCAAAGGCAACACCTACACCAGCATCTAAAACTTTGGAAGTGTCAGTAAGTGGTGACACTATTCATATTGACCATACTAATGTTTCTATCAACATTGATGACACTAATCCTTTTGAAAGTTTCAATAAACCTAAATCTCAGGCCGAGGTCATTCAAGGTTAGTTGAAACAAATTGAAGAAGAAAAGAGCCAATTAGATGCAAAAAAGAGAAAGATTGAAGAAGCCAAGCAGAAATTGCTTGAAGAACAAATGAAAAGGAGAGTAAAGGAAGAAAAGAAGAAAAGAGTAGAGGAGGAAGAAAAGAAAGATAAGAAAGAAAAGAAAAGGAGGAGAAAGAGAAAGAAGAGAGAAAAGCTAAGGAGGTAGTAGAGAAGAAGCAAAAGGAAGATGAAACTAAACCATCTAGTTCATCTACTCCACTTTCACTTGCTAGCCTAACAAGTGATGATGATGATCAAACTGACTTGATCTCATCTCTGATAAAACTAATTGAGAAGAAAATAAAAGTAAAGAGCTTACAAAGAACCTTAATGGAGGTAACTGATAGATTACATAGTACTCTGGTAGTCAAGCATTTAGAGACAGATCCCAAATAGAGGGCACAAGTAGTGTTAAAGTCCTTTGATGGGGAATTTACAATTTTTTTGAATGCTAGAGAGTCCAAGGCCCACATTTCTCATGATGCTAATCTATTTAGCACCATTTTTCAAAATATCAAGAATGATTTGATAAATCTTGATACTTATATCAAGGAATTTTGGGGATGTCAACAAGATGGAAAGATATTGTACATTAAGTGTACTTTATCTCATAAGTTGACGAAGGATTTTCACAATAAGATTGAAGGAAAGATGAGTGAGCTAGAAGCTCTAACAAGCTAGATACAACAACCTTCCAACAGAGTTTTTGACTTTGAAGGACAATTGGCTGGTGTTTATAGTGATATCAAGAAATTGGAACTTGAGAAAGAACAAATTTTGAAGAGGTTATCTAAATTCAGAGAGTTTATTGCTCTGAAGATATCAACTATTGAGAGACAATTGGAGGAATGTGTTAAAGCCAATGACACCTATTCAATTTTCTTATACTCTAATCTCAATGTAGTTGAGATTGCATCATATGCCCTATGTGCAATTCTAACTTTTACTAAAAAAATCAATGACACTTGGATAAAAGGTTTGAATAGTCTCAAGGAAAGTTTTGATGATTGCATGAAGATGTTATCAGCTTAAGGTAGATGAACAGAGTTTTTGATAGCAGATAAACAATTTTTGACAGATTTTTTTTACATTTTGATCTTTGTCATTGATGTCAAAGGGGGAGAAGATGCATAAGAAAATTATAAGTAATGTAAGGTATGAAATCATATTGAAAGGGGGAGCATGTGTAAGATGGATTAGTTGTAAAAGATGATTAATATATTGTTACTATAATATTTAGGACAAGTTTTGATACTTAGCCAATTTTCCCTATTTTGTTGCCATCAATGCCAAAGGGGGAGATTGTTGAAAATTGGCTAATGAAGATATGTAATTATTGTCATTTATGGTAACACATAATGTACATGCTTGTAGAAAACCTCAAAAATTAAGATACTTAGCTTTTGGTACTTAGAAAATTGTCTGAGTATGAAATTAATTTACAACAATGTTTTTTTTTATATATAACTTATTACTGATGTCATATTATGACTAGTGAAGTTAGATGATGATAGTATACATATTTATTATGATGTGTATAACCTCGGACATCAGTACGAAAAAGAGATATTCACGTTTTAGCATTGTAACAGAACAACATAATTAAAGGCAAAGGAATTATTTTGTCTACAAAATAATTACTTAACCAATTAGGGATGACATCCTAGATGTTTACTCTAAGTTGGAAAAGTATATTATGGTCTTAGCCGACTTGGCAGTAATTTGTGTAAATGCATGGTATTTGTGCAAAGGACATCTTGTGAAAAGAAGTATGCAATTGTATTGTAATAAGTGATATGTGAACTTTTTGTGAAGTGATATATGTGAAGTTTTGAGAACCTAATTTTGTGATCCAAGATCTACTTGAGGTTAGAGATTAGTCAAGAAAGAAGTTACAACACCTATATACCTGAAGACTAATTACTTGTTTGGGCAGTGAGTTCTTCTTGGAATTGAAAGTGCATGTTTGGACAGTGAGCTCATCTTGCATCTACTATACTACAACTCCTAATAGGATTGGAATCTCCTAATAGGGATTCCAAGTCTCCTAACAGGGGCTCTCTATACTGAATTTTCTCATTGACTCCTAACAAGGTCCATCCTTTAACAAGGAACATGTATATTAGTATATTTTCTAGTGGGTATCATCCCCACCAAGGTTTTCCCTTGGTTAGGGTTTCCCTAGTTAACAAAATATGGTGTTATGAGTTATCTTTGTGCATGGTTACTATTATTGTCAAGCATTATTTTTTTACTTTCTTATGTATGGTTCAAAGTAATTAATAATATCTAGTTGGTGACAAAAGTTTACAAAATATTGATTCACCTCCCCCCCCCCCTCTCAATATTCCCTATTTCTAACAAAGGTGACCATGGATTCCATAGTTAGTGGTTGTGTGTTGGACTTGGGCACCTTCACCACCATGGTTGATCTTCACATCCTCTCCTTAGGGTCTTATGATATTGTGTTGGGTATGTATTAGCTAGCTGCCCAACAGGAAAATATAGACTACTAATGTAAGTTGGTTCTATATGTGGATGACATATGTGGACAGGTGGAACTTGTAGGGGTACTTTAGATGATCTTAGCTAAGAAGTTGAAGTAGAGTGTGCAACATGGATGTCAGATGTTTGTGGTCTCTATCAGTGACCTTGAAGAGGTTGAGAGTTGTGAGGTGATGCTAGATGATGACTCACTCCTTCATGAGTATGCTGACATATTTCTTGATGAGATATTGGGAATGTCATCGAAACATGACATTGACTTCCATATTGATCTCATTCTAGGAGTAGAGCCTATTTCATGAGCTCCTTACTGTATGCCTACTCAGGAGTTGAGTGAGCTCATATCACACTTAGAGGAATTGTTGGCCAAGGGCCATATTCATCTTAGTGTATCCCTGTGGGGTACGTTAGTCATCTTTGTGAAGAAGAAAGATGGATCTTAGTGGTTGTGCATTGACTATTGGCAATTGAATAAGGTGATGGTGAAGAATTGGTATCCTTTTCTAAGGATTGATGACTTGTTTGATTAGATGAAGGGAGCAAGAGTGTTCTCAAATATTGATATGAAATTGGGATAGCATCAGCTTCATATTCATGAGGCTGACATTCATTAAACAACTTTTTGTATGCACTATGGGAATTATGATTTTATGATTGTACCCTTTAGGTTAACCAATGCACCATCATTATTTATGAGTTTGATGAATGGAGTATTTTTCACATACCTCGATTAGTGTGTCCTTATTTTTTTGGATGACATATTGATCTATTCAAAGATTGTTGAGGAGCACGAGGTCCATTTATGTTAGGTGTTACATTGCTTACGAGACCATCAATTGTATGGAAACTTGGGTAAATGTGGATTCTTCTAGTTTGAGGTGAATTAGTTGGGGCATATCATCATAGGTGATGGTATTGCAGTGGACCCAGAGAAAATCTGAGCTATCATGGATCGGTCGGTGCCCACTAATGTTTTTGAGGTTTGTAGCTTCATGGGATTGGCAGATTACTACCGTCAATTCATGAAGGACTTCTCACGAGTGGCTCATACTATCACTTCTCTATAGAGGAAATGGAAGAAGTATGTTTGGTCAGACCAATGTGAGTTAGTATTTGAGGTTTTGAAGGAGTGTTTGACCAGTGCACCAGTCCTTGCAATGCCTAATCCTGTGGGTAATTTTATGTTTTGCACAGATGCTTCGTTGGAGGGTGTGGGTGTGATATTGATGCAGGATGGTTGTGTGATTGCATATGAGTCTAGAAAACTCAAGAACCATGAGCTTAATTACCTGACTCATGATTTGGAACTTGCGGCAGTTGTGTATGTGCTTGTGTGCTGGAGACATTTCCTTTTGGGACATAGGTTTGAGCTGCATAGCGATAATCATAGTTTGCAGTATATCTTTACTCAACGAAACCTGAATGCACAACAACATCGCTAGATGGAGTTCTTGTGTGAATATGATTTTGATGTTCACTACATCAAAGGGAAAGAAAATGAAATCCCAAATGCCTTGAGTAGGAGGCAACATGAGATATTACTTTTGTCATTGGGAGTGGATTTGTGAGGTCGTATCTTGGAGGCCTTGCCTAGTGACACATTGTATCAAGAGGTGAGGGCAGAGACCAAGTCTGAATGCACCCTTGAGGGGAGGTTTATAGGTTATTTTCTAGAGTCTGATGGACTACTGCAACACTTGGGGCACATTTATGTGCAAGTGTCTAGTGACCTTCGTACCTTGATTTTGTTGGAAGCACATCATGAACCATATGCTGCACATCCTAGCATCAAGAAGATGCATGTTGACCTTATATTGTTGTACTTTTGGGAAGGGATGAAGAGTGATGTTGTTGATTTTGTTGCTTAATGTCTTGAGTGCTAGAGAGTGAAAGTAGAGCATTAGCATCTGATGAGCCTTTTTCAACCGCATACCATTCCAAAATGGAAGTGGAATACTATATCTATTAATTTTATCACAGGTTTTCTTGTGTCATCATGATGACATGATTGCATCATGGTGACAGGGTAGCACATTTTTCACCCATGAGAGCATCATACATAGCTTCTTCTGTAGCACATGTTTTCTTGGAGGATATTGTCCATTTGCATGGAATCCCTTAACAGATTATATTGAATAGAGATCCAGTGTTTACTTCATCATTGTGGACATCTCTCCAACATGCTTTGAGTGCGTAGCTCAATTTTAGTTCAGCTTACCACCTAGAGACCAATGGTCAGATAGAGAGAGTGAACCGAGTTCTAGAAGACATGCTTCACATGTATGTGATAGATAGGCAGGTGAAGTGGGATGACTATTTGTACCTTGTTGAGTTTACATATAACAATGGGTACCACAGTTCTCTTGGCATGTCACCTTTTCAGGCCTTGTATGGTAGACCATGTCGTACCCCTTTGAGTTGGGATCATTTAGAGGATTGAGTGATTTTAGGTCTAGAGATGCTTCAAGATATGGAGCAATAGGTGGTTCGTATTAGAGAGCATTTGATTACTACTCAAGACAAGCAAAAGACGAATGCAAATGCCCATAGGTTGGATTACCACTTTTTAGTTGGTGATAGGGTATTTTTGAGAGTGCGTCTATGGAAGAGCCCCATTTGTTATGGGAAAGGCTCTAAGTTGGTGCCATGTTTTGTTGGACCATTTGAGATCCTTAAGAGGATTGGTCATGTTGCTTATCGACTAGCATTACCACCTAGCCTATCACACATCCATGATGTTTTCCATGTTTATGTTTTGATGCAATATATTCCCAATGTGACCCATGTACTTAATTGGGATGCTTTATTGGTGGAAGATGGGCAAATTTATTTTGAGCCCATATGTATCCTTCAGCATCAGAAGCTAACCCTCAGAGGTTGGGACATAGAGCAAGTAAGGGTCTAGTGGGACCTTAGCAATGAGACTTCTACGACTTGGAAGGATGTTACATAGTTGAGAGAATTGTACCCTTATCTTTTTGTAGGCTTCTAGAAGTAATCAATCCTATGCCTAGTGGGGGAGGATAGTGCCTTCCATGTTTACATTATGTACCTTGTTATTTTGCTTTCAAGAGATTCTTTGATACTCATGTTCGAGGACATTCGAGATGACCTGATGGTTAGATACTTTATTTTTATTTATGCGTATCATATATGTTGTATGCTATGATGTTCATTTTGATCATATCTGCATGAAGATGCTTATTGATGTGACATGATGATTTATGATGCTATCTGGTTATTTTGTATTAGGACATGCTATGCTTATGATTATATGATGGACTTATTAGATTATGGATACTTTGATTTGTTGCTACAGTTATTTACTTCATTCTTGCTTTGAGATGTTTTATGATGTAGTGAGTGATTTAAATGGATGCTTTTAATGTGATTTAATGCATTTATCGCTTTGGATATATTACTATATGTAATTGCACTTGTTCATGTTGTTCAATGTGTAGGATTAATATCCCCGATGGTGGCACATAGAGTTAGTGATTTGGTTGTTCTTACCTAGCCAATGTCATCCCTATATGGTCAACATGTCCTATTTAATTGATTAATTAAACTCTTTGATGATTTAATAAATCCAGACTCATTTGCATTATGTGAATATACAAGTGAGTGTGTCTGTGCATATAGAGGTTTGAATTTGCCATAAAAGTTATTTTGGATTATTGTGATTTATCGATTAAAGGGAATTTTGGGCTTTATCTTATTTAGTTTAATTTCTAACAACTTTGTCGTAGTTGAATTCCAATTACTCAGAATAGCATGTTTTTGTTTTGGTTGATTAAGAGTTTAACTAGGTGGTCTATTTAATTACCCTAATCCTTTTATTCACTTGAAAAATCAATATATATCTAAAAAGGAATTCTATTCCTCACCTTTTAACTTTTGAAATGGGAATTTGAGAGAAAATTCAAAATCCTCTTCAAGAGGAAATACTATTATATTTTCTATAGGAGCTATGAGCATGGGATTTTCATGAGGTTGGTCTTGTTGGATCCATCTTGTGGAGACCTTGGATTTTTGTGACTTTCGGCAATTTCTGCAAGGTTTTTATTTGACTACTTAGGTTCTTGTATTTGCCCTTTTTACTGTCAGGTAGGCTCTCCCATTTTATTTTATTTAAGCTCTGTTTATGCTTCTATTTTTTGTAGTTATTTGACAGGAGGTTGAGAACTAGTGTTCCCCTCAATTTTTAGCTACTAGATCTACCCAGTTGGGTGGGTATAAGCATTTCCTTATTTTTCAAGATGGGTGTTTGGAGTTTTGCACTGTTATGTTGGTTGTTTTTGCATATGAACTCTGAACCCAAATTTTATTTGATATTCATGGCTTTTGTACCCAAAGACAAAATGGTTTTAATTTTGATGTTTTTGACATTTTGGGGTTTCACCTCAATTTGTGTGTCGCCCTAATTTCTCGAGTTTTCTAAGCACTATAGTTGGTCATGGATCTAGATTATCCATAGGGATATCTTTCCAACCCTTGATGTATTTTCTTAATTGCATTGGGATTCATGTCAAATCCATACTCCCAGATATAGGTCGATTGGGTGATCTATTACTTGTGTCTTTTTGTTTATCATCTAGTCCTTGTTATTTATGATCATCGTGTAGTTGGTGTGGCCACACATGAGCATGTGAGTGTGAAATTGTTGAGTTCTTATGAGACCTAAGCTACTAGTTATTTTTTGGTTGAGTTATGTTCATTGGGATTGGGTTGGGAAATTGCATTGCCTACAAGCACTCATCATGTGATGAGCATGGGTATGTAGGGTAAGGTTGGTGGAGGGGCTTCTCTTGTATACCCTGGCTATGTCAACAAGGTATATGTGAGGAAGTCTCTAATAAGTGATAACTAAATAAATTCATGGGTAATTAACTAAGACAAGAAAATACATTGTCCACACGACTCAGCTAGGGACATAACACGTTGGCCTCCTCAGGGAGTATCAAGGGGAATGGTCTGTAAAAATGTTGAGCATGGGAGTACCAAAGAAATTACTCTCTACCAGAGTCCCTACATAGTACACTCATAGAGTGTCTGACCAGGACCTGTTGTATTGCATTATCTCATGATCTTGGTTTCAATCCTCTATATTGTTTGGCGTGAGTGTTAGTCATGGATTATTGTCTTATGTGTGTTTGAGGTCAGATCGCTATCTCATCAACATGACAAGAGTGGCTCTACAAGTTCCACATGGTTGGGAGGGGTAGCTACCTTTACCACTGCTAAGGACCGACATACATAGTTGGCCATTCTGCATGTTTAGTTTTGGAGTTGGATGCTCACATGGTATTTGTTTCTTCTGGAGTATGTTTCCATGTGATTTATGTTATTTTAGTTTTCAAAGATAGTTGATTTATGCTCAAGTATGTTATTGTGATGTTACTTTTTTATATTGTTACTAGATGTTATGGTTTAGGTGATTAGATGTTTGATTCATCCCTTCTAGCATGAATAGTTGTTTTGCATTCATTTGGGTGTTCAAGCCTTGATTATTATGGATCCAATACTCCCCAGTGTGGAGGTTCTAACTCTTTTCCCCTTCTGATTGCTCACCAAGTTGTTTCTTTGTAATCATGGGCAACAGAAGTTCATCATTGGGTGATACTAGCAAAGTATCGCACACCTTAGGGAGAAATATTCTGCGACACTAGAAAGTGTCGCACGATAGTAGTGAGTTATATCATGCGACATTAGTATCGCATGATAGTAGTAAGGTCTATCATGCGCTCCTTGAAAGTGTTGCCTAGTAGTAGTAGGTAGTATTGCGCGATACTAGAAAAGTATCACCTGGTAGTACTGTGAAATGTCATGGGATATTGGAAAAGTATTGCCTAATTTTTTGCAAAAACCTACTTAAGCAAATAGCAAGTATCTTCAGACTTGTTGGTCAAGAGTCAAAGGGTGTTTGGGTACCTCTTGGGATGCGCCCCTTCCTAGGTCCCGACAGGTTAGAGATCATTGGTTTCTTATTTGCATAAAATTTCGTAGTTGGTTTTGGATGCATTGTGTGTATGTAGTGCTCGTGAATCCTAGAGTGTAGATCTAAATTGTAAAGAGTTAAGAAATGCTAAGAATCTACTCTATGAGTGAAATCCTAACATGTACAAGTGTGCATGTAAATGAGCGTAAAATGTGAAGAGACAAATAGTAAATCTGAAATAGCATAGAAAATATACCCCCAATGCTAAAATACTCCATCCATCCTCATGATCCCTTTGCAACTCCATGGTTTTCATGAATTTCTTATTGAAGCCATGAATTGAAGAATATGGAAGAATATCTTCTTTGGAAATGAATGAGTAGCACAGGTTTATTATTGTTGTATTTTTATGTAACTAAGCTGACAAAAACACCCTTTGGTGTGACAAACTGACAATCACACAACTTAAGATATATTTTCTCAGCTAAGGAATGACTACTTCAATATATCAGATGTATTTTCTAATGATTCAAATGTATTTTTTTATTTTGATTAAGAAAATGCTTTTATCACTTTGCATTTTATTTCCATGCCCTTTCCATATTCGTTTTTCATGACTTTTTTAGAGCTTTATCCTTAACATAAGTGCAAGATCACACAATGCTTAGAATATATACATATCTTGATTGAAGGCAAAAGGAGAAGGGAAGGATGAGGACTGACCTAGAAGTGTAGTGGCTCCTGTATTTGCATTTTGTACCTTGTTATATTTTGATTTTGAGAGATACTTTAACACTCATGTTAAATGACATTTGAGATGATCTGATGGTCAGATACTATATTTTGATTGCCAATATCATAGATGTTAGATGTTGTGTTGTTCAGTTTGATCATATCTGCATGATGATGTGTATTGATGTGACATGATGCTTTATGATGATATTTGGTTATTTATATTTGGACATATACTTTGTTTATGTTTATATGATGGACTTACTGGATTCTAGATACTTGGATTTGATGATATGGTTATTTACTTCATTTGTGCCTTGTGATATTTTCTATGGAAGCATGTAACACCCCGCCAAGGGATCCAAAAGAATTAACCTAAAGTTTTACTAAGTTTGCTAAACTTTTTTTTTTTTAAACAAGAAAGTAGAACGTACACATCAAACACATAGTAGCAAAAGCAATAACATGTAATCATCAACAAACATACATAACAGGTTACATTCCTTAAGGATCCCAAGACATTGAGTCACATTTAAATTTAATTAATTCTAAGTCTAACAACTACCATATCCACATGAAAGAATAATAAGAAAGTCCAATGCCCATTTAATATACATTTGTTCCAAATGCCTCTTGGCAAATTAATTCGGAATGCTCAATCATCCATTGTACATGTCACAGGGTATGAAAGGCTTAAAAGAATATACATAAGTAAAAATAAAGATACATCATCCTCCAAGAATCCATGATACAAAGTACAATAAAATAAATGAAACCATATACCATACATGATACCTCCATCCATCATAAAAGATATAAACATTCAACATGAAATACAACTATCCATCTATCATAAAACACAACTAATCTAAGTGCATGGTTCCTCCCAACCGTTAGTAGCATCATTAGACCATCATGGGCCCTAGCCATCCCCCACGCATAACATCTCAAGCCACTGAAGAGATCATCAGTACTATCATAATAGGAACATCACTCCTAAAACATGCTACTACATATGCATAAAGAAATCTAACATACTAGAATAAAGCATAAGTAAACAACATTATCTAAACCTGATAAACAAGCATGCCAAGAAGCTCCAACCACGGTGACTACGGATGGATCTCAAATGGTAAGAGTGAAAAAGCATTACCACCCAACCGCGTGGAACCTAAATGGTCCACTCCCACCACGCTGAGGAGATAGTCTCAAGTCCCATACAGGATATCAAATCACATAATCACAAATACTCTCTAAGTCTAGGAAATCCTAAAAGTATACTAACTCAAAGGTTCCAACACATAGATCGACATCTAGACACGTAGGAAACCTACTATGTAAGCGGCCAAGTGTCATCACACAAATCACGTTGAAAGTTACCCGAGCAATTCTCTAGGAATCTCGAGTCCCCTGTGATCTTGCGGCCACTAGTATCCTCTCGAGGCATACCACGGAATGCAAGGTCGCAACCAACGTTCTCTCTACCCCATCCTAGTTTGTACTAGCACTCAAGGCATGGGAGAGAACATAAAATTATCTTATTAGGTTCATTTTAATCCCCATTTAGTGTAAATGTCATCACTTATTAAAAACAACTTACAATGGGTTTCTCCAAGCAACCTCTTAGGGCCTCGACCCCCATTGCAAGCCGCTTCCTGACAATACACATAGATAACCTACCCTAGGCTCATGAAATCATAAATAAAAGAATCATAATAAAATCACTTCAATCCTATACAAGCGACTGAAAACATCATAAATATAATCCACAATAATCACATCAGTTCTTTCACAAGCAATTGAAAAGCATCAAATGATAATCATAATAATCACAACAGTTCTCTATCAGCAACTGAAGGCATCAATGATAAATCACAATATTCAATGATTCTCAACGAGCAACCATAAAATATCCCAAAATAAATCACAATACTGATCGAAGACTCCAAAATGGTCGAGTCAAACATGTCACAACATGACATCATCAAGAACATAACAAACACTTCAGTCCTCTCAAAGCGACTGGAAAGCAATTCAAATATAATTGATCGATGACTCAAAAAATGGTTAAGTCAGGTATCTCATAAACATACACCTCAACTTCACACAAGGAAACTGGAAAGCAATAACAACCAGTAAATACAACAATGTCATAGAGCATAGCATTACATTACCAAGGTCGGGTATAAAAAAATTGAGACCAACATCAGCATGACATCACAATCACATAACCCCCAAGCCTTTGGTAACAACCTAAACTAGTCAATGCTAAAACAACCCCAAAACATAGACAACACAAAAAACATCAAAGTCGCTCAATTGGTTTGATTTGAAAATACAAAGTTGAAAAGAACAATAAAGTTTAAGTTTTCCAGTGTTACTATAAGTTCCTCAATTAACCTATTTAATTAACCCTGTCTCATTCTTATAATAAAAGAAATCACATCATGACTTAAAAGTATTAATAATCATTTATTAAATAATAATAATAATAGATTATTAAACAAAAATAATCTCAATTTCATTAATTATTGAATTTTCTAATAATCAATATAATTTTCATGATTTATCATTAGTTCCAATATCCATTTTTCTTTCTAAATTAATAATTATTAATTAATTAATATTCAATATCTATTAGCAAAATTCTTTAATAAATAGTATATGTTAATCATTAATTAATCATATTTATTAATTATTAAATTTATTAAATAAGTATTAGTAAATTAATTAATTAATATTAATATATTATTAATAAATTTATTCATAAACATTATAAATTAAAATAATAATTAAAAAATATATAAAACTTTTAACAAATTACTTTAATATTAATAAAAGTTTATAAGAACTTTAAACTTATCTTCTTTAATATTAATAAAGTTTATAAATAAACTCTAATGTGTCTTTACTTTAGTTAAAATATTAACAGTTTATAATAATAAATAAAAACAAACTTAACCAAACTTACTTACCATACTAAAATAGCCGTTGGCTTAATTATAGTCCTGCGGCTGTATTAAATACACAATCCCCGATGCAATGCAGCATAAGCGTGCATAGAGGCCGCCAATGAAAAAGTTAATTGGGGTAAGTTTTATTTGTTATTTATTATTTTATTTTATTTTTAAATTCAAAACTTTATAAAATGTTTTCACCCCATGTTATAATAAGTAGTATATTTATATGTTTTTTATTATTATTTATATTTATATTTTAATTTGTTTGTTTTAAAAAAATTAAACTTATTTATTTATTTATTGTTTATAGAAACTTTAAAACAATTCTTTTTAAATTATATAAATATAATTTATTTAATTCTAAATTTTATTTTTAATAAAATTTAACCAAAACAATTCTCCTTTGTAAACGTATTATTATAATTATAATTATAATTTTTTAATATCATTTGGAAATATATTCTGATAGAAGAAATTCTATCAACGATTCAAATTTTCCCATTTTAGAATTTTCTTTTCTTTCAAACCCTACCCAGATTAAATCCTATTTTCTTTAATCTACAAGACAAGGTTTTTTATATCCTAAATAGTTTTTCAATCTAGATCGAATGGCAAAAGATCGAGAACGAAGGGTGACAAGAATCATGCAACAAAATTTGAGAAAAATTTTGACAAGCACAAAGTAGACAGATCATATTAAATTTCATAAATCATTTAGTGGTCAAAACACAAGACCCTACCTGAACCTAATGCTAATATGCAACCACCCGAAAACTGTAGGAGAATTCGCTTCCAAATTTGCTCCCAAAATTTCATCAAAGTTCGCATCCAATTTCATCTCTCCAAATTCGTTTCTCCAAAATTCATGTCTAAAATTTGTCTCCCAAAATCCGTGTCCAAAATTTGCGGTCCTTCTAAAATGAACCTTCAATTGTGATAAAGGGTTCTCTCTCCTTAAATTGGTGAACTAATTGTGAGTTCACTCGAGAGAACTTCGTGCTCACCAGAGTTAACTCTAAAATTAGTCTTTATTAATCTTTCTTTTATCTTTTCATGCATGTTAAATGAATCATTAAATTACTTTATTTAATTTTCACTTGACTTCTATTTTTAATTAAGTTTTAAACTCATGCGCACATCATGCAATTAAAATATCTTTATTAATTTCACTTATATTTTAACTTTTAATTAATTTTTTTTATTTTCAACTTATGTACGCATCATGCGAACTTGAATTTTTTTAATAATTTAACATCTTTTCACTTCTTTTTTTTAGAAATTTAATTGATAAAATATTTATTAACTCAATTAATAATAATATTTAGCATTTATTTAAAAATAAATTCTAAATATATTATTATTAAATTAAATAAATATTATTACATTCTAAATTTATCCTTAAAACTTTATCTTCTAATTTATCAATTAATTAAATACAATTAAATATTAAAGTGTCATAATAATTTTCCATTAAATTAAATCATTACTTAATCTTTTAATTAAACTTAATTAATAGAAAAATATTCCAAGGACTCATAAAACAACATAGCAAAACCCATCATAGCAAAACACATACCAAATCAAACAAAGGAGTTATAATCACGCATTCGGAGGGTACTTGACTCAAATACTTGTCCTAATTTTCAATTAGGACAAATGGCTTAAGGGTTGGGATTTGGACTCAAGAATTTATCTCCCCTCTCTTACCATTGAGATAATGCGATAGGGTACGCTCATCCTAGCAATTTAGGGAAGTCAATACCCGGTACCTGCAACCTGCATAAAATCCACACATGTACAGACACAATATTCTCAGCTAAACAGGCAATGGCAGGAAATGGTGCATCGTGTAGATCCCGACTAGCAGGTGACTATGACTCCCTTAACCACATTAGAGATGCCATACATAAAGAAAACAAACACGCACACCATACACATGCAGTATGGGGTAAATATCCATAAGAAAACACATAAGATAATCCATCTAACTAATCATCATCAATAACCGAAAACACTAAATAATCATCATACATACATGAAATATAGAGTACCAAATAATCTCATCATAAAAATCAATTGAATCTGAAACAATAACTGATAAACTCAAAGTAATGCTACTAATCATAAGCATAAAACTGGCCTAAAAGAGTTCAACAATGATAATAGAAATGCGAACTAGGGGCAGGCACTACAAAGCAAGTGATGTAAATGGATTATTTTAGTGCAATTTCATAAATGGTTATTTAATTTAATTTAATGAATGATCGGTTTGGCTATATTATTATATGCAATTGCACTTGATTGCGGTGTTCAATGTGCAAAATTCATGTCCCTAGCAATGGCACATGGAGTTAGTGATTCAATTGTTCATATTTAACCAATGTCATCCTTATATGGTCGACATATCATATTTAATTGTTTAAATTAAACCCTCTAGTGATTTAATAAATTTGGACTCATTTGCATTATGTGATTAGACCCATGAGCATGTCTGTGCATTTAGAGGTTCGCATTTGTCATGAAAGTTATTAAGGAATTATGTGATTTTGATATAAGAAAATTTTGGACTTTATCTTATTTA
Organism: Cupressus sempervirens; assembly: GCA_028749045.1. Lineage (NCBI taxonomy): Eukaryota > Viridiplantae > Streptophyta > Pinopsida > Cupressales > Cupressaceae > Cupressus > Cupressus sempervirens. The sequence goes on from CM053786.1 coordinate 829,800,926, forward strand.
ATTTTAATTCCTGGCAGCTTTGTTGTAGTTGAATTCTAATTACTTGGAATAGCTTATTTTTGTTTGTGTTGATTTAGGGTTTAATCAGGTGACCTAGTTAACTACCCTAATCCTTTATTCACTCAAAAAGTGAATAAATATCCAAAAAAGAATTTTATTCCTCACTTCTCACTTTTGGAAATGGAAATTGGAGAGCAAATTTGCATATCCACTTCTGTATGATTGTGTTTATGTTTGTTGTAGGAGCTACAAACTTGGGATCATTGCGAGATTGGTCTCGTTGGATCTAGCTCAGGAAGACCTTGGATTGTTGTGATTTTCAATAGTTTTTGCAAAATTTATATTTTACTATTCAAATTTTCATATATGCCCTTTTGGATATCGGGTGGGGCTCTCTTGTTTTTTTGTTCCAACTCTGTTTCTACTTTTGTTTTTGGTAGTTGTTTGGTAGGAGGTTGAGAACTAGTGTTCACCTCTATTTTTGAGTGTTAGCTCTACCCGGTTGGGCAAGTATGAGCATTTCCCTATTTTTTGGGATGGGGGTTTGGGGTTTTGCAGTGTTATGCTGGTCATTTTTGTATATGGTGTTCAAACTTGATTTTAATTGCATTTCTGTGGCTTATTTGCCCAAGGGTAAAATTGGTTTTATTTTCATTGACGTTGGGCTTTTTGAGGCTTTCGCCTCAATTTGTGTGTCACCCAGTTTTCTTGGCATGGTGTTAGTCATCGACTTGGATTATCCGTAGGATGTCAATCTAACCACTATTGCATTTTTATGTTTACATTGGGATACGTGTCACATCCGTACTCCTGACCTTGTATTTAGTTGAGTGTTGTTTTGCTTGTGTTCTCATCCCACCCTTGTTTGTATGATCTTCATGTTGTTCGTGTGTCACACATGAGCACGTGCATGTGTGTTTGTCGGGTGCTTACGAGGCCTGATCTCCTAATTGTCATCGGTGGAGTTATGTTCATTGGGGTTAGGTTGGGAATATGCATTGCTTACAGCTACTCATCATGTGATGAACATGGGTATGTAGGGTAGTTCATGGAGGGGCTTCTCTCGCAACCTTGGTAAGTATTTCCCAGAGGGTTAGCATGAAAAAGTTTCTAAATATGTGATAACTAAATAATTTAGTGGGTAATAAACCTAAGATAATTAAATGTGAGCACCCAGAGTGATCTGAGGACACTGTGTGATGACCTCCATGGGGAGTGGTGTAGAAGCACCCTAATCATCTCCCATGGAACTTTGAGTCATAATTAGTATGTTCATAAGTCATGTTAGATTATAGGATTATTTATTTTATTTCATGTTATTTAGTGTTCACTTAAGGTCATGTTGATCAAGTTCATGTTTTAAGCAATGTGGGTCAAAGTGAGTCAAAAGGGGAAAATTTCCATACAAGGCCATAAAGGGAGTATAATGTAGTATTAAAATATCATGATAAACCTTTCGACCTATTTAAGGTTCCATGAAAGCATATTAGAGCATAAAATGCAAATATGTGAAAAAAATGTAAAATTGTCAAAAAGTTGTTGTCGGCATTTTTTGCAAAAATGACAAGTTTTGGAAGATGGAAAGTCATTCATCTTGGACGACTTCTTAGAGGAGGTGAAAGGTCATGTCTTTGTATAAAATGATGTAATATCATGTGGAGAGATAAAGGAGAGGAGGGATATGGAGAAGAAAAGTGCAGATTATGGTGTATAACTTTCTTTGTATAATACAAGTCTATTTTTGGTTTGTGAAAATCTGCTTATATATTGGTATTAGACTATTGTCCTGGCATCTTCTCCTTGGATTTGTGGTTGTGATTATTTTTGGAGTTTCCTTATATATAGTAATGAATGCTAGGATCAATACTAATGCAACATATATATCTAACATCACGGGTTATGAGTAAAGTACTTTGTATTCACAGATTAAATAGTAAGTCACATGTATCATTGGGCTAAATAGCTACATATTCTCATTGTAGTAAGTTGGGGAAGATTTAGAGGTTCCTTTTGGTAGGTTTGGTTTGTCATATTATGAATTGAAACCATATCTTTGCTTCTTGTAATGGAGATGCCCGAGAACTAGTAATTAACTATTGTTGCAAGGGAGATACTGAGAATCTGCAAGTAAGGATGTGGCAGAGGTGCATGTATGATCTTCATGATTGTTTGGAAGGTTTCCTTCAATCTTAAGAGCTTGTAGAACCATTTGGAAGGGAACAAAAGGTGGGATATTGGAGTTTGGAAACCAATCATGCTATTCAACATTGAAACACTCGCTATGACAAGGGCTGAAGAATCTACCATCTCCTCAAGGACTAGGAGCCTAAAAGTCAGAATTTTGAGAGCTCTTAATAAGGTAATTATGAATTCAAGTTAATTTGGTGGTCTTATTTTAAATTTTAGTGAGTTTGTAGTTTGAGTGTTGTTTTAGGCCTATTAGCCTAGATTAGGGCTTGCAAGTTGAATGCCCTAATGATCAGTTGAAAACTTAAGATTTTGAAATTAAGTCAATCTCAATAATGGTTGTTTGAATCTGCCTTTAGTATTGGTAGATGTTTGAAAGAGTTTGAGTTCTTACCTAAATTCCAAGCTAAGGCTACAAGGAAGAGCCCTCATTAGGCCTATTTGTAAGAATTGATGTTTGAAGTCCACCAAGGTATGTCGAACCTATTGAATGGTTGAAATTGCTTTATAGGAAAAGAGTTAAGCCTTTGGAAGTAGTTTGGGTTATGGTGTAGTGAAAGATTCTGGACGGTGTAAGGTAGTGGGGGTGTTGTGAGGTGTGAAGGATAGGTATTTGGGTATTATGGGGGTTAAGGTAGAGATACTTGGTAGAGGTGAGTGTGGTATGAAGAATAGGCCAATCACCTGGTCTCTAACCTTGGAAGAGTCCCGAGGGACTGATAGCAATATGTTTGGTAGGCTTGGATGAAGCCTACTTAGAGATTTTGGTAATAAGAAACAAGTATCACCACCTCCTCCTACTTGCATTAGGGAGTTGATTACTCATAATATTTAGTTAGGGGCTTCACGATTCCAAGTGACTTACTCTCCACTGAGTCCCTACATAGTTGACCCATAGAGTGTCTAACTAGGACCTATTATGTTTGCATTGTCTCATGATCTTGGTTTCAGTCCTCTTTATTGTCTAGCGTGAGTGTTAGCCATGGATGTTTATTTTATGTGTATTTGTGGTTGGATCATTATCTCCTTCATCATGGTAGGAGTGGGCCTATGGGTTCCATGTGGTTGGGAGGCATAGCTACCTATACCACTATTAGGGACCAGTGTACAAAGACAATCTATTTCTAGTTGAGACTGATGCTTGATGTTCACTAGATATTTTAGGTTTCCAGAGTATGTTTCCTTGTAGTTTATGATTTTATTGGAATACTTGGATATCATGTTTAGACGATGTTAGTATTCATTTGATGTATTCCTTTATTTTGATGTTATCGCATATGGTTATACGATGTGTTTCTCTACTAGTTGGAGTAGTTATGCTTTGATGGATTAACATGTTAGACCATCTTGTTCTTATGATGTTACTTAGGTTTGTAGTAGTAACACCCTCATAAGATAACTTTGGCTATATAGTTGCCAATTTGGAACGTTACACTCCAGGGATGGCTAAGATGCATGCAGTCTCATGATGCCATTACGGTTGTGAGGAATTGGGCACATGTTTTAGTTGTTTTGGTGTGTAGTCATTTGTGCTCTCCTTCATATGATGTTTGGTTTATGAACCATGTATGTACATTGGGATATTGTTTTCCACATGTTCTTTCATATATTGTTATGGATTAGATGGATAGATGGTTTCTACTTCTTGTTGCATGGTGTCTTGTATTTCATGCTTTCAAGTAACATATCCTTAACTACAGTGGTTTCAACACTCCCCGTTGTGGAGTTTCTTACCTTGTTTGCTTTCTAAACTTAGTGTTTTTCCTTTTGGTTTTGAACCTAGGTGATATTTGATCAGTATTAGGTGATACTAGAAAAGTATCGCACCATAGTAGTGAGAAATGTCGTACAATACTAGTGAAGTGTTGCCTGGCCATATTAAGAATTATCACCTGGCCATAGTAGGAAGTATCACTTGGCTATAGTGAAAAGTATCACTTGGATGAAAAGTATCACCTAGCTATAGTGAAAAGTATCACTTGGCTATAGTAGAGTATCGATTGGCTATAGTGAAGAATCTTGCCTAGCTATAGTGAAAAGTGTCGCCTGCGTCTATGAGTAGACCTGCTTAGGTGACCAGCAGGCACTTTTTGACTTGACCAAAACTTTTCAAGAGGTGATTTGGCTACCCTTTACGAAGTTCTTGAACTCTAGTGTTTGACTGTTCAAATTTAGGATCTTTATTCAAATGTGTTTTATGGCCTCTATAGCATTCTCATTTTGGGTTAGTAGTGTCACTTGGAGATTCATTGGTTGGTTAAGTCTTCCATTGCGATTTTATGACTGATTGCATGTTAATGTTGTTTATTATAATGCTTGTGTGTGTGTGTGTGTCTATATATATATATATATATATATATATATATATATATATATATATATATATATATATATATATTGGCTTTTATTTATTCTTGTTCCAAGAATCTCCGTGCGGGGCATTACAAGAAGTAAGGTAAAAATTTTAACTTGGGACTAAAAGTTAATTACATCATGATGCATCTATGTACTTTATGATATAGCAAGGTTCATGTCATTTATCTATCAAAAGAGAATATTATAATTCATCTAAACTTATTTCCAACCTAAACCATTTAAGCACTTTTCTCCTATAATTCACCATTGGTAAATAAATATAATTATTTACTCACATAAGTCCTATATCATTTTTCTAAACATCAAATGATTACATTTGATTTTTGACTCCATATTTTATTCACTTTTCATTAAGTGAGCTAAAACCACTAAGTCTCTTAGTCACCTACTTGAACATGTCCCTAATCTCAATCAAATCCACTCAAATCCTCTATATCCTATAATATGTGTATAAAGAAATGGGTCTTTATATATGTGACACTGGCTTAAACCTGTTGACCATTTTGCGCCCCCCCCCCCCCCCGGCCTTTTGTTTTCCCAATATTGTCAGATCTTATGAAAACCAAGGTGGTATCCTTGATCCACATCCTTTTGACCATTCATTTATTTGCCATGCAACCTGATAGGAGTACAAAAATCTTTGACTTTTCCCTTTTATCCCTAAGTCTTGAATCTTTATGATCGCATGTTATAATCTTGCGAATTCAAGTTGCGATCTTGCAATTACATCCATGTTCACATGGTTGCATGCCGTCAAGACTTAACCATTCGAGAGGCCACAAAGGTGCAACATAGCCATTTCCACAGTCACTCACATGTTTGTAGGAAGCTTCAAGCTTCAATAGATTTAGGTCATGACAACGTGAAGGTTAACCACAACAGTTTACACTCATGCTTTCATAGCTCCATAGGGAGTTAAGCTTAACTCATGGTTAGGGTGGTAAAGTTGCGATTACTTTTGAGCACATGTTCGCAGGGTTAAATGCTAAACCCTAGTTGTAGGTTGTGAATAGGCGACAGGTGAACATGTGTCATGGTGGGCTAGGCTAATTTCAGTCCTCTTCATTGCATCATCGCAGGGGTCAGTTTCGAAGGAGTGGCTCATCGAATGAAAGCAGATCAAGCAAATCAACATCATTCCATCAAAACAAGCTTTAGAGTTAAGTTGTGAAATTGTGAATAGTCAAATAGGCCACAGTTAAAGCTCCTTCATCACATCATCATAGGTGGTCAAGAGAAGACCATGGTTAGAGCTGCGAAGTTGCAAAATACTTTCATCGCTTGGTCAGGGGAGGTTTGTCCTAACCCAAGGTTAAGATGGTGAAGCAACGATACACAAGGAGTGCACCATTGCAAGGTTAAATAGTAAGGTTAAACTTTAAGTTGTGATGCTGTGATGGAACATCTAGTAGTCAAGTTTGATGGCTTTGTGAGGTCGCAGTAGTTAGCGGAAAAGAGAAAATGACAATGGGGACTGGGCGATCATGGTCAAAACCTTATCTTCTCAAGATCATAGGTATCTTTGATGTAGTCAAGCTTTAGGCTATGACCGTGTGAATGACAACACATGCAGTTAGGCTCCAACAGTCATAGGGTCATGAACATTTGATGCCAACTAGGAGATAAGCTGTGACTTGGTGAAAACAACTAAGGATGCTTGTTTGCCCAGTCATTGGTTTTAAATGCTAAGGCATAAATTGACCATGAACTAGTGAATGGAGGTAGTCGTTGGGGTTGCAAGGGTTAAGAGGTCAAGGTGGAAGTAGGCTGTGACAAAGCAACAAGGACACAGGATAATGGCTTCGCAACATCACAAGGACAAGAACTATTAGATCCACAACTTCAACAATGGTGCGAATGGGTTAATCTCATATTGTTCGCAAGGTCACAACAGTTAAGAGGATAGTGGATAGACAAGTTACAAAGCAACGATATGGCTAAATACAAGGCAATCATAGTTTCATAGGGGCATGCAGTTAGTGAAGAAAAACAATTGTGAAGCTGCGAACAAGGGAAACCAGATGGTTGGGCGAGGTGGAGGATTGCTGAAAGGACATTGGTCCATGTAGCAAGTTAGATGGTTGACTCTATTTGACTTTATGACATATCTAATTTGGCATGTTGAGAACAAAGAAATGTAGCTTGTTAATGAAAAATCGATCTTTTCGATCGATTGCAACTACCCTCTTTGGTGCTCTGCATGCTTTGTAAATGTAGTTTCTTCCTCCCATTGCTTGTTTATCCATCTACCTGATCAAATGGTAATGGTCGTCATTTTTATCCATTTAGAGCCAAATTTGCATGTAAAAGATTTGATTTCCTTTATGGGGACATGCATTTGATCATGATTTCCTCTGCTTAGCAGTTATTGTTCCTCTACAATCTCAACTCTACCTAATTAGAGTTTAAACTCAATGAAATATCAGAGTTATGAGTAAACTCTATAAAAGGCAGTTGTAAATATTTGTAAAGGGTTCTTCACTGTCTGTATTTTGCAGTAGCATTATGCTCTACAACTTTTTCCCTCCATTAATGAAATCTCCTTTCCTTACCTTTTTTTACCATTTTGTTGTCTAGTGCATGTATATGCCTTGCAGAGAATGTTTTATTTCAATTTTAAGTTTACATATTGTGTTTAATTTGTTGGCAATCGTTGCATGAGTGAAAAATTTCCTTTCTTTCAACGTTTCATCAATTTTAGGCTTGTATGTCACTTTGGGAGATAGACTGAAGTTAAGTCTAGTGTATTTTGGGTTTTTGTTGATGTTTTGTGTAGTTGTAGACAAAGTTGTGACCATTCAATCTAGGTGCATCACCCCCTTTGGATTAGACTCGGTAGTTTGGTTTCTTGCATCTCCTTCTCCCTTTTCCTTTCAAGAGTAGTTAGGTGCATCTTGATTGTAAGGAAGTCGGCCTTCTCTAGAGATTCTACCTCAGAGCACAAGTCCCACACTTGGAGGTCATTTCCATGTTACATGAGGTCGCTTGAGGGTCATACCTCAAGCCAAGGTGCAAAATTTTGTGTCAACAAAACCTTCTCATATGGGTCAAATCACTTGTCCATCCATCAAGGGTACTCCAAAGCACCCCTTTCATATCGTCCTTCTACTTCCTCCAAGGCTCTAGCATTAATTCTTCACTTAATCTCCCTCCCTTCATCTCCTCCAACCACACAAGGACACATTTCCTCTTCTCTATCCGATCCATAACTCTCAACCAATATGAGGAATTGATATGATCTTTTGATCCTAACCATTAATTATTTAGGCCAAAAACTATAAGCTTTCCTCAGCCCAAATGTAATGCCTCGCCATTGAACCCAAAAGAAATTAATCTAAAGTTTTACTAAGTTTATCAAACATTTTTTTTAAAGATAACAATTAAACAACAACAGATAAAATATAGCGGAAGCATTAACTCACATAACAACCATCATAAATAGATTACATCTGCTAAGGGTCCCATGACGTTGAATCACATTTAAGTTTAATTAATACTAAAACCAATATATAACAATTCCATATTAAAGCATAACTACAAGTACAAATCCATTTAAATAATATATAATTACAAAGGATACCACTTGGAAATAATCAGAAATGCTTAATCATCCATTGTACAAGTCACAGGGTATGATAAGCTCAAAGAATATACAAAATCTCATAAGATCTTTGATAATCAAGTACAATACAACTGAGAATAATCATCCAACAAAAGTACAAGATTAGAAAGAAAGGATCAACTGCACAAATACATCCAACAACAACATCCAATAGTTGGATCTCAATGGTATAAGAAAAATGCACTACTACCCGATCTTGTGGAACCTAAATGGCTGACTCCCACTTTGTTGAGGAGATAAACTCAAGTCCCATATGGATATCAAAAAATAAGTCATAACCAACATCTAGTTTCAAGGAATCACCTAAAAGCAAACTATCTCAAAGGGTACCAAGAGACAAGTATCATCTAATCCTAGAGGCAACAAGACACATAGGAAATCTACTATTTAAGTGGGCAAGTGTCATCGCATGATCCAACTCTAAGGTTACCCTGGTAGCCTCTCAAGACTCTAGCCCCCTAGTGTCTCTATGTGGCATCAATATCCTTTCGATAAACAATGCATACTAATGAGTCAACTCTAAGGTTACCTTGGCAATCTCTCAGGACTCCGACCCCCTAGTGACTTTATGTGGCACCGTATCTTATTAATTTATTTTAAACCCATTTAATGAAATGTTATCACTTATTAAAATAACCTACAATGGGTTTCCTAAGCAACCACTTTAGGGCTCTAGCCTCTATTTCAAGCCACTTCCCAACATGACATACAAACAACCTACCCTAAGCTTAGCAAAAGAAGAAGGTCTCATACGACCATAAACCACACATCAGTTCTTAAACAAGCAACTAGAAAGTACTGAAGTATCAATGATCAAAATCACAGATTTCACAAATATAATCACCGTAACAAAACTGATCCAAAATCAATTACACATATACCAACTCATGACATCACATGACATCACCAAAAACAAATCACAATAATCACCTCAGTCCTAAACAAGTAATTGGAAAGCAATCCAAAGATAATTGATCGAAGACTCAAAGGTTACACCAGAAAAGACACATCATTCACCTCAATTCTACGCATGAACTGGAAAGCACTAACAAACATGTGAACAAACTCATCATAGAACACACATGACACATCACCATGGTCGGGTCTAAAAGATTGTAACCAAAATAAGCCATAACATCATCACAGAACAAAACTCTTAAGCCTCTGGTAATACAACCTGATTGGTCAAACACTTAGTCAACCCAAACCCAACAACAATAACCCACACATCACATAATGTACATTAAAAAGTAAATTTCATAATTCATCAAGTTTTGAAAGCACAAAAGTTTAATCTTCACTATTAGTTTTCAAGTTTTATTTTTTGTTTATAAGTCACAAATTTGCTAACTTTCTCAAGTCCACATGAGTCTCAACACTCAACAAATCATAAAAAGTTGTTTAAACGTTGTTTTCATAGTTCAATTCATTTTCTTCAAACATAAGAGTTCAATATACCAATAAGTTTTCAGTTTCCATTTTTCTAGATGCTAGATTCACTAAGGTTTCCAAGTTCACAAGAACCTTAGAAGATTCAACAATTTGTAAAAGAAATCATTTAAAAATAAACCCCATTTTCAATTATCAAATTTATTTTCCAGTATGTCTTAATAATAAAATTCTTCAATTTACATATTATTAAGACTCACTATAACAATCAATAAACTATTGATGATAATAATTATTTATAAAGTAATTATTATTACTAAAAAAAATTAAATTAAATTATTAATAAAATAATTTCTTATATATTAATAAAGTAATGATTATTATTATTAATAATATTAAATAATTCATAATAAAATATTTAACATTTAATACTACTTAATATATAAAAATTAAAACTACATTAAAAAAACCTTACAAACTACGTTTAAAGCATGTCGACTATCATAGGGTGTCGTAGCAGCCTTGTTGCTACCACAATAGGTTTGTGTTAGCAGTACTTGTTGTGTTGGTAGCAGGCCTGCCGTGCACAACCTTGTCTGTCACCGACAGGGAAGAGATAAGGAGGAAGGTGGATGGGGTGAAGTGGTGGATTTTTTTTTTTAACAAAATCAAAACAACAGCGTCCCCCATCCGTACAAAATCGCAGGTTTCAACCATTATTCGTTTTCATTTTTTATTTTATTTTATACAACTTATTTTATATTAAAACAAAAAAAGCAACAATGCCCTTACAATAACTTTGCAAATTCTGTTACTATATATATATATATATATAACCAAATTAAAAAATAGATTAGATAGGAAGATTACAAACAACCAAACAAATTTGTATATTAAATTTTGATTTCTTTTCCAAATCTTATCAGAATCAAAATACAAATCTCTACTTATAAAATAAGGTTTTCAAATCATCAAATTGCTTATAGAGGTTTTCGAAAACAAAGAGCAATCAAATCCATAAACAAGGGTTTCCATCTTCATTTGTTTACAAACGATTTAGAAATGAAAACAATAGAATCATAGCAAGGGTTTTAGATTCTCAATTCATATATAGAGGTTTCTCAAATGAAGAATGATAAAACCATATACAAGGGTTTCAACCCAAAGGAATTCTGAAAATAGAAACACGACAAGCATAGAGAAGATAGATATTTTCAATGCAAGAACTACCGTGCAAAACTCACGAGATCCTACGTGGATCTAATGCTAAATAACGAACGCACCAAACACATAGAATTTTCCTCCTCTTTCAAAAACCTTCTTCTTAGAAATTGACTCCTCCAAACTTGTATCTGGAGAAATGAGCTTTGATTTTCTAATAAAGAGCTTTTCCCCAAATCAAGGCTTCAATTGTGCAATCACACAAAACCCTTTTTCCTTTATTATTTTATTATATTTTAATTTCATGCACAAATTTTTCCAATTTAATTAAAATAAACTTTATTAAATTAATGCTTTCTCTCTCTTATTAAATCATGAGATGTTTTAAATAATATATTTATTAATTCAACTAATAATATTATTTATAGTTAATTATTTAATTAAAACTCATAAATAATAATTATTAAATTAAATAAATATAAATACACCAAAATTAGAACTTTAATAATTTTTTAAAAAAAACAATTCTTTTATTTAATTGATTTCTCAATTAATTAAATATCAAAATTTCTTTATAAAAATTCCATTAAATTAAATCATTAAATACTATTTTAATATGATTTAATTATAACAGAAAATCATCACAGACCCACAAAACCAAATACGAAAAACTCAACTAAAAGACAATGCACATAATCAAACTCTAGGGTCAAAATCATGAATTCACATCACTTGACAAATTCAAACGAGTAAACAACTTAGATATTTGTCCTACTTTCTAAGATAATTGGCTTAGGTTAGGGTTTGGACTCAAGAATTATCTCCCCACTTATACCATTGAGATACTGCAATAGGGTATGCTCATCTTGGCAATTCAAGGAAGTCAATACCTGGTACCTACAATCTTCATAAAATCCATGCATGTACATACTCATATATTCTAAATTAAACAGGCAATGGCAAGGAATGGTGCATCGTGTAGACCCTGACTAGTAGGTGACTACGACTCCCTCCCTCAACCACATCAGGAATGTCAATCATAAAGTAAAACAAACAAGTACACCATACACATATGGGGTAAGTAACCATAGAAACTGCATATAAATCATTCATCTAACTAACATCATGCAATAACTAAAATCGATGTATGAACATTCCTATATCATCATAGAAATAATCATGAACACATGAAATAACTAACTCATCACATCTAAATTAAATGAGTAAGAAATAACATCTAAATCAAATCCGGTAACCAAGTACCACTAATCATAAAACAGGCCTAAAAGAATCTGACAATCCAACATGAAAAGTCAACTAGGGATAGGCATTACACCAAAGCTAAATTATCTACTACTTGAATGGAACTTTGTGTTGCTAACAAGAAGTACTCATATCCAACTATCCATGAGAACAACCATGATTCCATTGTGCAATGAAGGCTGGTTTTGGTAATATATTTAAGATTTTATCAACGTTTGCTAAATTTAATGCCTGATCACAAGTATTCTTCATGTTTTCAGTATCATAGGCTAATACTAATTTGGCTTGCCATATCGAGCTCAAAATTTGAGGTAGAAAACAACAACAAAAGTTATTCGTTGTAAAAATATATACCAATGAATGTTCAAGAAGATACTTTCTTATACAACTGAGAGAAGAGTTGGAATGTGACATTAGTAAATCCCAATCTAGTTATGTTATCATCTAGAGAACACAATTTGTTGTACAACTTCTTCACCGTGTTGATGATTTTATTTATTTATTTTATAAATATAACTATCACATAAAAGTTATGCTATAATTTAATCCTCTAAGATGTCTGCAACATGCATTGTATTGCCTTTCATCCATAGTAATCAACCTAAATAACCAAAGAGGGTGATCCGATGGATATTTTCAGTGAAAATTGAAGTGTCTCATTTCTCTCCAAAAATCTGCACCATGAGAAAGATCTCAGCATCTTGATTCCAATGCAACTTGAACGGACAAAAATGGAATCCGAATGGAGAAGTTACGCTCGGTCAAAGTTTTGGTCAACGAGCAGACCAGAGGGCTAGATAAGAGGCAAAATCAGACCATCTCGAAAGTGGTCAACAATGTATTTCAAAATAAAGAGCCTGATGAGAGCTTTCCAATGGTGTTCGTTTCGTTAAAAACAGAGCTCGTATGAAGAAGTTATGGCAATTTGAATTTTGGAGGCAAAAGTTTAAAATGGTGACATCAGCATGATGTCACAAAATCATAAAGAGAGGGAAAACATTCAAATTAAAATTAAAATGGATATTTAATTCGAATTAAAGGAATGAGATAATGGGAGTTGAACTCCTAACCATTGGCCTCTTAAAATTAAGGCCAACCAATGGGCTATTTATAGCATATGTAATATTAAGAGAAGAGTTGTTATCTATGCATAACCAATCCGCCCAATCTTAGTTAATTAAGGATATTTGTTGAAAACAAACCCTTAATTTTGGTATGAGATCATAACAAAATAATGGTAAAAGGGGCAAATTCGAAAATATGTAATCAAAATAGGGGATTATGTTTGTTAATTGTTTTAGCCCATTTTTGGCTAAATTTGATGTATAAAATGGGGGTAGTAGGCTTTGGAAAGGCATTCAGGTGGTGAGAATAGGAGAATGTTTAAGAGATTTTTGAAGACTATTCTACACGTCGAGGGCATGCTATGCTGATGTGTTTAAGGGAATAAGTCTTGGTGCATTTGTAATTGATTTTGGAGAATAATTGGATCAGTCGTACTCTATTGGAGCCGACCCGGAGACGTAGTCACATTTGTGGCGAACTCCAAAATCAAACTTTGTTTGCACTCTCTATCTTCTTCTCTTTCAATTCTGTTTATTTCACCTTAAATTCTTAAGTTTTGATGCATAATTTCATTTATGTATGCATGTAATAAGACTTCCGCTAATTTGATTCTATTTAAGCATTCAATATTGCAATTAGTCTAGATCCGTTCATCAGATCAAGTGGTATCAGAACCCAGTTGACTATTATTGCAGTTGTTTTTTTGAATGCTAACAAGATCCAGGATTCAGAAGGGCAAAGACAAGCTTGAAGAATTTAATCCTGAGATTGGGAAGCGAAGAACATTTCCGAAGATGTCTATTTCTGGAATGGAGGTTCTTGATGAGATCAGTGAGCAGGAATTTCGAAGAGCATTCCTCGAGATGAAGGCTAAGGTGGACATTCTTTTTCAGGAGAGACAAGAGCGGAAAGAACGTGAAGACAAGAAAGGGAAACATCATGGCGATGGTGATAAGAAACTAGATCCACCCTCTTCTTCTTCTCCTCCCTCTTCTCCTTCTTCTCCATCTTCTCCTCATTCTACTTCTTCTAATCCTTTCAAGAGTGGGTATAAGCCTAAGATCAAACTGGATGTAAAATTTGAATTGCCTAAGTATTATGGTGAACTTAATGCTGAAAAATTGGATGATTGGATTCAGCAAGTAGAAGTCTACTGTAGAGTCCAAAACCTATTAGATGATGTTGATAGGATTCAATTAGCTACTCTTCGGTTAGGAGGTACAGCTTTAACTTGGTGGGAGAGTAAGACTAAGGTAGAAGTTTCACGGCATGGTAGAGTCAGTTTAACTTGGGCAGAGTTTGTTAATGCTCTTAAGAAGCAGTTTTATCCCCTAGGACATATGCAACAGTTAATGATGGACTGGAAAATGTTTAGGCAAGGGAAAGGACAAACTGTACAAGAGTACACCCATGAATTTAGGAAAAGGGCTATTGCTTTGAATGTTCCTTTGTACACCCAAGATACTTTGTTGAAGTACATAGGAGGTCTTCATTCCTACCTTAGACATTCTATTTTGGTATTAAACCCTTGTAATTTGGATGAAGTGTCAGTTCAAGCTACACACTTAGAGTCAAGGGGTAAAGGATCTTTTATTGATAAGTTTGATAATGATGTAAAGAAATCTTCTAAGAATGCTGAGACAGAGAAAGGAAAGAAGGCAGCTACAGTTAAGAAGGATGAGAAGCTTTCTTGCACTCATTGTGACAGGAAGGGTCACGATGAAGAGCATTGTTGGCAGTTGCATCCTGAATTGAAGCCTAAGTGGGCTCAGAGACAGAATAAAAAACAGAAAGGTAAGGAGAAAGCCGTGAATGTTGTTATGGATCTTGGTTCGGATTCAGATGACGAGACTAAGATAACAGCCATGGGTTTGAAAGGTAAAGCTCCTATTTCTGGTGCTTCTGTTGGTAGTTGTGCTTCTACTTCTACAGTAAATGATTTCCCTGAAGATAAAAAAAGGAATGAGTTGTTTCATTTAAGGGTTGTTGCTAAGAACACTAAAATTGATGCACTCATAGATAGTGGTTCTCAAGTGAACTTGATTTCTGAAAGTGTTGTAAGGAACTTGGGATTGAAAACTACATTACATAAGAAACCTTATCCACTAGGCTGGATTTGTGAAAATGATAAGTTGCAAGTAACAAGACAATGCACCTTAAGATTCACAATCACTAGTAAATTTGTGGATGAAGTACAGTTTGATGTGGTTCCACTGGATATTTGTGGGATAGTGCTTGGTAGCCCTTATCTTTATGATAGAAAAGCAATTTTCTATAGGGAAAAGAATCATTATCACTTGTTTAAAGATGGCATTCAGTATATTGTACATTCTCACATGATTAAGACTGGTCGTTCTTTTGCAAACCCAGGGCAGTTAAAGAGGGTAATTAATGCAAGTAAAGAGTTAACTCTTATGTTTGTCAGTATAGGTGGTTCTACACTTGAACTTGGAGTAGCTAACCAGGGTCAGATGTTGCAGGATGCACCCACATTACAACATGAGGGAATGATGATTGAAAGCATTGATGGTTCTTTGGGTAAAAATGTTCCTGTTGTTAAGGATCGATATGTTGTTGACTTATTCTCTTTCATTTCTGCATTATTGTTTAGCTTGATGCTAGTCAATGTTTGTTGGTTAGTGGCTATGACAACTGATGTAGATGCTTATGGAAGTGATAGAATAATGTTTATGATCAACAACGTTGTTGCAGTCTTCATTGTGCTTGTGAGCCAGGTATTTAAATGTACAGATGATACAGGACAAGTGGGGAGGCCAAGTCCTCACTTTATGTCAGAGTAAATGTCACTTCTGGAGGTCCAAAAGGTCTTCAGTGGGGAGGCCTGATCTGATGGATATTTTCAGTGAAAATTAAAGTGTCTGATTTCTCTCCAAAAATCTGCACCATGAGAAAGATCTCAGCATCTTGATTCCAATGCAACTTGAACGGACAAAAATGGAATCCGAATGGAGAAGTTACGCTCGGTCAAAGTTTTGGTCAATGAGCAGACCAGAGGGCTAGATAAGAGGCAAAATCAGAACATCTCAAAAGTGGTCAACAATGTATTTCAAAATAAAGAGCCTAATGAGAGCTTTCCAACGGTGTTCGTTTCGTTAAAAACGGAGCTCGTATGAAGAAGTTATGGCAATTTGAATTTTGGAGGCAAAAGTTTAAAATGGTGACATCAGCATGATGTCACAAAATCATAAAGAGAGGGAAAACATTCAAATTAAAATTAAAATGGATATTTAATTCGAATTAAAAGAATGAGATAATGGGAGTTGAACTCCTAACCATTGGCCTCTTAAAATTAAGGCCAACCAATGGGCTATTTATAACATATGTAATATTAAGAGAAGAGTTGTTATATATGCATAACAAATCTGCCCAATCTTAGTTAATTAAGGATATTTGTTGAAAACAAACCCTTAATTTTGGTATGAGATCATAACAAAATAATGGTAAAAGGGGCAAATTCGAAAATATGTAATCAAAATAGGGGATTATGTTTGTTAATTGTTTTAGCCCATTTTTGGCTAAATTTGATGTATAAAATGGGGGTAGTAGGCTTTGGAAAGGCATTCAGGTGGTGAGAACAGGAGAATGTTTAAGAGATTTTTGAAGACTATTCTGCACGTCGAGGGCATGCTATGCTGATGTGTTTAAGGGAATAAGTCTTGGTGCATTTGTAATTGATTTTGGAGAATAATTGGATCGGTCATACTCTATTGGAGCCGACCCGGAGACGTAGTCACATTTGTGGCGAACTCCAAAATCAAACTTTGTTTGCACTCTCTATCTTCTTCTCTTTCAATTCTGCTTATTTCACCTTAAATTCTTAAGTTTTGATGCATAATTTCATTTATGTATGCATGTAATAAGACTTCTGCTAATTTGATTCTATTTAAGCATTCAATATTGCAATTAGTCTAGATCCGTTCATCAGATCAGAGGGCAATGAGCCAAGCACCAAATTGGTTTTGATTGTCACCATAAGAGCCAAATGAAGGCTATGAATATGTGTAGAACCTCTACATTCAAGTTTCACAAGGAAGTAGAAAAATAAATAAGCTATTGTACACATCCAAAAAAGTTCTTATTCATTAAATTTATTATAATTTATAATTCCCATAATATTATAGTTAATTTTGATTAATTAATTATCCATGTTATATTTATCTATTTGATTAATTATTTTTATTTAATTAAATCAAGTTCATGCCCTAAAGTATTTATATTTAATTTAAATACATCCCTCTCTAATGTGTTGAATTTATTTAGTGTATCCCCTCTCATAAAATCCTCCCTTAAATAAATTGATGTTAATTTAAATCTCATACATTCTAAATTATTCGAAGCCTTGATTAAATTATATCTAATTTAGAGTTGGTCCTGATCCCAACCTAGAAAAGCCTACATCCATCATCATCATCCTAATAATCCTACCCACTAATTATCAATGGTTAATTAGTTTAAAGAGTGGCTTTCAACCATTTTAGTGCCTAACAATTTACTCACACATGTACATGAGAAACCCTTTCTTAGGTGACCAAAAACCTTATATAAATGACCACCTACATTCTTGCATGGTTGTCTCCTCTCCCCTCTTTGGGATTTTCTCACACGTGTGTGAGCAACCTTGAGCCTCTCCCACTCTTCCACTTGGTCTCCCCTCTTAATGTCCAATCACTTTTGTGGGTTTCTCACACATGTATGAGCAACTCATGCCCTTTGCACGACATGTCCTTTTTCCTTGGTGTCTCCTATGTGGATCTTATGTGAATGCTACATAGGTGTCACCTCTCCCAAAAATCTATAAATAGAGCCCTTCCCAAAACCAAATGACTTAGAATCAATTAGAATTACATTGTTATCATGTCATTTTAGCTCTAAATTTGATAGGCATTATAATATTTTCGCATAGCAATCATGTTATTAATTTATTTCTTAGATCACACTATCATGTTGGTTAAAATGAATCAAACTTAGCTTATATTGCATTATCATACTATGGTTTAATCTTTAAATCTTATCCATTGTTGAATAGTTTGAGACTAGTTCTTGAACTATTCAATTCTTTTATTTGCTTTTGCATTTGTATTTTCATCATCAATCAAGCAACAATAACTTAGGGATTAATGCATTTATGTCTTGAGAGAGAGCACAACTACATCTCCAAAAGAGAGAAAATCAAACAACCATTTACTAGTGCACTTTAGGCTCTATAAGATTTTGTGAGGAACTTTAGTGTTTTAGTAAATTAGTCCACACTTTAAATTTTGTTATTGCTAATACTTCTAACAATTGCATGATTTAATCCTAACTACACAAATTAAATATTTCCTTGCTCATGTGTATTATATGTTACAAGTATGTGGATTGTGAATTTATCTCCTATATACTAATGGTACACCAAAAATCTTTTGTAATACCTCTTCTTGAAGGGCTACAAATTTATGATACCCATAGTGTAATGAAATATGGACCTTGATTTATGTCTTGCATCCACTAACATTGACCTCATTTGGTTGCATATCCCTCTATTCAACTCATTGACAAACCTTTCATGCACTTCCTCCCTTTACTCTTGTTTCCTCTTCATTTATGCTAGGGGAAATCATCTTGTACTTGAAAATGTTCCAATAAATGTTAAACACTTTTCATTCAATGTCTAATATTTTTAACAATGTTACACCATTTTTTTTTCAATTTTAAAATCACTAAGAAGATGAATAAAATTGCAAAATTAGTTTGAAAAGACATAACTATGTGTAACTTTAAAGTTGTTAGTCTTGGTGATGACCACTATAATTTAATGAAATGTACATTCCTTAGATCTAAAAAACAACAAATCATGTTATGGCACATCAATACACCAACACAATAACATGATTTGTTGTTTTTTAGATGATCTTTTTAGACATCTTTTTAGACATCTTGACCACTAACATACTAACATGATATCAAATGTAATGATATACCCTTAAAATCTTAATTATAAATAGATAAAAGGTACTTTAAAAAGTTAAAAGTGATTTGAATTTTCAAATTTTGAAAAACTCAAAGGTAATGAACATTGACCTCATTTCATTACATATCCCTCCAACAATTATCTCATACTTGAAAATGTTCCAATAAATGTTAAAGTCTTTTCATTTGATGTCCAATGTTTTTAGCATCAGCAATTTGAAAAAAAAAAAAATCATGAGAAAATGAACAAAATTACAAAATTGGTTTGAAAAAGCGTAACTATATGTAACTTTAAAGTTGTTATTATTGATGATTGCTATAATTTAATGAAATGTACATTCTTCAGATCTAAAAAGTAACAAATCATGTTATGACATATCAATCACTAATAAAACATGGCTTTGTAAACTTTATTTAACCTTCAAATATTAATTATAAATAGATAAAAGATACTTTGAAAAATTAAACATAATTAAAAAATTTCACATTAAAAAAAATTCGAAATTTAGAATGCTCAAATTAAGAGATCCTCCCCTTGCTCAAACCTTAATTAACCTTAAAACCATAATTATAAATAAGTAAAAGATATCTCCCCCCTTGCTCAAACCTTAATCAACCTTAAAATCATAGTTATAAATAAGTAAAAGATGTTTTAAAAAGTTAAAAATAATTTGAAATGTTCAAAATTTTGAAAAACTCAAAGTTAGGAGTGTTCAAACTAAAAGATCCTTCCCCAAACTCAAAATATTTTGATTGAAAAGGAAGTGGACAAAATCCTTCAATTTCTTATTGATATTCAAAGTGTAAGTGAATGATTAAAAAACTAAAAAGAACTCCCCCCAATGATGGCAGGCAAACATCCCTTCCACACGTTCCTATCCTAATAGTGACACCCCCATAATGTCTAAAACAAACATCCCCTCCATGGGACCCTGTCCTAACAGAAATGGCGTTTATATAGATATAAAAACATCCTCTCCATGGGACCCTACCCCACACCCTCACATTTGGGAGCCTAGTTAAATAAATATAAATAAATTGAAAAATGAAGATGATACGGATTAAGGGTGAAAACAACAATTCAAA
Organism: Cupressus sempervirens; assembly: GCA_028749045.1. Classification (NCBI taxonomy): domain Eukaryota; kingdom Viridiplantae; phylum Streptophyta; class Pinopsida; order Cupressales; family Cupressaceae; genus Cupressus; species Cupressus sempervirens. The sequence goes on from CM053786.1 coordinate 829,821,045, forward strand.
AGAGCAAAAGATGAAGTAGGGAACACGGCGACTTTATCTTCTAGCATCCGTATCCCCCGGACGCCAATCCGAAATTCAAAACGCTTTAATTTTCCCCCAAAAACCCCGTACCAATGCATGCACCGGGACCGCAGAGCCGCGCCGGTCCCGCCACGTGGCGGTCAGCACCTGGGATTGAAAGAAACCGAGGGAGACCGAATAAAGCAATCCGGACAGAGGCAGACGGTTTAAACCGGTGGCAAAGGCGTTGAAAAATCTTTACTTGCGTCAGGAGAACCGACAGCTCAGCAAATTGGCGGCCCATGATTGGGTAGACCCGTTGGAAGGGGAAAGTGTAAAAGGAAAATATTTGAGCAATTGCAGCTGCACAGCAGTGTAGTAGGTGTGTGTGTGAGAGAGAACTGTGAAAATTGGGAAGAAAAGCAGTGGCAACCAAAAAAGGAATGATTTCTGTGTGAGCAAGTACGAGCGCTGGTTTTAGCGGGGGATGCAGTGCGCCATGGAAAAATATCGGTATTGTGATGTTTTCGGATAGGAGAAGGAGCAGGCGGATCTGCTGAATTTTGGCGTGTCTTGGCTGTGCATTTTTATTTGCGTCTTGTTTGATCTTCTGCGGGGGAATTAAATGCAGGAAGTGGAGGGGTGTTGCCCTCAGCAGGGGGTCGTATCGTCGTCGTCTCCGTGTGACCTTGATGAGTACAGTGGCGACGAGGAGCTCTCTGTGTTGCCCAGACATACCAAGGTCGTTGTGACGGGGAATAATAGGACCAAGTCTGTTCTCGTTGGACTTCACGGCGTTGTTAAGAAGGCTGTCGGGCTCGGCGGATGGCATTGGCTGGTAATTTCGCCAATTTGTTGCCGAATTGTAGGGGGGATTTTATTTACAAGGTTTCAGGGTTTGTTTATTTTTTCAAAAGTTTTGGCATTCTGTTTTCCGTTGAGTTGAGAGCTCGCGGGGAATTTTTAGGATGAATCTTGCTTGGAATGTAAAAGGTTAGAGAGATTTTTTGGGTGAAGTTTGGCAGTGTTGTGGAGTTATCTGGGAATTTTTGTTGTTTTGTGATGAATTGTTCCGGTCGTTTGCAAGGTTATTGAGGTTTTACCGCTAGGATTGTGCTTTGCATGCGAGTTTAAATTTCTTTAGTGCAAATCTAAGCAATATTGTTGTGCTATGCGATTGCGGGTGTTGTTTTATGGCCGTCAATTTTACTAATAGTTTGCTAGGCGAGTGAGAATTCTCTGTTTTTGCCGGCAACTGGTAGCGATAAGTCGCAAGGTGAATGCTGTTGTTTTGTTATTTGCGATCAATCTTATCAATACTTTCACAAGGAGCAAGGTTTTTTTAACATTCTGTTCACTTGCTAGTTAATGATCAGTTCTGTGAATGCGGAATTTGCTAAATTTAACTCGAAATTTTCTCGGCGAGTGCGATTTTTTCTGTTAATGTAGGTGAAATGGAAGTAAGTTGAGGGCGGAATCGTTTCAGGTTTATAGAATTTGCTTTAAGCTAACTAGTAATTTGCTAGGTGAGTGTCATTTTTTGGGTTTATGTAGGTGAAATGAATAGGGAGTTAGAGTGCGGGATGTTTTCTTTTACAGAAAGTGTTACCAGAAGGAGAATTTTAGTTCTTAATGGGTAATTTTCAGACGCTCACAGAAAAGTAGGAGCCATGAGGAAACTGCGAAGTGCTGGACAACAACTCAGCGATAGGGTATCTCAAGGTGTTCGCCGGATGAACTAGGGTTTTTATTCTTTTTTGATAAATGTGGCTAGTAATTGGCAAGGTTAGTAAAAGTTTTCTTAATTTTAGAGCGCAGTGGGTTTTTTTCTGGTATGATAAATCTCACTGGTAATGGGTAAGGTTAGTTGGTGTTTTTCTTTTCCTAGGGTAAATGCGAAAAAAATTGTCCTAAGTTAGTGTGGATTTTCTTGTTTTCATTTTCCAGTAAATGTGGCTAATCATTCACTTGTTTTGTGCGGGAGATTCTTATTTTTGCAAATAGAATGAGCAGTAGTTGTTAGCGAGAGTTACAATAAATCCTGGTCATAAATCCATAATTTGCAAGATTTAATGGGAACGCTTTCATTCTCTTCTAGTTGAAGAGAAAATAGTTGGAAGAAACTCAGGAACAAAGTGAATAAGTAGCCATAAGCTTGGTGGTGATGTATCCTGCAAATTGGAGGTTCCAAGCTCTGGTGGCCCTTGCAAAACGACGAAAACTTATTAACGTTGAAGTCACTTTAAAGGATTTCGTTTTTTGGATTGTTCGAGTTTTAAAATGCTCCCTAGCAGGCTGAAATAATTTCCAGGGTCAAACATTTAATGTGGCTTACATATTATATTTGATGAGCTTCCAACTACATTGGCGCAAATCGAATGATAATGTATTCTTTTCATTAGATCTCACTGATAATGTTCATGTGGTAATTTTTTTTGTTTTGTTGCGATACATTGTGGTGGTGATTTGCAAGGTCAGTGACGTTTTGCCGCTTGGAATGTGCTTCGTATGTGAGTTTTAACTTCTTTAGAGCAAATCCAAGTAATATTGATATGCTATTCCAGTGCGGGTTTTGTTTTCCGGCCGTAAAGTTTACAAATAATTTGCAAGGCGAGTGAGAATTCTCGGCTTTTGCCGCTAACTGGTACCGATAATTCGCATGGTTACTGCTGATTGTTTGTTATTTGTGATCAATCTTATCAATACTTAGGTGTTTTTCATTTCATTAACTTACTAATGATCAGTTCTGTGAATGCGGGGGATTTGTTTAACTTATCTAGAAATTTGCCAGGTGAGTGCGAATGTTTTCGGTTTATGTAGGTGAAATGAAAGTCAGTTGAGTGCGGAATGTTTTCTGGTTTATAGAATTTGCTAAATCTAACTACTAATTTGCTATATGAGTGGGATTATTTGGGTTTATGTAAGTTGAAATGAATCGTGAGTTGAGTGCGGAATTTTAATTCTCACAGTAAGTGATAATATAAGGAGAATTTTAGTTCTTTTTGGGTAATCTTCAGACACTGCTAAAAAGGAGGAGCCACATGTGATTGGAAAGAGGAAAGTGCGAAGTGCTAGACAGTAACTCAGCAATAGGGTATGCAAAGTGCAAACCGGATGAACTACGGTTCTATTCTTTTTTGATAAATGTGGCTAGCAATGTGCAAGGTTAGTAACGTTTTTCTTAATTTTCGAGCGCACGGGGATCTTTTGTTTTGGTACGATAAATCTCACTGGTAACGGGTAAGGTTAGTGTGAGTTTTTCTGGTTTTCATTTTACAGTAAATCTGGCTAATCATTCACTTGGTGTGTCCGGTTACCGGTAGACTCTTTTGTCTGCAAATAGAACTGGCAGAAGTTGGTAGCGAGACTTCATAATAAAGTTACTCATAAATTCATAATTTGCTAGATTTAATAAGAATGTTTGCATTCTTTTCTAGTTGAAGAGAAATAGTTGGAAGAGACTCGGGAAAAAAAATGAAGCAGCAGCCAGAAGCCCGGTGGCAATGCACCCTGTAAATGGGAGGTCCCAAGCTCAGTTGGCCCTTGCAAAACAACGAAAACGTAATACCATTGGAGTCCCTTCAAATGATTTCGTTTCTTCCTCTTTTCTTTTTGGGTTTTTGCGTTCTGTAAACTGTGTTTGTTTGGGAAAGAAATTTTTAAATTAATTTATTAAATTTTTACTGTTTCGGCTTTTTTGTACTGGAGTATGATTCTAATTTTAGGATTGTATTGATTCAATGAAGTCTGGAGTGTGTGACAGTGGCTAAGGGCTCTTCTTGTTTCCATTTGCCATTTCTGGGCCTTTCTGTGGATCTAGGCTTCTATGCGATAAATTATGCTCAACAATTTTCATCATTTAGTGCTTATTTTCACTCTGAGAGAAATTTATTCATGTTCACGTTTCTCTGTAAGCCCCTTTTTTCTAAAAAACTTACTATCAATGTGCGAGTTAATTGATACATTCTTTTTGGGCAATTCTTGCAGCCTATAGTTCTCGCAGATTTTAATTTTCAATCTTAGTGATTTGGTAAACTTTACTGAAGCTATGTAAAGCGAATTGAATTTTTGCTCTGCAGAATGTCATGGAAAACGATTAATGAAAGAGAAATTAGTTTTTTTTCTCTTTTCAATTTTTTTTTGAATTAACATTACTAGATGTTATGATATTTATAGTGTTTTGAAATGTGTGAACCCATGAGTATGTTTGTATGGCAGAGGACGCTCAGAGTTAATTGATACATTCTTTTTGGGCAATTCTTGCAGCGTATAGTTCTCGCAGATTTTAATTTTCAATCTTAGTGATTTGGTAAACTTTACTGAAGCTATGTAAAGCGAATTGAATTTTTGCTCTGCAGAATGTCATGGAAAACGATTAATGTAAGAGAAATTAGTTTTTTTTCTCTTATCCAATTTTTTTTTGAATTAACATTACTAGATGTTATGATATTTATAGTGTTTTGAAATGTGTGAACCCATGAGTATGTTTGCATGGCAGAGGATACTCGTGTGCTTCCATAAGTGGTCGTATAATTTTGTAGAATGGGCTTTTGTGTTTTAGCGCTAATAATTGTGGTACATGAGTGGTTCTGTTTGCAAATTCTGAATATTAAACTGGCTAGATACTTTTGTATCTTATAATTGGGTGTTTAAGGTGAATAATTTTAGCATGCCAGTTTAGTGAAAATGGAAATGGAAATGAATCCTTTCATAGTCTACAATATTAGGCAATCTGTTTTTGGGTTTACAAGTGGTTTAATATATATGGGACTCCCCCATTCTTCAAACAGGAGGCACCTAGCTGTGCTACAAACAAGGTTTGCATACTTTACTCGAGAGGATTGAACTAGTGACCCCTCCTTGCAGCCATATTTTTAGTTTGGTGTCTGTTCATATTGTAAGGGGCTGCAAAAGAACTGGAAGCGTTTATTGTACTACATAATAGCTATAGCTTTGCCAGCTTGGTTGCAAGGTTAGAGACTGCAGAGTAGGGTAGATTTCTGGTGAGATTATTACATTGTTCTTTTTTGTAAATGTTAGCTGAAAATAACAAACTCAACTGCGCAGAGACATTTTCACTGCCTGTCCATCTTGGTATTTCAAGGCTTTTGGATCTTGAACGTAATTTTTCATTCTTCTTAACTGTCTTTTTCTTTTCGATTAAAAAAAGAAAAACACAGTTAAGAGCCAGAAGGCTTACGAAAATTGACTGCTGTTGGAAATAGGCAAACAGAGTTATTTTTTCAGTTACAAACTACAATTTATATAGCTGGAAGTCATTTCAAATGCCTAGCTGTGTTCTGGTTTCTGATTACTTTGTGAAGCTTTCTTTAGTAGCATGCAAATCTTTTTTATGGGGTAGTAGCAGGGAAAATTGCACATTTTCTTCATGCAACAAAAAATTATTGCAAATGTTTGTAGCCTTGGAAATTCTTATACAATACCAAATAGCATTTATTAATATTTTTTCTTTCAGGTACTCACAAATGGCATAGAAGTCAAGTTGCAAAGGAATGCTCTTAGTGTTATTGAAGGACCAACTGGGCACGAGGAAGATGACAGAAATGAGGGTCAAAATTTCTTGTCAAGTAGCTCTGAATTAGGTGAGCCAAAATTCAACAATATTATCAGTGTCTTTTGATGTATATTGAATGTTTGACGATGAACCTACTTTTAATCAATTTCAAAGCCAAATTTCATCTTGTGAGAGATGATTGTATTGCAAAAATATAAATTTATCTGTATTTTTAAAATATAGCAGCTTGTGATGATTTCCAAAAGCCCCACAAGACAAAGCAGAGGCCACACAAGACAGTTGCTGCTATCTCCAAAGGTCACAGCAAAAATCAGAGTAGTGAAGTGCAATCTTCTGGGTTGAGGCAATTGTCTCATGGAATGCTGGTAAATCTCGGGCCTTCTTTAAACATGTATTTTTTTTCATATTGAAGAACCATTTACGTTTATAACCAGGTACAAAACAATTGTGACAATTAATTAATCTAGTGTTGGTACATTATAATACTGATATCTACATCTAGATACTTTATTGTCAACTTTAACCATGTAAATGCCTCCTGGTACAGAAAGTGGACTTGAGCAAATTGGAAACAACAGCATTATGGAGATATTGTTGGCACTTTAAGCTTGTATGCTCATGCTTATACCCTTGGATTTTGCTGTTTTTTGATTAGAAACCTGTGTTTTGAATTGAATTAATATGGGTACTGGTCAATGTGTTCACTGATTTACCTGGAAAATCATGTTTATAAAATAGGTTGAAGAAATTCCAATTGATGAATATTCAAACCCATCTAAGGAGAAGTTGATTGACATTGTTCAAAAGCACTTCGTGGCTCAGGTATTTGATACTAACTTGTTTCTTAAAGTCAAATTGGCTGGCTATACAAGTAGCTAAATTCTTCTATGAGTTGCTCTTTATTTTCTATCATTTTTTTCCTGCGACCACCTGTGGTTTATTATTTTTCTGACATTAAAGAGAGTTTTCATGATTTAAAAAATTGATAAGCTTAGAAACAAAGGATATCTTTCATTCATTTGGTAAGCTTACTATGCATGCATATTAATGCTATACTTGTTTATTTTTCCATTTTCTTGTAGTATTATTCTTGTGCCATGCCATTTCAAACTCTACTTGTCTGAGCCCCAGTATTATAGTTAAAACTCACTCGGTGTTGGGGTTATAATTTGAAAATCTTTGACAGAATCAACTGTCTATTTATTCTTATGTTGCAGGGTATTCTTCTTGTGCTATGCCATTTCAAACTTTACTCTCTAAGACCCAATATTATAGTTAAACTTTACTGGCTTGTGTTCTGATTTGGATTTATTTTGACAGAATCAACTGTTTATTTATTCTTATGTTGTATGGTAGTCTCCTCCTTCCATGGCATTACAAACTCTACTGTCTAAGCCCCTGTATAATTGTTGATTGTTAATTCCTGGGCATATGATTTGGAAAACCTGTGATAGATTTAACCATTTATTTATTCTTATGCTGCCTGCCGCTGGCAATGCCACTTTATCTTGGCAAGCATAGGGTAACAAATGCTCTTTAACTTTTTGGGTTCCTTGATTTGCAATTTGTTTGGACCTTGTTTTTCCTTTAGTGGTCTGTGCAATGCCCCTTTTCTGTTAGTGGCTTTAAACTTGGTTGCCCGTCTTGCCATGAAAGACATCTAAGGCCTCTGAAGAGTCCTTTCAACCTGTAATTTTCTTTTTAGGTAGCTTAAGAGGCAAACACATCTTTACTGTTCACTTCTTAGTTCCAGTTTCTTTGAGAATAATTTGATGTATTCTGAACAGGTCATGGTTATTAGTTTGTAGACATGGGACAATTGTCGTACATATTATAGCTATAATCAACTAATGTTTGTTAGCCTGTTAACTTTCTGACTAAAATATAAGACCTAACTTTACACTTCTAACGAAGTTAAAATTCTGTTGCTTTGTTCTGCAAAGCAATTGGATGAGGTGCAGGTTATATCTGGATTCGTGGAGGCTGCAAAGCGACTCAAGACAGTTTGTAATTAAGCCCTTGCCTTGGCAAAGGAAGAGTCTTGCAGAAACATCCATCTTTAGACCTTTATTTGCTAGTTCCAGGAGCTTGGAGTGTATCATATGTACTTTCTTGACATCTAACAATGGAGTAACCAGGGTTAACTTTTAACATCTTTAACATAGGTGGACTAGATGTGTATTTGCTAATACAAATATTGTTTACCAACATTGCCTTCGAAGCTCTCACAGCTTGGACCTTTAGAGATATTCTAAATGGGTTTGAAGGAACACAAAAATATTGGAGCTTTTGATTGGGAGGCAATCATTTTGATAGCTCGTTGTACATAATGTGGTTAAATGCCCATGCCAGAAACCAATGCATACTGGAGATGGCTTTGTTGATAAAATGCAGCACGATGCTTTTTTTTTTCCCTCATTTCTTACTCACATGGCATTTGAATGGGTTTGAGTTTCCAATGTTTTCATGATTATGGCAGCAATCTTTGATAAGGTTGATTTTTCTTGCTGGTCACTGCATGTTTTTTTTGGCCTCTAAGTCATAAGTAAGTGGATTTTGGCATCAGGTGAGATGCATGATGCAATTTAGCGTATGTTCTGGAAATTTGAAATTATGGCAGACACTGCACTATTATTTCTTGTGTTCAAATGTATGGTAACATTTTTTCCCTAGCCAGTTTCAGGTAAGTGGCCAGTTGATCACCATGTTGCCCTTTTAATGTTTTTGTTTACCTTCAGCCTAACACTCTGAATTGTTTATTTATATCCAAACTTTTCATGGAGGCTATGCAATTCCGTAATGTAATTTAGGATTCATTTTTGTGATTTCTTGTCTTAGCAACTGAACATGAAAATACCATTCTGGACTTCATAGGATCTGTAATGGCATATTGGATGATCTTTGAGATGCAGCATTTTCTGGTCGAAGGCTCTAAGCATGTATTTATTCATCTTTATTTGTTTTTGGCCCTTTTTAACAAGCGGGTATAATTTTGATGTCTAGAGATTCTTTTGCCGAGCGTCAACAGACTACAGAAGATTTTCTGTATATAAACTTTCTTTATCCTCCCTTTTGAAGTTCTTGTTTATCTGGTTTCTGTTTCTTCTTTGCTTTGTAGCCTCTATTCCCTTCTAGATATTTTGTGACATGCATTCCAAGCCTTACACTTAGACTTACACCTTTCAATGGGCCGGCCACCTTTAAAAGTTTGGGTGAGCTGCATTGAGAGCTACAGAAAATGCATATTCAGATAAACAACAGCAGAAGAAAATGACCAGCTTGTATACAAGTTTGATGATTTGACATTATTAGGCATCTTTGAGAAATGACGGTTAGATAACAACTTGTAAATGGTTGAAGGAGAGTAGACAAGGTAGAGTAATGGTGGAGAGAGTAGAGAAGGGGGTACAAAGCAAGAAAAAACAGACTTCACAACAGAGGTATCAAGCAAAAGCGTTTCTACTTGCATATGAAAAAAAGATTATCTCTTGCAGAAACACAAGTCATATATGCTTGGGTTATGGTTTTGTGCTTCAGAGGAGTTCTCCTTTAGTTAAATATAAGAGCAGCACAAAGCCAAGACAGTAGCATAATCTGAATGTCAACTATTTTTTTTGTTTGAAATTTGAATTCCACAACTACTCTCTCTGTATATATATGAATGAATGCTGCCCTAGTAATTAACCGAAGATAACCCAATCTCTCTATATATTCCAGGAGATAAGCTTGCTTGCTCCTCAGGATATATTTATAAATAAAAAGGAATTCCTGTAATGTAATATTTGATTTCTGGTTGTCTTTTTCCTGTTTATATACTCCCTGGTTGCTAGATTATTTATTTGAAATGTTAAGCGAGTATTTTCACATGAATATCACCTCAAGCTGATTCTTTTAGGGTTGTAAACACACTAATTTCAGGCATTGTTCTTACTTCAAACTGCATGTGCATTTTATGCAATTTTGGCCATGTGATCATGGTTAGGAATTATTTTTCTCATTTACACTTGTCTGGATCTAGGGAAAATGTCAGTATAAGAGAATTGTGCAAGAACACATTAATGGACTTCTTGATGTTCGAAGTTCCATGCATCCTTTTGTGCGAGATAACATGATCTTTGTAGATTTCTGTAGTGCTTATCTATGTTTTTAATATTTTTTGGATTTAATCCCATACAAAAATATGATGAGAAGCTGCTTTTGTTAATTAAAAAGTTATTATTCTGTACACTGCCTTTTGAATCATAGATACCCATATATGAGTAACTAATCTGCGCGATTTCATCCACGGGTGTCAGTATGCTGAGGTCTTGCCCCGTTTTACATAACGGGGAATAACATGAAGATAGTTACCGGTAGTGCTTGAAGCTTTTGGTTTATGTTACAGTTTTTGGGATATTTATGTTAAAGACTAGTCCGGTTGAGCTATATGATTTCAGGTACAATAGATGAAAGGGCCGTGGAATGCTAACAGAAACTTTGTCTGTATGGAATTGGCAATTCAATGTGCAGTCTGTTTTCCATGACACGCACATGAGAGCCCTTTGAGGGTTGGCATGCAATTAGATCTTGAGATACAATATAGAAAACATGACCATGTAAATAATGAAAAACGGTTTCAATGGAACTAATTGGGTGGGACTGAATTAAGGACATTTTATTGCGTAGGCAATGTTGGCTTTTTCAATGCCTTCATATTGGACTGTTTACACCCTTTTTCTAATAGAATGTATTTATTGTTAAATTTCATGTCAGCATGTTTTCTAATTGTTGTCTGCCTTCCGATTATTCTTGCTAGAGTTGATCTTAGTAGTATATTCCAATTTGATTTTCCTCATAATTTTCAGCTCGAGAGGCTTCATCATACTACTCACTAAGACATTGAAAAGAAACTATTACGTGGGCCTAGAAATCAATATTGATACTATTTTATTGTATGTAATACTTTTTTAGTGCTTTAGCATGCGAGCATTGTGACTACATACCATTTTCTCATTTTAGACTCTGCTTACTTTCTTTCCCATACTTGTTTTAGGATCTTCAACCTGCAAAATAGTCATTGAAGAAAAGTAGACCATGAACGCTACATGTCACTGCATGAACGCTACATGTCACTGCATTCATGATCACCAATCAATTTATTGCGAGCAGTGTGACAGCTTTTATGGGAGTTAAAAAAAAATAAAAAAATCACTCGTCTTTTTTTTTTTCATGGATTCAAGGAGTGGAATAGTGTAGCCATGCTGCTCACGTTATTTAAAATTGAGACAATGGAGAGTACGATGCTGTTTTCTCGATGACAAATGTCAATATTTTGTAAGCTGCATGCCTTCAAACAACTTAAATGCCCTTCAAACAACTTAAATGCCCTTCAAACAACTTAAATGCAGCCCGGTGATGTGTAATTTGCCAGTAGTACTCAGCTGGCCCTCTGACACGCATGCCCCTTCACATGCTTGGGGCATATGTCTATGCCGGATATTCCGAACGGCACCGGCTAAGGCCGGCCCTTCCTGCCCTGCCCGAATGCCTCCGTTCTGTATGCACGGGCTGACAGCCGTACTTACTGACAAAAAAGGTAATCTAAGGAGGTTTTCTACAAGATTTCCGGTGTAGTTGAAATCAATTATAAACCGTGTTTTACACGCATTTGGTCAGCGATGAAGTGGGACAGTATCTAAATTAAACTATACATTTAAACTATTAAACTATACTTCATCATTATGAAAAAATATATATATGAAAATATTTTTAATACTTCATCATTATTCAATTAACCAAATTTTATTTTCCATTTAAAAATAATATATGTAATAAAATCTAATTTTTTTAATAATATTTTATCATTAAAAAATTAAAGTTTTCAACTAGAATAAGTATTTTTTACCTAACTTTTAATTTTTTATTCACCCTCTATCAAATGATTTCCCCATATCAAATCATTTACGCATTGGCTAATAATTAGTTATTTAATATTGAAAATAAAATTATTAAAACAATTATAATATACTTTTTATTTAAAAATAATAATTATATTATAATTATTAAATAAATAATATTTTAAATCTATATATTCAATTGTTAAAATTTTGTATTGATTCACATACACAATTTTTTAAACTCTTAAAAAAAGGTTTTATTATATATATATATATATATATATATTTAATTGGCAAATAAAATTTGGATATAATGATGAAGTATTAAAATATTTTCATATTTTTTTAAAACTAAGTTTTATAAAATGTTAAATGTATAATTTAATAGTTTAAATGTATAGTTTAATTTAGATACTGTTCCACTTCATCGCTTAGATTACCTTTTTTGTCAGTAGGTACGGCTGTCAGCCCGTGCATACAAAACGGAGGCATTCGGGCAGGGCAGGAAGGGCCGGCGCCGGTGCCTATTCCGAACCTGGGTTTCTTGAAAGTTTCTCGGGCAAAAGTTCCGGATAATCAATCTGTATTTTTGCATGACAAGAGCAACAGGTTTTATTGGTACGCTTTAATTGGAAAAGCTTATCGATGGTTTTGACCATTGAATGGACACTTGTTTTTATTAATTCCATCTGCAGTGTATAAAGTTAAATCAGTGGCTTCTTTATGAGGACGGAAGTTCGACTCATCTTTTGAACATGGCAAGAATGGTTCTGTTGACTGTGATATTTCTGAGGAAAAATAACGCAATTTAAAAACCAAAGTAAACAATTGAGGATTACGCTATTTTTCATGGTTCATTGTTTTATGGAGTGGCGGAAGGAACGAATGATTAAGGAAAAGATGGTTATAATTTAAAATTAGCGTTGTGGTCCCATGGTCTGCAGAGAGAGCGTTGGGAAAAAATGTCAATTGCTTTAGCTTTCAAAGTAGTTACTCATAAAATTTACTCAATTTTTAAAGGAATGAATGTCTTCTGATGGTTGAAATATTGTATATGCAAGCAAAAAACAAAGAATATCTCAAGTGGATTCCATTTGAATAGGTTATCTCTGAAGCAATAGACAGCATTATCTTGGAAGAATCTGTCTCATTTTTAGTTAGGTTCTTTGAATTATTGTAAAATACATTAGCCAACATTAATAAATAATATTTAATGAGTAGCTTTTATCGTAACAGTGCTGCAGTGATGTGAAGTTCCTCTCGAGCGCTAGTTGTCTTACTAATAAGTATAGTGCATCTGGTAATTGCAAAAGGGTGTTTAGAAGCAATGGCGATCATAGAGAGTAAGCAACGCTTAAAGACATTTTGTCAGAGTTTGCATGGGTTATTGGTGCATGTTTTTTAATGCATTAGTTTTAAAATGGAATAGCTAGTAGAGAGACGAAATAATTGTTGTTATAGTTGTGAAATTAAAGGGGGATTGAAAAAGTACTGTTTTTTCATTGTGAAATTAAAGGGGTATTTAAAAGTACTTTTTCTTCATTTTGAAATTAAAGGTGGATTGAAAAAGGTTTTTTTTTTTTTTTTTTTTGGGTTTTAAATTTAAAAAAAAAAAAAATAGTTGTTTTTTTCCTCATAATATGCTATACTAACATGGCACATCTTTAAGTTAGCTAAAGAGTTTGTGACATTGTTATAGTTAGTGTGAAGGTATTGAATGAAGTTCACAATAAAAAAAGAGACTATTAGTCATTGATCCAAAGGGTTTGTTAAGGATTGTTGCAAAACAAAGTGCATCTATCATATATTTCTTTCCTAAAGGATGAAACCAAACAATAGAGTTTTTATTTAATTTAAAAAAAAGTCCAAGTTTACTTTACGTTTCATAATACAATTGCTATTGAGCACTTTTTGGATGGGTAATTGTTTTGTTATTAATTATTATTATTTGTTAAATTCAAATGGACTCAAATCCAAGAGCAGCTCGAAGATCACCATGGGCAGACTCAAGCCTCCTCTCCCAACCACCATTTGTGCTTTTGCTCGAGGGTTGCTCCATTTATATTGAAATTATCTAACTAATTATTTCTATAATTTTTTAGTATCTAAGGTTAAATGCATGGGGTGAGATATTTATGAAAAGAAGAAAAAAGTGGCAAACAAAATAGGAGCAAAGTTTAACCAACGATGTAAAGCAAATTAAATTAATATGTAAAGGTTGCACAAAAATGTGAGTTGAGTCCCTTTGAGGCAACAAAGGGACTAGAAAGAATAAGATAATAGGAGCAAAGGGACTAGAAAGAATAAGATAAGAGGGAGCAACATGCTAGTTGATGAGAGTTATTTTCTTAGTGAACTTCAATGGTAGCCTTGGATTGAATTTGTTCACTGTAGTTGTCAAGCAAAAGAAGTCACAAATTACACTTTTTTATAAACTTCAACAAAGAGGTCGTCACTATTCTTTCCAAAGAACATAACTCATTGTTGCAAAGTTGTCATGAATGATATACGACTTGATGAGGGTCTATACATCTTGCATTTTCTTAGCCTTACCCTTTCCAACTTGGTCAAACACCTCTCCTAATGGGTCTAGGATCACACCAACATCAATTCTTCCAAAATGCTTGAGCATTTGTTGAACAACATTGCCTAAGGACTAGCTTGTTTAACACCATACATATTCAAATCAAGAAATGCAAAGTTTCTACTATAAGGGAGTGATCATCTGGAAGGTGGTTGCCTCCACCATTAGTATAGTATAAAAGGTTCAAGTAATAGCTTCCTAAACATCTTCATTATCTAATTGAAAGAGACATTAACATTGATACAAGAGTCATTTAGGGGGGTAGGCCCCTCACCTATTCATAATAGGCACAAACTAAAATAACATCCTCTAATGTTTGTAACATGAAAGAACTATATTTCTAGACTCAGAACAAAACATCCTCAAAATTTGGTGACTATTGGGAACAATGATAGCAAACCAAATTGCCTCCCCACTCCCAACTTTATAGCATCAAGATTAACTACTACATATAGGTTAAAGTGAAATGGAGAGCCATATATAGGAAAGATAAAAAAGACATGATCATAGATCACAAGTTGTACAATGAAAACATGTGAATAAGGGTCACAAGATGCTTGAAAAATTGTAATAATCCACTTGAAATGAAAGATGATTGAATCTTGAAATTTGTTATCAAATTTTTAGTAAATGATTGTGATGTAACAACTCTTACTATTTGGAAATTCTACATATAGAAGAGGCTTTTCATATGCACGCATGGTCCTTATTGATTTGTATGACCATATAGGTATTTGTATGGTCCTATCAATATGTATGACCCTACAAGTATTTGTATGGTCTGCATTGCTCATCCAAACATCACCCTAAGAAAACAATCAAGTTGAAGCTATAAGTAAGACAAACTTGAAAATCCTAAAAAGACAGTTGATGACACTGGTTGTGACTGACACATTTAACTTGCTCTCACCTTTTGGGCTTATCACACCTCTATCTGTATTCTGACAAGTACCACTTTATATGCCCTTTTTTTTGGTGTTGAGACCATCCTTCCATTGAAATTGAGTTCTCTTCCCTCAATCTCTTTTTAAGGATATAATGTTTGAAGAAGAACATCGAGTTTCCCAATGAGAGGCACCTCAACGACTTAAATCAACTTTGCATGTATTAAAATTGCCTATAATTGCAGTTTCACAAGAAGCTCAAACCTTGTGAGTTTGAGGTTAGTGATCTAGTCTTGCAACATAATATGAAGAACCTCCAGAACTGAAAAAAGAAATAAAAGTAAGTCTAATTGGCTAGGACCATTTATTATCACTATTAAATTCAGCTATGAAGCCTATCAAATTGCAACCTCATAGGGAGATTTGATCCTTGATCGTATTAAATATTCAACACCTCTAGCACTTCTATGTATGATTTTCAATAGTTCATGTATGTAGAAAATTCATAAAAATATTTTGAAAATCAACAAAATCCAAAAACATTAGAAAGTTCAAGAATTCCAAAAAATAATACAAAAAGTTCATGAGGAAATTCTATAAAGCAAAAAAAGTTCCTAAGAATATCATTGCTTTGGTGAAAAACTAGTAAATAGGTGCCTTGGTGATATCAAAAGAATGAAAAGAATGTAAACAATAAAAAAAATTAAGAAATGACAAATTAAAAAATCAAGAGAAATAAATTGTCTAGTTGAGAAAACCTAGCAATCAAGTGATCTAGATAAGTACAATGGTGAAAACCTATTTTCAGGCACCATGCTAACAAAATTGGATCTATTATCTACCAGGTACACTCATCCGTAGTAGTCCTATTTGTTTCACCTGTCCGCGCATCACTTGTTCCAAAGACATCTACTTTGTGAGGCAATCACTTTCACCTTCCCAAAAGATCTCTAGTTAGCGAGGCGATCAACCCATCACATTCCCATAATAAGGTTCTCACATTGATCCCATGACACTAAGCTTACCCTCTTCAAGATGAGCTTTTCATAGTGACAACATAAGTGCTTAATAAAAATCAACATTAAGACAAACATTTGAGACATTTTTCCTTTTACAACTAATGTTAGCAAATACCCACACCTTGACAAAAAACGAGGACGATTCCTTCGTAAGACAACTTATTAGAACCACCATCATGATCTCATTCATGACAAGAACTGTGCACTGAATGATTGCTTGGTCATGCAAGATTTTTTGTTAATTTTATCCTTTGTATGTCATTACAAATCTCCTCACAATTGCCTCAATCATCAATATCTTAGTATATTTTGAATGGTCTATATTGTTACATGCGTCAGTTGTAGTATGATGTGATTTCCTGATACTTCAGTACATTCCTGTAGGTTTCTAGTTATGGTTATGAGTTGCTTACTGGGGGAAACAAGTTAACGCACTTCAACCAATGTCCTTGAAGATATGTAGGTGTGCTAAGACCTCTCCAACAAGTATACATCATTTGTTCCATCATGACTATGCGATCTACATCTATGTTCCTCAAGCTATCTATTGTGTTTGAGATTCTAGTCCACACAATGGAACCTTAACATTCATGCTTTTGTAACACATGATGCATAACTCCTTTTGACAAATTAAACTAGGGTGTGCTCTCTAATATAAACACAAGTAAAATCTCACTCAAATCATGTAGCTATGATGCATGTAGTTAATGATTCATTCACATTTTATTTTGAGACAAGGCTTTTGTTTATTCCCCACTTCTAGTTGGCTACCCAATCCCATCAACTATCATTGGTACACACAAAAATAGGGTCTCATTTAGAAATTGTATTTCATTAATTACATTGCATTACATCTCATTTAGTTGCATTCATATTAATAATCATGATATGTTACTGCATTCATTAGTTCACTCTCTAGATTGCATAATTGATTTCATTAATAACATAGTTAATTATATTAATTAGATTCATTCATTTATACACATAACTAATAATTATGTGTTTTAACTATTCACTTTAAACTTCTAATTATAGTTGTATTAATTGCAATAGGTTCATTTCACTTTAGTTATTATCATTAGGTTCATTTATTGTTCATTTATTAGATTCCATACATTCTTCTCTCTTTCATACAATGTTTTTAGTCCATTATACAATGATTGTAATGGTGTACTATCAATAGAGGTCTACCAATGTCATATGGTATCATTTGGGTATTGATGTCGTATGTTGAGTTTGGGTCCTTTGTATGATGGTATTTGAGCTATTGGGTGACACCATTTCACCCATACAAGGTCTACTATTTTTGTGCTTTGACTAAGGTGATATTATTGTACATCTCACACTTATTCGCCAGTCTATATGGCGATGTTGATGTTCATATGGTACACGAATCTTCACTTCTAGATAGGTATGGAAATTGATACAGTGAAAATATCACATCTCTCAAGCAAGAAAATAACACAACAAAAAATAGAAATGAACAACTGATAATGGAACAAATAATATAAATGTCTTTGGTTACAACGGATCTATCTTGAATTGAAGGCTTCCAAAACATGAATCAACAAGTAGACACATAAAGTAGGGTGAGGAGTAACTCCCACTGAAACTGTAACATGACAAAATAGGGAGGATCTGTCACCTCCAAAATGACGACAATGCAAGAATCCATCCACTCACAAATGCAAATAAACATAAGATTCACACGCCTATTACAAAGCCAAGCTTGACCTTATAAAGGGCTTCATGAAGTTCCTACAAGGGTTATTGCATAGCTGGTATATTTTTATTTAGTATTTTATTACTTGGCCCCCTTTTATTAATTGACTAAAGGTGCATAATTATATTAAAATTTTAGGACCTCATAATTAATTTATAAAACTAGGTCACTTTACTAAAAAATTGGAGACATTGCGAAAAGGTCTACACCTATAAAGAAACACTCAATTGACTTAGTGAAATTGCAAAGCATTATAGTAACAAACCAAGATGTGGATGTAGGCCACCAAAAATTATCATATCATTGTGAACCATTTTAAAAGAACAAATACTACTAGGTTTGAAAAGCAAAAAAAATGATTTAAGTCAAACATGTGAAGAAATCTTGGTGGGGGACAAGGTTGGTAGCATAAAAAGGTTAAACAAGGGTAGTCACACAATGAGCATGAAAAATAAGCTGAGAAAAGATACATAATATGATCTTGTATAGGCCTAAACCTAAACCCTCAAATATTAGGGTTAATAGCACTGAATGATCTAATAAAAGGAAATCAAATAGACAACTAAATATGAGTATACAAACAATAAAATAAGAAGTAATACTAATAATAAATAAACAAAGGCAATAAAGGCATGCATATCATTCACAATACTGCTACCTTTTGTTTCTTCTCTTTGATCAATGGAAGTGGTTACACTCACTAATGATCTTAGTGACACTTCAACTTCGATTCATTGAGTAAATGATTGATAAGTCTGATTGCTAAAAGACTGTGTTGATGATGAGACATAATTTTGATGCATAAGTTCATGACGAAATTATAAAGGATGAAGGTTGTTTATATAGAAAAAGTAGGTTGAAATAAACAATCAAGATCGATCATTCAAAATCGCGATCAACATAGGAGAAGAAATGAGACTGAAGAAATAATTAGTAAGTTTCCATTTTGAACTCAAAAAATAGAAGATAAAATCTGAATATATTTTCAATTTTTGGAGAAATTTTTCCAAAGAACTAAGATTAAAAGCTTCAATATATCTTTGAATTTTAGAATTTTATGATATATATATATATATATATATATATATATATATATATATATATATATATATATATATATATATATACAGAGAGAGAGAGAGAGAAAGAGAGAGAGAGAGAGAGAGAGCTTATAAGGATTTTTAAATTTTTAGAGATCACAATTCCTTATAGTTGTGGTTTGTAAAATTTTTTTTAAGGATTTAATTGAATTCAAAAATTCAATTATATTAGAGATATTAAATTAGTTGAAATTAAATGGAATTACTGACACATTGAAATTAAGGAAAATTAAGATCAAACTAATTCAAATTAATTCTTAGAATTAATTTAATTAAGAGGAATTAAACAAGTTATTTGAATAAATAATGATAATTATTTAAATTGTGGGACTTTAGAAACAAATTTTAACTAAAAATCAAATAATCAAAGGAGATTATAGAGAAGGTAATAAAGAAGAAGATAGACTTGCTAATAGAGGAGCATATGGAGAAGAGATATTATTAAGATAAAATTGATAAGTTAATCATTATATACATAATTGTGCTTAGATAGTAATAACTATAAAGGGATACAAATTTATTTGGGATACAATCTAATAAAGATTAAATATAGAGGTTCTGAAACAATCAAAAGAAAAAGAAAAGAAAATATAACTATGTATAATCAAAATAATTTTCTAAAGCATGTTTTGATTGTATAATAGATTAGAAAATGTTGACTTGTATTTGATAATGTATTAATCACGTTTCTAACAACTTGATCTTAGTTTATTTTATTTTGACAGGTACTTCAATAAGGATATCAAAAAAGAACTTCAAATATCAAAGTTAAAAAGTTGACATAAAATGATTAAATTAGTTAAGCTTTAATCAAAGATAATTATCCATCCTTAATCTTGGATACATCACAAAAAAGTGTTAGAAATTTGTTCAACGCTCCCCTCAGGATTTGTGACAAGGGCTTAACCACCTCTTGTGTACTATAAGTTGAGTGGTTGTATTAGGCATTAACAAATCTATTTTTTGATGCAACGACAACCCCACTCTAACAAGTGGTATCAGAGCTTGGTCACAGGTTCGAATCCTTAGACCCTTAGGTAACGTTGAGCGGGAGATTGTTAGAAATTTGCTCAGTGCTCCCCTCGGGATTCATGGCAAGGGCTTAACTGCCTCCTGTGTATTATAAGTTGAGTGGTTGTATTGGACATTAACATATTGGTCTTTTGGTGCAATGACAACTCCACTCTAACAAAAAGAACATCAAATTTATTTCTAACTTTGGGCCTTATGGCTTTTTACCTATAAAAATAAAATAAAATTAAAGGTGATTTAATCAAATAAATTTAATTATTTAATTAACTTAGAGGGAATGATTGAGTGATGCAAAGATATGATTTTTAGAGGAATACAAATGATTAATTAATAATTAAAAAATCATTATTTAATAGAGAAATAATAAATGTATTTAATGATGCAAAGATTTAATTTTTAGAGGAATACAAAAGATTAGTTAATAATTAAAGAGTCATTATTTAATAGAGAAATAATTAGTGCATTAAATGTTAGTTCACAAGTCTATCTATTTTTGGGTGTCTAAAGATTTGTACCGAGCATAGAAAGGACAATTTAAAACCCAAGCTAGAAGCTTACCACACACAATACATTGATTACCAAGAAGTGGGAAAATAAGATTTTAAATGGATACGATTATCCAACCAAGTATCCATTAGAAGACTATTTCATATAGGAGTGAAGACAAAACATGTAAATAATTAAACAAGAAAATATTAGCTAATAATAGCATCTTCTATGAGCAAAGACAAACTACATGGATCTTGTTGTTTTGTGAAGCCTAGTCAGATTTAGAGGTTAGCTTTTCTTACTTTCCTCAATGTAGTTTCCCCCTATATTTTTCTATAGGGGTTTGCGGTAGTGCCCCTTGTGGGGTCCAAGGGTGGGTCCTAAGGCAAGGTCCTGAGGCAGAGCCCTAGGTGCACTCCTTGACATGATACATGACATGATCGAGGGGCAATACTTTTGAGGCCAAAAATGACTACTATTATAAAAGGTGTTAAGATTTATTCTTTTATTGGACGATATATTCTAGCCCTAGTTTTGTAATCACCATAACTCTTGTCTAAAATAGCTTAGGGTGTTACTCCTAAATTTACTAAGTGTTTTCATTAGTGAGTGATGATGAAGGTGAAGACAAGATAGACTAGTTATCGAGCATAAAGAAAAGCACTTACCTAATAGTGTGTATACTGAGAAATCAACTTTACCAAGTAGAAAGACTACCAAACAAAATAGTTACCCAGCAAAGGAAGAGTACTGAGAAAGTATGTTAACTAGGGCATATATGTTATCGAGTAGGAACAACATATTAACTGAGCATATGACAAAAGATTACCAAGTTACATAGAGTGAACATCAAACTTTGTAAATTCACAAAATACTATGTGATTAAATTCTACCGAGAGAGGAAGCAATTTACAAAGATCAAGGAGGAAGTTAGGTAAGATTTATTGAGATTAAAACAATATTTTATGGATCCCAAGGCAAAGTGTAAACCACTGAAAATGTAGTAAATATTTCTCAGAAGCATGAAATAGATATGGATCAGAGATTTGATTATCCAAGCATTCAAGAAGGATCTAAACCCTAATTTGGGAAAGTATAGAGGAAGATACATGATTAATATATAAGGATGGATCAAGAAGAGATCATTATGCACATGATAGAAGAAAGAATGAGTGTAGAGTAGTGATATAATAAAAAATGCTACCAGGTAGTGATAAGAAGTGATTTTGGTGAATTGAATGAGTGAAAGATGATGAGACTTCATAGAGCATAAAGGATCCTACTTCACATTTAGGTAAATTCATTATTCTAGATCAATTATTGAATTCATTGCTATTAATTTATTCTATTCTTAAATCCCACATATTGGGTAGACATTAACAAACCTTGCATTGTAAATCTCTTAATAGAGTGCACACTTGAAGAATGTTGCAAAATCCTTTCACAAGGTAGACTTTAGCATGTCTTATTGCATTACCTTTAATAGGGAAAATCACTAGAAGTGACATTATTGTATGCTCTAACCGAGCAAATTTTTTATTGTAGTAGTGAGAAATTGTTGGTTTCATCCCTACTGTAGTTTTCCTTCTATCCAAAGGTTTTTGCATGACCAAAATTATGTGTCAAATGTGTTGATATGTGTGATGTGATTATGCGTTGAAGTAATTTACATTTATTTAATTACAATAAGCTTTAAGAGGGTTAAAGTTTTAGAAGGTACTGATTCACCCCCCCTTTGAGCACCTTAACTTTCCAACAATTGGTATTAGAGCTCAGTTCTCTTTTGTAAAAGTCTAATCACTTAACATAAAATATTCAAATATGGAAAGCTATAGGTATGAAAAGGTGATTGAGAATTTGAACATGGAAATAAAATTTGCCAAAGATCATATTGATGAATTGAAAAGGAAGCTGAAGCATTCACTAAGCAAGAGAAAGGAGTTAGCTCAAACTGAAAGATACTCAAGATCAAGTTGAAGAACTTGCATAAGAATTAGAGGGAAGCTTGTTTAATGAATTTGAAGCTACTATATCAGATTTGATGGAAAAGAATAAAACCCTAACCGAGTAGGTAAAGTTACTAAAGAAGGAACTAGAAGACCACTTGATGAGAATGTGTGAAGAACTAAAACAAAAGAGAAAATATGAAGATGATAAGAGAACGATAGAAGATGAGAAAATATAGATTCGAGAAAGAATGCATGAGAAAGATGTGAAAATATAGAGGTTGACATAAAATCATTATGATATGGAAAATTTGTTACTCATTGTTAATCATGAGCTTGCAAGGAAGGTGGAGGAGATTATTGGATTGAGATTAGAAAATGAACAAACTAAAGAATGAGTTGAAAATTTAAAAAACCAATGAAAGGATAAAAAAATCCAAGGAAAGTATAAGGAAATTGGATGAACAATTGAGAAATCAAAGAAAACTGAGAGATACCAGTGGACTAGGCTTTACTGAGCACTCTACAACAGAGAAAGGGGAATCATCAAAGAAAGACAAAAAAAGAAATGTCTATGCCACTCCAAAATTGAAGAAGCCGAAATGCTACCAATGTGGTAAACCCAGATACACAATAAATGTATGTAGGAGAAAGGTCGGTAAGTCATTTGTTACTCCTAAATTTGATGAATATTGTTAAAACTACAACAAGTATGGTTATCAAGCATTTGAGTGTAGGTCCACATTTAATAAGAATCCAAGGAAGCCAAAGTTTTAAGGTTATTTCTTCACATGTACTGAGTATGAACATAAGTCAGAAGATTGCAAATCATAGAAAAATCAAAAATGGATACCAAGTAGACAAGGAAACACTATTAATTGGGATTACAACACAAGGATTACATGTACAACTTGTGGAAGATATGGTCACATTGTAAAAAATGTATAAGATTACACATGGGAGGAAATACTAGTACTTGGAAGACTATTGGCATGGCATATTTTAATCACCACAAGGTTGGCCATTTGAGCAAAAACTATAGATACTAAGTGTATGCACCCAGTAATGAAGACACCAAAGAAAAATGAATGGTAGATATTGATTGCATTCATAATCAAATGGGAAATACATGGAGAAAGAAGAGTGAAGATAGTGAAACATTAACTGGATTAGTTAGTGACTCCTCATCCTTTGGATTGGGTGACTCAAAAACTATAACTTAATTTATAAAGGTAAGTATGGGAACTACATTTGAATTATTTTATCTTGCAATATTTCCTTATAGTCACGGAATGATATCCAAATCAACATAAAGTAAGATGCAATGAGATAACTCATATAAATATTGGACGTATGCATAACCAAGCAAGATAGTAAGTCCGTGTTAAAGAGTTAAGATACCAAGTGAAGATTTAAGGTCAGTTTGGACATTGGTCAATGAGAGTTGGTAAAGTGGATTTAATAAAAACTATGACCATTTGGAACCCTAAAGGACCACTTTCACTATAAATAGGCATCACATCATTTCATTATTCACCTTATATTATGGAGCATTGTAGAGGGATATTGAACAATTTATTTGAGCACCATGATTTCAAGATGGAACAAGTAAATTTTGTAGTAATTTGAGCTATTTGAGTAATTTGGTGAAGAATCCAAGCATTCCCTAGTTGTTTATGTATTACTAGACAAAGCCCTAGTTTGTAAATTTCAAAAATGACATCTAGGTCAACGTAAACAAAGGCATCCAAGATTGTAGAGCTAATTTTGGTAAAGAGCACCACTTATGAAGAGACAAATGACAAATTATAACCTAAAATTGCCATGAATACTAATGAGACAAGAGTGCTATCATCATTACCACTAAGGGTTTTATTGTAACACCCCACTAAGGGATCCAAAAGAATTAACCTAAAGTTTTCACTAAGTTTGCTAAATATATATTTTTTAAACAAGAAAGATAAACCATACACATCAAACACATAGAAGCGGAAGTAATAACATACATCAACTATAAGCATACATTACAGGTTACATTCCTTAAGGATCCCATGACGTTGAGTCACATTTAAATTTAATTAATACTAAGTCTGACAATTACCACATCCACATGAAAGAATAATTAAAAGTCCAAAGTCCATTTAAATAATATAGATTTTTTCTAAATGCCTCTTGGCAAATGAAATTTGGAATGCTCAATCATCCACTATACATGTCATAGGGTATGAAAGGCTTAAAAGAATATACATATGTAGAAATAGGAATACATCATCCTCTTCAGATCCATGATACAAAGTACAATAAAATAAATGAAACCATCCACCATACATGATACATCCATCCATCATAAAAGATATATACATCTAATATAAAGTATAACTATCCATCATAATGATACATAGATAGAATGAAATTAAATGCCGCTAAGGAATGCTCCAGCCATAGTGACTATGGATGGATCTCAATGGTAAAAGTAAAAAGCACTATCACCCGACTGCTTGGAACCTAAATGGCCCACTCCCATTGTGCTGAGGAGATAGTCTCAAGTCCCAAACAGGATATCAAATCACATATCAAAAGTACTCTCTAAGTCCAAGAAATCCTAAAAGCATTCTAACTCAAGGGTTCCAAGACAGATCGACATCTATACCCAGAGGCACACAAGACACGTAGGGATCTACTATTTAAGCGGGCAAGTGTCATCACATGAATCATGTTGGAGTTACCCTGGCAGTCTCTTAAGACCCCCAATAGTTATCCCTATGCAGCCACTAGTATCCTCTCGTACTAACAAGGCATAGTACGAATGCAAAATCACAACCAAGTGCTCTCTCTACTCCCATCCTAGTCTGTACTAACACTCAAGGCATGGGTGAGAACATACAAAGACTCTTATTATGTTCATTTTACTCTCATTTAGTGTAATATTTTCACTTATCAAACAACTTACAATGGGTTACCCTGGGAACCACTTAGGGCCCTGGCCTCCATTGCAAGCCACTTCCCAACAACACATATAGATTACCTACCCTAAGCTCATGAAATCACAAATCAAAGAATCATAGTAAAATCACCTCAGTCCTATACAAGTGACTAGAAAGCATCATAAACATAATCATAAAAATCACATCAGTTCTTTGTGAGCAACTAGAAATCATCAAAGATAAATCACAATATCCATCGATTTTCAACGAGCAACCAGAAAGTATCCCAATAATACTGATCAACAACTCAAAATGGTTAAGTCAAACATGTCACAACATAACATCATCAAGAACATAGCAAACACGTCAGTCCTATCAAAGCGATTAGAAAGCAACTCAATTATAACTGATTGAGGACTCAAAAATGGTTAAGTCAGATATCTCATAACATAAATCTTAACATCCCACAAGGCACTTAAAACAATAATCAACAATAAAAAAACACTCAACATAGAGCATACCATCACATAGCATGGTTAAGTAAAAGTAATCAAGATCGAGTCAGCATGATACCACACTCACAAAACCCCCGAGCCTCTGGTAGATGTCCTATAACTGGTCAACAATCTAGTCAACCCCAAATGCCAAACATAGACAACACATAGAAGACATAATAGTCTCACAATTTGGTTTGATTTGAAAACATGTAGTTGATTTAAATGTGAGGTTCTAGTTTTCATTCAATATAAGTTTCAAGTAGAAGAGGTTCTCAATTAACCCTACAAGTTAACCCATTCATTTATTTGAATAAGATATAAAATTACCCCCATATATTTAAAGTCAATTTCCTAAAAATAATAAAAAGGATAATTATTTATTTAAACTAAAATAATACTTGTTGATTTTCAATCAAAATAATTGACGACTTTATTAAGAATCAACATTTAAATAAATTTAATACCTAATCGAACATCCTCCATTATTAATTAATCTTAATTAAATAAAGTTTAACTAAATTATTTGATAATTTCCTATCTTAAAAAGAAACATATTAATATTAGTTAATGATTTATTAATTAATTAATATTAATATAAATACTTATTAATTATTTACAAAAATAATAATGAATATTATAAAAGCTATTAATATAATTCATTAATTAATATTAACTAAATTTAAATATAATTAAAAATATATTAATAAATAAATTAATAATAACAAAAAGTATTAATAAAAATTATAATTAAATGAAATAACAATTAAAATTTTAACAAACTTAAAATTTTGTGGAGCCTTTAAAGTCGTCGGCCCCCTTTTAAAGGGACATTTGTCCATTGTCGTAGGCCTACAACGGTAGTGCCTATGTCAGCAGAGCTTGTGTTTGCAGCTGTCAGTGCACAAAGGGGTGTTGGGAGGTGGGGGGGTGGTGGCCCCGCCTCCCACACCCCCCCCCCCCACCCAAATTAATATTTAAAATTCATTTTTATTTTTATTTTTTAATTTCATTTTTGATTTTGATAAAACAATAACCCCCCCCTTAATATTTTTTGTAATATTTATAATTTTAGTCTGATAGGAAAAAATAGGTTTAACCATTCAAATTTCTAATATAATTTTTAAAAAAAAATCTCAAACCCTTCTCGAATAAATATACTAAATTCTTTAATCTACAAAATGGGGGTTTTTTGATTACTTTTGTAATCTCCACGTATGTAGATAATATTGATATGCATTTAGTAATTTACAACATTGAAATGCTCAAGGGCTCATCACAGAGAAATTTGGATTTACAATCCACAGGCACGAAGAAGACAAGAAGAATAGAAAATGTAATTTACTATGCAAATTAAAACACAAGAATCTACTTGGATTCTGATGCTAACAACGCATCGCCCGAAAAGATTTATGAGGTAAGTTTCTTCCCTCAAAACCTTCTCCCTTTCAAAAATCCTCTTCTCCAAAATTTCCTTCCAAAATTTGTGTCACCCAGAAATGAACCCTCAATTGGTGATAAGGAGTTCTCTCCTCAATTGGGGGCACTAATTGTGTGATCACTCGAGAGGACTCTTTGCTCACAACCCTTAACTTTAAATTAACTTTTCTTTATCTTTCTTTATCTTTTCCATGCACGTCAAATGAATTATTAAATTACTTTATTTAATTTTCAGTTGACTCCTCTTTAAATTAATTTATTAAATTTAATCTCATGCGCACATTATGCAACTCTTATTAAATTCACTTGTTTTATCTTTTTGATTAATTTCTTATATTTTAATCTCATGCATGCATCACGTAAACTTTAAACTTTTAATAAATTAATTTCTTTTTCCACTTCTTAATTTATTTTTGAATGTTTAATTGATAAAATATTTATTAACTTAAATAATAATATTATTTAGCATCTATTTTAAAAATGAACTCTAAATATATTATTATTAAATTAAATAAATATTATCACATTCTAAATTTATTCTTATAATATTTTATCTTCAAATTTAATTCTTTTTATTTAATTAATTTCCCAATTAATTAAATATTAAAATATCATAATATTTTATCTTCAAATTTAATTCTTTTTATTTAATTAATTTCCCAATTAATTAAATATTAAAATATCATAATATTTTTTCATTAAATTAAATCATTAATTTAATCTTTTAATTAGACTTAATTAATAG